>CM076572.1:378570003-379170003 GCA_034641835.2 Pinus albicaulis
TTTGGTCAAAAGTGTCGGAACCAAGTGTCGGAATTTCCGCCAAATGTACTAGTGTGGGAGTGAAAGGTAATGATGAATGACACTTATAATTATGCATGCTTGGATGGTTGTAATAACCAATCACATGACTTAAAATTCACCCAAAACCTCTAAAAACATTGAAATCTCATCATCCTTTTATTGGTGCAAAAAAAAACACGATTCCATAGCATTTTCAATTATAAACCTAGAATATTCGCTACGAAATGGTCGGGTGATTTCATAGTGAAATGTGTCTGTTTGCAGTAATATTCACTGTAGAACTGGGAAAAATCATACAGGTGGCCACTATAAAATTTTAAACCGATTAATATGAACCTAAGGTGTATTTTGATGGATTTGAATCTAATGACATGACCCATGGGCTATTTTAGACTTAGGATCATGACTATTTCATGAGTTTTCATCAATTTCATGAACCAATTTTTATGAGAATAAATGAGACCTAGGCTAATAACCCTATCAATCAAAAATTAAAATTTTATGTGTGATAACAGTGGATCCACTAGGGATGGTGTGCCCCTGTGGTACAAAAAAGAACTTGTAGTTCCAATTCCTTCCTTCAAAAACTAAAATTGATGAAATTGATGAAGACTTCGCCAAGCTTTTACGACCCTCTCCTCAGGCTCAAGCTTGTTTAAAACTGCAATCCAAGCTTAAGACTAAATCCGTACATGCTAAAAAACTGCTCAGAATACTTGAGCTTATTGAAACACACTCCTACCTACCCTAACAGCTACAATATTCATGTTTGACTCAAGTGACATGAAACCTCCAATAAAACCATTCAATGAGCAGATCTAATACCTAAAATCCTTGATTGTTATTAAACCAAAACAAAATTGTATACTATGTTATCACAAAAAAATTTCCAAAGATTTTCAAAGTCTGGTCATCATTCTCCAAGGAATCAATCTTCCTTTTCAGTTTGATTATAATATGAAAGTATCACTATAAAAGTTTAGTGGTGAGGAAATTCCATTTCTACCTTCATTCATTTCATTTTCCCTCTTTCACCTTTCATTTCCCCCCCAAAAAAATCCCAAAGTCGAGCATCTCATTTCCCTTTTCAAAACTCGTTTTTTAACTCATAAAATCCAATTTTTATAGTTAAAAGGTAGCTCCGCACACCCATCAATAGCCATATCATATTTCATTTTTAACTTACCATATATTTATTTTATCGCAACTTTTATCCGCACCACAAAAAAACCTTGGTTATATCATATATCATATGATATAACTTACCGCACTTAATAAACATCATGGACCCCTTACCTTTCATCACAATTAGCTCTTCACAGTTTTAACTCCCATTCACATTACAATTTTCATCTCCCACAAAACCTCCAAAATGTGATTTGCAATATGGTCTAGGACCCATAATTCCCTTTGATACACCTCGAATATGTTATAAAGCCTTTTTTATGCTTCAAGCATCTTTTTATCATATCACCGTGACTTAGAGAAATATTAATTTTCTGCTTTTGAAAGAAATTTAAAGGGCCCCACCTACCTCTTCACATCACATTTCCGCAAAGTTCATTTACAACATTCACTTCTGCTTCCTTAAATTTTCTGATTTGTGGTTTGCGGGCGACTGTTTGTCATGTCACGTCACCCTTCGCTCTCATCGCACATCGTACTTCGCCAGTTTTAAAATATAACTCTTACATTTTATATTAAAATATCTAATGCGCAATCTGCGATCAGTCCCACTTCTTTTCCATGTCATCACCCCATCGCAAAATCACATTTTTTCCCATTTGTATCTTATGTTTAAATGCTTCGGTCTCAATTTGCGATTGCGATATATGTCTAAAAGGTTTTCTCACCCCTCTTATCATTCATTCCACTCCATTTCTCCCCTATCAATTAAACCTTGTTCAAAGGGTTTCTTCGTAATTTCTCATAAAATGAACCTCTGCCACTCTATCCAAATTTTTTTGGGTTTTTTTCCATTACAAAGGGTTTTCCACCTAAAAAGGAAAGGAACAATGGAACATCAACAAAGTTTCTATGAAACATTTTTCTACCACTACTCTCAACACCAGCATGTTTCTACTAGGTACCAGGCAGCATTCAAGGAACAACCACATGCCATTTTCACTGTTGGTTACACTTTTTGTGGAGTTGGTTGCACTAGAACAGAAGAGGAGTCTTCCCATAAACTGCCACATCATACAAACCACTTCGAATTGTTAGCCTTGATGTTGTTATTTTCATTATGTCATAGAATTTTTTATTAAAGTTTTATGATAAGCCTCATCTCTTGCTCGAGATCGTAATAACTTTTGGGAACAGGTTTACTCCTTTTGTGGAGATGATAGTTTATTATTTTTGTATATATGTGATAAACTGCTACGCAAAAGGGGTTGGTTGGTGGTTTTAGAATTTTGACTCATATGATCTGTAACCTTTCTGTGAATGAAATGGAATGATACTACTCAGTACTTATTACCAATTTGTTGAGTGTATTTTCTACTTTACTTGTGTTTCCATATCTCCTTTCTTTCAGTTCCAGTTTTCAAACCGTCATAGTGTTATGTTTTTTTATTAGCCTCTTAAACATGTTATGTGTTTTATCAGTTTTTGTTACTCTCACACAGTGAGCATTCCTGGTAAAATATATGTTATAAAAGTGAAAGTGCATCACTCATGATAGTTATTCTTCATGATATTTCAGTGAGAATATTGTTAGGCTAGAAATAGCTCTCTTAGTGGAATATTGTCAAATTGCTACTTTTGTGAATTTCTACCATATGCAGTAGATTTTTGTTTTATAGACCTACTGTTTCCTCTCATCTTACAGTTTCCTATCCTCATAGGCTACAAATTTTCACTCTGCTACCACATCAAGTTACAATACCCTCATTAGCAGAACTGTGGATTTGACTGAAATCTCTTTTCAGTGAATCAGATTTTATACCACCTATCAATCCCATAAAATAAATCATTAAAATTGCTTTATAGTTTAGGATGTGTCTGTTCAAGTGCTTGCTATATTCCAAGTGTTGATTCCAGTGCCAACATGCTGTAATGACAAAGGGTGCTGATTCCAGTGCCAAGATACTGTAATGACAAAGGTAACATAAAATGGGTCTGATTTTCACAATGAAAACATAATTGAAAAGTTGGACTATAGAACTCTTCCATGTAGTCAACCCTGGGATTATAGAATACATAGTTTGTTTGATAATTCTCAATACATTCTGCAGTTTTAGAAAGTTCATATATGATTTATTTAGTAACATAAGACTTCAGTTGTGTGCTATGAAACTCATTTTCAAAAACAAGACATTCCTCCTAAAACTCAAAAGAGAAAGGTAGCACCACCTTCTCTTTTTATTTTGGCATGAAAAATTTTTCAAAAGACTGATCTTGACCATGAAGACTATAGGATTGAATTTGATCTTCTAAAACTTCAATGTCTTTCTCAATTTTCTTAGCAAATTCATAAAAAAATTGAATCTTATCTTCTAACTTGCACTCAAATGACTTTAGGTAAGAAGACAAGGCCAAAGAAAAGTATTCATCGACTTCCTTATTAATGTGACCATCATTCAATTTCTTAAAACCTTGAATTGAAAGAGACTCTAACACCAGCTCTGTTTTTTTCATCCAGACTCCTGACAGACGCAACAAAATATTATCACTAAATTGAATACTGATGGACTACTTCAACATGTTATGACTCCTAGATACAATCTTGAGTTGCAAAAGACCAGTGCCTAGGACATCTTAAGAATCAAAGGATTTAAACTTTTTCATCTAGAGCTTACTTTGAGTGTATCTTTATTTAGGATTAATGGAACTGTGGTTTGATATAGTTGCAGAAAACATTGGTACTAATCTTAATGCACACTAGAGATTACTCAGAATTGATTTAGGACTATAAGAATCTAAGATGCCTCAAATGGACCAAGTAAAGGACTAATGAACAGACCTCAGAGTATAAGGTGGTGGTAATTTAAAGGAATTAGGAGGAGAAAACCCACAAAATATGGGCTTATTCTGTAATAATAATTTGTCCCTCTCAGGACATAGGGGAAAATGGTAGATGGGACGTTGATGGAGATGAAGTTTCACAGTGATAAATATTAAGGATGTAATATAATTAATTCATGAGTGTCGTCTTTCCTCAATGAGGATGTATACAAATTCATTTACTAAATAATTTACCACCTGTTGGCACTGTTATTTACATCCCACCCATCCCCGCCTTATTTTACTCTACTTTCACCTCATATCCATCATTATCATTTACCTTTCTTCATTTTTTAACCATTTCTCCCAAGGGTGACCAAGTCATCATTGTTCACAAGCGCTAAACCCTAATTTCCTCTACCACTGAGCTAGGGTTTCTTGTGAAAACATAGAAATTTGAGCAGAGGATGCATAAGGTAGTTCATATTAGTAAGTATGAGGCCATTCTAACTCATAATATCATGTCTCCATCATTTTTTAAGAAATCATTCCAACGATCAATTCATTTTCCACTCATAGGGCCATTTTTACTTCAAACTATGTTTCTGACCAAACAGAGATGAATTTAACAAAAGTGAGAGATTTTTTTGTCCATAATAGGTCAAGGAAGAAAAAAATACTTTAGTGTTTACATAGGTGTCATGGTTTTGGAGAAATGTCAAAAATATAGGTGCCACAGGAGAGTTGCTGCACTTATAGAGTAACCTTGGGAAAATCAAGTTTTCTCCTATCTGCAGTGTCCAAATGACTTTCTGGATAAGTGAAATTACAACTATATTGGAAGATATTTCCAACGAGCTATCATGAACTCAATTTTGAGTTGAGGAAGGCCTCCAAAAGTTTCCTGCAATAGCACTCTGCATTTCTACACCCTCATTCTGCACTTTTTGACCAATCTTAGGAGAATCAATTTTTGACAAGGAAAATCAACTCCAATCAAAACACCAAAGGTATATTTGGAGAGTAGACAAGATAATATTTCCAAGGCGCTATCCTGGTCCTAACTTGGACACCAGGAAGGCCTCCAAATGTTGTCTGCAAAACGTTGTTGCACACAGAATGCACGTTCTGCACTAGCGCCCCACGTTTGCTTAAGGGAGGGTGTGTTTCCTTCTAGTGTTGCACTCTTTTTTGGGGAATACAGTGAGAAAATGGTCACCACCATTGATTTAAAAATAATGAGGACATGAACCCTGTACATTTTATAAGCATTTGGAGGCAAACTGGTTAGTGAAAATGACAAAAAACCAAGTTTCTGCCTCATTTTTTGACTTGGTGTTGTGCGTTTACTAGTTTTGAGAAAATGAGTTTTTGAAAGGGAAAATGAGATTCATTTTTCAAATTGAAGGAAATTATAGAGATTATACTTGAAGGACTTTCTAAAAAGCCATCTTGGAGCTAATTAGACACGTGCAACCCAGTTAAAAACAACCTGCAAGATGGATCGCACGTTTACCAAAGAGAGGGTGTGTTTGACAATTTGTTGATATTTTGAAATTTCGCTACAAATTTTGAATTTTGTCTTGAGAATCATGATTTCACTTATGTAATTAAGCATTTTAAATGTAAATATTATTTGGATAAGCTACCTAGTGTTATATTCATGAGGTAAATGTACTCATCAGAGTCAAATGAATCAGTTTCAATGTAATGAGGGATGAGTCACTTTGACCTCCCTACACTCTAGGTATCAATTCATATTATTGTAGATCAGCTACTCAAGTTAGGGATTCGACAACTGAGGTTGGGAGAGGTTATTTGAGGCCTATATCATGTAATTTTTGACTCATTTTCAAAGGTTGGAATCAGTTTGATCATGGAAACTTTGTACTCAGTTTGGCCAAGCTAATAAAGGGGAGTTGCAGCTACTTTTTTGGTATACTTGTGGTATTGAATGTCTATCATTATTTCTTATTCAGTATCATATGTTTGAAAGTATTGTGTTCATTTTCACTATCATTTCTATTTTATGATCTTTTACAAGTTAGAAATTCAGAATACATGCTTGCACATGCTCTGTTTTGGGTAAATGATCATATTTTGTTCATCTTCTTTTGTATGAGAAAAATACATCTCCTATTATTTTCTTAGCCTTCTTACTATTTTAACACCATTCCATAACAATTCTCTTCAAGTGATAATCATTATACTTACCTTGCCCCATTGATCCCTGCAACCCTAACTCATTTTCCCTGACTTAACTTTCCTTGACCTAATTTCTTCATCTAGTGATTCCCCTACCAAATAAAATTCAAAAAAACCCCCTGCACTCTATATCTAGCCTAAAAACCATAATTTCTCCAACCCTCTTGGCTATGACCATTTTGGAGAGAGCCATCTTCGGCTTGATAGGGATAGTTATCAAGTCAAAATCTTGATTGGTGGTTACATCTGTTAGGACTCCTTCCACATCCTTGGGAATCTGGTGGAGTGATAATGCCACCAGCGTTTCACATATGAGACTTTTTCAAGAAAAAATAACAAAGAAGAAGGAAGCTTAACCAAACAAGAGAAAAACGCATACATACTGTTCACTAACCCAATTGGAAGACATCCATAGAAAAGGTCATTCTTATATTAAATTTCAAAAAAAAATCCCCCAGATATGCATTTAGATCTCAAAACAGTATTAGATGAAAAGGCACACAGTATGGACCCAAAACTTCCACAAAATCCAGAACCATTTCTTACTTGGTGAGTTCCACATTTATAGGCTTTCCTCCACAGGCTCTTAGGCATATATTTTTTTTTAGGTAGATATTCCTTCTTCATTCCTAGTACATAAATCATAATCAAAATGATCTGGTCCAACTATAATGTTCTATGAGCAACGCTCTTCCTAATAAAAAATAACAATAACGAGGGTGTAATCATGATTTCACGAGCTAAACATCATAACAGAAAAGTAAAATAAAACAAAGTAACTATGGGCCGCATGGGTCAAATCTTGATATCTTCAACAGCTATGCCGAGGGGTGGAAGAAGGTCCCAAGGTGCCTGGTCATATGGGAGTGGAAGAAGAGCTAAAGTGGTGAGATGACGGAGGCACCATCAACTGTGAAGTGGATTCAGCTGGAGGGTGCATGTGTTCGTAACATATCTATCATATGATGTCTACAGGTAAGGATGCCGAGCTAAAAAGCTCAAATAGTGCCCACAGCTGAGTCATCTCGAAGTGATCAAGGATGGAAGAGAAGATCTTCTTGACCTTGGCGAGTAGTAGGAATTCCTTGTGTAGTGATTCCACCAAGGTTTTGGCCTTAAGACAGGAGGTATTTTTCAAAGTTGAGTTAGCCCTGACTTTGATCTCAGTCATCCATTTCTCATATGTGGCGCAAGGGAGTAGTGCACCTAAGGGGTCCCAGCAAGCTGACAACCCTGCCTCTACCACCTTATTCCATTCATGATCGAATACTTCCACCCCTTTGGCCACTATCCCCAAACATGCAGATGCTTTTATTCATGCCTCCTCCTTGTGTACCATCTTCATGATTTCCATTGTTGTCCTAAAATGTTCGACCACTCTGCACATGCCCAACTCTTCAGTGGGGATTTCGTTGATGAATTGAATTTATCCACACGTGATCTTCACATTGTCATTTCCCTCTCGATGACCTACACCCAGTTGCACTTTGAAATCATAGATGACATTATTTTTATTGTATTCCAATGTGATGAGCTCCAAGTGATCCTTCACCTCTTTCATGATCTCACTCCAAGTATTTTTTCTAGCCTCTATTTGTGACATATTATCTTTGAGCTGTGCTTTTAAGTCTTTGACTAACTTTCTCATCTCATGAGACTCGCTGCAATTGGCATCCATTTCTTTTTTCAAAGATGAGATCATCTTTTCCTTTTCTACAAGGGCAACCTTTGCTTCATCTAAAAAACTGCACACATTTTGTGTCTTGTCTTCTAAAACCTTCAACTTTGTCAATGCCTTAGTTATGTGGCCTGAGGCATTTTGGGGATCATCAGGCACTTGAACTGGGCATACATGGTTGTCTTACGCCTGTTGGAGCTCATTCATTCTCCACTTTAGGCTTGTTATCTCCTCATCCTTTTGGAGAAGAATCTCTGTAAGGGGATGCTTCTCTTTCTCAACCTGAGCCAAATCTGTTGTTTGGATGTGCTCCGAACGAAGAATATTTAACTTGCGTCGCAACTCCTACACCTCTAATTTATTCTTCTGCAGCAGAGTTTGCATTTTCACGTTCTGATCAGTGCCCTTACCCCTTATCATCTTCTTGTAATCCGCTAACTGACTAGAAAGAGCCTTTGCATTTTCTCTCTCTCTCTCTTCAGGGTATTTGACATCTTTGTTAACTTTGAGATTTTTCCAACACAAGGGTGTGTTTCAACACCTTGGTATGAAACATATCTCTAATAGCCTTGTGCAAGTTTAGCTTTTCAACTAATGGGATGGAAGTAAGCTCGAGTATCATTTATAGGGCCCTTTACATGGAACCTGGAGGCTGTTAGACAGACAAATCCCTCTTGCAGAGAAGAGCGATATCCCTAGTATCCTAAGGATATCTAGAAACAAACAAACAGATGTAGACCATTTTATCTACACCATTATTGCTTAGTAGTTATTAATTAACTATGGAGAGATGCTCCAACCTGAAGTCCAATGCTTACTTGGTCTTCAATCCAATCGTTCCAGAAGGTATCGATCCAGCATGTAAGATCTGTAATCAAAGAAAAGAAAACAAGATCAAAATCATCTACAAGATATGATAATTCAAAAGAAATAATCTATCTTAGTGATCAAGGAATCCAATAATTAAATTATTCGAAATATAGATGAACAACTCAATGAGAAAATAGAATCCATTTGTATTAACTTTGAATAAAAAGAAGAAACCTTACAACCTTGATGCCTTGATGTTTTTACAAGTTCTTTCAGGGTCCCGAACAACTGTTTTCCTCAGTTTGACAAGACTCCAACTCTCTAAATCAGCATAAGACTATGGATATGAGTATGTAATCTCTCTCATGCCAATGATGCCAAATGTGGAGAGCATAATTTCTTCAGCAATTCTCTTCTACCAGCTAAGAAGCAAGTACCCTTGAGACTGAAACATGGTCTCAATTTATAGCAGAAGAGAGGTAGTTTCAGCTCCAATAAGGAAGGGATAAAGCCCTCTCATCATGGAATTTTGGCTCCAAAAACCAAGTGATAGATCCAATTATTAAGGGATAAAGGTTCATGAACGGAAGGGGCGAAGCTCGACTAGATAGCTCTTCTAGAAGGCCCCAGCTGGAAGAATATTCGACCAGTTAGGCTTCTAGAACTTAATTTTCTTTTTATTTTACGTTTTATAGGGGTCTGTAGTGTTAATGAGTAGAACATGCGGGATGTGCTGCAGGTTTTATAGAAATAAACCGCAGGACTGCAGGAAATGACTAGGAAAAGTGCAGAGTTAGGATTTTTAGGTTTTTAGGTTTTTAATAAGCTTTTTCCTGATTTCAAGAGTTGATTTAGGAATTTTATGATTTTGGACCTCTAAGGGAGAAATAAATAGGTAAATATGAACCCATATAGATAGCTAAATATCATGGTGAAAATTTTTAGTGTAACAGATTGCCCCCTAAATTGCGAAGTCTGAAGAGTTCTGAATAATTTTGAGGAGTGAAGTGCTTTATCATTCCAAGGATTGGGCTGTAGGCACACTGGTTGAAACCCTGAAAAATCATTCAATGCAAGCATGTGTGTGTGTGTGTGTGTGTGTGTATCATTGCTAAGGTAGGCATTCCCATACTCAGATAAAAACTAACTACATGTTCTGATACAAATATGATTTTAGAATTACATTAATAGTAGACACAACATGGACACAACCATCTGTCATGAGTAGACTACTGTATCATGAATAGCAAAATTCCTCGCAGCCTGAATGGTAGAAACTAGATCTAGGGCCTTGATTTCCACTTCTTGAACTAGTACGATTATATCCATGCGATTGACTGTGTCGAAGTCAAACATGGTAGAAACCACCAATAATTACAATGGCCCTCAAAGTACTCAGTACAATCTATGAAATGTGAATTAATGATTTGGAGTCGAACACTTCACAGAATCATTCGATTGAAGATCAATCATGCAACCTGTCATCGAGGATTCTGGATCAAATTTCTAGATGATGAGTTGTTGTCGATAGAAAGTGACTTGTCGTAGGAAATCCCATGACACAAAACCATTAGATCAAGTTTTGAAGAAATTTTAGCAAGGACTGACTCAGGGATGGTCAATGTGAATGGAGACAAATGTTTGCAATGAATGGTTTATTAAACTAATCTCTTGAACACATAACAACACTGCAGATGGTTGGAATTGACCTAAAGCTAATACCCAGAAACCGTTGAAACATTCAATGTTGTTCAATTAACTGTTTGGCCAAAGGATTTTCCCAACCAAAATATGAATGTGACAAAAGTGTCATGTTCAAGAGTGGTATACAAGTTTTTGAAACGAAGTGTGACAACTGGATTCATCTTATCTCTTTTCCCCCCACCATTTCTAGCAAGTACCTCTTTATTTTTGACAAGCTTGACAAGGATAACATTTGCTTGTTATATAAGCTTATCCTTTGGATGAGTCCAACTTAGTATTAAAATAGAACCCTAAGAAGGAGTGGTTCATTCCTGTTTATAATTGACAGGTTCTTTACTATTAAGTTTTAATGAGTGCAGTATAGGTGAAACTCGGTGTTTTTCAGTTTTAAGGAGTTAGAAGAAAAACATAAGAAAACTCCATGGGTGTACTTTTTCGTAAATTTAGTCTCTCAAAAAAGAGAAAGGATAAAATAATGCAGGAGAGAACTCTATTGACCATGATTAGCCAATGTATACCTTTTCCGTAAATAGTCCATTTCAGTCCAGAAAGGGGGTAAAATTATACTGAAGGGATGACTGTTCATTTCCTTTAATGAGTTCGAATAGTCAAGTGCTCGGGCTTTTCATTTTTAGAGAGTCTGAAAAGGGCTTAAAAGAAAACTCCAGGGTTTTGTTTTTTCGCAATTTTCAAGAGCCCAAGAAAGTGATAAAAGTGTACTCATCATCAAAATAATCCTTTTCACCCGACAATCCTGTTTTTCGCACATAAACTCAAAAAATTAAACATATTTGTTTCCAATATGTAAAAAATTTAGAAAAATAACCTTTTAAAGTGGAAAATAAATAAAATAATATTTTATTTATTCAAAAAATCTTATAAAAAGTAGTTCAACAAAGTCATTTTCACCTTTTTTGTTAAGAGTTGAAAATTGAGAGCTTTGGGAAAAAAACATTCTGCAAGTGATAACGGGAGAACCGACCGCTCAAATCGAAATCCGTCGAATCCAGGTAATCCACAACACTCTTATCTTCATTTTCATCCATTTTAATTCTCTCTTTTAGTTTTTAAATTCATTTTTGGGGGGACAAAGGGTTCAAAATTCCACTCACAGGGGTCTGTGGGTCATCCATTGGTTACCTGCGGACCCCAACAATTTTCCTAAAAGAAAATTATCGGGCTACCGTAGTTTTTATGAAGGGTTTGTGTGGGGGTATTCACTGTCCCTATACAAAAACTACGGAGGCACCGTAAGAAAATGAAATTTTATACATTCTCTAAAAAATGGATAAAATTTTTCACTCTTATAGCTTCTAACCATTAAATGCATCGATTTTCAGGTCGTTACACAATGTTGGAGTGGCGAGAATGTGAGAATGAAGAGGTAGATGATGCGGTAATGAACAATCCAAACACAATGCGTGTTTTGAGAAATTACGCATTATACAAATTCTGGGCCATTCAGGGCATGAGGGCACAGGTAGAGCTAATGACCTGGCTATTGAATAAATGGGACGTTCAGGAACAATGCTTTATCATTGGATATCACAAGATAGAAATTGAGCTTGAATACATCTACTTCCTCACCATTTTATCAAAAAGAGGTGAAGCTATCTCTTTTTTTAGAGCTAGGCAAGGTGGCTTGCCTATCGCTAGCTACAAACAAGAATTTTGTAATGAAGAAGCTGATCCCAAAGACAACCGGATAGACATAAAAAATATTATAAGTCTTAATCTGAAATTCATTGCATTCATTGTTACTAGATTATGTGGAAGTGCAGCTCCACATGTGGCTACCAAATCAAAAATATAGACAGTTTTTGAATGTTACAGAGGTACAATCTTCAATTCATGTGAAGGGGTGTTGACCAATATGAAGGGTTAACTGACCAGAGTGAAGAACTCAAAGTTGAAAAAATTTGGGTATGGAGCGTTCTTAGTATCTTTCACTTTGGAGAGGTTTCCATCCCTTACCCCTCAATTAATCTCTATTGACCATGGTGAACCTAGAGAACCT
Organism: Pinus albicaulis; assembly: GCA_034641835.2. NCBI lineage: Eukaryota > Viridiplantae > Streptophyta > Pinopsida > Pinales > Pinaceae > Pinus > Pinus albicaulis. The sequence continues at coordinate 378,582,384 of CM076572.1, forward strand.
CGTATGGTACGATGGGTGGCATTGATGGCTCACCATGGTGGTGACGGCTGCACAGTTGTCTGATTTACTCCAGCATATTTTCGTTGGTTAGAGAACCAAATATTTTCCATCGAAGATTTCCCCTATGGAGGCATAGACTTTCAAGGAGACCCCAAGATGTCCTTACCTCTAGGGACACAATGGGATGAATCAGGTAAATGAATTATTTTGATGTGTTTTAAATATAATTTTTTTTTTTTTTTCAATCGTCCAATAGTAATAACAAAAATTTTAAATGCAGATGTTGGTCCACGAAGACCAGCCAATCTCTGTCACTTCGAGAGGAAGCCAACAAATCCTATTTCACCGCCAGAGAATGAGGCAGTAGAGATTCTCACTGACTTAGAGCACAAATTGGAAAGGTTGACTAGAGACATCCCAGAAACAATGATGGATGATATTCCTCTCCATCTCCAAAGACATGTCGCTGGTGTTCCTGGCCAGTTTCGGAGATACCTACGTAGAGTGGCGCGGGCGATAGTATATTATCATGAATATCAGCATGGATAGTGGATGATCATCGCAGAATATTGTACTTTTGTTTTTTTGTATCACTATATTTCAGATCATAAGGTGTTTTAAACCTATGGTCCTAGACGATGTAATATTTTCTGAAACACAAACTCTATCTATGATATAACTACTTTTTCCGGCTATCTTGTTCAATGCATATCGAATGTTGTTTTAATTTACTTTTTTTTATGTCGCAAATGTCTATTTATAACATTATTAGCTAATGCATCAGCCAATGTATTTCATATCCTTGGAATGTGTTGATATTCAATGTAATCAAACTTCCTTTCCAAGGGACGAACCTTAAAAAATAATCTTAGTAACACTGGATTTTCAATTGTGTATGCTCTGTTTAAATGTAATAAAATAAGTTCTGAATCTATCCTAATTATCAAACACCAAATGCCAAATGAAATGGCATCAGATAATAACTCAATGATTGCGCTATATTCTGTAACATTATTTGTTGTTTGACCATGGCTTACCCCATGCATAGAAACTAACTCATCGGTGGGTGAATAGATAACCCAGGTTATGGAAGAGATATTCCGTGTACTACAACAGGCACCATCAGTAAAACCAATGTATGCTTGAAGGGATGTCAACATCTGTAATATCAAGAGTAATCAAGATAAGCAGGAATAGTAGTCGACACAAACTTAAACTAGATACACTCATCTAATCTAAAGCAGCTAATCTTAGAAAAATAACTAATGTACAGGTATGATCTTCACACAAAAATGAAGCATAATATCTCTTCAGATAAAGTCCATTTCTAGGTTTATCTAAAGAGACCCCATCATAATCAATCAATTCGTAAGCCCCTTTTGCAAGTGCCCACTTGATAATATAAGGACCATGCCACATGGGTTAAAATTTCCTAGCTCCTAGTTTATCGTTAGCTTGGTCATATACCAATACTAGTTCACCTTCCGAAAAAAACAAGGTGTAACACTTTAGTCGTACTAAGCTTTAACGCATTTTTTATGAGCTTCGGCTACTAATGCAGCAGTGCGCCGAGTCTCATCTAATTGTGCTAAGTACAAAAAGTGTTTTTCCTCTTCAGAAGTCGCTGGTAGTAACTTTATGGCTAATTGGAGTGACGGTATTTTGCATTCAATCGGTAACACAACTTCTAAACCATAGACCAGTTGAAAAGGAGTGAACCCTGTTGTAGTTTTTGCGGAGGTTCGGTAAGCTCAAAGTTCTGAGAAAAGCATAGTATGCCAATTTGATTTATGAATTATGAATACCCTTTTAATCATAGTTGTTAAAACTTTATTAAGGACTTCAACCTAACCATTAGCTTGCAGAAAATATGGAGTAGAGTTATCATGTCGTAGAACAAGCTGGTCGGAAAGTTTGGTCATCATCAAGTTTCGAAAATGGCTCCCATGATCAGTAATGATAATTTGGGGTACACCGAATCAAGCAATCATGTGATTGAATACAAATGTAGCTACAGTTTTACCATCAGCCGCAAATGTAGGCATCACATCAGCCCATTTTGTGAAATAATCTACTGCAAGAATAATATATCCATGCCCCCCGGCCAAGTGAGGCTTACATGTAATGAAATCAATGCCCCATTTTGCAAATGGACTGACAACAGCTATGGGGTGAAGAGGAGCTGGTGGTGCATGCATCTTTCAATCAAAAATTTGGTAGTTATGGCATTTTCAGACAGTGAGAATGCAAGATTTGAATAATGATGGCCAAAAATAACCAGTGCGCAATATCTTTTGGGCTGTGGAAAATCCAGAAATATGACTGCCACATGCTCCAGAATGACATTCATTCAAAACTCGTTCAGCCTCTTCATGAGTCAAACATCGTCGAAATATAGAATCTGCACCACGACGATAAAGGATGTCCCCAACAATATTGTATTACTAAGATTGGTAACGGATCTTTTGTCTATGTGAACGTGAAAGATCAAGCCAAAAATTTTGGGTTTGGAGATAAATGACGATATCCCCATACCAAAGGTCTAACATACTGATAAGAAACAGAGATTCATCAGTGATTAGATGCTCTACCACAGTTTCTGTCTCAGTATTTGGGAAGTCACACATAAGTTCGGCGAACACTAGTGATTTCTTTGATTTGGATTTTTCGAATTCTAAATCAAAATCTTGAAGGATAACTATCCATTTAGAATATTTTCCCTCGAGAAATAGTTTAGTCAAAATATACATCATCAGGTTGCAATTAGAGATCAGAGTTGTTTTCGTAACAAAATGTAATGACGAAAACATTAGACAACTTGAACTACTGCCAAGGCCAATTTCTCCACATGCGAGTATTTAATCTCTGTTGGATTGATATTTTGACTGAGATAATAAATCACATGCTCGTGGTGGAATTCATCCTCCCGAAATAATACCATTCCAATGGTGGAATCAGAGGCTGCTAAGTATAAAAATTAATCCTAGCTGTAATTTGGTGGATGAAATAATGGTGCATGGGTTAACACATGTTTTAAAGCATCAAAATATTCATCAGCGATCTCATCCCAAATAAAAGGAACATTCTATTTCAATAGCCTGGTAAAACCTTTCGTTAACTTAGCATAGTTCTGGATAAATCTACGCAAAAAGTTTACTTTCCCTTGCAAACTTTGGAGTTGCGAAGTGCGAAAGGAGGAGGTAAATTGATAATAGCCTCAACATTCAAAGGTTCAACAAGAATGCCTTCTTTGAAAACCACAAATCCAGTAATCTAGCAGATTGTATGCAAAAAACACACTTGTGGGGATTCAAGCGAATCTTATAATACCTACATCTCATAAAGATTGATTGTAAATGAGTAGGATGATCTTCCCTGTGTAATGAATGAGAAGGTAAATCATCGAGATAAGGTTACACAATGTGTTTAATGTCATGAAAAGCATAGGAAATTGCCCTCTAAAAATTTGCTCCAACATTCTTCAATCTAAAAGGTAATTTACAGTAAGCAAATGTTCCCCAAGGACAAATGAATGTTTTTTTTGGTTGATCGGTAGGGAGTATGTTGATCTGATTGTATCTAGAAAATCCATCTATAAATGAATACATTTCATTTCCAGCACAATCGTCAATAATTTGGTCGATATAAGGAGTTGGATAAAAAAAAATTGGACAAGCTTTGTTAATATCCCTATAGTCGAAACATACTCATATTTTTCCTTGTTTTTTCATAACAGGAATGATATTAGATACCCAATCTGTTAAAGGAATTGGATAAAAAAACATGCTTTTAATAATTTCTCAACTTCAGCTTTAATAGCAGCAACTTTTCGTGGATCTATTGGATGTAATCTCTACCTGACAGGTTTAGCATCTGGGTAAGTCTTTATTTCATGAATGACAATGTTGGAATCAATTCCTAGAATTTCTTCATAAGACAAGGAAATTATTTCACAAAATTCTTGAAATAGGGCTTTATATGTAGAAATTTCATTTGACGTACGCGAAGCACCTATATGAATGTTTTCAATAATTCTTGGTTTAATGGATATGTCAATGGCAACCATAGAAGAAATATTTCCCAAATTAATTTTAGAATTCGAATTAGAAATTTCATTTGACGTACACGAAGCACCTATATGAATGTTTTCAATAATTCTTGGTTTAATGGATATGTCAATGGGAACCGTAGAAGAAATATTTCCCAAATTAATTTTAGAATTCGAATTTGGAATCGATATTGGACTCTAAGGTTTGTTGACATAATATATTGGAAAAATAGATGAAAAGTTATTTTCAAATCTATCAAGCTCAAGTAAAAATGATGATCTATGATGGATCTACAGAAAAGAATTGATGAATGCTTTCATCAGTATGAAACACTTGTTAAAAAGGATCAAGAATTGATGTCATAGTTGAGCTTGATGGTGAAAATTATTCTTCCTTGATCACAGTCATTGGATCATCATCAGTTGATAAAAAACTGGAAAATGACTGGACTGCTTGATATGCTATCTCAAAAGAACTCAATAGCATCGTGCCATTATGCTTAAGAGTTATTATTTAACTATGGAGAGATGATCCTACCTAAAGTCTCAGTCTTCAATCCAGTCGTTCCATAAGGTATCCATCTAGCATGTAAGATCTGCAATCAAAGACAAGCAAACAAGATCAAAATCATCTGCAAGATATGATAATTCAAAAGCAATAATCTATCTTAGTGATCAAGGAATCCAAGAATTAAATTATTCAAAAGATAGATGAAAAACTAAATGAGAAAATAAAATCCATTTATATTAACTTTGAATAAAAAGAAGAAACCTTACAACCTTGATGCCTTGATGTTTTTACAGGTTCTTTCGAGGTCTCGAACAGTCGTTTTCCTCAGTTTGACAAGACTCCAACTCTCTAAATCAACATAAGACTATGGCTATGAGTATGTAATCTCTCTCATGCCAATGATTGCAAATGTGAAAAGTGTAATTTCTTCAGCAATTCTCTTCTACCAGCTAAGAAGCAAGTACCCTTGAGACTAAAACATGGTCTCAATTTATAGCAGAAAAGAGGTAGTTTCAGCTCCAATAAGGAAGGGATAAAGCCCTCTCATCATGGGATTTTAGCTCCAAAAACCAAGGGATAGATCCATTTATGAAGGGATAAAGGTTCATGAATGGAAGGGGCGAAGCTTGACCAGATAGCGCTTCTAGAAGACTCCAGCTGGGAGAATATTCGACTAGCTAGGCTTCTAGAACTTACTTTTCTTTTTATTTTACCTTTTACAAGGGCCCACAATTTTAATGATCAAAAGGGTGATAATATGAATGTTGGACTGTGACGATCAACTGATCATCCTCCACATTAAGAGTTGTCAAGAGCCTAGTATGGTGTTTGTCCATGAACTGAGCTAACTCAACCCTCAGCCTCTCCCTTTCCAACTAGTTATTTGATTCAATATGCTTTCCTTTTGGCCATTCCCCTGGGCTGATCACCTGTGAGTATTCTAAATGTTCCTTTGAAGATGTTGAGTTAATAGACACTTGGAACCCTGGCTTGTATTATCCTTTACCAATATAGTTCGGGGCTTCCTCTTCGAGCTGCTCGGTGACCTATCCTTCAGGTCCCTCTATTCTTTACTTTTTGTTACAGTGACCTTCCTCTTCTTCATGCAAAAAATCTTGTTCCATTTGATAACTCTCCTGATCCTAGACCTCCACCTCATTCTGAAAATTGTCTCCTCTCCCATCAGTAGCTAGGGATTCAGCTTCTATATCTATATCCAAAGGCCACAAATCACAGTTAGCTTTCCATTATATTAGAGTTCTAGGCTCATGTTCATATGTCAAATATTTAATCTTCTTCCTTCTATGTACGATACATCCCTTAGGATCATAGTGCCATACAACCCCTTGTAGGAAACTCATCTTCTGCAATAGCCCCTCAACCAAGGGGAGTGCATGTCTTGAGCTGACAGTAAAAGGCCCTACCGTGGTCGGGAGCCTCAGAATATATCCATTCTTCATGGGCATAGAATGAGTTTGGTCTGCACTCATGGCTTGTCAGCTGAACTGGAGGGTGAAAATTCTCATGGACAAGAAAACTGTCAGAAGTAAAGGAGGAAGTTTAGAAACATAAACCCTGATATCAATGTGATCTTCGAACAAATACCAATCCTCAACACAATTTGTCTCACTGAACTAGAGCAGCTCCTTTTGTTCAGGAAAAATCCTGGGCAAAGGGTTGAACTGTATAACTTCATAGGCCCTGGACATGAAATCTGTTACAAATTTCATGTCCCTCCTTCTTTTGGGGTGTTGATGGACAAAGAGGTTCCATTCGAAAATGGAATTTTCCTCGTAATCTTGCATGGAGAACTTGTCTAGGCCTAAGCCCTCGAACTTGTCTTTGTGCATGAACAGGAAAAAATAGAACACCAAAGAATAATACCTAAAAAAAATTGAAGTTGATAGGTCTTGGAACTGAGTTCAAATAGCAGAGTCCAGGAAGGTGGGGATGTGTAGAAAAATCTTGAGCTACATCATAAGGTATAAGGACCCCAGACAGGCTTTTGTTACCCCACCCGCATTATCTAAACCCAACATCCTTGAAATGACCGCCAGGATGGGTTGGATGGTTTTACTGAAGAGCGACATAGGGATAGTTTCTGTGGGTGGGAGAGTGGATATGTGAGACGCTGTAATTAGCTCAATGAAACCCCTTTTCTTTTCAATAGGAAGGTTTGACAAATGCCATGAGAGGGTGAATTCGGTGAGTTCGATGCACTCTAGCGAAGAGAGATAGCACAGGGCTTTCCATATCAACTGAGGAGTGATTTTGAAAATTTTAGTTCCCTATGCGGAGAGAAAAAAATCCTTGCAGTCAATGTAAGCATTAGCGAGCCAAGCTATAAACTCATGGAAAGGGTGGACGAATGGGAGAATCTGATAGTAAAGCCCTGAATCTATGACCCTAAAAAAGTCCTCACACTACCATTTATAACCCATAAGCTCAGACCTCATATTAGCTACATTGAAAGGGTAAATGGTATCACAGAACTAGGCTTGAGAGTCCATGAGTAGCACAGGGCCGGGGGCAGCTCTGGCTTCTGGGGCCTACGGGGTTTCGGGAGCAATTTTCTTTATTTTCTCCATAATAACTTTGATGAACACTGAAGGAAAATAGAGAGGGGCTTGACCAAATATCTGAGGCGACGAAGAGAGCGATGTGAGGAGGGAACTGCACAATTGTGGATTTTTACCTGGGCACTCAACTTGGTAAAAACAAACTGTGAATGGTGAGAAACAATGGTCAGCCATGAAAATCGGTATTAGCACACTTTCTTGGTAAGTCATGAGTCCATTCCATAGTTTTATTTTAGGATTAAAATTCAAAAAAATTGAAAGTCTGACCTCTATTATTTCAATCACTTATCACAATCACAAATCGCATCGCAATCACTTAGCGTAGATCACAGCACAACCTTGCTATAAATAATTCTAGGTTGCCTGCTCCATCCTACGATTACGATACCTCGATGCAATATATTGCATTGTAATTCTGCCACTTTGTTACCACTTTATGTTTCCCACTCCTAAGAAACCCCCGATGCTATTGGCAGGACCTGTTATCGCTCCACTAGATTCCCAAGGTTGAGGAAGGAATCCAAACAGAGGTAACCACAAAACAAGCTTTTGACTTGATAGCTAACCCAATCAAGCCAGCGAGGTTTCTCTCCAAAAGGGTCACAGCTAAGAGGGCTGAAGCAATTAAGATTTCAAGCTAGATAATGAGTGTAGGGGTTCTTTAAAATTGATTTGGTTGGGTAGATCAGCGGATAATGAAAACAGGTCAAGGAAAACTAGGTCAGGGCTAAAGAGTGAGGGTTACAGGAATAAATGGGGCAAGGTAGGTATAATATCAATCACTTTAAGGAAGTGGTTGTGGAATGGTTATGAAACTGTAAGAAGGCCGAGGGAAGCATAAGAGATGTAATTCTCTCAGACAGAAGATATGAAATAAAATATGATCAGTTACCCAAAATAGAGCATGGCTAGCATGGATTCTGAATTTCACACTTATAAAATATCATAATATAGACATGAAAGTGAATATGAACAATACATTCAAACATATGTAACTGAAGAAGAAATAATGAAAGACATTCAATACCATAGTTATCCCATAAATATAACTGCAGCTCCTCTTATATTAATGGACAAAACTGAGTACAAAGTATCCTTGATCAACTAAACAAAATGAACTGAGGCAAATCTCAGATCCAGAATTATTTCAAACAACAAAGATTTTTTCCTAACCTTTAGGAACATAAAACTATTTATTTGTTTAAAATACATTGAAATTTATTGCCCAGGTCTTCAAATTCATGATGTGGAAGAATTTGGAGAAACCTCCCTTGGAGATCTGCACCTTGAGAATAAGGATAATTGTTTTATTATGCCGACTATTGAACTGAATCAAACCTTTTTTTTTGTGTTGTGTTGTTGCTAATATGTTGTTGTAGTGGATCAGTGTAGGATGTGGACCTTATTTCACTGATATGAGGGCAGATGAGCTGAGAGCTATGTAGGCAGATATGCTGTGAAAACGGAGTGTTGAACGCCTTTGCTGCCTCAACTCAAAATTTTTGTTGTTTTATTACCCGAAATCCTCTTACTGTGTTAAAACCTTTTTTATGAACAAAAGAGAGTGAAAAACAAAAATACCGGACCTGAAATCTTTCAAATTTCAATTCTGAAGTGCATCACATTTGCGCACTTTGCAACCTTTACATTTCAAGTTATAAATAATTCGATCGGCAGTGCGATGCGAAGGGGGGGTGATGTGGAGGGTCGATGGGACTGGACCACAGTGCATATCGTAACTCTTAGCGTTTAGTTATAAGCGCAGAGGATATAAACTTTAAACACTGTGAAGTGCGACATGCGGGGGAGGAGATGAGTGACATAGCAGGGAAGAATTGGGACTCGATTGTAGCACATACCACAACTCTTAGCATTAAGTTATAAGCACGGGGAATGCAAACTTTAAACACTACGAAGTGCGACGCGCGGGCGAAGTGCGATGTGCGGGGAGAGGGACTAACTGGCAATGTGGCAGAGTTTTACGACTCGGCAGAAAGTTTTTAAGTGGTAAGTGTATTATGAAGTTTATGTGGCATATCGATGTATTGCAACGGTTATGAAATGGGGGAGGAGCTACGGTGGTGGGGCCAACTTCCCGCATCGCAAATTAAAATAAATAGACTATGGGCGCTCACAAGGTAAGTTAAAGTATATGTGATACGATATCGTAAAATTGGCAATTGCATTATTTAGAGTTTAGTTTCAATGCAAAAAACATAAAAAGTGAGAAATGCGATGAGGGACCCCACTTTAATCGTGAGCAGAAAATAGGAAGCAAAGTAAGGGAAAAGTGATAAAAAGTAAATTTTTGATGTTTTTCGAAGGAAAATGAAACAAAAAAGAATGTGCGGCAAGGATTGGGTCCCACTTCACATCGCATCGTCGATTTATAAGTTTTCCATTGGATTGTTGTAACAAAACTTTGCGATGGTGATATGCGATGAGGCACAAGGGGTCCCACCAATGTTTTAAGTGACTCTTGTTATATATATAATATGTGATATATATAATGATAATTTTATATAAGACAGTTGTTCAATGGGTGGCAGAGCTTATAACATAATATCTGAAACTTTATAATAAATGGGTTTATAAAGTAATAAGCCTCGAAAGGTTATATATGTAGGTTTTTGGCGTTTGAATGGGATTTTAAATGCAATTCAAAGCGCTAAAATATGGGTTTTAAATATAGTTTAGGCTATATAGTAAGTCACGTTTGGTTTTTAGTAATAACTTGGATAATTTAGCAACTGAGATGAAAATACGAGTGCTAACATTGACTCCAACTGGGGAAGATAGCTCTGAAGGAGGTGTCTATAACCGCAAATCTCTGGGAACTCATTGATCAATTCCTTATCCATTAGGAAATGGATTCCAATCTGTAAACTAAAACTAAAAACATATTGCAAACTTCAACCCACACTAACATATCATCAAAGCCTTAGGGCCTTCACCTCGGGCATCAAACCTTGAAGAATTCTGTCAACACTTATTAAAAATAAAATAAAATCAAACTTAAATGATACCAGCCTACTCTATTCTGCTACACAATTGCTAATTAGGTGAAATGATCCTTCCATTGTAACCAATCCAGAAGATGGCTACTTACTGAAGTTCCGCTCTCACTTTCCTTGAGTAGGAAGAATGATGTACATGTAGGCAACTCATGATAAAACCTGAAACCAAGACTTATGCTAACAAAAAAAACAACATGCATATTCTCCAATGCTTGCAAAAGACTGCAGAATGGATCTTGAAAATCCTGAAGCATTACCTTGTCTTGAGATCCAACAACAAAGATACAAGTACTCCCTTCATCTTGATATGAAAGAACACTTGTTTATTGATCGATAGGAAGGCATAGGGAAGTATAACATTCTACTATCTAAGTGTTGGCTGAAAATTCCTTAAGCATAAGAAATTCTGACTCAATCTCTGGAATTTTGTCTCTCTCTAGTTCATACTCCTCAAATTCATATTCTAAGTCATCCTTAAACAAGAAACATTCTTCAAAATTATCAAACATGATAGCCCTATCATCTTCATGAAAGAAAATAATATATGCTACTTGATCTTCTTGCAGGGAATCATCATCATAAATTGGCTTACTCTCATCAATTTCTTGTATGGCTTCATCAATATCCTCATTGAAATTATCTTCAGATTCATCGTACTTAGGAAAATCAGTTTCAGGAGAAGCTTCATTAAATATGAACATTGAAAAAGGAGATTGTATTTCTTCATGATGATCTATAAATATAGTTTCAAGACTGTTCTCATTTAAACTTAGATTTTCATTTTAAAAAATGGAATAATTTTTACCAACAAATTCTTGACTATGTGAACACTGCAAACCTGCTTTAGCTTGGGTTTTAATATGACTGCTCAGGAGCTGATCAATCTCATCTTCAAACAGAGGATAAAGTACTTTTTTGCTTTCTTTTGATAACACAATAATTTTCTTCTTTATCTCCTAAATATTCACAAGGATGATGCATATCTTCTTTAACCTTTGGCTGATCAACTTGTTGTACTGCTGCAAGAATTGTCTCCTATGGGAAGTCTTTATGAACATCAAGACAATATACATCATCTTTTTATTCCACGAGAGAAAACACTTCCTTTTTTTGATGAAAAAGATTGTCATGCAGAGCCTCCAAAATATCTTCATCCATGAACTCATTATCATTATAATAATCCTCTAGGTTTTGAATGAAAACCGCAGATTGATCACAACAATTATTAACCAAAGACAAAGAAGGGTAGGACTCCTTGTATTCTTCATAAAATATTGAATGGAAAACTCTAAGAGAACAAATATTGGCAAGTGGAAAACCTTCATACCAAGATTGTGCTTTTCCTTCAAGAGAAGCCATGAACATCTTTAAAAGACAATCTTCAGGAAATTCAACCTTCAACTTGCATGTATTCATATGAAATTTAACCAAATGTTAAGAAACATCATTCCTATCATCATATTTAAACATAGGCAAATTCCTTTGCCAATCTACCTTAAACATTTTATTTGGGAAACATGGAATGTGGGCTCATGGGAGCATACCTTCTTGCAACAGTTTCCATATTTAAAATTCTTGAAACTGCTAATTTAAAAACATTATATCTTAAAGCTAGACAAATACCGAAAAATGGATGAGATACATTAGGGAATTTTACTCCAATATATAGAAACAAAACCAAAAAATAAAACATGAATATAAAATAAATATAACAATGTTACTTATAGATTAAGTGTTTGAACAAATCCAATAAGTTAAATATTTATAGATTAAGTGTTTGAACAAATCCAATAAGTTAAATATTTAAAGATATAAAATAAAATCATGGAAAAATAGATGTACGCAAGAAAGATAAACCTGAAAGACAACGTAGGGTTGTTACCAAATATGATTCAACGTACGAATTTTTACTATTGAACAACAAAATACCAAATATGATTCAACGTAGGAATATCAAATATCAAATATGATTTTATTTGTTAGTGATTTTCCCATTCAAGAAAAATATCAGATATCAAATATGATTTTATTTGTTGGTATGCATCATTAAACTTGCTCAAAAGACTGTTCCCCGCAACGTTGGGAAAGAAGACTGTTCCCCACATTTTAAATTAAACTTGCTCAAAAGACTGTTCTCTACAACGTTGGGAAAGAAGACTTTTGATAAGACTTGGATTTCCATTTTTCATGATAAGTGAAATGTGCCCTCATATTTGGAAAATAAAAATATTTAAACTGCAGCAACAATAATAATGATAATGGAGCCACTATTTTTATAATACAAAAGCCAAAAACACAGATATTATAACTAACAATACAGATTTGGATTATGGACGAAGAATAGAAGATAGAAATCTAAAAACACTATGGCTTAGATATGGCCGGTACCGAGACATAGATAAAAAAAATAAAACATAAAAACTTAAAAGCATTATATCTTAAGGCTAGACAAATATCGAAAAATAAATGAGATACACTAGGGAATTTTACTTCGATATATGGAAACAAAACCAATGAATAAAACATGAATATAAAATAAATATAACAATGTTACTCATAGATTAAGTGTTTGAACAAATCCAATAAGTTAAATATTTATAGATTAAGATTATAGAAAAGCCAAAGAAAAGGCTAGATCAACATCCAATACAAAATACAGAGCGGGTTTGGGATGTGCGAAAGAGTATTAATGAGCGTTTTGAAAATGAAGACAGGCTCATATATAATGATGGATTTAAAGGTTCCCGAACACCAGGAGACGACAAAGAGGGTTCGATTCATGCATGGGAGGATATAGAATACACAATACCAAATATGATTCCCATTCAATATTGGAATACACAATACCAAATATGATTCCCATAGAATACATTTTTCCCATTCAAATATGATTTTGTTTGTTGGTGATTTTCCAATTCAAGAAAAATATCAGGTATCAAATATGATTTTGTTTGTTGGTGATTTTGCATTCAAGAAAAATATGATTTTGTTTCTTGGTATGCTTCATTAAACTTGCTCAAAAGACTGTCGTCACGTTTCGTTATTTTGAGATCAGGGCAAGAAACAGATGACTTCGTTATTTTGAGATCAGGGCAAGAAGATCGAAAGAAAGGTAAACGAGATCAGGTCAAGGCAAGAAGATTGAAAAAAAAAGTAAAACGAGATATAACATTCACATTTATAAAATTGAAAGAGAAGTAAAAATTAAAAAGAAAATCGAAAGAAAAGTAAAAATTAAAAAAAATTAATGGGATTGGGTAGCCAGAACAGAACAGAGCAATTAAAGATTAAAGATTAGGCCAGACAGATACTAAAGGAGGAGATGTATATGAACTCAAGTCTAGATCCAATCACAGGTATAAAAACATGACAGGACAGGTGAGGGGAAATCACATTAAAACAGGGGAAGGTCAATTGCAGAATGACAGATTGATATGGTGGGTCATGGGTTTTAATGAGGAAAGTCAAGAACATTGAAAATTCAAATTTACTTTAAACTGAAGAATATAAAATTTAAACTGAAGAATATAAAATAAATACCAGAAACCCATACCTGCAACAAATACTTTCTGATTCCCTCCTCCTCTCAATTGATGACACAACGTCTTTCATTCGTCCATGCATCCATCCCTTCTCGCTAATGGTCAATTCAGTCGTCTCTTTTAAAAGCTACAGACAAAGACCCACCAGATAAAACACTTGCAGTCACAGTTACCGAAAACATTGACATTATACAGTTACAGAGAAAACAGATGATAGAAGAAGAAGAGGAAGATGTACAGATGATAAAAGAAAAAGAAGAATTGGAGGATGAACTTGGAACATACAGATGATAGAAGAAAAAGAAGATGAACTTGGAACTATTCCTTGAGAGGAAGCCCCATATATATATATATATATATATATATATATATATATATATATACAGATTCTCCCTCCAGAGAAGCTTTTTTCACATCCACGTCATCTGGTTCAAACCAGTTGGGTTTTCTTAAATTTAAATTTTGAATGTTGACGGTTGAATCTGAATTTAAGGTGTAATCTTTGATATTCGGTAATAATAAGTACTTTATTAATCTTGGCGCAGGCCCTTTCTGGTCCTCTGCCTTCTGCTGTCAACAATTAGGTGTGCGTTTTCTATTTCTATTAGGTCCACTATTTCTATTTCTATTTCCAATTAGAGCGTTGTTTCCACTATTAGGTCCACTATTTCTATTTCCAATTAGAGTGTTGTTTCTGCCCTCAATTTAGATGATGCAGTAACTCTGTCTGGTGTCAACAGCGGGAGACGACGAAGGGGGGTTCGATTCATGCATGGGAGACCCGGGAGTGCCGATGTCTTCGTGGGTTTAACAATTGGCCAATTTAGGTGTAATTAATATTTGTGAAAGATTGGGTAAATTGGGTAAATTAAACAATAATTGAATTACGCCTCCAGTCAATTTAGTCAATTTCAATAAAAATCCAAATTCTACGCCTCTAGTCAATTTAGTCATTTCAATAACTATTAATTTTTCCACATTCTCTTTATGGTTTTGGTGAACGTATGGTTTTTCTGCTTCACTTGAAATTTGAAATTTATGAATATTGTAGCACAATATTTTGCATAATCAAATCTTTTTTAGTACAATTTTTTGTATATATTTAATTAGTAAATAGAAATTTGAAAAAAAAAAAATTAGATTTTTTTAAAAAGTACATAACATTTTGAACTTATTTATATATAAAACAAAACATATTAGATATCAATTTAATGTTACATATAATAGGATCAAAATAGACCGATACTTTCTACAAAATTTTATACTTAGTTTATAATTTTGACTATAAAATTTTTTATCTGGATAAATTATTTTTCCAATACGTTAATCAAAGTTTGATTTATACTCACTATTTATTTAATATTAATTTAAATTTATTTGAAAATAAATATAGATATTAATTTAAAATTTTTAAATATATTCTTATTTAAATAATATATAAATTTTAATTTTATATTTCAATTATTTGATTCTTTTAATTTTATTATAAATTTAAAATTAAAATAAATTAAATGTTAAAAATATGTTTTATATATTAAGCTTCTCTTAAAAAAAAAATGCTTTGTATACTAGGTGAAACATTCTTTTAAGTTAAATACATAATTTTGAATGAAAATTTAACTATTTCTTGTTTGTTAAAGTATTCTGATTTGTGGAATTAACCTTTGATTTACGAAAGTATGATTGAATTAGGTGTTCCCTTCCCTTGTTTTAGGGGTATGCTAGTATTACAAGGTTGCCACAGACCAAAATGATTTAATGTGTAGTATAATTAATAGACCAAAATGATTTTTTCGCATTGTTTTTTATTAATTTAAAGTAAAATTTGGAACAGATTTTTAAAAAGTTTGAGTTTAAGTTGTTTAATACGTCAAATTCTAGTGTCCCACAGTTTGAATCTATCTATACATTCAAAAATATAGTTTAAACAAAAAAAAATAGTAATCTTGTTAGAAACTGAATCCCCAAATTCTAGTGAAAATTTCATTTCATCTATAAGTTAAACACTACCCTAATTTTATATGATTTGCAACTCAAGGTAAAGATAAATCCAAACTTAATTTATAAGTTTACGAAAATATACTCCTTTTAAATCTTATATTGCTAATTTATATATTTATAAAGATTTTTGTTTTTCTATATAGTTTAGTTTTTGTGGTTTTAAAGAAGTTTCTACTTTTTTCTTCTAATTTTAGATATATTTTGTCCATGTTTATTTGTTTTTTTGATACGAATGACTAACATTTTATCAAAAAAATGGTCCTAGAGGTTGAGAAAATTCATAGTTAAATGAATGTATTCCTTAGAAGAAACCAATTCCCAAAATTGCATCTTTGTATTTTACAAACAACTATAATTTTTTTCTAGTGCATAGTTCCATTTTGAATATGATTCCTACAAATCATGTCCTTACATAAAAATGCATGCAACGCATGTCCATTACCATTTAGGGCCTAACTTCTCTCCTTTATGACCTCACTCTACATTTTATTCCTCCCTCAGCGGAAATTACTTAAAACTATTATTTTCAGCAACTCTAACCTATACGGAATCTCCTCAATACTTTCAATGTAATTGACAACCCCAACTTATTTCATTTTTAGTAGGGTATCCCCTTATAAGTTTTGACATAACATATATAACTCATTTCATTTTTAATTAATCATATTTGATATAATGCAATAGGAAACAATGCAATTTAACTGGCTTAAGGTAGCATACTTGCCATATATGACTACATAATTGCCATATGTGACCATAGCCATTTGTAGACATGATTTAAACAATAAGAACAAATTCTCAATTCTATTTTTTGCATCTCTAGTTACAAAATATATATAAATATCTTAGATTGCATTGCTAGGCACTAGACACTAAATATAAAAGCACACAAATTAATAAGAAGAGTTTAGTTTATGATAAAATACACTTCTACATAATTCCTTCTTAATGTTTAGCCCAAGAATAATGTTATTGTATCTTAAAACCGCTTTTAGTTGTTTTTTCATTTCATGATCACAATCACTTGCAACATTATAAGAATAAGAAGACAAAATGTTGAAATCCCAAATTTTGGGATTTCATAAACATACTTACTAACTATTCGTTCTTGATCATTGTGTTAGATATTTTCTTTTCGGATTTCATAAGAATACTTAATAACTATTCATTCTTTATCATTATGTTAGATAATTTCTATTATTTATAGCTCTTCTATTTGGGTTCAAGTGTCATGTGCATTAAGGAAAAATTGACTCTGAATCACCTAGTTGTTGCTTAGGGTGATAAAATTGAGTTTTCGTGTATTTAATTCAGGACTCTAAATCATCTATTCGTTGCTTATGATGATAAAATCACTTCATCTATTTTTGAGGCCATTATCATGGAACTTCCACCAGTTGTGATGTCCATTCAAAATTCAAATTTCAATGCTTGTTTTTAGGGAGGACATAATGTAGTGGAAACATTATTTTGATACCTACTTGGGTTTTAGTGATTTGTTAATGGGGTTGATATACATATTGGCATATCTCTATTTTAGTACAATATTTTTTAATTATTGAGAGGGATTAAAATAAAATAAAATCATAATTGATCAGTGCATAAAATATTTAGGTCAAAATAGATCTATATTCTTTTATTCTTATATTAGAGATTTCTAGTATCAGAATGTCCAGTTATTATTTTAATTTTATTTTACATTTGTATGATTTTTTTATTGTTTCCATTTAATTAATCAGCATGAATACTACTCCCATAACATGCCCACATGCATATGTCTCCACTTCGAATGGATACTGTAAGTTTAGTTATGATAGAACCAATGCTTGATTGATCTTCTTCCTTAACACTACAAAGGATCTTCATTGACCCTTTCCCCACTGGAAAATATTGCCACTTCAAATTGTGGTGTGAAGTGGTGTTGTTACTATTGAAAAAAAAAAATCTATTAATTTCTTCAAGTACTATGTCGCCTCAAAAAAACTCCTAACCTCAAAAATATTTAGTAAGCCTTACTCACCAATTCTTGATGACCTCCATCCTGGAAGGATATATCTTCAAATCTCCTCAACCTCTCACATATCCCAAATACACCAAAGGATATTGTGAAAAATCACACTTCTTGAGGTTTTCCAACAATTAGTGATTCTTTAAAGTCTCTAGCACGTACATCAAATGTGATATGCGCTCCTATTAAATAGCAATGTATACTAGTAAATCATCTGAATAAACAATAAAAAATGAACTTATAAAATTGCACAATATATCATTCATTAACTTCATGAATGTAGTTGGTTCATCACATAGGAAAAATATTATAACTAACCACTCATACAAACCTTGTCTAGTTTTGAAGGTGATCTTGTAGGTATCCTCTTCTTTGACTCAAACCTGGTGATACCCTGATTTTAATTCTAGCTTGCTTAAGAATTTATCTTGCTACACAATAGATCATCTATCTTGGGTAAGGGGTACCCATTCTTCAACATAATTTTTTTTAAAACCCTGTAACCTATTATTGTCAATGTGTCAGTGATCAAACATACTCTTTTAGTTAATTTTCTAGTAGTCATAGGTCAAAAATTTTGGTCTTTTCAAAAAAGTATTCAAAATAAATTTTGGTCACTGAAGGAGTCTAGGTCAGAAATGATGCTCCCTTCATCTCATCCATGGCCATCATCACTTTAAAGGTCATCCCATTCATTTTAACTTAGAAGTATTAGGCCATTCACTCCATCTCGTGTAGGTCTTTTGTCTGTGTGTCATTGTTTTTCCTTTGAAAAGTCCAATTTGTCATCAAACAAGGAAAATAATCCTTCCTTTTCCCCATATAAGTCTTCTAAAGGGAGTCAACATACTTAGCTGAATAAAGTAAGGCAAGTTGTCTTATTTCAAAATTTGTTTCAATGTCAAAAGATTTCAAAAGGAAAAAATGTCTTATTGTTTTCACTACAGGACAAAAAAAATTCATTTAAAAGCTTATAAAGGACAAAAGAGGCTCATCCAAACTCATTATTCTATTTTCATGTGTGGTAGAGCTCATCACATACCTCCATTGGACTCCATAGTGGTTGATGAGCTCCATCATTAGAAATATTTGGACGGGTTAAGAGTCACCTTTTTGCCTTCTTAGACCTCTTTATCATGCATTTTTATTATTATTTGGGTTTAAGATGCTAGTATAGGTGGTGATTAAGGCTAACATACTCTGAGTGCCTAATATAAGGTTTAGTGCAGAAAATCATGATTTATTAAGAATTTTTATAATGATTTTATCACAAAAACTTGGAGGAGACAACAAGGAGAAATTATAGGAGGATTTTCCACCCTCAAAGGCAGCTGAAGGATCCCAAATATTCTCTCCAGTAATTTGAATTCCACAAGTAGCCAAAGGATCCCCAAGGTTTCTCACTAGAAATTCGAATTGCAGAGGCAGCTGAGCAACTCAAATAAGAGAGAACTCAATCTTGGTTTACTTGGAGTCCAGTGGACTGAATCACCATTTTCTAGGGATTTGTTGGTGGCTTCCCAGTAGAATAAATAGAGCAAAGCTAGAACTAGGAAGAGTTAGCCTATCCTGGTCTCGCTTCCATTCAAAATTATTGTTTTGGACTATTGAAGATTTATGTTTTATTCAGGGATCGAAAATTTCAGAGATGTATGCAGTTCTTATTTTATGAAATGAGCAGACTGATTTCATTTGATTGATTTAAGTTCAGAGGTCTAGGCTCGTGGGTTAGGGCCCAATCCATGTGCCTGAGATTATCTGTTGTTATTATCTTTTCCTTTCTGTCATTTATCTAGTTTTGCCTCTGTCATTTAAGTTTGATCTTATTTGATAAGTTTCATTTCTATTTATTTTTTGTGCTGCTATAGTTTTAATTTCTTATGCCTATTGAAATAGAGGGAAAACTCCAAAAATGTGCTCAAGTCTCCCCCCTCTCATCTCTGTCATTATAGTTTGAGTAGGGGGAGTCCTTCCCACACATCAAAATTGCTTTATGTTCAAGTTCGGGGAAGAATTTGTATTAGCATTTCCAATACTTTCCTTCACTATTTCATCCAGCATTTTTGTCTGTTTTTTGTACATGAATCCATAGGTGTGCTTCACTTCTGAGCACTACTCTTATGCTTCCATTTCCCTCCTTTACTTCTCACCTTAGCACTGCACTTACCTTCAAATCCATTTCTCATGCTAAGGGTTTAACCCCCTCTGTCTACTCCAAAGCCATTTCTCATGCTATCATAAAGTTTTGTAAGGGTTTAACCCCCTCTTTCCGCTTCCAAACCTCATTTCATGTGTTAAACCCCCCCTAGCCTTCTTAGCCCTTTTTCTTCCCTCCAAGCTGCACATTAATTATTTTTAATTAAAATTAAGGAATGGATATTTTAGTTTCATGGATAGGAGTATGGTAGATAGATGATAGGAGAGGTAGAGTGAATTTAGCTTTTTGGCCAAGTTAAGTATGATTTAGAATTAATTTCTTTTCTTCTATCTATTTTCTGCAAATTAAATTAGTTTCATCCTTTGCATTCCCTCCCAACAATTTACTTCAGTTTCCTTCCTGTCATTTCCTTCCATCAATTTAATTTCTAGTTGTTCTCATAATTTAAGAAATAACACCCTTTCGTGAAGCAGAAGAGGATAACATGAACATAATGCATCTGCTATGTATATAGCACTGTCACCTCAAAGTTTGTACAAACCCCGTGTTGATAAAGTAAAGTAGGGAAACCCTTGGCAGGTGCATCATTCTTCATGCAATACTAGGGCTCACCACTTTTTGGCATCGTTGTCAGGGAGGTGTCTAGTAGATATTTTTATTTTGTTTTAGCATTATTTTATGCTTTCCTTTCTTTTCATGTCACTTCATAAATATTGAAAGTACAAAAAAGATCTGATTTTCATGCCTCGCAGGACTAGGAATACTTAAAAACAAACCTTACCTAAAACCCCCACATCACCTCCTATTCACCCTTCACTCTTCTTTAGTGGCAGTGAGATTGAACCCCATATAAGAGATCCCTCTGAATATTTTGAGGATCCTATTGGGGACAAGGAAGAGTACATTCTTTTAATTGAGGGACCTGCTTCACTTATCTTAACCATGGCTGGGACCCAGAGAGCCTTTCCCATAAGAGAGGAAGATGGGGACACTAAGATGAAAAACATTCACCCATTATATCTTCCACACTTCCATGGAATATCCTCTAAATACCCTGACACGCTCATTTTTTAATACACTATTGTCTGTAGGATTTTTCATTACACCTTTGACGATCAGAAGTTGAAGCTATTCCCATCCACCCTTAAGGATGCAGCCTTGAGCTAGTTCATGGGTCTTCCTGGGGATAGTATCACTACCTGGGCACAGATGGAAGAGACCTTCAACAGCAAGTACAAAGACTACTTTAGGTCTAAGGAAACTAAGGATGAGATATTTAGGATGACTCTAGGGCCTGATGAATCCCTAGAGGATTATGAAGAGAGGTTTCAATTGAGCTATAAGAGAACCAACTGTACTCTTGATCTTGACTCACTCAAACTTGTACTTCTTCGAGGGATCAGTGAAGAGATAATAGAAACCTTTAATATGTTATCATGGGGAGATATCCACCAAAAACAAACTGTCTTCTGAAACCATTCTAGGGCATTTAGGAAGAAGGGTAGAGCTAGCCAAAGTACATCCAATATCCCTTCCTCTTCCACCTTCATAAAACATGAGATTGGAAACATGCTAGAGGACTTCAATAGTGACATGTTTCACACCTTTGCTTTGAAAATGGACACAATGCAAGTCAAAAGGAAGCAAGAGGAAGCAAAGAGAGCCCTGGCCATATTTTGTCCTAGATGTACCAGGAAACACCCAAGGAATGAATGTCCACTAAATTTCATAGAGGTTTGATTAGTATGTGAAGAGAATCATGCCACAGACAAGTGTCCCTCCTTACCTGTACTTAAAGCTATATATCAAGGTGGGGAAACAATTCCAGAGCAACTCAATTTCATCAACCAGAGAAGGCCTCAGGGCCCTCATCCATATCAACAAGGTATGAAAGGTGCACCTCACTCTTACTATTTCAACAATCATAGTGCACCCATGCAACCTTGGTACATCCCCACTCCTCCATCCTATTCTACACCTCCTACTTGGCCTTATAACCCTTCATATCATCCTCAGCTAGTAAAACAACCATTTCAGCAGTATGTTCCACAACAACCTCAGTGGAACAATCCATCCCAAGGGTGGAGGCCTCAACAAAATCAACTACCTACTCTAATGCCTCCAACCCAACCCCAACCTCATCTTACTCATGCTGCTTCACCTAGGCTACCTATACCTGCAAAACCCAATCAAAACCCAAAAAACAAACAGACACAACAGGCTCCTAGTGGAGAATCATCCCATCTAGCTTATGCTGTGGAGATACAGGAGGTTAATCTCAGGTCGGGACGAGTAGTCCCAGACAACCATCCCCCATCTCCACTTGTAGAGGCGAAGGAGGAAAAGGAAGAAGAGAACACTCAGGTCCAACAACCTCGTTTTCTCGAGCGCTTGATCCACCCTAGTCAACACACCCCTAAGGAGTGTGAACTCCTGGGAGAATTGGAAAATTTGTGTGTAAAGATACCACTTCTACAGGCCATTAAGGATTTCCCTATTTACAATAGGCTCGTCAAAGAAAAGTGCTTCAAGAAACCAGGAAGGAGGAAGAGAGATACCCCCACCATCAATGTGGTAGGACAAATGTCTAACCTGATGCTGGGGAAGGTGATATTTCAAAAATGCCTTTACCCTGGTAGTCAAGTTGTTGATGTACATATAGATGGTGTCAAAGTCCCCAATACTCTGATTGATTTAGGGGTTTCCATCAATATCATGACCAAGGAAAATATTTTGAAACTTAATCTCTAAGGGACTTTGAGGAAAAGCACAATAGCTCTACAACTTGCAGATCAGTCCACAGTAACTCCAGAAGGAATTGTTGAGGTTGTTATGGTTACCATTGACTCTTGGGAGTATCCTATATATTTCTTGGTCCCGCAACCAAAAACCAAGTTTAATGGTTATCCTCTCTTCTTAGGGAGACCTTGGTTAGCCACTAAATATTCTTATATTAGTTGTCGGGTTGGAAACATGACTATCAAAAATGGGATTTTATCTAAATAGATAGTGTTATACCCTCCAGCCCAGCCTTCCATTGATCATGATCTCCCTATATGGTTGGAGGATGAAGAAGACGAGTTATATAACACTGCCCCTATATGTACCATAGATGATATTCTTAGAGGGGGGAAGCTTGATGAAGATGAACTCATCAACCATTCCATTCAAAACCAATCCTGCACTAACACTTCTCTCAAAATCATAGCCAAAGAGTCTAAAAGCCAACCTTGGATGGAAGTGAAATCAGTTAAGACAACCTCTGAAACCACCAAGGCTGTCGATTTTTTCCCATCCATATCTTTGAAAATCAACCCAAACCTCTCAAATGAAGAAGAGAAATAGCTATGCTAGCTTTTGAAAGAAAATCTTGAAGAATTTGATTGGGATTAAAAGGAAATGAAAGAAGGATGAACCCGATTTTGAAGGACATTGTCAAAGAAGAGCTGCAGAAACTATTGGATGTGGGGTTCATATATCCTATATTCAACAATGAGTGGGTATCTCCTCTTGTCCTAGTCCCAAATAAGAATCAGAAGTGGTAAATTTGTGTTGATTATTGAGAACTTAACAAAGCCACCAAGAAAGACCATCTCCCTTTTCCCTTTATAGACAAAGTCCTAGATGGCCTTGCAGGGAAGAAGTTCTTTTCCTTCTTAGATGGGTTCAGTGGGCACAATCAGATTCAAATCATCCCTGAAGAATAGGATAAGACTACTTTCACCTGCCCTTAGGGTACCTTTGCTTATAGAGTCCTACCCTTTGGGTTATGCAATGCCCCAGCCACCTTCCAGAGAGCTGTCTTATGCATCTTTTCTGAGTTAGTCCATGACTCTACCGAATTTATATGGATGATTTCACACCATATGGGGATGACTTTCAGGAATCTCTCTCCAATTTGGGTAAAGTATTAAGAGGGTGCATTCAGATGCATCTCTTCTTGAGCCCAAAAAAATGTGAATTACTAAAGAAAGCAGGGGTTGTATTAGGACACTCCCTATTCCAAGAAGGAATAAAGGTAGACCTGAACAAAGTCACTATCATCAAAAGGGTACCTGCTCCTCAAAAATAGAAAGATGTTAGGAGTTTCATAGGCTTAGCTGGTTACTATAGAAGGTTCATCAAAGATTTCAGCAAGATGGCTTCGCCATTATTTGGGTTATTGGCCAAGGATTTTGAGTTTATTTGGTCTGGTCCTTGTCAAGAGGCTTTTTATCTCATTAAGAAGCAGTTGACTACTGCCCCATCCTCCGAGGTCCAAATTGGACTTTGCCTTTCCACATCCACCCTGATACATTCGACAAAGATGTAGGGGCAGCATTAGGACAATTAGAGGACAAAATCCCTTATTCCATTTATTTCATCAGCAAGAATTTGTCCAAAACCGAGCTTAATTATACTTTTACAGAGAAGGAGATCTTTTCCATTGTCTAGGCATTGAACGAATTCAGGCATTATGTCACTTGATATCAAACCTTTGTTCACACTAACCATGAAGCCATCAAGTATTTAATGATCAATTAAATACTAGAATAATTAAGTATTAAAGGATGTTAATGCTAGAATAATTAGATGGTTTTTACTTATGCAACAATTTGATTTGACTATTGTTGATAAACCTGGAAAGGTAAATGTTGTTGCAGATTTTTTGTCCAGGTTAGTTCTCCATGTAGGTGAGGAAGGAATGGTGGATGACTAGGTACCAGATGAACACCTCTTTTCCGTATCAGCACTCTCACCATGTTTTGTTGATATATCCAACTACTTGGTTGCTGGAAGACTCCCTCCTAATGTTTCATTCAGGGAGAGGAGAAGAATCATCAGAAAATGCACCCCTTTCACACAGACTTGGGAGAATCTCTTCAAGCTAGTCCTTCATCAAATCCTAAGAAGATGTGTGAGGGAGGAATAATTTTTTGATATCCTCTCTGAATGTCATGAAAACCCATGTGGAGGCCACTTTGCTGAAAATAAAACTTCTTACAAAGTTTTTTAGGTGGGTTACTATTGGCCTACCTTTCACCAAGATT
This sequence comes from Pinus albicaulis, assembly GCA_034641835.2. Lineage (NCBI taxonomy): Eukaryota > Viridiplantae > Streptophyta > Pinopsida > Pinales > Pinaceae > Pinus > Pinus albicaulis. The sequence goes on from CM076572.1 coordinate 378,607,278, forward strand.
CCAGAAGATATACTAGCAGGTGTGACCAGTGCCAAAGGATGGGGAACCCACACAAACAGATGAAATGCCTTTACATCCTTAGTTGTCTCTTGATCCATTTGACAAGTGGGGCATGGACTTTGTTGGACTCATTGATCCACCATCCAGAAAAAAGAAGTATATCATAGTCTACGCTGATTACCTAACAAAGTGGGCTAAAGCAAAAGCAACGAAGGTAGCAACTGAAGAAAAAGTAGCATAATTTCTCAGGGATAATGTCCTTTACAAATTTGGATATCCCAAAGAAATAGTCATTGATTATGGATCACAGTTCATCTCTCACCTCATTGAGAATATTTTAAGGAAGCACAAGATTAAGCATAGAACTTATTCTGCCTATCACCCTTAGGTGAATGTCCAAGTAGAAGTAACTAGAAAAATTTTAGAAAGAATCCTCACCAAAGTTTTGAACAGCAGTAGAAAATATTGGGCAGATATATTAGTAGAAGCTACTTGGGCCTACAACACCACTTGGAAGACAACAATAGGATTCACTCCTTATGAACTAGTCTATGGTAAGAAAGCTCTACTTTCAGTTGAGTTTGACCTCAATACTTTAAGAATGGAAGCTGAATTAAATCTAGATCTTAAAAAGGCCTAAAAAAAGATGTTTCTACAACTAAATGGATTGGATGAGTTCAGAATGCAAGCACTTCTTCACACAGAGGGAGTTCAGCTGCAAAGTAAGGTATGGCATGACAAGAAAATCAAAGAAAATACATTCCAAGAAGGAGATTGGGCACTGTTGTATGATTCAAGGTTTAAAGAGTTCAAAGGTAAGCTGATGAAAATATGGTTGGGCCTTACAAAGTGGAGAAATGCTTTGATAATGGTGCAGTTAAAATCAAGACCGTAGATGAGGAACGAATCCCCTTGCTAGTCTATGGTCACAGAATTAAAATCTACAAGAAACCTTTGTCAAGGGTAGAATTCATCAATTCAATAAGTAGAGAGGTGTATGTGATGGGAAACTCCATAGTTTCCCACACCTCCTGAAAGAAAAAGAAAAAATAAAAAATAGTAATCTTGTGGGTTGAAAACCTCCATGGATGCAACTCACTTGCTCAAAATCCAAAAAAAGGGGTTAGGGGGGAAATAATAAAGATCCATGGGTGAACAAATCTCTGAGGCGCCCAAGCCAAGTTTATGGGTTGAAAACCTCCATGGAGGAAGCCCACTTTCTTTCAAAAAAATAGAAAAAAGAGAAAAAGAAGAAAACCAAAAAAATTCATCTGCGTCACTTTTTTTTTCTGTGTTTTCTGTTTTGCAGGTTGTTACTAGTTTATGGAAAAAATAGGGAAGCATTCATCTTATTTTCCCTTCTTCTATCTTTCCATACATCCCATCATTCACTCCATTCATCTTCATAAATTCCTGCATCACCTCCATACACCACACTCCTCCATTCCTGAGCACAATGTAGCAAGAGAAGCAACATACAAACAGACTGCTACAAACATCAGGAAGTTCCTTCAAGAATAAAGTTGTCCATAGAATTCCAAGAAGAACAACAAGGGAAGTTGCATAACATACTATAGGAGAATGATAATGCCACCCATGTGATCTCAAGCACCCCACGCGACACCCATAACAAAGAGAAACAACAGAAAAAAATTAGCATCTCATTCTAGAAGTTGCTCCTTTAGCAATTTGCTCACTCAGAGAACAGGAATATGGTGAAGAACACAACATCTAAAAATTATTGTCTCAAACCTCCAGCTCCTACAACCACCTTGGAAACAATAGGTAAACTTAGGTATAAGCTCTCACCCCTTGCTACACATTCATTAGAGCCAGAAATAATTAATTTGCATACTTAGAGCTTAAGGGGCATAAAGGTGGCCTGTTAACTTGTCCACCACCATGAGGTATGGCTGGAATAAAACTAGGAGTACATGCCACATGGGCATGCAAAAGAAAAATTTTAAATCAGAGGAGTAGAGGAGAATGAGGGGAGGAAAATGCACAGTCCATCTTGAATTAACAGGGATGAGGAACCAATTATCTATGATAGAACTGGAGCTAAGCGGAGTTATATTGGCACTCCAAATTTAGTTGCGTCATCTAATAAAAGGAGATGCCATCTCATCCAAACCAGTGAATTGACAATTTTTAGAGGGAGAGGACCGACGGAAGCACGCAGCACTTGAAGAAGAAGAAGAAGAAGAAGAACCATAAAAAAGAAGAAGAAGAAGAAGAAGAACCAGAAAGAAGAAGAAGAAGAAGAAACCTGGGGTAGAACCAGAAGAAAAAAGAAGAACCAGAAGAAGAGGAGGAAGAACCGGCAGAAATAAGAAGAACAAGAAGAAGAAGAGAAAGATGCAAAGGGACAAAGAAAAATAGAAGAGATGGCCATAGAATTCATAGAGATAGAAGAAATTGGGTGAGACACAAACTCACAACCCAGCGTCACATCCCCTCACTACAAAAAGGTAACTGCCACCAGGGCTCCTATGAGCGCAAAAAGAAAAAGGTAGACCTCTAGGTATTCCAGAGCTAACAAGAATCAGAGAAAGCCAAAAAATTCTCCCATAAGGCCAATCATCATTGAAGAATCACCAAGTGGCGACGAAAGAATCAAAGAAATATTCTGAAGGAGCAGTTACAAAAGGCACAAGCAGATAATGTAGCACTAAAGAAGAAATTGTAGCAAAAAGAGGAGCAAGTAGCCACCATGGCGGACTTATGTATAGAAGCTCTTCAACACAGATTCCCCTTTGACTCATATGATATGTACCTCAAATAAGAATGTCTTTTATTTAAAATCAACACTCTAGCCTCCCATGGATCACTCCCTTTCCAAGATTGTAGGAAATTCATGAAGTTATAAAAGCAAGCCAACATAGCTAATTAGGAAAAGATGGCAGAGTTTTATATGCATAACTTTGTACTGACAAATTTGGAGATTTGGGACCCCAATCCTATAGTGGGGAATATGCAATTAATGGCTCTAACATCTTGGATGGTGAATGAGGACAATAGAGCCAAATAGATATGTAAGGTCATGGGAAGAAGAAATAGAGAACCCTTATATCTTAGACCAAAAGTGTTCAGCCTAAGAGGAGTCGTCCTTAACCATCGAGAGATTGAAAATGACCCTCCACTAGTTGAAAGCTACCTTCAGACTCAAAACTAGGTGATAGGCCACTTTGATGATGTTTCTACGTAGAGAGAAGAAGAGTGCATTATGGCCAGCCAGGGGAGATGGGAAAACCTCCCACATAGCCTCAAGAATAGGGAGTATCATACTCCGAAAATACTGAGGGGTGCATTGGAAAGATCACCATTATACAATAAGGCCATGTAGGCAAAAAATATCTGATGGTTGGGACTAAAGCTCAGCCCACCTTTGCTGTTGGGGTTGACTTATGAAGATGACACAGATGCACAAGATAGAGAATGGGAGAATGTGGAAAAGAACGATGGATTTTACCCCCTTGGGGAAACTCCCACACTTCTTCCTCAGGAAATCAGGGGAGTTGTCAAAGCTTTGAAGGAAATGGAGGGGGAGGATCAGTTTCTCAGAGGATGAGCAACCATTCAGTAGGGGGGTGATGATGAGCTCCATCATTCGACATATTTGGAAGGGTTAATAGTCACATTTTTTCCTTATTAGATATCTTTTTCTTGCATTTTTATTACTATTTTGGTTTATGATGCTAGTATAGGTGGTGATTAAGGCTAACATACTTTCAGTTCATAATATAAGGTTTGTTACACCATTTTTTGGTCATCTAACCTTTTATCATTAGATGGACCCAAGTACACCATGTAAGACCAGTTTTACCCCAAGTAAAACTGCTTTCACTATGTTAATTAAAGAAACCCCAAAAGGAATAATTAATTAAACCACAATTTAATTATTATTCCCTGTCATGTTTAACCCAAAAACAAAGAAATTAATGAGATACACCCATAGTTATCTTATTATTTTCTAGGAATAATTATTTAAATAATATTCCTTGTTAAATATGAACAAATCAACCACTATTAATTAAATAAATCATTATTTATTTGATTATATCCCAACCACTTCCTTAAAAGGATAAATAAATCATTTATTTATTTATTCCTCATTAATCAAGGGATTTGACCCAAGTCAAAGTCCCTTTCCCTCCAACAAATAATAATAAAATATTCCATAGAGGTGGATCTAGATTTGATTAACATTATTTTAATCATGCACCAAGATCTAGAATGACCCAATATTTTGTTATAAATAGGAGGGTTTTTCCCCTTCATTCTTCACCTTTTGTTGCATACTAGATCACTCTGGATCTATACACTCGGTCTCATTTTCTGCCATTGTTGCTCCCATTGAGCTCTACCTTCTACATTGGGTTTTCTACATCTACAAGAGAGAGAAAGCTTAGATCTGAAGTGTTGAGGACTACAAAGAACCCATCCCATTGAGGAGAGCTGGATACACCTTCTTGTTTTCCTCCCAGGTGCCCTGTAATATAAAATTCTTTCAAAAAATTGTGTTCTTGTCTTGTCTGTTGGATGCATGGAGCAAACCCTTTATTTTACTGCTTAATGTCTTTCCATTTATAGATCTGGTTGTTGCAGCATTTTTATTACTAACCGCAGATCTGAAGATATTTGGCAGCCACTATTGTTGTTAGGGCTATTAGTTATGCGTAGCTAAAGTGGTCCTTTTTCGTACACTTCGACGAAGGATTCATACTAACAAATGTGACCTCCTTATATAGCACCATATGCCCCCTATCCCATATACGGAGCTCCTAGGGCCAATGTGGCTCTGCCCCTGTGGCATGTAGATCGCGCATTTTGGCCAGAGCCATCGCCATGCGCCCGCATGATACCTCGCCACTCAGGAGACCAACACATGGCTCTATGTACTGGTCGTCTAAATCCTGCCACCCGCGCTCTGATACTCCGGTCAACAACTGCTCACATCTACGGCGGATGTCCTCCAGTAGGGCGGCTGCACCATCATTTTGCACTGCTCTCGATCCACTCGGACCCGTAGCTCCAGACGCTGCTGGTCGTCCCATATATCCGGCCAGTTTTACCGGTGCTATATCTGCATACCAAAATTCCCTGAATCAGTATCACTATGTACTATTCCAAAACTTTAAACATGCCCATATAAGAATAGCAATTTGTCACTTACCATCGGGCCCCCAAACTCGACCAGCCGGAAGTGGCAAATCCGGATCCCCATAGTAGCTCATCCCACTATAAGGGTAGTCGTCTAAGTACAACGGCATCTGATCCCAATGGGCAAAGAACTCCGGTCGAAATGTTCGCCCGACCGCCCCTCCTCCTCCTTTGCAGAGTAGTCGTCCCCAACGACGCATCCTGGGCTCTCTCGGGCCCCCATCTGGAAGATGCACACGAGGCCTCAAGGTCGGAATCTTCTCAAAGAAGAGGGCGCACAACAAAGTCCCATATGAGCAATCATGATTCACCTGCCGCCTGCATAGCGACAACTGTCGCTTTAGCGACACCAACATCATTTGGGCCCACCCAAAGTAGGTCCCACTCAACACACTCTCCACTATCATCATCTGCCCACCGGTGATGTGCTGGAACGCCTGGGTGCCCAGGATTCGCAGCACAGCTGCGGCCACTGCACGAGTTTCTAGCCTCTCTAGATCCCCGATCGATATCCGAGTCCCCTTGACTTGGAAACCCGGTCGACAATGGCGTTCCACAAACTCCATGATATGCCGCCCCCGCGGCAACACTGGCTGCGTGTCTCCCACTATCCCCAATGGTGGGAGGCCGGTCAGGAAGTACACATCCTGGACCGTCAGTTCAATCCTGTGCACCTGCACTATAAAGATCTCCTGATCTGGATCCCAGTAACTGATAATCCGGGCCAGTAATGGTTCCCCTACTCTCATCAACGGGTTCTCCACAAACTTGAGAACCCCAAATCTGGCCAATACACGACGGACGCCCTGATCCGCCTGGATCTCTGCCGTGTTCCCAGATCCTGAAAATAATAGTAATGATTGACCCATGCTCCTACGCACCATACACACACAAACACATTTTTTGTCGAGTGCGGATCGAGCAAGCCATAACCACACACAAAGACCCGACTCCCGAAGCCATCATCGGCCTGAAGCCCCCTCCCCTCCCAGGAATTCGCGATTTTATGCCCATTTACGGACAGTGCTTTTTGCCCTCAAACTGCGTCTGGGTGTACCTTTTGCCCCAAAGACAGGCTTGGCCAGTAGGAAAGGAGGAGGGAGGGGCTGTTTCTGGGGTGTTGGGCCCTAAACTGCAAATCTAATCCATCAAAATGCAAGAGCAAGGTTAGGCCTCTTACCTCCAACTGACAGATCTCGAATCCAACGCGGTTTGTCCGCTACGTTCGCCACAAGATTTAGGGCCTTCTCTCCTCTCCACATTCACCACAGCAACAATAGAAAATGAATGATTTTGGAGGAAAACGGCCTCATTAAAAGAGAACCCCTGTTTCTTCTTTCGACTGCTGCGACCACACCGTAGCCCCGTTCGACGAACCGTCAGCACCGCTGGATAGATCTCACCGAGCTCTCAAATGGGTTTTACTTAGTTTTTGGTGATTTGATACTTCACCCGGAAACATTTTTTCCAAGAAAGGTCACTTCACCGCTCCTTAAAATCGAATTTCCTCACTTACGACACTTGTACTTGGGGCACCACATCGCCCCCTTACTTGTCCATGTTCGTGTTGATTTTCGTCATGAGTGCCCACTTTGTACTCATGTTTCTATGACCCCCCATTGGGGCCTTTACTGTGTGGCAGCACCCTATAGTCGTCCTTGTTTAGAGCATCCAAGTCGAGTCATCGTTGCATTCATGGAGTCTATCCTGCGTCCTTTTGCACCCCACTATAGCCCTCCATCCTTCTTTGCTTGGTTCCTCCCTTGTGTCGCATATCATGACCTTCAGTCCCACTGTCCCCTATCCCTTTCGATATTGTGTCAGTCGTTGCCATGTCATTCATGCCCTTTATGCTCTAACAAGGGAATTCGTTCACTCGCCACTCCATCCTTCCCCTTTCCACTATCATCATTGGTGTCAGTCTGTCTGTCGCTCTATTTTTCTTCTCTCGTGCCTTAGTTGAGGGTCTCTTATTGCCTCACCTACGGCGGACCTCCTTCTGTCGACATCAGCACATTTATTCCAGAAGCAAGGTCTAGCGGGCGGTGTACCTTGGTTCCAGCTTCCACTCTTGTTCGGTGCCTCGGATCAGGCAGGGGGATCTCTCACTTCCCTTTGACTTGATTACTTCTCCAGCTCCTTTCAGCATGATCGAGATGAGTATACTGGACAGTCCAGTGACCCAGCAGCAGCTCCTGATGATTCCCGGGCGTGTGTGAGATGTTTCAGCCCTCATGAGGGGGTGGCCCTGCAGGTAGCCCCCCACATGCCCGGATGACCTCTTCATTGCAGCCTTTGATGCCGCTCCAGATTTTGACGATGTTGGCCTTAGCCACCTGCAGCGCCTCTATGATTTGCATGTATCAGTCAGATTTTGCGAGCCCTTCCCCGTTTACAGGGGGCATTTGGGTTGTATTTATCTCATGTACTCAGATATTATTGTACTAGTCCTGGCTGTTATCCCAGGCACAGCATGTACGTGAGACTCTTCATTGTATTTTTCTCTGGCCTTTGTTTATGCCAGCTGTACTCTATGGTTCGGTCCCTTGTTTACTGGACACACTATTCTTTTGTACTTTGTCACGGCGGGCATAGGTATGCCTCCCCCGCCGCCTTCAGCACAGGTACCCTCTCATAAAAAGAGACTTGTTGCACATGCGAGTCTCGTCTCCTCAGGGTCTAGTCCTTCAGCACACTATCTACCTCACATTTCTCTCTCTGACACCCCTTTTGTTGTCTAGTGATTGTGTTCTTACAACGTACTTCGGTCATACGATTTGCTCCCGACACTCGCACGCTGGGGGGCAATCTGTTACACCATTTTTTGGTCATCTAACCTTTCATCATTAGATGGACCCAAGTACACCATGTAAGACCAGTTTTACCCCAAGTAAAACTGCTTTCACTATGTTAATTAGGAAACCCCAAAAGGAATAATTAATTAAACCATAATTTAATTATTATTCCCAGTCATGTTTGACCCAAAAACAAAAGAAATTAATGAGATAAACCCATAGTTATCTTATTATTTTCTAGGAATAATTATTTAAATAATATTCCTTGTTAAATATGACCAAATCAACCACCATTAATCAAATAAATCATTATTTATTTGATTATATCACAACCACTTCCTTAAAAAGATAAATAAATCATTTATTTATTTATTTTTCACTAATCAAGGGATTTGACCCAAGTCAAACACCCTTTCCCTCAAACAAATAATAATAAAATATTCCATAGAGGTGGATCTAGATTTGGTTAACATTATTTTAATCATGCACCAAGATCTAGAATGACCCAATATTTTGTTATAAATAGGAGGGTTCTTCCCCATCATTGCTCACCTTTTGTTGCCTACTAGATCACTCTGGATCTATACACTTGGTCTCATTTTTTCATCATTTGCTCCCATTGAGCTTCATTTTTGCATTAGGTTTTCTACACCTACAAGAGAGAGAAAGCTTAGATCTGAAGTGCTGAGGACTACAAAGAACCCATCCCATTGAGGAGAGCTGGATACACCTTCTTGTTTTCCTCCCAGGTGCCCTGTAATATAAAAATTCTTTCAAAAAATTGTGTTCTTGTCTTGTCTGTTGGATGCATGGAGCAAACCCTTTACTTTACTGCTTAATGTCTTTCCATTTATAGATCTGGTTGTTGTAGCATTTTTATTACTAACCGCAGATCTGAAGATATTTGGCAGCCACTATTTTTGTTAGGGCTATTAGTTATGTGTAGCTAAAGTGGTCCTTTTTCGTACGCTTCGACGAAGGATTCATACTAACAAGGTTGAGTGAAGAAAATGATGATTTATTAAGCATTTTTATAAGTATTTTATTAAAAAAACTTGGGGGAGACAACAAGAAGAAATTATAGGAGGATTTTCCACCCTCAAATGTAGTTGAAGGATCCCAAAGATTCTCTCCAGCAATTTGAATTCCACAAGAAGATGAAGGATCCCCAAGGATTCTCTCCATCAATTTGAATTCCAGAGGCATCCGAGAAGCTCAAAGAGGAGAGCCCTCAATCTTGGCTTACTTGGAGTCCAGTGGGACCAATCATCATTTTCTAGGGAGTTGTTGGTAGCTTCCTGGTAGAATAAATAGAGTAGAGCTAGAGCTAGGAAGAGTTAGTCTATCCTAGTCTCGCTTCCATTCAAAATTATTGTTGTGGACTATTGAAGCTTTTTGTTTTATTCAGGGATTGAAACTTTAAGAGATGTATGCAATTATTATTTTATGAAATGAGAAGATTGATTTCATTTGATTGATTTAAGTTCAGAGGGCTAGGCTCGTGGGTTAGGGCCTGATCCATGTGCCTCAGCTTCTCTGCTGTTATTCTCTTTTCCTTTATGTCATTTAGCTAGTTTTGCCTCTATCATTTAAGTTAGATTTGTTTCTTATAACTTTCATTGCTATTTATTTTTTGTGTTGTTGTAGTTTTAATTGCTTATGCATAGTGAAATAGAGGGAAAAATCCAAAAATGTGGTCAAGTCTCCCCCCTCTCATCTTTAACAATAGAGTTCGAGTAGGGGCAGACTATCCCACATGCCAAAATTTATTTCTATTCGAGTTCAAGGTAGAATTTGTATTACCAAGTCCAAGCCTTTTCTTCACTATTTCATCCTGAATTTATGTCTATTTCCCATACATGAACCCGTAGGTGTGCTTCACCTCTTAGCACTGCTCTTACACTTGCATTTACCTCATTTACTTCTCACCTTAACGCTACACTTACATTCTTTCAAACACCCTTAAGCTCTTCATCCTTACTTCTCTGTTTTTCTACATTCACAGCCGCCTTACCCTTTTTATGAAAAACACATGAAAAACCATATAGAACCACCGAAAACCCAACCTCCACCTTTTCTCCTCAAGACTCTTGCCACCATCTTTCGCACTTCGCAATCGCAACATCTAATGATTACCTTAACACTTATCGCTCATTCATTGTGATTGTGATATTGCAAAATCGCAAATCACACTTCGCATCGGTTATCTTCTACCATTAACACTCATCGCTCATTCTTTGCGATTGTCAAATCACAAATCACAACTCTTACCTTTTTTCCATTGCCACGTCATCACCGTCGCACATCTCATCCCGCAGAACTTACCACATCGTAAATCGCTTCCCACAGAACTTACCACTTCACAAATCACATCACACGGAACTTATCACATCACAATTTGCTGCCTGCAACCTTTACTGCAGCGCAAATCACATTTCACACATTTTAGTTTATTCCTGTTAATCCTTACTGGTATCCTTGTAAACTTGCAATATTGTGATTCGCACCCACCACGTTACTCTTTGCACTTTGCATTGCGCACCATTTAGTTAATTCGTCTAAGTCCTTACTGCTATTCATTTAAAATTGTGAAGTTGCAATTACGACATTGCACATTGCAACTTCTGCTATCCATCTCATTCTGCCATCGCATTTCTAAGTTCTTCTCACTTCGAAGTCATTTCTTGTGTTATAATAAGGTTTCCTAAGGGTTTAACCCCCTCTATCTGCTCCAAATCCATTTCTCACACTATCATAAAGTTTTCTAAGGGTTTAACCCCCTCGTTCCACTTCCAAACATCATTTCATTTGTTAAACCCTCCATTAGCCCTCTTAGCCCTTTTTCTTCCCTCTAAGCTACAAATTAATTCTTTTTAATTAAAATCAAGGCATGGATAATTTAGTTGCATGGATAGGAGTATGGTAGATAGATCATAGGATAGGTAGAGTGCATTTATCCGTTTGGACAAGTTAAGTGTGGTTTAGAATTAATTTCCTTTCTACTATTTGTTTTCCGCGAATTAAATTAGTTTCATTCTTGGCATTCCTTCCCAAAAATTTAGTTAAGTTTCCTTCCTATCATTTCCTTCCAACAATTTACTTTCCAGTTGTTATAATTTAAGAAATAACACCCTTTCATGAAGCAGAAGAGGATGACATGAATATAATGCACCTGTTGTGTATATAGCAGTATTACCTCAAAGTTTGTACGAACCCTGGGTTGGTAAATTAAATTAGGGAAGCCCCTAGAAGTTTCAGCATTCTTGGTTGAATACCAAGGCTCAACAGTGGTCAAGTGTTCGAAACAAAGACAAGAAAATACTCCAAAACACAATTTCTATGCTTCTGCTGACCTTTGATATGCTTCTGGAGCACGTTACATTTCTGGAATAGTTGCTACACTTCTGGAGCATGTTGTTATGTTTCTGGAATAGTTTTTATGCTTCTGGAGCATGTTGTTACGCTTCTATGGAACATTGTTATGCTTCTATAGCACATTGTTACACTTCTGGAACATGATGTTACACTTCTACTGGGGGTGTGTTACGCATTCAAAAAGTGTTGAATTAGGTTATTTTGGCTCCAAAAATACTCAAAAAATTTCAAGGCTCATTGGCATAAGTTTTTTAAGCTCTTGAAATAGTAAGTAAGCTTCTCATACGCTAGTATGGTCAATTTATCAAGCTTACTGTTGATTTTCTTGCTCACTTCATTCTCTATTATAATTTCACTTCTTTACATAATTTAAAGATTTTAATGAACCAAACCCTAACCCTCTCATCTAACACTATTATAAATATCTCACATACATCATACTACCATCCCCCACCATACATATCCTTCATAAGTGCAATTTTCACAAAACCCTAATTTCTAGCCAGTTTTCAAGTGTTAAAATGGGAAATTCCTGTGTTTCCCTCATTTGACCACCTTCCTCACATTCATTTCACTTGATTTCACTCATATCATGGAGCCAAAATGCAAGCCTATCTCCTGAATTTTTTACAAAATTTTCCTTGGCTTTACAACACTTCATCTCACCCTCTAATTCTACCCAATCCCTATACTCTATTTTTCCCAAATTACACTAAACATACCCCTTCCATCTACACACTAGGGTTTCATTCTTTCACTGATAGAAAAGATGGAGAGTGAGAAGAAAAAACTCAAGGGAGGGTGCCACCTCAGATTAGAACCCAGCATCATGTAAGAAATAAATGCTTCACCCTTGGCCAAAAGATGTTTTGAGAGGACTGGATGTTTAACTTTCTATGAGAAGATCATGGAGGAGGGATATCATCTTCAACTTACAAACTTATTTGCCTCTAATCTCAACATGGGAAAGGTCATCATTGCAGGTGTGGAGTCCAACCTATCAACAAATGTGATTTCTTCAACAACGTGTATTCTTAGTCATTGAGAAAAGTGGTTCAACGGCATGGACTTAGACCTTGAAAATTACAAACTATTTCTCAAACCTCATGCTATAGAGAAACCATAGTACCTCTTCCCTTTCAGACACATCCTTAAAAAATATGCTCCTTTGATGATGTTAATAATGAAGTATTTCACATGTTAAGGGAGATTTTCCAGGTTGTATAGATACAATACCAGGTTTTTGATGCATTTCACTTCTACCAAATCATTTAACTTGCCACATTTCTTGTACATAATTTTGATTAAAATGATCGAGAAGGTTTAGACAAGAAAAGAAGATGATTATCCAAGTATTTTTCACCATGGTCTAGTCAAATTCATTATGTTGCATCACCTTTCATCCATCAACATGACTTGGGAAACCTTCGTGGAAAGAGTAGTACCAGTGCCTACCACTAGCCCTCATGTCATGCATAGCACACCATCACCATCACTATTAGCACAACCAATGGAGGTTGGCTCTTCCAGCATGCAAACTCATATTTAAAAGTATCGTATGGTTTTTGAGTTCACTCATACCTATGATAAGGGAAAGAGATAGGTATTTGCACCCAAATATATCAAAAGTGTACTTACACTTGACACTATTGCTGAACAAAGTGAAATAGAGGAGCAACCTCTCATGCATAAAGATGAAACACCTTTGCACCAACATAGTGAACCAATGTCATTGGAGGTAGAGGTAGAAGATAAGGTTGAGATTAAATCAGCTAAGGAGTTTATTAGGGATAAGGATGAGGAAATATCAGATTTGAGGGAGATCTTTTCCATTGCTAATTCTCAAAACAGTTTCCTACAGCAAGAGAATTTTGAATTGAAGGTGAGGCAACTGATACAAAGCAAACCTAAGCTAGACCTAGAGGCAGATAAAGGTAAAGGTAAGAATATCATAGATTTTTATCAACTCCAGGACATGGAGAATGAAACACATAAAACAAGGCCAAAGACAAGAGGCCTCAAAATGGCATTGGAACTAGAAAGACAATTAGTTCATCCACCGGAAGAATTGACTTTTGATGAGCTAATAGCTATGGAGATCAATCAACAGCAGAGAAATATGGTTGGAAAGGGTAAATGAACATTTGGAGAATCTACTGAAGAGAGCTAAGAGAGACAATAACCTCCAAAGACACATGGCAAATCGCTATCGCACCAGAAACATAATTTCACAAATAAGGCTAAAACAGCTAAAGAAAAGGATAGAAGAAACTAAAATGAAGCTTAAAGAGAAGGATAGATTAGATTTTATGGATGAGGACTCCTTGGTTGTTTATCCTATCGCTCATAGGTACTATAGAACCAATTTTGAGAAGTTTTGAAGAATTTGGTTTTTTTTAATTTGTTTTTGCACAAATATGGAAATTCATTCCTCACATAAGTGTAGCAAGATTTGTTGAAGTTTACAACAAGAAATAGTGAAATTGGCATCCAGAAGCAACATGAAAGGACCTTCACTAGTGTGGGACCACAGGTCATGTAATGATGGGTCCTAGCGATACATTAGTGTGCAATTCAATTTATTTAATAAATTGGAAATGTGTCTAATCTAATTATCCCTTAATTGAATTGAACAATAAAATGTAATATTATCTCATAATCACTTGTAATAGTTAACCAAGTGTGATAAACTCAGTTAGCTCATGAGTTTCAAGTTGAGGGTGGTTGGTGAGGCATGCAGAGTGATTCTATTTATTTTAGACTTCAAGTTTCATTTAGTGCATTAGTTTAATGCATGAGAAATCAGTTAACTCAGTTAAGTGAGTTAAAGTCAATCTAACTAGTTGTAACTGATTATTGCACTAGTGAGAGGTCATGTGAATTAAATCAAATTTAATTCACATGCAGTGATCTACCAAGCGACTGATGATTCACTATTAATAGCTGCATACATGTCAGTTCCAGCGGAGACCCAGTTGAGACAAAGGTTAAAGGGAAGTTGACTATTAGTTGTATTATTAGTAAACTGCCTAAATGCAGTTAAAATACCATAGGATTTCCCATGATACTTGCGTAGCTGAGAAAGGCTGAAATTCCTAAAGAATATAGATTTCATTCCTCATGAATTGTGTGATCAAGGCAGACTTAAGACAGACTGAGAATTAGCTAAGTGTTGGCCCGATTTTATCTCAATCAATGTGAGACGATAGGCATATTGCAAGAGACTTTTGTGAGAAAAGTGCATTTTAATTTTTTCATGATTCCTTGTGGAATATACAATAGAAGATAGAGTAGTTTTGAGTAGCAAGCTTTCCCCAAGAAAATATCTTTGTTTTTATTTGATTTGATTCATTCGTTACTTGTTTTGGTTGGTGATCATGTCTATTTTCCGCAATTGATTTGTAGAAGGATTTGGTATCTAGCTTTAGTACATGGCTTGATCAGATTGAATCCATTGATATATGTATGTTTGTATAATTTCTACAAGATTTTATTACACTTGTTTTAGGGGCATTCAAATGATGATTTTCTTATATGGTTGGATGCATTTTGATGAGTACATCACAAATCAGGAACCCTCTTGCATGAAAAGATTTACTTTTGCATAAAAGGCCAAAAAAACACTCATTTTCTATGCTTCTACCACTTTTTCGGAGGCCTTGTTACGCTTATGGAGTAACCTTGGGAGAATGAACTTTTGGAGGCCTTCCCATTGGTCAATTTTAAAAATTGAAGATGTTCTGAAAACTAGACACATAAGGATAGTTGACCTATCTTTCAGAATTGAATTTTGACTCCTAAAAGTGCCTCAAAAATGGATTCAAATGTCTCTTATGCTAATGTAAAATTCTATTACGCATCTTTCAAAAAGTGTTACACATCTATATTGGATTCCTCAGGATACTTTTCAAGCTGAAGAAATGTCATAATTTCGAGGTTTTACTATCATATGATTTTGAATTAGAGTAATTGAGTTGGTTTTTTCCTCTTATAATCAGGGAACATGTAAATTAATGTGGGGGACACACACTCCTAGTTCATAACTGAAATTTAGGGAATGGTTTCTAACCTCCATAGAATCTAGGAAATGACTCATCTCATGTATTTATGATGCATTTTGGATGGGATTTCGACCATATGAGGTGTCATGGTTCATATTTTCTATAAGTATATTCTCTTTAGTATTTTTTTGGGTTGGATAGTATTATTTTTCAGTGGAGCTATTATACAACCTTTTGGAATGAATTCAAAGATAGTCTTGCAAAAATTGCGTTGAGAATATTGTGGTATGCATTGGATAATTTGTTATTTCTCTATATTTTTATCTATTCATGTTGAATTATATGTTTTCCTCTTTCAGATACATGCTTCCATGTGTACATCTTGTAATTTTATAAGTAGAAATCATGTCTGTTCATGCTCTTTTTTATACAAGGTTTACATGATATGTATATGTTCTTATAAATGAATGAATTCGCCTCAATACTCATTCATACTTTCTATCACTTCATCCTATACTCAATGACCAATTAAACATGCTTTCAAGCTACCTATCTAGCCTCACACATTCTCTGTAAATTGACCTTGAAATTGACACCTAAAAATCCTAGAACTAACCCACTCACTGACATTCCTATCCAACACTTAAAATATCAAGCAAAAATTGTATTTACTGAGCTTACATACCTAGCCTAAGATCAACATATATTTAGTCATTCCATTGACTGCAAAGTGACAATGAGAGAGCCCTCGCTGGTCCTAGTAGGGCTAGCTACCTGACCTAAAGCCTACTCCATGGTTACCTTCCTTCAATACCACTCTCAACCTTAGGATGTTGGGAAAAGTGATAACATAACCAATGCACATCAACCAAGTCACATTGATCTAGATCTTGGGGGAGGCCCATAATATCTAAAAAAAATGAAATGCAAAAAAAAAGATGAGAGCACAAAGTAAACAAAACCATGAAGATTTATTTATTTATTTATTAAACGGAGAATAATTGTAAAAGCTACATTGTGGTGGACAATTTTTCATTTTACAAAATGAGACTAGTTACTTGTAACATTTTTTAGTTAGAATACCATAGGTAAATTCCATGAGTGGGTAAATACCATGGGTGAATAAATACCATGGGTGAATGAATACCACGGGTGGATGCCACTTACAATACCATGGGTAAATTCCATGGGTGGGTAAATACCATTGGTGGATGAATACCATGGGTAGATGCAACTTACAATACCATGGGTGGATGCCACTTACAATACCATGGGTGTATAAAAAACCATGGGTAGATGAATACCATGGGTGGATTACACTTTCCATTCATATCATTCCTCCCTTCTTAAGAAGCAATGGTCTCCATTGCGTGAAGTTAGCTCTTGAGAATCCTTTGTTGATTATGAAGATCCACTGAAGAGAAGGTTTTGTGGGGTTAACCCATAACCATGATCAAGGAAGATCTAAGGATAGAGATACCATGTAATGCTTGTGACCAACTATGACACTAACATTGTGTAGCCTAGAAAATGGACTTTGATGAAGCGTGGGTTTGTGGATGACCCATTACCATGATGAATGAAGATATGAGGATAGAGATACCCTATAATACATGTGAAAAACTCTGATATGATGAAGCGTGGGTTTGTGGATGACCCATTACAATGATGAATGAAGATATGAGGATAGAGATACCCTATAATGCATGTGACAAACTATGATACTAAAAATGTACGACCTAGCAAATGGAATTCGATGACAAGTGTTTTGTGTCATTGACCCATAACCTTGGGTTTATGGTTGACCCATAACCGTTATGCTTGTAAGTATGGTGGCTTGTCTGGTGGATTCTTCTATCTAATGAGATGTTGTAAAGTCTTATTTCACATTTTTTTTTTCTACCAATAGACCTCTTGCTGCAACTTTGATGATAACTTATGATACAGGTGATGAAATAAAATTACGTAAAAGAAACATATGAGGTATTGCATAGATATTTCCATTCATATAATACACTTGAACTTTGATGACTTGTGTAGTGAGAAAATTATTCCTGAAACTCGCAGTATGTGCGGTAACTTAACATTCTAGACATGTGTAACTTCAATTTCTCAAATACCTCAAACCGAGAAACGAAATAAAGTTTTGTAGAAAACCCATTTGGGCTAGCATAAAATATTTTCAAATGAGCTATCTTTACCTTCTAAAATATTTTTTGGATATCATAACACTTGCATGAATTTTTCTGAAGATTGTTGCAGAACTTTGAAACTGGAATATGCTTCAAACCCTCACTCCCATGGAGCCATAATGTGAATATGATACCACTAATCCTGATATTGGGGGAGGCCCCCAAGATCTGAAAAAAATGAAATGCCAAAAAAATATGAGAAAAAACAATAAACAAAACCACAAAGTTTTTTTTCTTAATAAATAGAGAATAATTGTAAAAGCTACATTAGGGTAGACAATCTATCCTTTTACAAAATGCAACTTGTTACTAATATCATTTTCTAGTTACAATACCATAGTTAAATTACTTTGGTGGGTAAATACCATGGGTTAATGGGTACCATGGGTGGATGTCACTTACAATACCATGGTAAATTCCATGGGTGGATAAAAGTATACCATTTGTAGATGCCACTTCCCATTCAGATCACACATCCTTCTTAGGCACAATTATAATGGGTGACCTACATGTGAGGTACTTGGTCGAATAACAACATATTCTGATAGTTGTTACAACTACTTCTTCAACTAATTTTTGTTTATAAATGATTACCTATACAACCCAATCTTTGGTAATGGAGATTTTAGAAAAAAATGGATCTAATCCTCCACTTCCCTCTTGGGTGGTAGCCCTTTAGGCTTCTTGAGCACACCCTTGTATGCATGTAGAAACTCTTTCAATTGTTTTTTTTTATTTCATAGACCCCTCTAGGGATGACCTCTCTCTCACTAAATATTCTATAAATTAATTTTATATTAAAAATAGTAAAGCATCCTTCTTTCTAGAATTGATTAGTTTCTTTTATTAGTTGGCACTTACCAACAAATTCGAATTTCCCTCATGTATCTTCATGAAGAAGGATTTTCCATCCTTGATGAGGTGGCACTAGATGGATATTTTCACAAATATTACATCCCACAGGTACATGTAGGGACTTCCAAACATAAATTCACATACATCAGGTGGAACTACATCTAACTCTACTTATTCAATAAAATTAGCAATAATATTAAATTTGATTCTGCGTAGGTTTTTTTACCTTTATCATTTCCTCCATGTTCACACATCCTAATGGTTACGAGATATGATGTTCATGAGTCTTCAATCCCAATTTCAAAACCAAATTTATTGCTATGAGATTGTCATATGATCAACAGTCCAATAGAGAATAAATTTTAGTCTTCTTGACTTGTGTCTTTATATGGAAGAGTATGATCATTTGCTTCTCTTATTATTTTTGAAGGCTACTTAGATTCATCCTATTCCGCATTAATGAATATACAATCTTCTCATCCACATATGATATTGTTTCCACCTAATTACATGAATCTATGGCCATGAGATTTGTATTCTTAACATCATTATTTTGGTTTTTTGAGTTGAGCTCTAGATGTAACTTCCAACACTTCTCTTAATTGACTTCAATGTTACAATGGTTTTAGTGGTTTTTTGGATCTTTTCATTGATGTGCTATAGCTATTGTATTTTTCTCTTTCCCCCCTTTCCACTTCTTCTCCTCTTCCTAGAAATCGTAATGTTAATAATTCTACTTTGACCCACTTTATCTCCTTTTCTTTGGGTGTATTTTCTCTAGGTATTGTTCTTGTACACAAATGTCATCATTGTTATGGGTTTGAACATATATTACTTATTTAGAGATCTATTTAAACCCATAAAATATTTGAGAAACATGTCTAGCTTCTTTAGAGAGATACCCTAACTTATTTTCATCTTCCTAAATTTCATGTACTCCTATACACTCAACCCTCGTTTGTACTTGAAGTAATTCCACTGAATCCACTAGTCATCTAGATACCCTGATAGGGTAGAAAGGTGACTTTATAAGAGTTTTAAAATCTTCCCACTTATTCACTATAGGATATGCCTCTAGTCTTGTGGTTTTAGTCTGGCTTTCCCACCAAGTATGGGATTGGCGCTCTAATTTTAGATAATAAATTAAAATTTTATGTCCTTCCTCTATGTGGGGAACACTAAAACAAATCTATAACTATTGTAATCAGTGATTTAAATTCAAATCATCAATCTAACCTTATATGGCTTGATGTAGACCATTGTCTCCATATTTTAACAATGACTATGAATGATGAGTGACACATGAACTAGGTTATTCCTTTTTGCATTCTTTCATAGATTCCCTCTCCAGTTCATCCTTATCCCTTAATTTACCCTCTAATTTGACCTCCAAGTTGGAACATCCATCTTCGCTGACTCCCAACTTGTTCTCAAGAGCTTGCATAATGATATTCATCTTATGGTTGGTATCTATAGTCTATTCCTCTAGCCTTGAGAACCTATCATTTGAAACATATCGAGGGTTTTTGATAGATTTGTTGGCCATATGTGGGGTTTTACAAATTTATACTTAAACCAATCTAGATCTCTTGGAAATTCCCGCAAAATACCCAAAGCCACCTACTTTGAAAATGTGTAATATATACTATCATGGTTATCTAGACTTCCAGATTTATTAAGTTACATTTTCTAGTGTGAAATATATAAAATGTGGAAAATATAGAATAGACATAAATACAATCACTTCAAAAATACAAAAAGGAATTTTATGGGGGAATTGAAAAATAAAATAAGAGAGACTAGTGGGACTACCTACCAAAAACAAATCAAAAAATTAAAAAACGTTGTAGATAAGAATATTAATGGGATTAGGAATTAAGAATTAAATATAAAAATATAAAAATATTATCAGGCACAAGAGGAGATACAATATAAATAAAGATGGAGCTATTGTTCAGAAACAAATGCTAGAAGACTCAAAGAGAGGGGTTTCTTTTTTGGTATCTTTAGGTATACCACCACTTTGGGACTCATGCTAATAACTTAGATAGGTTTATATAGACAAAAAAACATGAATGGAAACCAGGTCAAAATAGAGGAGGAAAATTCAAGTCAAATGAATGCAAGAATGACTGATTGATAGGGCGGGTTATAGGTTTTGATGAGGGAGGAATGGAAATCAGGTCAAAATAGGGGAAGAAAAATTAAGTCAAATGAATGTAAGAATGACAGATTGATAAGGTTGGTTATGGGCTTTGAGGAAGGACAAGAAAATTCTACTCGAATATATGGAACCGAAACTAATGAATAAATATGAATATAAAATAAATACAATAAACATACTTGTCATGGCTACAAAAAATATCATTGTTACGTCTCTTTGGTTCCCTCCTCTCCACTGTAAATACCTTCATTCATTGGACTTAACTACTTCAATTAATGAGATCGAACAATAACACCTGTCATTTGTCCATGTATCCCTTCTTGCTACTCCACTTGATCCTTATTCAAGAGATAAATTCAAATTCAAATTTAAATAATATGTTACCTTTTCTATCAAAAGCTACAAGTTACAAACAAATAAATAAAAACTTAAAACCTTAACACAAACACTGCAGAGAGAAACCATAGATATAATGGTATAGAAACATAGACATAAACATACACAAGTGAAAATATTTGTATTGCAAACATAATATAATTCTCTGCAAATGCAAATGATAGAAATAGGATATTAACAAAAAAACCCACTATTAGTGAAAACATATCTACATACTGCCAACAGATTAATAGAGCATAGTGAGAGTGGGATTATTTGTAGAAATTATACAATATATATATATATATATATATATATATATATATATATATATATATATATATATATATATATATATATATATATATATATATATATATATATATATATATATATATATATATATATATATATATATATATATATATAATGGCTAAGGATTCAATCTGATCTAAAAATGTACTAAAGCTAGATACAAAATCAATTCTACAAATCACTTGTGGAGACTAAACACAATCGCTAATCACATGAAGAAAAGAAGAATAAATTAGACCACAACACAGATAATTTATCGAGGAAATCTTGCTTCTCAAAACCCCACTATATTCTATTGTATATTCAGTATGGATACATGAAACCATTACAATACACTCTTCTCACAAGAGTCTCCTGTACTCAGCTAATTGTCTAATAATGTCCTGGAGAAAACTAACAAACACTTGGCCAATTCTCAACCTCTAAACAACCTGCCTTGCTTGTGCAATTTCTGATGAATGCAATCTATATTCTTTAGGAATTTTTGCCTTCCTAAAATACGCAAGGATCATGGGAAATCCAATGAGTGTTTGGTTGCTTGGGCACAACCCAATAATCCTACAATTGATAGTTAACATCTGTTTCACCTATATCTCAAAAGGGTCTCCACTAAAATGGATATGCATGCAACTAATAATTGTAAATCATCAGTTGCATGTTAGATCACTGATTGTGAATTAAATAATATTCAATTCACCAGATTTCTCACTAGTGCAAAAAATAGTTACAACTAGCACAACTGACTTTAACTCACTTAACTGAGTTAACTGATTACACATGTATTAAAATAATGCACCAACTGCACTTTGAACTCTATTACAACTAGAATTACTCTGCATGCCTCACCAACTACCCTAAAATTGAAATTAATGTGCTAACGGAGTTTATCACAATCAGTTAACTATTACAAGTGAATATGAGATAAGATTACATTTTATTGTCCATTTTAATTAAGGGAAAATTACAATAGAATTTGCACCAAATTTAGCCCACACTAGTGTTGGTGCTGCTAAGACCTCCTGGTCCCATACTAGTGTAGGTGCTACTTGGAACTCATGGTCCCACACTAGTGTAGGTGCTGCAATTTCTTGCTGGACTTCAACACTCCCTCTCAACAAGAAAGGGATTATCTGCCACCCTGATCATGCGTCTATGGTATTTGAATTTTCTCGTCGTGAGCACCTTCGTCAGAATATTTGCATCCTGATCTTCCGTGGGAATGTAATGAAGTAACATTATGTGCCTCTGAACACAATATCTGAGATGGTGGTGCCGGATGTCTATGTGCTTGGAGTTATCATGAAACATAGGATTAATTGAGAGTTTAATGAAACTTTGGTTATCACAATGTATCAATGTCAGATCCATCTTAGAACCAAAAAAACCAATGAGGATCTTTCTCATCCAGATGGCCTCACATGAAGCTTGAATTTCTTCCATGTACTCTGCCTCTATTGAACTGATTTCCACAGATCGCTGCTTCCTTTTGTACGAGGAAGCTATTGTCGATCCTATACTGAAGTTCCCTCCTGATGTGTTATTTCTGTCTAATGGACTTCTTGCCCAATCTGGATCTGTGAAGCCTTGAAGCTTCACAACCCTTTTTCTGTCTATACCATAATCCATACTTTATAGTTCTCCTAAGATATCTCAATACATGCTTCCCCGCCTTCCAAAAGAGCTTGGTCAGCTTAACCATAGCTTGACTCAACTGATTAGCTACATAGAAAATGTTTGGTTTGGTGTTCACCAAGTATATCAGTGAACCTACTAACTGCATGTAGATATTAGAATCCACTACTTCTCCAGAAGTAGCATCCTCTTTCCTCCAATTTCCTAGAAGAGGAGTGTCAATGGGTGCCTATTGAGAACAAACTGAAATGGATTGACTGTTGCCAAAACATAAGCTTTGCGAAGGAGAATGTAATGTCTGAGCCGCTGAACAACATGAATAGCTACTAAAGAAAGTTTCTCTATCCGATAATACCGAATTTCGGGGCCTACCAAGCCTCGACTGAGGTAGTATATGACATGCTTGGAAAGGGAATCATCTTCCTGAACTAGAACCATACCAATGGTAGATTCCACTACCACGAGAAACAAGAGGAAATCCATGCTATAATTGGGTGGAATCAGTAAAGGAGCAGAGGTCAATGCTTTTTTCAAAGCATTAAATGAGCATTGAGCAAAGTCATCCCAAAATAATGGAACTCCTTTCTTTAATAATATCATAAATCGCTCTGTAATATTGGCATAATTTATGATGAATCTCCACATGAAATTAACTTTTCCTTGTAGACTTTGAAGTTTACAAATTGAAGACGAGGGACGAAACTGAAGTATTGCCTCAACCTTGAAGGGATCTACCTGAATCCCTTCTGTAGACATGATGAATCCCAAAAACAGACCGGATGTGACAACAAAAACACACTTGTTCCAGTTCAACCAGATTTTGTAATACTGACATCGTTCAAAAAATTGATGGAGGTGAGAATGATGATCAATTCTCTTACGAGAATAAGTAGCTAAAGCATCCAAATATGCCCCAATAATATGTTTGATGTTGTGGAAGGCATAAGACATGGCCCGCTGAAAAGTAGCTTCAACATTCTTGAGGCCACAAGGCATTTTCTTATAAGCAAAGGTACCCCAGGGAAAAATAAACGCAGTCTTATATGATCTTAAGGATGGATAGTGATTTTATTATATTCAAAGAAACCGTCCATGAAGGAGAAAATATCATTTCCCGCACACTCATCGATGATCTGATCTATGAACGGTGTGGGTTAATTATCTTTAGGACATGCTTTATTTAGGTCCCAGAAATAAATGCAAACTCGAATCATTCCTTTTTTCTTGTCCACAGAAATTGGATTATAAACCCACTCAGTTAAAGGAATGGGGTAAATGAAACCCGCCTTAAGCAGCTTCTCCACCTCAGCTTTGATAGTTGCTACCTTCCTAGGGTTGACCAGACGAAGATTTTTCCTGATAGGCTGAGCATTTTCATATATGTTTATCTCATGCTAGACAATAGGTGGATCTATACCAGGAATTTATTCATAAGACCAAGCAAACACATCCTGAAATTCTCGAAAGAGATCGGTGTAAGTCTGAATTTTTTCAGGGGAACACTCAGCTCCAATGAAGACATTCTCTATGATGTTGGGATCTGTAGAGATGTTCACCGAGGTAGTAGGAGAGATAATAGCCATGTTCCCTTCAACAAAAACCTGTGCTAGTGTGAAAGTGTTCAGGACTGGGTGAACAATGTCAGAAGACTGAAGGCTAGGGAAACTTGATTCAACTTCATGCAAGTCCAGTAGAAAGCAAGGCTGATGATGCAAGTCATCCCATGATCTCTCTATACCAGTCATTGCTTTGAGGATAGACTCTTCAGATGGAAGAGTGGTGTCAATGCAATCTTGGGCCAAAGATGAACTGAGAGTCCAAGCCGGAGCCACATCTCCATCCAATTCCTCCAGTGAAAGAGAAACTGGGACAGAATCTACATAGTCAACAATAGATCTATAAGAAATCTCAGCTACAGACATAGGAAATTCCATTCCATCCAGTTGACCTTCTTCTAATGTGGAGGTAGGATAAGGTAAGGTCCAACGGTCCAAAAAATAATGAGTTCTGAAGAACTCTCTTCGAATAGGAGCCATGGAGGATGAAATAGCATTGATATGAAATGAAGGAAGTAGAAGATCAAAAGTACCCATCAAAGAAGTGTACATTCCAACCCCCAGATTCTCAATAGGTTGCTTGGTATCCTTCACCAAGGAAAGGTTGAGTTAGAGGATGCATTCGGATCTACAGGAGAAAAATCTTGTTGGTCAACTAAGACAATTCTCCCTTCATGAGGGAAACAAAAAATACGAAATAAAGAGGATGAAATGGCATCCATATTATACATCCATTTTTTCCCCCAAAAAAGGTTATAGTCTAAGCTTTCATGCACTATCTCAACTTTGATATTAACATTTTTTCCCCCAACACAAATGGGAAAAGCTGGAACAATACCATGCAGCCTGTGAGAATGAACATCAAACGTAGTCAAAAGAGTGGCTGAAGGAACAACTACAGGAGATCCAATACCCTTCCATCATGCACAATTTTCATGGAAACTTCACTTTATTTTTATTATCCTTTTTACCCTCTCCAACATGATCGTTGGATTTGTTCGCATTCCTCTTCCCATCCTTGTTCTTTTTCTTGTTATTCTATCCCTTCTTCTTCCCATCAGATTTTTTATTTCCTTTGGGGTTAGAAGTTTGAACAAGATTAATTTCCAAGGACTGGGAAGGAGTTGATATTGAAGGCACAGCTTGACCAGAGGAAACAGATTGTATAAACAACTGTTACAATTGACATAGCAGGCTAGCCGTAC
The DNA here is from genome assembly GCA_034641835.2 of Pinus albicaulis. NCBI lineage: Eukaryota > Viridiplantae > Streptophyta > Pinopsida > Pinales > Pinaceae > Pinus > Pinus albicaulis. Next base: position 378,632,906 of record CM076572.1, read on the forward strand.
TACTATCAATCAAACCGATAAGCCTGTCACCATGAGGAGCAGGTTTAGTTTTGGCTAAGCCCAATTTGGAGTGAGGAGCATCCAAATTTTTTTTATTAAGGACTCTAAACTAACAATAAATCAGTTCTAGCTGTTGAGCCCTAAAAATAGCCCACTCTTTGGAAAATACCCCTGGAAGGGATACATCCTTAGAAATTTATTGCTGTAAAGATTTCAAAAAACATTCAAGAATGAATTCATTCGGGATTTTGGCTTTAATAAGCTTCTTCCTTCTTCACCATTCCTGAATATGCTCAGAAATGTGAGTTTCCTTGTCTTGCTGAAAATTGGCCAGGAGGTTAGTCCCAGCGTCGTAATGGACAGATAACTAAAAATGATTTAAGAACATGGTAGCCAACTCTCAAAAAGTAGAAAAATTTCCCCTACTTAACTCTATGTACCATTTGCCTGCATTTCCAGTTAATGTTCATTGAAATAATCTCAAACTAATCGAGTCCTTGATCAGGGAGTTCAATGAACACCATAAATGGAAAGTGGTGATATGATCTGCCAAATCCTCACCAGTCTTCCCTTCAAACTTTGGAATGTCAGAGGGGAGCTTGGTGGGGACCGGAGGCCAAACCAGACTATATCGAATAGGATTGTTAGTCAATTTTGATAGCTCTAGCAAGTTTAACATTGCCAGAAATGGTAAGCGTGGAGGAGCCTAGGAATTCCATCACCCATAGGAAGGATTCCCCACATTCCGAAAAGAATAGCCTAGATTTGTTGAGGCACCAGGTTGCTAGATGTTGTTCATAGAAAATTTTGGGCCATAAGAAAATCCTTACGACCCAAAATTCGGAGAAGGATCCCCTCCTAGCATAGAGTTACTATACATAGGAACATTCCCTCCAACCGAGGTATAGAACGAAGAAGAAACCCCTTGGTAAGGGTTCCAAGCATTTGCAAATGGAGGAAAGTCCTAAGAAGTACTTGGTGAAGGGAAAGGAAAATTCCCTTGCTGACTAGTGAGAAACTGACTCCCAACTCCCAACACTGTAAAAGCAGGGTTCCATCCCGAAAAGACATTAGAGCTTTGACCACTAGAAAAAGGATTAAAACCCTAACTCTGAAAGGTGCAAGGAAAGGATCCTAAGGAGGAGTTTGAATGAGGGATGTGCCCACTTCCAAAGAGGAACCATTGAAACAAAGTTGATCCACTATCCATAGAAGGTATGGGTGCGGATACAGATGAAGTAGCATAAAAGGAGAAAGAAGGAATTTCACTAGTGGGCATTCCATAAGAAAAGGGACTAGTTTGAGAAGCATGTGCTTGGGTGTTTCTAGAGCCAAACAAAGCAACAATAGAAGTGATTGTCGATATGGCAATAGCTCCTCCTCCCTCAACTGAAAGAGGAGTCTGAACACTTGTAGTGTTCACAGCCAAAACTGTGTTCCAAGTTGTGGCCATCGAAAGAAAGGGATATAATGGAAAAATACTAGCCAGTCTTTGAGACTCGGGCTTGATGTACCGAAGAATTTTAGGAAAACTAGTAGGAGGAGGAGATGGAAGAGACTCAGCAGGCTGAGGGAGTTCCTCTACTTCAACTTCTTCTACTGGAAATAAAACTCTGGAGATGAGTGGAGCACTCCTCTCTATACTGACATTTACACTAGAACTAGCCACAGAAACAACAAGCCCAGACGGAGGATCACTCTCTGCTTCGTTTGAAACTATTGGGTGAGAATCACCCATCGAATTACTCCTACACCTTCTCAAAGAAGGCTCGGAACTTGCAGGAGAAAGCCCAAAAAGCCTCCTCGATTGACAAGGCATTCAGTCAACCACTTTAAGAGATTAATTTTAGACTCAAAAAAATATAAGAAGCCAAGAAATCTAGGAGTAAAGAGCACACTCTAAAAATTTCCTAAGATAAATCCAAACAATCAACTCTGAAGTATTTCCGCTCTAGGTGATGAGGACCAAACACCAAAATACAAGAAAACAAAATAATAGGACCTCCCGAAAATAGTCTGGAGTAATTACGCCCCAGGCCTACTAGAAAAGATAACAGAAATAGTTACGCTAACCTCCTAACAACAAACTTTGCTGGTACAAGTCCCCAAGCTTCGCAAGAGCACCCTCTAGAAGTACTGATGGAAGTGATGCAACTTCTTTCTCAAGTACCACGATTATTCCCCCCCGCAGTCACCTATGTGGTCCCTAGGATAGGCAACTAAGGGCACCAATCCGTATCGGCATCCGAGCAGAACGGTCTTAGGTAAAGATTCAACAAATAGGAGAGGAGCTATCTCTCTTCTCTTCCTACACTATCCCTCGCCCTTGACTCTCTGGAGGAGATCTTTCCCGATCCACTTAATGGTGTTGGATATCACTCTTTAATAAAATTTCTATGTTTAACAGTTTGAGCGGTCTTGGAGAGTTAACTCTCCACTCACCTAATCCAAGGCCATACAACCTAGCTAGTTGGTGTATGATTAATGACAATGATACACAAAAATTCTAGTTTCTTTTAATTATATTGCTTGTTTTAAATTGGCTGTTACTTAAGTCAAGGGTACACGAAAGTGAAACTAATGGTGTTTGATGATGCATAAGAAACCAATGAAAACCTAGCTACATGTGAATGCAACAATTCCTTTCGATAAAAAACAATCTCTACATGGGTTATACGAAACTACATAATCATAAACTTTGTTTGTTCTTTTTAGACACTCACACTTCACACGATCTAGAAAACTATGAAAAAGACTAAAATGTTCAAATGCACTAAATGAAAACTACCAATGATATGCAAATCCTAAGATGCTAATTCTAAAGAAGCAAAAAAGAGTCTTTAGAAAGACAATGGTTTGATCACTTTTTGAAAACAAGGATAGTTCCAAATAGAACTACTATGCATAAAGATGCCAAACTGTACTTGACACAAAAAGAGAGAAATCAAGAAAAGACTTCCTTCAAAATCAAGCCAAGAACCAAAGACTAGAAACTGGCAATAAAGCTTCAAAAGATATGATGAAACCATAAAAAAACCTCAAAGCAAAAGCTACAGAAAACACAAATGTTTTTTGTGCATTTCACTTATAATGGAAGAAAAAATATTACAAGAAGTCAAGCATAAACTACCCAAGAACCGAAATCAAGTAAAATGAGTCTCAACAAGGCTTCAAAGTGATCAAGACAACTATGGTACTTTAGTAGTGGGACTGAAATGAGAAAAAAGAAACAAAATCTCAATTAATTTATTAAGCACAGTAGCACAATCTTTCAGTGAACAACAACTCAAAAAACCAAAAAGAGACTCCTCAAGATTCACAACAAGACTAGTCCAAGAAATCAAGAAAACCAAGATAGTCCAAAAGGGAAAAAACTACAATTGAAGGAATGCATAGGGCCAAGAAGAACAAAGCAGAGGCTCACTGTTCTAAATTTTCAGAACAACCAAGAACTTCAGGAAAAGATCTTGGTGCTTCAGCCACAATTGCAAACACACGAAACAGGAAATTCACCAAATGGCTAGGTTTTCACAAAAAAAAGAGAGATATGGATAAAAAATCACCATAAACACAATCCAGACACCTTAAAGACACCATAGGAATGGTTAACCATAGATAGAAAAGACTACGGGCTTAGCTGATTTCATGTCCTCACAACATTTGATTGCACCAATCCAACTAATCCTACTACTGGTGTACTGTGGCTCGTCATATCCAGGTTCGATTCATGGGATCCACACCATCTCAATGAATCCTGCCCAAAATTTTCTTCTTGGGATTATCCATGCATGTCGCACCACTTCTCACCTGGTGGTATAGATGCATGCACTCCCTCTTCCCATATGGCACGAAATTTCTATGCATGAGTGGTTGCTCCCACTCCATGATCCTCATCTTGTGGCTACTCCACATCCCGAGGTTCACTCTTAACTTCATGCAAATCCAACTCCCTCTCAAGCGTCAATTGCATGGCTTTCTCACACTTCCAAATGATAGGAAGCTGTGTAGAATTCCTATCTACATCAAGTCTATAGATATTATTAACTCAAATCCCAACCTTCTTGGCTTTCCCTATTGCTTTGTGTCACAGGAAAAATTTTCCTTCACTAAAGACAACCTCATAGCCTCTATCCTCTAACATTGCGACTGAGACTAAATTTTTTCTTCAAACCTGGTAACATGCATTAAATATTTTAAATGAAAGAGTTTACCTGACGCCCTCTGAAAGGTAATGGTACCAATTCCAGTCGCACTGTATCATCCATCGTCACCCAAATCAATATGCATATGTAGATCTTTCTCCTCCAAGTCACTGAAAAGTTTCTTATCTCCCGTCATGTGAAAGGAAGCACCACTATCCAAGTACCACCCTGATCCCAATGCACTTGACACCATGCATGTGATCAATTATAAGTCAAGCTCAAATTTCTAGGAAAGGGCCTCACTAGCTGTATCTCCAACAACCATCTTGTTCTTCTTCTTTTGTGGAAAATTTGTGGCAATATGTCCATACTCGTGACAGTGAAAACACTTCACTTTGGACATTTTGTGCTCCTTGCCATGTTCACCGGTCTTAGATTTAGAATGGAATTTATTCCCATTCCCCTTCTTCACCTTGGAAGCCAAAGAACAATCCTCTTCATCATCATTCTTTGATAAAGAGCCATCTCTCGGGTTCTGCCTGAACTCCTCCTGCACTAGATCCGACCACAGTTGTTCCCAATCTGACAGTTTTTCCTATCTGTTGACAGAGTATTCATAACTGTGCCAACTCTTAGGAATTCCCAAGAGAGCCAAAATATCAAAATAATCATCAGAAAAACTTATTCCTACACTCCCAAGCTCATCCCTACATTGGAAAAACTTTTTTAAGTATACCGGAATAGTGTCGTTCTTTTCCATCTTGATCTTCCTGAGTTTATCTTTGAGCACCAATTTCATATGGTCGCTTATTCTTTCGAATAGATCTGTCAAAGCCTTCTACATAGCATATGGTGTGGCTTTCCCATGAAGGCTTGAGACAATGTGTTCTCTAACTCCTTCCAACAGAATCCTCCTTGCCCTTGCCACTTTCTTTTTCCATGCATCAAGTAATGCAACATTTGTCGAAGTAGGCTTAGGAACATATTTGTTAATGAATTCCTTCAAGCCATTGTCTTCAATCACTTCCTCCATCTTGTCCTTCCAAGAAATATAGCTCGAGCTTCCCTTGAGTGCATACTCTAGCCGCAAGCCATTGAAAAACATTTTATGTTTACTCAACTATAGCACCAAGAAAATCTTTCTTCAAATTCAAATTCTTTCCACCAACAAACTCAACTCCTGCTTCAAAGTTGCAATCTCCTCTACTCTGATACCTTGTAGAAATTTTAATAAAAATTATGTATTGCTTTTATTCTCCTTATCTAACAACAATATGCTACTGTTAAATACAAAATCTCTTCTACAAAATCTTTGCAGAATTTGAAACACAATCGCCAATCACAATATCATGAAGAAATATCAATCACACATAACACAAATAATTTACCCGGGGAAAGCATATAGCTAAAAAACCCACTATATCCTATTATGTATTATATCACGGATAATGAAACAATTACATACAAATCTCCAATCCAAGAGCTCTCAGTACAATAGCTACATGTCTCACACTATCATATAAAAATTAGCAAGTTCCTTAACCAATTTATTGTCTCCAGATAGCTTGTCTCCACTGCGCACTCCCTGATGGTAAAGAACCCTGAATGAATCATTCTAGCCTACCTTGACTGTGAAATACTCATAGGCACATCCAATGTGTGTGTGGTTTCATGAGTGCATCCACTAATGTCACAACTGATAGTCAAACTGTCCCTTTCATCGAAATCTCAACTAGGTCTCCAGTGGATTTGACATGCATGTAGTTAACAATAGTAAATCTTCAGTTTCACGTGAGACCATTGATTTTGAATTAATTAAATAATTAATTCACCGATCTCTCACTAGTGTATCTTTAGTTACAAGTAGCACAACTAAGTTTAACTCACTTAACTATGTTAAACTACTTTACAACTCACATAACTACACATATAACTTTGTTACAACTAGAATCACTCTATTACAACTCAAGTCCACTTGCTTGTCCCACCTGTTATCACTCTAGTAATTCTCTAGTTGTGAGATTTTGGTTTTGAGTTGAGAAAACTAGAGGTAACCACAGACCAACTTTTACACTCTAGGATCTAGCCTTCCTAGGGTTTAGAGAGGGCTCTCTCTATAATATTTAACTTTGTTTGTTTTATAAAATATTAGGCTAGTTATTTGGTTTTGGTTTTGATTGGTTTGGTGGGAAAAATCATTGAAAGAGATGGATAGTGGGAAATATATTTGTCCATTGGGCTAAGGAATCAAAAATCAAGCATACAGAGCTGGGATCAAGGTCAAAAAGTCAAATGTTTTTAGGGCAAGATAGATAACCCTTGGAGATCTAGGAAAGTTGTTTGTGAGATGGTATGATCAGGATAAATAGAAATGAAGGGTTATTTAATCCAGAAAAGGGAAGTAGTAGGCAGAGGTAAAACGGGAGACAGAGTAATTAAGGGTTCCCTACACTAGAATTCAGAAGAAAACATGGGAATGACAAATAGTTAAGACAAGGTGCTTTTAACAAATTCTGAAGTAATCCTCCTATTCATTCATTCAAATTTGGAAAACATTATGAATTTCATGTAACAATGAAAGATAACAATGACAAATTTAGAAAATACTTCACTCCAAATAGCTCATCACATGAATCCTGAAATATGATGCTAGTTGATCTGATCCAATTCTGCTACTCAAAATTTGAACACAAAAAGCCCTCAAGTCCACAAAAATGTCTATAGAAATATTTAGCAATTTATTCCACGAGAATACTTCTAAAGATGAAGTATTTATACATAATTTTTTAGAAAATGTCCTAGAATGCTTCTAGGAATTATCTGTTAGTCATCCATAATTTTGACTTTATCCAAAGATGACTAAGTTGCAAAACTCAGATTTCTAGAAATAATGTTTGAAGAAACATTATGAGTTCTAGAAATATCACTACCTTCATTTTTCCTAAAAAATTTATTAAATCACTGAAAATATTCAACTCACATCTTCCAAGTTATCCTGTCATCTCCAAAAGAAGTTGTTTTCAGGCTATATTCCCATTTTCTATCTCCTCCTCCTCTGCCAATTTTCAGTCATTTACTCCTATCCCAACAGTCATTTTCCCCTTCAAAAAGGGACTTATTTCTTTTCATTTACCCTCCATTCCCTCTTAAAAACCCCTTTGAAACATGTTAAACACCCCCATTGTGTTTTAATCACCTTTTTCACCTTACCGAAAACTCTAGAAAGGCTTAAAAACCTCCTTTTAAGCCTATTTTCCGCCCATTTAAAAATATTTGGCCTTAAGCCCTTTAGGCTTAAACCCCTGCCCCTCTTCCTCATATAACCAAGGGATCGCAACCACACACTTTTCCCTCAGCCCCCTTTCGTCTTAGCCCTGCTCCCTTTCTTCTCCACGGAACTGCACCTCCCCCTTTCCTCTAGCCCCCTTCCTTTATTTTTTATTTTCTTATTTCCCTGCACTATGTATTCCCCTTGGTTGATCTCCACCATAGATCTTACTGATCTGACGGTCATTGCGCCCCCCACTGGCCCACCTTCCACTTTCCTCCTGCCATCCAATCCTTTTCTTCCACCTAGCCTCCACTATTCCCCTCTGTTGCGCAACTTCCTCAATCACGCTTCACCTCCACCGTGGATCTGGCTCCCCTAGATCCGATGGTTCACACTCCATTTCATGTACATTTTCCGACAGGGACTTAACCACCCATTCCCACGTGAAATGGATGGTTTTTCCCAGGACGCATGGCAGCAACTGAGTGGTATCGCGTTCATATGGACCAAAACCACTAACCACCCTAATTGCACGTGAAAACCACCTCGTTTTCTGTGAAACTGCCTTTTACCAAATCGCGCCAATATTCGAAAAAACCACCATTCCTTCTGGTTCCACCTATGGAACCCCTCCCTCTGCACACCGTTCCTCTCTTTGCAAATGCTCCAACACCTCAAACCCCTGAAGCAGTTTGTAGCCAAGCACGCAAGTTTTATTTAATGTTTTTTTTGTTGTTGTAGGTTTTAAATCGCGGCCATAAGTTAAACAAGCATCCCACAATCAGAATCCACCATGACATGGCCTCGGATGACGATCCAAAAGACCTGTAAAGTAAAGAAAAGTGGAATAAAAAGTTTTAACTGAAGGATTGGGATGATGAATCATGATCATCACTTCGATCCAATGAACTCTCTTGCATAGAGAAGGCCACCTGCACACGAGATAAAAGAAAAATAGTAAAGTGGAAGATCAAAGTCAGAATACAGAAGATTAAAAGGCCTAAATTGATGATTAAAGGTTAAAAAACATAGTTGAAACCAATGAACAGAAGTTAAAAGAAATCCGAAAGTGATAAAGGCGGAATAATGAATTATGAAGACTAAAAGTAGAATTAGGCCAAAAACACAGTTTAAAGGGCTAAATTAAGGAAAGATAAGCTAAAAAGCCTCGAATACATAAAAGGTAAGTAGTTATTTACTCTGAAATATTTGACTAAACACATTGGACCTACTTTCTATCCATAAAGCCAATCAGCAGTTATTACCCAGCTAGAAATATTTTAAAAACTGTCAAGACAGTTATTGTAAAGATAGGATAGAGCCTTAAAAGTCAAACTTTTCTCCTATCTGCCTCTCAAAAATTAATACAGAGTTATTAAAATAGAGAAGTAGTTGCACCTATTTCTGCCTTATGCCTTGCATGGGTTTCTAGGCTAGAAATTCATTTACTCTGTAATTAATAACATTTTGAACCCTAGAATTAGTACCACCTCCTCATTTGTAGCATAAATACTGCATTTCAACTCATTGTATGGGGGCATTTGATGACTCTTTGAAGTAATACATAGTTCTGTTGAAGTTGAAAGAAAATTGATGTTCTGGAACCTGTGGATGTTTTGACCTATTTGTTGATGGAGAAAGCTCTTTCATTGGATCCATGAGCTTAGTTGTTGGTGAAGTATTCTAATCTGTTAATGTTTTTTCCTGTTTTCCATTCTGTTTGATCATTTCTTACTATAGTAGAGTAAAAATCTTAGGCTAAGAAATGTCTCTTAGAAGCACCTTAGGCCTGTTTACTCTCCACTATTTTATGTTTTCCTTTACTGAGGCATTGTAGAGAATTTTTAATTTCTCTCTTGAACCCTTATGCTCGTTTATTTATTAAATAGTTCAATACAGTTGGTCTCAAGAATGATTTATGGTTTTCCCTGCTTAGTTGCTGCCTCTTGAAAACTGTTTCTAAAGTCTCCCTTTAAAGTACCATTGTTTATAATCTACCAGAGAGGTTTGTTTTGATCATACCCTTTGTTCTTGCTGAGATAATTGTTTTAAAGGACTTTATAATTGTAGTCAGATATGTTTAGGAGTTCCATATTCTATGAATACAGTTATTTGTGAATCTTTTATGTTTTCTAAATTCCTTGAAGGTGAAATCTTTGGATGAGATAGAGTGTTCCTTGACTCCAAGATTTCATTTGAAAGGTTTGTCTTGAAATTGTTATTTGCTGAAGTGTGGTTTCTAGAATTTATGGTTAGCCCTGTCTATGGAATGCCTCTTCATGTTCAAATGATGTTTTAAGTCCCTTTGTTGAGAAGTACATATAATTAAGGATTATTAATTGCCCTTAGTTATACTTTTCATTATAAACCTTTAATTTCCATTTCATTTCACCTAAAAGACTTTGTAGATCCATTGGCCAAGTTGGATTTTCCCTTTGATACCCCTGATCCCTTTTCAAACTTGTTACAACTTCCACTTGACTCCATTGCCCAATGACTTAGAGATTTCCCTTTTCTATCTTTGTTGCCTAGATCATCATGTCCCACCAAACAATTAAACAAACTCATGCTTCATAACTAGCCTAAAATCAAAACATTAAAAGCAAACAAGCTCACATATTTGCAAACAATTGAGAGATCCCTCTCTGAGACTAGGAAGGCTAGGTCCTAGAGCTCTAAAGACTGGTTTTGATGTTGCCTTGTCACTTGGTATGCCAATCTGCCAAATCATAGGACCCCAACATAATGATTATCATGGTGGGACTTTGAGTGATAAACAAACTTAGGCTTCCCTAAACCTTTCAAAAAACCCTTAAGAGTACTATCTTGTGGAATTATCCCACTACTCACACCAAAATAATGGCGATCACAGTGGGAATTCTGAGTACATAAATACATAAATACCTCTTAAAAAATCATTAGACCCTCAGTAAATCAAATAATATCTAGTGAATCTGCCACCTCATCGCCACCACAACATAATAGAAATCATGGTGGGACCATTTTTGAGTAAAATTTCCTAAACAAGACACTCAGTATTCATTCAAGTGACCTAGAGCTTTCTTCAAGCACTACCAGCATAATGGTAATCATGATAGGACCTATCTAAATCAGTGGCAATCTAAGTGACCCTTAGGATTCTAAAGAGACCCTTATCAAACCTTGAAGAAATCAATTGATAAGCCATAGAGTAGACTCTGTTTGTTTCATCACCTTAGCTAAGTGTTGAATTAGGTATAGGACACTCTCACAACCATAGAACTACAAAAACTCAGAAAAAAAACCCAAAAAATATCCCTAGATTGGCGTTTATTACTTATTGGTGGTGGACCATAAGACATTTTACTTGCAAAAAACAACCAAAAATTTCCACCTAGAGACTCCACTGGCCTCCAGTGGGCCTATTATTTCACTAGTCCTTATAAAATCCCCTGGGATGCATTGATAAATCCAAATCATGTTGATGGTGGACAATAAAATTCAAAATCTTCCACTTGGTGACTTCGCAACCTCCAAAAGACCTAATGACTCCACTGGTAAAGACTTTGAACTGGTTGAAACGATGTAGTGACCTTTTTATAATTAACAAAAATGAAATCAGGTATAGACAAAGAAGCTAAATTAAAAACATTATTGGACCTAATTGGAAAAATAGTGTACATATTTGATAGGAAACTGGAAAGACATGAGGCTGATACAGATGTTGATTATCCAAAGCAACCCATGCTTTCTCCTGATAAAAAACAAACTCAACCACTACAAGACATAAACAACAAACAAAATATGCATGATGAGCAAGATTTCGAAGAAGATAATGAAGAATATTTTCAAAAGAGTACTAGCTACCCACCTACAACTTGTGTTTCACTGATAAGGGAACATTACAAACAAGCTAAAAGTACAGAAAGTGAGCAGTTCTTTGAGGAAACAAATAGCCATCCTAAGATCACAAAATCTGAAATAGGAGAAGAGGTAACAAACCTAGAGTCTCTCCCTTTATGTTATAACTCATTTCAGTTGATAAGAGGAGAATGAAATCCTAATGATCTATTAGAAATAACTCATGAATCTCATGGACAAATTGACTATCACAAAAATCATGAAAAGTTGTTTAAAAGTGGAATTAATCAGGACATAGAAGAAAATCCTCAAGATTCCCCTACAAGCACAAGTAATGATCCACCATCTCTTCTAGGGGAGGTTCAAGAACACATCTAGCCTCAAAATCAGCCTACACAAGAGAAAGAGAACTGTTGTACTTCTATTCCAAGAAAGAGAGAAGTGCTTCCTCTTTTAACATAAGAAGAAATCAATCAAATATTAAACAAGCAACTAGCCTCTAAAACTTCAGAAGAGCCAAATCCTTCTATTCATTCCCTTGCTAATCCTTGTTGCCATAAATCAGAAAGTGAACTCATAGATCAATTTAAAGAAAGACAAACTGATAATCCAATATGTTTAATTGGTGAGATTGTTTATAATAATGATTCTATAAATAATGATAAATCTGATGATGATGATGAGCTCAAAATAGAAACTAATCATGCAGGGAAACCAGCAATGGATTAGTGTCATGAATTTCATTATCATCATCTTGAAAGCAGTAATCAAATAATGCAGCCCATCAGAAATATCTTTCACATAATTGGAAATCAACAATCTATGAGTTGTAATACTGAGGTTGAAAAGAACAAGGAACTTCTTGAGCAAGTTGAAAATAAAGAGCCTTCTCCTAAAAAGGTTGAGGTAATCAAACATACCCTTTCTCATGAACTTGGTGACCTCTTTGCAGAGTTCAGTCCACTGAGTCAGAACATACTAGGACTGGAAGAGGACAACACTACAATATATGATGAGTCCTCCAATTCAGATAATAATGAAGATGAGGGAGAGTTTCTTTCTCAAAGGAATCTTAATCTTGATACAGTGGAGGAAAAGGTAATCATGGTTGAAACCTATCTTACAAATACCCATAACCAGGTATTATTTGAATATCCCTTTGCTAAATTCTTGAAGAGATTTGAAGAGGGAGTAAAATTTGTTAGGAGCAGTTTATTGCCAAGTGCAAGAAATTTTTTAGCACTGCTGCTAAGAAACAAGTGAGATGGGAGTGGCCCTTTGGTTTATCTAGTATGCTCAAGGAGATGATCAAAGACCAATCATGGAATCATCTGATTGATTGGATGTATTGGAAAAGAGAATTTACCAGCTAAATATGCAATTTCCAAGTTAGATTAGGTTAGATAGGAATGTTAATAAGCTCAACCTTTGAGAATCTTGTTAGTTTTAAGTTTTTTTGAAAGAAAGAAAGAAAACAAAAATACGATAAACAATAAAAAGAAAAGAAAAGGAGAAGATGGCAGATTCAAAAGAGGTACAACCCCATACAAAAAAAAGAGAATTCTATGAAAGTGAGCAAATCTAAGTGCCACTGTTGATTAAAAAATGATATATTGTTCAGTCATCTAGCCTAATCATGGTTGAGCACACTTTAAATTTATGTTGATAAGTTAGTAGAAGCAATGATTGTCAAGATTATTTCAGACTTAACTTGTCAAGAAGAATAGATTAGGAGAATATGAAGATGCTAGTTCCACATGCTCAATACAAAACCAAAGATATATATAAGGATGCCTTACTAATGAAAAATCATAACCTTATCTTTCTGAATTTACTTTATGAAAATAATGTTTGTGTGCAGCTTGTTCAAAATGCCACAACCATTGTTAATCAGACTGTCTAATCCTAATTTGAATCATGTTTTAAATATCATGTCAATAGCTAGAGAATCAAGACTTCCAAACAGTTTAATCTTGGCAGTCAAGTAGTTTAGGTAGAAAATATAAATATTTCAATAGCTTAATCTGAACTCTTGGAAGAAATAACGATAGGATAGATAGTTTATTCTCAGTTTTCAAAAATAAAATGTCAAAGAGTTTTCTATTTCAAATGCACTCAAAAGAAGAAAAAATGCTAGAATAAGTAAATTGGGTTGGTAGAGATGTTGTTTTAAAAGAGGTTACATGTTGCAGATGATTGAAATTGTTAAAATCTAGCAAGGATATCCGCAAGAAAGAAAAGAGATTTTTCCCAATGGATGAGGCACTTGTCTTCTGAAATCCAGAGATTAATAAATTGGAGTTTCTGGACACCTAAAAGGATAGCTATCCTCCCCAAGTGGAGCCACTTTTAGTCATCCATAATTTTGACTTTATCCAAAGATAACTAAGCTGAAAAACTCAGATTTCTAGAAACAATGTTTGAAGAAACATTATGATTTCTAGAAATCTCACTGCCTTCATTTTTCCTAAAAAGTATATTAAATCACTGAAAATTTTCAACTCACATCCTCCAATTTATCCTGTCATCTCCAAAATAAGGTGTTTTCAGGCTATATTCCCATTTGTTATATCCACCTCCTTTGCCAATTTTCACTCATTTAATCCTATCCCAACAGTCATTTTCCCCTTCAAAAAAGGACTTTTTTCTTTTCATTTACCCCCCATTCCCTCTTAAAAACCCCTTTGAAACATGTTAAACACCCCCATTTTGTTTTAATAACCTCTTTCACCTTACAAAAAAATCTAGAAAGGCCTAAAAACCTCCTTTTAAGCCTATTTTCTACCCATTTAAAAATATTTGGCCTTAAGCCCTTTAGGCTTAAACCCCCACCCCTCTTCCTCATATAACCAAGGGATCTCAACCACGCACTTTTCCCTCAGCCCCCTTTTATCTTAGCCCCAGTCCCTTTCTTCTCCACAGAAACACACCTCCCCCTTTCCTCTAGCTCCCTTCCTTTATTTTTTATTTTCTTATTTCTCCACACTATGTATTCCCCTTGGTTGATCTCCACCGTAGATCTTACTGATCTGATGGTCATCGCACCCCCCGCTGGCCCACCTTCCACTTTCCTCCCACCGTCTAATCCTATCCTGCCACCTGGCCTCCACTATTCCCCTCTGCCGCGGATCTTCCTTAGTCGCGTTTCACCTCCACCGTGGATCTGGCTCCCCGAGATCCGATGGTTCATGCTCCATTTCATGCACATTTGCCGACAGGGAGTTAACCACCCATTCCCACACGAAATGGGCTATTTTTCCTAGGACGTGTGGCAAAAACTAAGTGGTATCAAATCCATATGGACCGAGACCACTAACAACCCTAATTTCATGCAAAAACCACCCAGTTTTCTGCGAACCGCCTTTAACCAAATCACACCAATATTCGAAAAACCACCATTCTGCCTGGTGCCACCTGTGGAACCCCTCCCTCTGCACACCATTCCTCTCTCCGCAAATGCTCCGACGCCCCGAACCCCTGAAGCAGTCTGTAGCCAAGCACACATGTTTTATTTAATTTTTTTTGTTTATTGCAGGTTTTAAATGGCATCCTTAAGTTAAACAGGCATCCCACAATCAGAATCCACCATGACATGGCCTCGGATGACGATCCAAAAGACCTGTAAAGTAAAGAAAAGTGGAATAAAAAGTTTTAACTGAAGGATTGGGATGATGAATCATGATCATCACTTCGATCCAATGAACTCTCTTGCATAGAGAAGGCCACCTGGACATGAGATAAAAGAAAAATAGTAAAGTGGAAGATCAAATTCAGAATACAGAAGATTAAAAGGCCTAAATTGATGATTAAAGGTTAAAAAACACAGTTGAAACAAATGAATAGAAGTTTAAATAAATCTGAAAGTGATAAAGGCAGCATAATGAATTATGAATACTAAAAGCAAAATTAGGCCAAAAACACATTTTAAAGGGATAAATTAAGGAAAGATAGGATAAAAAGCCTTAAATACATCAAAGGGAAACAATTATTTACTCGAAAATATTTGACTAACACATTGGGCCTACTTTCTATCCATAAAACCAATCAACAGTTATTACCCAGCTAGAAATATTTTAGAAATTGTCAAGACAGTTATTGTAAAGATAGGATAGAGCCTTAAAAGTCAAAATTTTCTCCTATCCGCCTCTTAGAAATTAAGATGGAGTTATTAAAACAGAGAACTAGTTGCACGTATTTATACCTTATGCCTTGCATGGTTTTCAAGGCTAGAAATGCATTTACTCTGTAATTAATAACATTTTGAACCCTAGAATCAGTACCACCTCCTCATTTGCAGCATAAATACTGCATTCTAACTCATTGTATGGGGGCATTTGATGACTCTTTGAAGTAATACATAGTTCTGCTGAAGTTGAAAAAAAATTGATGTTCTAGAGCCTGTGGCATTTTTGACCTGTTTGTTGATGGAGAAAGCTCTTTCATTGGATCCCTAAGCTTGGATGTTGGTGAAGTATTCTAATATGTTAATGCTTTTTTCCTATTTTCCATTCTGTTTCATCATTTCTTACTACAGTAGAGTAAAAATTTTACGCTAATAAATGTCTCTTAAACGCACCTTAGACTTGTTTACTCTCCACTGTTTTATGTTTTCCTCTCCTGAGGCATTCTAGAGAAATCTTAATTGCTCTCTAGAACCCTTATGCTTGTTTATCTATTAAATAGTTCAATACAGTTGGTCTCAAGAATGATTTATGGTTTTCCCTGCTTACTTACTGCCTCTTGAAAACTATTTCTAAAGTCTCCCTTTAAAGTACCATTGTTTACAGTTTGCCAGAGAGGTCTGTTTTGATCATACCCTTTGTTTTTGCTAAGATAATTGTTTTGAAGGCCTTTATAATTGTAATCAGAGATGTTTAGGAGTTCCGTCTTCTATGAATATAGTTATTTGTGAATATTTTATGTTTTCTAAATTCCTTGAAGGTGAAAACTTTGGATGATATAGAGCGTTCCTCGACTCCTAGATTTCATTTGAAAATTTTGTCTTGAAATTGTTATTTGATAAAGTGTGGTTTCTAGAATTTATGGTTAGCCCTATCTATGGAATTCCTCTTCATGTTCAAATGATGTTTTAAGTCCCTTTGTTGAGAAGTACATATAATTAAAGATTCTTAATTTCCCTTAGTTCTACTTTTCATTCTAAACCTTTAATGTCCATTTCATTTCACTTGAAAGACTTTGTAGATCCACTGGCCAAGTTAGATTTTCCCTTTGATACCCCTGATTCCTATACAAACTTGTTACAACTTCCACTTGACTCCATTGCCCAATGACTTAGAGATTTCCCTTTTCTATCTATGCTACCTAGATCATCATGTCCCACCAAAAAATTAAAGAAACTCATGCTTCATAACTAGCCTAAAATCAAAACCTTAAAAGCAAACAAGCTCACATATTTGCAAATAATTGAGAGATCCCTCTCTGAGACTAGGAAGGCTAGTTCCTAGAGCTTTGAAGACTGTTTTTGATGTTGCCTTGTCACTTGGTATGCCAATCTACCAAATCAAAGGACCCCAAAATTATCTAAGGAAAATAAAATATCTTTACAACAGTAATAGATACGGTTGCTTAACAAATCAGAAAGTTGTCCTATCTATCCAAAAGAAATAGAAACTGATTTAGGATAAGAAACAACTGGCTACCTTGTTGTCTTCTTTGCCGGTTTTAGATATTTTGAGTTTGTTGTGAAATCTGATCTATTTATCTGATACACTTTTACTGATACTCTTTAACTTCTGATACCCTTTAAACTCTATAAAATATTTTCACTGCTATAAAAAATCTGTTTTGACTGATAAATCAACAAAAAAATTTCACTGTTACCTCTCTTCCTTTTTACCTTTTAAAGTAAATCTATCAATGACTACCAAACTTCAGCACTTGGAATCTGTACTTTCACCAACTTTGTGAAATTTTCATCTGCTTCTGTGTATCTGGAGAAAGTTGGCTTGATGAAAAACACGTGTTTGATTTCATGTTGTAAATAGAATAAGTCCTCAAAACTTCTAAGTAGGACTTTTCCTATTCGAATGCCTTGTCCACGACCTGATTTTTCAACTTGTTCTCTGGCATATTCTATGATATTTTTGTTATAATCTTCCTGAGGCATCAACTTTTCATTTATGACCAAGATATTAGGAAAACTCCTTTGCCTCAAGTTTTCAAATTTAACCATGAACCTAGTTATGGAAATGTTCATGTTTTCACACTTTTCCTCTAACTGCTTCATCAGGTTCTTTTTGGTTATAACCTTCTTTATCTCAATGATAGTTTCAGTTCTATCAGTTATTTCAAGTTATTCTAACTCTTGCCTATTCTTGTTGTTGAGGAACTTTATCAGTTCTAGAGCTTGTTCTGGTTTGTTATCCAATTCCTCTTTAGTCTTTTGTATCTCTTCTAATGTTGCTTTCAATAAGTCTCTTTGTTCAAAAATCACTTGGATGGAAGGCCATACGTCATTGATGGCTTCTCTAATTTTGTTCCACAGATTATTTTTCACATAGGAAATATGTTCCTTCAATGTCAATTCCTTCTGCAATTTCTTCAATTCTTCATTCAATCTGATGGCCTTTAGTTCATGTGTCTTTGCATTTATCTGAGCCAATTTGTTTGAATTCTTATTATTTTCCACCATCTGTTTCAATATGTTGATTTCATTTGTCTTAGGAGACATTTCTTCCATGGCCTTTACCAGTTTGCTGGCCTCATCTGTATGTTGAACTGTTGTTGTAGATGATTCTATAGTTGAGGTAGTGGATGAAGTTACTGGCACTGCAGTAGCTAGTGGGACTTTTGGTTCCAACTCTGCAGCTAGAGTAGATGGCACAACTGTTGTAGCCATAGGGATGACTATAGGTGCTTCATGTATCTTTGAAGTTTCTTTTTCCTGGACAAGCTTTTCCATCTATATCTCCATTTCCTTGATATTGGTTGTCAACTGAAAAATTAAATTCATCATGTCGTCTTTTTCTTTCTGTCCTTCTATTTTTTTTTTTTTTTTGAGGACATTCACTTTGAGGAAGTTTAAGTTGTTTCCTAAAAGCTACAATATCTTCATTTTTGTTTTTCACTAATAACTCTGCTACCTTGATATTAGCTGGGTCATATCCCACCTACAAAACTATTTGTTCTAAGTATTTTATCTTGATATCCTTAGCATACAAGGATGCCTTATCCATTTTCATCTGATATTTCATGTTAGAGATGGTGTTTTGGAGTCTCTGAGCACTCATGGCTTTAGTTGTGACAGTAGAGTATAGCATTTCTGAAGTCTATCTATGGAACTCAATCTGATCAAGAGCATGAATCTTATCTATCTTGAATTCCAAATAAACCTTCTTATAATATACCACTGTCTTTGGGGATTTTTTTGTGGGATGCAACACTGACATAATTAGCTTTTGATTTGAATAATCAAATGTAGAAAAAAATATGTTTTGCACACTTGGTGTCTGCCTGAGATATTGAGAATAAATAGTGTATTTGATTTCCTCATTCTTTATTTTGATCTCTTTGTATTTTCTTTGATATCCTGGTATTTCTCCTCAAATTCCTATGATGAAGAGGCTTCCATGCTCTGTTGTCTTTCTATCAATTGTGCATCTTCATTGTTAACTTGTTCTTCATTTTGATTCTTAGTAATTGGCTTATTGATGATCACAGTGGCAATATCTGTTTCTGGCATATCAGTGTTGGTATTTACATGATTTGTTTCTTCCACGTCAATTGTTACCTTTACTTTACCTGTTGATTTTAACTTAGGCCTTTTTTTGTATATTAATTTGAACTTAGTTTCAATTTTAGTTTCAACAACATAGGCACCTTCTTCCCTTACTCTCTTGGTGGATTTTTCTGGCTGTTCTATAGTCTCTAAAGTGTGACTAGTATCACTTTTATTTACTGCATCTGTTAAGGTATTTTCAATCCACTCAGTCTGATTTGCATACTTTTCTATCTTTGTATTTGTTTCATGAATGAAAGATGTTAATTTTCACTTGACTCTTAGTTTTCTTAGGATCCATTATGGATCATAATTCAAAGGAAAAATTTCTTCAAATTTGAATTCCAATAACTGCTTTGCTGCTTCTTTCTCTGCATCCCTATGATTGCAGATGAATGGCCCTATCTGATTCTTTAATATGAATTGAGTTTTATTCTTTGCTGCCATGAAATTTATAGAATCAGAGTTTAGGATCTGCCTGATATACTCCAAGGCAAAGATCCTCATTGAAACATGTTTGGGTAACTTGTAAGCTAACAAATTTGACCCAAAAACTCTGATCTCAGTATGTTTTTCATATAGGTCCCAATCACCAACTTTATTCTTCTCTGATAACTGTAATATTTTCTTCATTTCTTCATTTATCCTTGGCTGCTCTGCTTTTTTTAACATTTTGATCACTGGATGTTTGAACAATTTTTAAAATTCTGCATAAGTGAAATTTGCACATTCTTTCCTGAGCAAAGTAGTCCAAATAATGATAGAGAGAGGATTTCCCTCTATGTCAAGCTTTTGAAGAGTACCTAGAAAATTATCGGATTGAAAATATAGAAACACGTGGAAGAGGAAGGATGTGTATCTAAACACTCCTTCAATTGGAAAATTGGTAAATTGATGATGAATGTTGACAACAATGTAACTAGCATAATAACAAATCATAGATGGCAGTTGTCCTAGGGTAAATGTACATAAGAAACCCAAGATGGATTAATCTGTGTATTCATTAGTGAAATACCCTAGGATGAAGGAAAGCATGGAGATCACATGTCTTGAACATTCTGGGAATTTGGAAGTGGAATGTGGGGGATTTATTTCAAGAATTTCCACATGCAAAGTCATAAATGTCTGAAAATCATGAATATCTTAGGAAAATCTAGGCCAATATACAACTTGGTGAGGGTCTCTATAGATAAAAGGACTTCTTGAGGATCAGGCTATATTTGTAGCATTTTTTTAATAGATTTAGCAGTAATGGTAAGAAGAAATTCTTTATTGTCATTTACTATGGCTCTCTGTTGAGGCACATTGTATTGTTGACATAACCTAATAACTTCTTGGCCTGAATGAGTTAATGGAACAACATACTTAGGCAAATAGGATTCCAAATATGGAATTCTTCTTGGTTATCTAAGGACTTCTCATAGCTCTAGTTATGAATATCTAGAAGATTGAACTGAACAATTGGGTCTGGTACCTTGATATTACTATCATCTAATGGAATATGGTCAATGTCTATGAGTGGGGGCTGTAAAGGATTTACAACAATAGAAGTCTTAGAAGTCATAACTGGGGTTGATTTTGGTAATTTGGAAGCTCCAGGATTGCTAGAGCTCTGCTTTTTAGGCATTTTGGCTACTTTTGCAAGTGTAGACAGTTTGCAGAGGTATTTTACTTTTAGCATAGGTTTCTTTGATAAAAATGGGAAGAATATGGGCTTGTGATAGCCAAAATAGGATGTACAGGATTCTGATGGTTTAGAAACAAGAAACAAGGATTTCTTGAGTTCTTATGCTGAGAAATTGGACTGAAAATCACTAAGAGATTTGGAACAAAGGCTTTGGGATACCTTCAGAGGATTTCTGTCTAAATTTGGTTTTAAAAATAGTTCATAAAACTGTAAAAACTCACAATTTTCCTCCAAAGTAGTAGAAAATAGTTAAACAAGGTTTATGGAGAAAAGTTGACAGGGTTTTCCCTATTTTTGGACTATTTTGACAAACTTCTTTTGTTAATTTTCAATTTTTGAATATGTGATATTCTTAAAAGGTCTTTTAAAACTTGAAAAACAGGTTCCAATTTTAAGAAGAAAACCTATAATGCACAGGTATAAGGGTTTGAAATAGTTTATGAGGTCTTTAAACAGTTGAACAACATTGGCGGAGTTTTTGGAGCAATGCAAAGCTCCTCAGCGGTCTTCAAAGAGTAACAGGTTGAAATTTGAGGTATTTTGGCAAGAAAATGGAAAAAAAAGATTGTTTTAATAGTCGAGAGGCTCATGCAGGGTTAACGCATAGAAGGATATGAAATAAAATGCATTACCAAGGTTTATTATGTAGATTAGGGCTACAGGAAATGGAAATTAATGGCAGTGATGTCATAAAAACGGGTAGTTGTCGGGCTTACAGGTTTAAAACAGTAAGTGGTTATCGCGTACACTTATGGTGGTAAGAAATTTTGGGGCAAACCAATGCGATCCAATAAGGATTGACCACATGGAGGAGGGAGAAAATCACGAAACCACCCATTTCGTGGAAAAATGAGATGGGAGTAATCGCGCATGTTTTCTGTGCGATATTGGTTTTCAACCATTAGATCTAGGGTTCGATTGCGAATGGCTCAGATTGGTTGGGAAGTTACGTCGAAATAAAGGAGTGGGAGCAAGGTCGTTATATGTGGCGGGGTTAAACTTTAAAATTTAATAAATAGGCGTTTAATCAAAGTCTAAAACTATTTATATGGTCAAGCGGGAATAATATAACGTATGTTTCAACCTTTTTAAAACATTTATGAAATGTTTCAACCATATATATAAGTGGGCGTGGTTTAATATTATATAGTTTTTTGAATGATTTTGACAGTTGTTTAAAAACTATAGGGGTGGGATATTTGTTTTAATGGGTAGGTTTATACCAATGGCATAGTGTGGGGTTTTAATATTTCACACATGGAGTATTAAAACATTGGTATAAACTAAAAATAGAAGGTTTGTGGGTTTATTTAAAATAAAGGGTTTTAATACTATATGGGAGGGTGTAGTTAGGGATTTAATAGAATAAGTTAGAAGTTAATATGGAAAAGGGATAATGTAATGAGTGAAAATACATGTTTAACTCTATGTAAAGTCAAAATAAGCATAGTTTATCTTGTTGTATTATTTTACACTTTAACTTAGGAAAAATGTATTTTTAAGGTTTATGAATGATTTTTTTGAAAGGGAATGAAGTTAGTTATTTAGGGTTTTACTTTCACTAAGTAAAAATGGATTTTACTTAGGAAAAAGGGATTATGATCTATGAATGAAGGGTAAATTCTAATGAATGGGGGTTTAGTGTGGAAATTCAATATTTTTAACCAATCAGTGATCGAGCCTTGGGTCTGGTCCCAAAAAAAGTCATAGAAATGCTCTGAGCCTTTTTGACTGATAGTTTAAAATACTGAATATTTGTAGGGGGGGGGGGGGGGGGAATTAGTGATTTTTTCCTGATGATGCTTTTTTACATGATTGCTCAACTTCTTCTACCTACCCATATTTATTTTTAACATTTTTACTTCATTTTCATGGGTGCGTTTAGGCTTGCAACCCTAAAAAAAAATTATTTCAAAGCATAAAACTATCTAAATGTACCTTATTTCATTTGAGGGCTCAGATTAAACTGATGAGCTTCTTATTTATTATCTATCTTAACTACTGATTTGTCAATTTTATATTGTTTAATATATCTTTATTCTCTATCTAAAACATAAAATTCAAAGCATGAAAATTTAAGGTTAAACTATTTTAACCAATCATGGATTATGGCATTTAGTGAAAACCTGCACATAATCATTATTTTTGCAGCAAAGTAAATAGTAGTGGAATTTTGACTTGCTCACTTTCAGGTCTTATTTTTCATCTCTTTTTTCTTTTGGGGTCTATCTTTTTCTAAGTCCTTTGATTATTCTTTAAGGACTTTTTACCCTCTTTTCAATTTTTATTCATTTTTCATTTTTAAAAATATGGGAAAACAACTTGCAGAAAGCAAGGTATGTACATATTTACAAGACTATCATAGTCAATTAAAAAATTATGAACCCTATTATTATAGGACCCTAACAGTGGCTCCACTCAGGGATGGCATTTCCTGGTGAAATGTCAAGAACTTTTTGATCAATAGCCTTTGGAATTTGACTGTGATGACCCTGTAAATGTCTTCTGATATCTGCAATTATTCATACTTATGATATTTTCCTCTCAAAGCTTAGAGCCTTCTCTCTAGGCTTCAACTTTTTTAGGGAAACATCCAATCCAATATAAAATCTGCAATGTATATGTACAATGATCAAAGTGAATAAAAACTAACTATTTGTTAACTTAGGAGAGTAGTAGTGCTTCAAAATTCTGTGATTTACTACTCCTTCTGACATCTCTAACCCATCTATTTCTTTTAGAAAGAAAGAATTGTTACCTATGTAACCATAAATGGCATAAGGCCCTTTCCATAGAAAATCAAATTTTCCATGTTTACCTTAATCTTACCTTCTTGAATCCCATTTTAACACGTTCTCTCCAATGTAGAAATCATCCTCTTTACTCTTTTTATCAAATATTTTCTTGATCTTATCCTGAATGACTTGAGACTTGATATAAACTTCTTCCCTTGTTTGTTGCAAGTGAATAGTTTGATTTATCCTTCTTTGAATGTCATTTGTTTCAACTTGTAACTCTTGGATAATTTTCATCGCTAGTACTCCTAAGGAGGATAGAAAAACAACATGCATTCCATAGACAAGTTGGTAAGGGGAGGTACCAATGGATTTTTTAGTAGTAAGTCTATTTTCCCATAAGGCATTGACTAAATTCTTATTCCAAGTCTTTTTATTGTCTTCAAGTAAATTTTTGATGATGTTTACAAGGCTCTTGTTTGAGGATTCAGCTAGACCATTGTTGGAATAGGGTCTCCTACAAGATGCGAAACTGGTCTGATTTGGTATATTTTTTATTATATTTAGTCTAATGCCAGGGTTTTAGGGTGGTTCAAAGCCTCGAAATCATTGTAATGGGTTAAAGGGTAGACCTAGGGTTCAAAAACCATGGTTTGCAGACCATAGTAAAGGTTAGGAAAGATTGTTATAAATAGAGGGACATTTTGGATTGTAGGTAGAAGAGTATGAAGAGCTATTGATTCGAATTGTGGTTTCGTAGATCTGTTTGGGTTTTTGGGGAAGGAATCCTGCTGGCTGTGTGCGTGGAGATCTAGAGTCTTGCTGTGTGAAGACCCTATTACTGGGTGCGTAGGTTGGGACGGGTATTGTAAGAGGGAATTGATGAATTGATGAATAAGAAAGGTTGTTTGAGAAATGAATATATGTGTATTGTTTATGCGAATCATTGGTAATTGTTGTATTAGGTGTATTCTGTATTCAGCTGCGAAATTTCTATGTAAGTGTTTTTACTGCATCTAGATCTATTTTGTTCTATTTTATGCAATACTGAGGTACTGTCTTAGAAGTATATAATCATAGTATAGTTGACCTTGCACAGGTGGATGTGAAAATAGACCTATAGATCTTGCTTAGGAAGGGGTGATCTGGACACCACCAAGCAGGACGCAGCTCGGTTTTCCTTACCTATCCTTTCTTAGGGTGCAAAAACCTGGTTCCAACACCCACCCATACTACTTCAGGTGAGAATTTGACCTACACAAGTAGGTCATTGCCGAAAGTGCCAGTAGTATAGGGGTTTGTTGGAAAAACTTGAACTCTGAACCTGGGTCAAGACCCCTTGAGCTAAAAAATGGTTCCGTTGTCAGGACTTGGAGCATTTTGAGGAAGGGATTGGGTAATGAAAAGAGAGAACTAGAAGCCTGAAAGGAAGGAAATTGAGGAGTGGTTTGAAAAGAAGATTCAGGAGTTTGCGATAAAAGAAAATCGCAGCACGACATTAACGGCGGAAAAGTGGAAAAATAAGTACATTCTTACATAAAGCTATAAGATTTTCTTTATGAAATTTTCAATCGAGCTTCAGGAGTGGTTGGCTAGGCCTGTAGAATTCCAGAAGTGTTGGAAGGATGAAAGAGTCACTAAGTGGATGCTAGAGTTGATCCAACAGCTGGAAAGGACTGATAATACCATCACTCGCACAGTGGATCACTAGGTGGATAGTGTGCTAGGAGGTTTTGTGAAAGAATGTTTCATTGACCAGTTTGTCTCCTACTCTGAAGCCGAGCAGAGATTCTTTAAAGGATTCCGGGGAAAGTTTCTAAAAACATTACCTTTTCTGATTAAGATATTACTATGCAAGAAGAGTATTCTATGTAGTCATACCGATTGAATGACCTTGGATCCAGATGAGAGCGCGACGCACAGTAGTAAATACTATCAGACCAACCTTGACGGGGAAAGATCTACCTATAACCCTCTGCGAGAGATGGATGCACAAAGCCCCCTGGCTACACCACCATCCAGGTCGCACAAAGGTAAGAACTCGCCCATACCACCACCTCCGCCGAATAGTGATATGGTTGAGCACCTGAAACTACCTACCTTCAAGGGGGTAGGGGATGAGGATATGGACCAATTTTGGTTTGTAGCTGATTCCATATGGACTGTGCAAAATGTGACAAACGATACAGTGAAGAGGTCACAACTGTCCCTAGCATTTGAAGAAAAAGTGTTGGACTGGTATAGGCGATATATCTCTCATAACGGGAATGAATCTATTCAAGATATTAAGGACGCTCTGAAGCAACAATTCCAGAAACCAAAATCTTACTCTCAGTTGGTAGCAGAAATGAAGGACTTCAAGGAAGGTGTGTCTGAGTCTGTATGGGAGGCTGATTAGTGACTGAAGAAAGAAATCATGGAAGGAGGATTTGAGTATGACGATAGACAACATACGAAATGGTTCATTTCTATATTGTTGCCCCACCTGCACATGCCGATGAGTCACCAAGTCTTTGAGTCAGAGGAAAAAGCTGTGGAAGTCGCTATGAAACTAGAAACTGCGCCCAGAGAAAATACTTCGTTAGAAGTACAACAAATTCAGGAGCAGCTCGGAGCTATGCACATGGAAATTCAAAACCTGTGAAAGGAACGAGGAAAAGGAGCTAGCATAGATTTATGGTGCATACGATGTTGGGTGTCTGGCCATATGAAGGATCAGTGCCCTCTATTGGCAGATTACATGCAGGTAAGGGGACCTAGTCCAGTCCGCCTTCGAGTGAATGGGGAACCCATCCTATCACAACCAGGCTCAAGCGGACCTGTGTTATGTTGTGATTACTATCGTGTAGTGGGGCTACATGATACGAACCATTTCCCTCGGTTAGGTGCATATGTTCCAGAATTGAAGCAACAATGGTGCAGGTTTTGTCGGTTGGTAGGACACGATGAGCAGAACTGTTGCACTTACGACCTGATGATAGATCGTGGGAACTTGTATAGGGTACAGTTAGACCCTACGTCACCTAGATCTCCCATGAGCTTTAGTGACTCTCCAGCAAGGGGCAGGGGAGGTCAAGGAGGAAGCACAGGACGAGGACGTGGGCAGCTAATCTGTTATAACTACGGGGAAGTAGGACACTTTGCAAGGGACTGCCCAAATCCTACAAGGTAATCTTGCAAATATTATAGACAGTTGGACCATGTGGTTGAATATTTCCCAATTCTAATAGCCAAAATGCAAGAAAAGAAGCCCATCCCCATGCAGAATGTGCAAAGAGTTAAATCCAAGCTAAGGAACATAGAACCAAGTGGGAAAGTCATAACACGTAGTGGGATGGTCACCGAGGGATCGAAGAAAGAGACTTCCAGGGATCCTCTGACCTATCAAGAAGGATCGAACATAAAAAAGGGAAAAGAGACAATGGTTGTAGCTGACCAGGACCTCGCTCTGAAAGTAGCAGCTACTACGCAGGTACCGACACACCCAAAAATAGATGAGGGGGTTGAGCCCTTTCTGCAGGCATGTTTGAAGCTGCTACGTAACCCAAAGGTTATAGAGAACCTTCAGGAATTAATTAATAGCTACGTAGCATGGCCCGATCTGATGCCCGGGACCAAGGATGTACACAAACTATACAGATATAAAAAATGCACTGGAAGAGAGATGCGGCTAACTGTGCAGATTGGTGACTACGAGATGGATCAAGTTATTTTGGACCTCGGATCAGATGCAAACGTGTTACCAAAGCAAACATGGAAACAAATGGGAGAACCTGAATTGGAATGGTCCACCATCCAGCTGTGCATGCCAAATCAACAGAATATCATCCCTCTGGGAAGGCTGCCAAAAATCATGGTAGATATCGCAGGAGTAAAGGTCCAAGCTGAATTTGAGGTAATAGAAATCGTGGAAGATGCATATCCCTACCCTGCACTCCTAGGACTGGACTGAGCTATAGATATGGGGGGTGTTATCATCCTCAAAAGCGCAACATGGTGTTTGAAAATAACGGCACATGAGTAATAGTACCATTGGACCCCTTAGAAGGCACACGGTATATAGAGCCAGTGCAGGATGCGGAGGAAGTGGATCACATATACAAGCTCATTACGCGAGATGAATATTGGATTAACCCCAGGGCTGAAGGAGTACTATGCTGGGAAAAGGATAGTGAATTCTTTTTCAACTCTAATGGGGAACTAGAGAATTGGTAGGACCGGTTGCATGAGGTTTCGGCACTATGATGTCTTCGGGTCACAAGGAACTTCCACTACATCTCTGCCGAGGTGAGAGACCTGCCCTACTTTTGGGACTTGGGTAACATTAAGGAATTTTTACATGCATTCGAAGCAAAAGTTCCCAAGGGATGCAGGCTAGGGGCCCTTAAGCTAGCCCCGGGTGGAACGCCTGCACACTGGTGGGATACGCATGGAAAGGTATTTTGCGATTGGGAGGAATGTAGGGATAAGATGATCCTACGATTTGAAGCTCCAGCTAGGAGATGGATCCAAAATTTCCTTAGGTCAGAATACCCACGCAAATATTTTCTTGCATGGGAAACATAATGGTGTGACAGAACCCCAAATGAATGAGTTCACCTATTTATCCATGCCCTAGGACTGCGTCTAGCTACATGGTATTTAGATGCGGAGATGCATCAGTGCACGTGCCATTGGGAGAATTTGTGGGATGAGTTTCTACGAACATTTAGGGTGGAAGATAGCACAGGGGCACTCGACGTAGCTCTGCAGAACACGGACGCCTTAACTCAGGGAAGATCATGCCTATACATTGCACCCAGTTCAAGGGGAACGCCGATACCACACACGGTTGAATACTGGAGCCTTAGCCTGATGGAAGGAAAGCATGACCCCCAGACTATCCCAACCTCGGCACTGGACAGGATGCGTACGGTTGCCAAGTTGCTTGAATTGTACCTGAATCGCATCACAACACACTGGACGTCGGCTTTAATTCGGGATGCAGGAGCAGCACAGATGCTTAATCCAAGGTTAGTAGATCCGTGGGAAAGCCATCAGGTGCGAACATTGACTGACATAACACTAAACTCTGGTGCAAAGGGAATATTACCGTTACGGAAAATGGGCAGCTGGCAATCAATGCGACAATTTATGGTGAGTTTTTACCAGTGGCTTGATGGTAAGTTTCAAGTTAGATTTACTCTATCGTTGGATAGCCCCAGACACTATAAGGAAGAAAGGATAACTCTGATCAAGGCTCCATATTTTCTATGTAACCTGTATATGTTATTCTACTGCTTGATTTTATGGACCTTTAGCATTTGGGTCATACCCCATCAACCTACTTCCGCTTTTTGCGAGTTTCCAAATTTGGAAGCCTATCATTTTACTGCTATGGCAGCCCCTAACCTTCCGAACGCTTTGGCACCTATCAGTATAGCACCTACAGACATTGTGTTGAGAGGGTCTAGGGATGTTGAGATTGATAAGCTAATTTCCCTTTGGCTCCCTACAGGAAAAATTAACTTTGAACCCTATGTAGAATGGCGCCAAATCTACACGACGAAAGTTCACGACCTTTCCAAACCTGGGATGATCATAGGCCCCAACCAGATGGGCTCGAAAGATGCCATGAAGAGTGATATGCAATTGCCGCAATGCACTATGAGAACTGACGCAGTCGAGTCACAGCTGGTCCTGCGCACGAAAGGGCTGACTAACAAGGATACTCCATCCCCCCGGAGTACGAAGCAGTATAGGGATATGCTGCGACTTCTCCATAGTTCGGGGCTACCTACCAATGAAAGCCATACTTTCTCACTACCTAGCACTGTCCTGGTCAGCGAACACCTCCCAACAGCTATGCAACTACAAGTAGATTTGGTGCAACTGCCTCGTGAGGCATTACAAGGTTTACACACTGATGTGCTACAAGAGTACCATCATTGCGACCGGACCGCGTAGCAATAGCTTGATGTGGCCACACCGCTCCTCACACACCAAACCAAAGATATCTCCCTTATGGCGCAACTTGAAATAGTGGTTCACCAGCTCGATACAGAGATCCCTGATGAACTCCCGGCGTCAGCTCCGCTCCGGGCTACCATAGAAGGCTTGGTTGTAGCACTCAAGGCATCCTAAACCGAATTACAGACCCTCAAGACCCAAATGGCCCACCAATTCACCACGTGCCAGGCCCAAGCATAGCCTACCATACCCCCGGATGTACGGGCACAACGTGCTGCATTGACAACAGAAGCTACGGAAATTATTCCATGATAACTTACTCTGGGTACTCAGTTTCTCAAGGTGGCCATGCAGCTCTGGACTGCGGTCAAGTTCAAATTGATGCTTCAGCGTGTCAAAAAGGACTTACAACAGAAGGAAGCTACTTTTGATCAGATCGAATCTACCTTGCCCTCCCTCATCCCTGCGCAGCTTCTGGCACTCTTGAAAACTAGCAACGCCTTCCAAGACACGATTGCAGATCTCCGACGTGCCAAGCATGCCATCAAAAAGAAATTGAAGCCATGCGGTGATGCAGCCTTACATATATCTCAGGGTTCTCATGACGTGATCGCACGACTCAACCAGATATTGGAGCAGGTTACCACGGCTCCTGAAGGACCGACCTCCCTAAAGCTTGTTGATATCACACAGAGTGTTGCTGCCTAGAGTCAAGAAGTGCTACCTCTGCTAATCACAACCTTCAATACCTTACGTACGCAGATAGAGACCGCACCACCACAGTGACTAGGGACGAGTCACAAGATTGTGTTGGGGGACTGTTGGAACAGGGTCTCCTACGAGCTACAAAACTAGTCCGATTTGGTATATTTTTTATTATATTTAGTCTAGCGTAGGGTTTTTGGGGTTGGTCAAAGCCCCAAAATCATTGTAATGGGTTAAAGGGTAGACCTGGGGTCTGAAAACCATGGTTTTCAGACCATAAGAAAGGTTAGGAAAGATTTTTATAAATAGAGGGACATTTTGGATTGTAGGTAGAAGAGTATGAAGAGCTATTGATACAAATTGTGGTTTAGTAGATCTGTTTGGGTTTTTGGGGAAGGGCTCCTGCTGGCTGTGTGTGCGGAGATCCAGAGTCCTGTTGTGTGTGGACCGTGCTACTGTGTGTGTAGGTCGGGATGAGTATTGTAAGAAGGAATTGATGAATTGATGAATAAGAAATGTTGTTTGAGAACTGAATCTATGTGAACTATTTATGTGAATCATTAGTAATTTTTGTATTATGTGTATTCTGTATTCAACAGTGAAATTTCTGTGTAAGTTTTTTTACTGCATCTAGATCTGTTTTGTTCTGTTTTATGCAATACTGAGCTACTGTCATAGAAGTATATAATCATATTATAGTTGACCTTATGCATGTGGATGCGAAAAGAGACCTATAGATCCTACTCGAGAAGGGGTGATCTGGAGACCACCAAGCAGGATGCAGCTCAGCTTTCCTTACTTATCCTTTCTTAGGGTGTGGAAACCTAGTTTGAGCACCCACCCATACTACTTCGGGTGAGACTTTGACCTATGCAAGTAGGTCACTGCCGAAAGGGCCAGTAGTATAGGGGTTTTTTGTCAAACCTTGTACTCTGAACCTGGGTCAGGACCCCTCGAGCCAAAAACCATTACCCTGAGGGTAATATGCAGTAGAATGGCCTAAGGTAATATGCTATTTATGGAAAAATTCAATCATTTTATTGGATTTTAATGTTGCCGCATTATCATTTATTATCTTTTGGGGACAGCCAAATATTGAAAGAATGTTACTTTCTAGGAAGGAAATAATGACAGTATCTATGGCTCGCCTTGAGGGTATGGCTTCAATCCACTTGGTAAAAGAGTCAGTGGCTATCAGAAACCACTTATGTTGGGTTGATGATGGGGGTTGAATTTCTCCAATGAAGTCAAGACCCCATTGTTTAAATGGAATTTCAGAAGAGATGGGTTTTAAGGGTAGGGGTAACAACTTTTTCTTACCCTAAAATATTTAGAGCTTATGACAGGAGGTCACATATGTTTTTACATCAGAAAACAGGGTAGGCCAGTAAAAACCAGCTCTCAAAATCTTGTTTGTAGTAGTCTTCCAGTAAAGATGTCCTCCATAGTCACATGCATGAAATTCTTCTAGTATTTTTTCAGCTTCTTCTTTTAACAAATAATTTCATAAAATCCCATTATGATCTCTCCAAAAAAGTACATTGTCTAGAATACAAAATCTTACTGTCTTAAGCTTTAAAAATCTTGCTTTTGTTCTTGATAAACCAAGAGGAGCTTGTAAGTTTAGTAATACAAATATAATATTTGCATACCATGGTGAGTCTAAAAAGGCTACACTGATCTCTGGAGTTGCCATCTCTTCCTGATCATCTACTTGGGCAGTAAAATTTATGTCTAGGGCATTATAGTTGGATTCAGCCATGAGTCTAGCTAAACCTTGACCTTTTATTAACTTGGTGGGTTTTATCTCTATGTCATACTCTAACCTAGTGGCAATCCACTTACCTCTTCTTCCATCAGGACCATCCTGAGTAAGAATGTCTTTTACTACAACATTAGGGATATAGGAAATGATGTGAGAATAGAGAATGTAAATTCTGAAGTCTTCAATGGCCTTTACCAAAGCTAAGGCTTGTTTCTCCATAATATTATACTTCAAAGATGCATCTCTAAGCGTTCTGCTAAATAAAACTATGGGTTGTTCATAACCCTGGTCATTTTTTTGTAGTAAAACTACAGCAATGGTGTGTTCTGAAGCAAATGAGAAAATGATGAAATCTTTTTTGAAATCAGGACTTATAAGGATTGGAGTTTTGGCTAAGGCCTGTTTGATGGATTCAAATGATTGTTTAGCCTCAATAGTCTATTTAAGAACTGAATATTTTTTTATCATGTTATTTAATTCTCTAATTATCTCAGCTAAGTTAGATATAAATCTTCTTAAAAAGTTAATATTTCCTAGAAAGGCTTGTAACTCTTTTATGTTTCTTGGTGGAGTGATGTTAATAATTGCTTCTATCCTAGCAGGATCTATTCTGATTCCTTCTTTTGATATTATGTATCCTAGTAACTTGCCTTCTTCTAATCCAAATAAGGTTTTCTTAGGATTTAATGAGATTCCAAAATTTATGCATTTTATAAAAAATGTCTGAGATTATCCAAGTGTTCATAATCAGTTTTAGAAAATATAGTTATGTCATTTAAGTAAATTACTAAAAAAAAATTAATTCCCTTTGCAAAGGCTATATCCAAAGCTCTTTGAAAGGTTTCCCTTGCATTCATTAAACCAAAAGGCATTTTTACATACATAAACATGCCCCAAGGTGTAGTAGAAGTTGTTTTGGGTTGATCCTCTGGTTGGACTAAGGTCTGGTTGTATCCTGGAAAACCATCTAACAGTGAAATCCTAGAAGAACCAACTACCCTTTGTAAGATGTGATCCATTTTTGTAAATGGTAATTATCTTTCAAGGATACTTTGTTTATATTCCTAAAGTTGACACATAATCTAATCTCTCCTATTTTCTTTATTGTTGGAACTAGGTTAGAAACCTAATCAGAGTACTTGATTGGTGAAATGATCTGTGCATCATACATTCTTTTCACTTATTTTTCTATTAAGGGCATCAAAACAGGGTTGATTCTCCTTAATTTTTTTCTAAAGGGTTTTTTATCTTCTTTCACAGGAATTTGGTATTGAATTATGCTGGTGTCATAGGACTTAAGGTCCTCATAACTCCAAGAAAAATGGTCTTGGAATTCCTTAAAAAGAGTAATATATTTTTCCTTTTCTTGTTGAGGTAAAGCTTTTGAAAGTTTGATAATTTTAGGTTTTAGTTCCGTACCAATATTGCATTCCTCAATATTAGATCTAACTGGCTCCATTTTGGGTTTCCTAGCAACATCATTGGAGTCAAATAGATCTTCTAAAGGAGTTAAACCTTTAGGTAAGAAATTGTCTTTGATATTTGATATTTCAGTTTCTTCATCATTTATCTCATCAATTTTTACTCTCTCTATTTTATCTATATCTGATTAACTAAATATAGTGGGTTTAGCAAACTTAAATTTATTTACATCTACGTTATTTATATCAGTCTCACTATCTAAATCTTGATCTATGGTACAATCAGTGTCTATCTTATTGTTCTGAAATTCACCTTCGTTATTCAAAAAGTGATAAATTTGTTGGTTTTGTGAGAAAATTTTCCAATATTTGAGGTTGTATGGATTTATTGGCCTATGTTTTACTTCTGAAATATACATATGATTGGGATGAAAAGGTAAACTACAAGCACTAGCAAAGGTTGCTAAATAATGTGCTTGTAAGTTTTTCCTTCTTGGTATTGCAGAGAAATTACATTGCAGTAAATCACTAATCAAATCTAGTACAGTTTCACTATATCGTCCAAGTCTAGGATTGTAAACAGAATAATCACCTTTAATTTGTTTAACAATGGATTCTGAATCTCCTATTATTTCTATTCTTTTACCTCCTAAATTTCTAATTATTTGGAGTCCTAGAATGAGGGCTTCATACTCAACCATATTGTTTGTGCATTTAAAATTGAGTCTAAGAGCATGGCCTTTTGCATGATTTTTCTCTATATTTGTTATCCATACTCCTGCTCCTACTCCTAATTTATTTACTGAACCATAAAAGTCTAAATTCCATAAAGATTCATAAGAAATATTATCATTGTCTGGTGTTTTCTTTTCTTCTCTTAGTTCAGTCTTGATTTCATTATTAGTTTCTGCATTACATAGGATGAAAGAGTCTAGGTCAGTAGGTGTGGTATAAATTGAGTAATTTATTGACCTTTCAGCACTACTTACCATATATTTCATTAAAGTTTCGCTATATAACTTCTTTGGTTGACCAAAAACTGATATATTAGCATAAGACATGTCCAATTGTAGAAATCCCTGTAACTTTTCTCCCCCTGAGCGAGAAAGTAACATTCCATATTTAGGTGGGATATCAGCTACTACAATGTCCATTAATATACTCTTACCAGGATATTGAACTAAAGTTACACACAGATCTTTGATTAAAACTTAGCATTTTACTTTACTTGAGTCAAATGAGAATAAATCTTTATAGGGCCTTGTGATGTCTAAGTTTAGAGTTTCCATTATAGCTTTGGGCATTAAATTATGTGAAGCTCCTAAATCTAGCATTTCATTATGTAGGATTTGATCATGAATACTTAAACTAATGTAAAATGGAGGAATTGCTCCATCTAAATGCTTTCCATTCACATCTGGGCCAAAAATCAACTCTGGTTGATCATCATTTAGATTTATGGAATCTTCTCCATCATTTATGTTTAATGTTTCAGTTATGGTTGATTTATACAAGTCATGTTTTACCAATTCTATCAAAGGAATTGGTATTTTTAGCTTTGCAATTTCAGATTGTATGATGAACGTAGGTTGTGATTTACTTATTTGAATCAATTATTCTTTGGTAACTATAGTTTGTGTTGGTTTATCTTGTTTTTCTACAACTATCTTTTCAGTTTCAGTTTGAGTATCTTGAGTCTTACTGCTTTTTATTTTCTTAGGAGTGTCTTGTGATGAAGTAGATGTTTTTTTAGATTTGGAGTAATCAAAAGTTGTTTTTGTAGTGGCAGCTTTTTGATCTGCTGATTTACGATCAACATTGAGCTTTTAGATTCTTTAGGAGAAACAGAATTTTGTGAATCTTTTGCAGCTTGGGAAACTTCATTAGTTATTTCCACAATCTTAGGGCTTGGTGAAATCTTTGCGCTTGAAACTTTTTGGGAAGAACCAGAGTTTTTCTTATTTTCCCTAGGGAGAATTTGCAAAAATTTTGTTTCGATAACTTCTACTGTTTTCTTATTTGGTGTTTGAGAAGTTTTCTTAGTAGAAGACTCATTGTTTTTTTTACTTCTTAGGTTAT
The DNA here is from genome assembly GCA_034641835.2 of Pinus albicaulis. Lineage (NCBI taxonomy): Eukaryota > Viridiplantae > Streptophyta > Pinopsida > Pinales > Pinaceae > Pinus > Pinus albicaulis. The sequence continues at coordinate 378,668,238 of CM076572.1, forward strand.
ACTGAATATGTACTTCATTGATGGCAAAGTCATAACCCTGTTTATAATCAAAGGATTCCCCTGAACCTAATTTAAGTTGTTGAAGTTCAAATAACTCCTCATATTCGTGTGTGAGAAAGATAGTGTTATTGTCATCTATTCCCATTAAATTTATGGTATCCTCATCATCATCATTATTGTGAGAACTCTCAGCATAGTTCTCATGGAAGGGAGGTCTTATTGTTTGATCTGGGGCTGAGTCTTTTGATTTTCCTGAATTTGTATTTTTTCTAAAATTGGGATTTTTGATTTGTTGTTGATTATCCCATTGAGGTATTCTTTTTATGTTATCTAATATATCCATCATCCTTTCTAAGGTTTTAGCTAACATATCTATTTTTGTGTTTGAACTAGAATATTCTTCTTTCATGGTCACTCTCCTCTCATTTCTTAATCTTACTTTTCTAGCTAGAACGTTTACTTCTACACTTACTGCATCTGTTTGCATTATTTCTAATGTTTCTGCATTTCTTTCTCTTAACTGATATGCCACGTCAGTGTCAAATCCATCTGGGAATTTGAGTAAGACAGAGTCAGGAGTGGGCTTTAGATTTGCAGGAATTGAATTGTAAACACTGTTATATCTAGTGCAGTAGTATTGTACAAATTCATCTGGAGCTTTTTTCATTGCATCAAATCCAGACAAAATTTGCAGCAGGTTTTTCTTCTTTTCCCATTTATTTAAAAAAAATCTATGAAAAACAGCTAAATCAACTATAATACCTGCAATAAGACCTTTGAACCATTTCTTTAATTCTCCTATTAAATTTTTTGCAAACAACCTCATTTGTACATCTGATTCATTTATCTCATGGAGTTCAAAGAAATCAATCATTTTTATTATGTGCTGTTGTGCAATATAATGTGTAGTAGCATCAAACTGTCGTATTTTACTTTGGTAGTCTTGGGGCATGCCATGAAATTGTCCTGGAAGAACAAGGGGAGCATACCTAGCAGCCATATCTTGAATGCTAGCTTGTCTAGGAGGTAGAGTAGAGGTACTTGGAGTTGAAATAGAAGTAGTGGCTGACGAAATTGGATTATAAAGTGTTGAACTAGAAAAATTAGTTGAAGAACTAAAGGCCGAAGCTGAGGTACTGGGAAGTGAAAATAGAATATATATGGAATTACTAGGAAATGAAAAAGATGTATTTGGGAAACCAATGTTGAAGCTAGTGGATGAAGTGGATGTAAGGAATGAAGGAAATAATATTCTAGGCTGTAGAGGTAATCTAGAGATAAATGGATCTGTAGACTGTATGGTAGTAGAAACTATAGATCATGTAGTGGCATAAAAAGATGAACCTACAGATTCTAAAAGGTTAGTATCTAACTGAGAAGTAGGAGGTTTAGGTGTATATGCTGATAAGGCAGTTAATTCAATTGAATGTTGAAAGAGAGCGTCATCTATTTCCTTAAGTAAAGTAGCATTCAATTCATCAAGTTTATCATAAACTTCAAAATTTTTAGATTCAGAATCTACTGAAACAGTTTCCTTTTTAATTTGAAGAAATGAAATAAAATCAGGATCTATAAAAATGTTGTTTAAATCACTTTCTGATTTATTTTGTGAAAAAAGAATGTTCAAAATTTAAATCAAAATCTATGTCTTCTATGCTTGTCAAATGTTTTGGAAGAGAATTTGATCTAAACAAGGAAACTTTATTACCTAAATCTTCTATCTATTTTTTCTTTTTTCCTATTCTGTCTGGGTTGTCTACTATAACAACAGGTTTAGGGTCTGGATTAGACCTGGTATAATAAACTTTCCTAGAAGCCAGAATTACACATTTTTATACTCACAACTAGTTAAACAATCTTTAAAGGAAAAAATATGATAAGAAATGATTTCCTTTAAGGTTTATTTAACAACTAAGGATTGGTTAGTCCCTAGTACGGTCGCCAGTATGTTATCACTCCATTAATTCTCTAGTTGTGAGATTTTGGTTTTTAGTTGAGAAAAATAGAGGTAACCACAAACCAACTTTTAAACTCTAGGATCTAGCCTTCCTAAGGTTCAGAGAGGGCTCTCTCTATAAGATTTAAATTTGTTTGTTTTATAAAATATTAGGCTAGTTATGATTGTGAAATTGGTTTTGGTTTTGATTGGTTTGGTGGGAAAAATCACTGAAAAGAATGGATAGTGGGAAATCTGTTTGTCCATTGGGCTAAGGAGTCAAAAATCAAGCATACAGAGCTGGAATCAAGGTCAAAAAGTCAAATGTTTTCAAGGCAAGATAGATAACCCTTGGAGATCTTGGAAAGTTGTTTTGTGAGATGGTATGATCAGGATAAAGATCAATGAAGGGTTCTTTAATCCAAGAAACTACAGTCTGTTTACTTGCAACCAATTCTTACGGCACTCCAATCCGATGCCCAGAGAGAGAGTTATTGAACTTTTCCCACGATCACCTCTTTGAGATGAAATTCAGGAGCCTGAAAAAGCACTACCTTCCACAGATCATATCTCCAAACATATTGCGAACCAAGCTCTGAAATTTTTTGATGAATTTCCTCAGGCTTTCCGCTTCGCACCATATGAATTTCAGACTCTGAACCTTCATATAAAAAAATTTATAGCGAAAATTCCACGATGACCTGTTTAGGAGCCTGAAAAAAGACCTGACTTCCACAGATCATATCTCCGAAAATATTGCAAACCAAGCTCTGAAATTTTTATACGAGCTTCCTCAAGATTTCGGCTTTGCACCCTAAAAATTTCAGCTTCTGAGCCTTCATAGAAAAAGAGTTATAGCGAAAATTCCACGATGACCTGTTTGGAGCAGCGAAACCCTAGAATCCAAAGCCTCTGATACCAAATGTTGTGTAACCAACTTCAAAAATAGAAGAAAAGAGATATCAACGCCTTATAAATAAGCCACTTCGAGGGGGAAACCTCCAATACATTACATAAATGAACAATTCTTGGATGATACAATTCACAAAACCTCCTTTCTATATATAGGAGTCCATGGGGCCGTAATGTAATCCTAGTGGGCCACAATGTAATCCTAGCCGACCTAACAATAATAATTTAAGGGCACAATAATAACAATATGGGGGTTACATGGGTACAATAATAACAATAAGGGGGGCTACACTAACATAATAAGGGGCTACACTATTAATATAGGGACTTAACAATGAAGTTACCGGCACTGCAGTAGCTAGTGGGATTTTTGGTGCCAACTCTACAGTTAGAGTAGATGGAAAAGCTGTGGTAGCCATAGGGATGACTGTAGGTGCTTCCTGTATATTTGGGGTTTGTTTTTCCTGGAAAATCTTGTTCATCTGTATCTCCATTTCCTTGATTTGGGCTGTCAGCAGAAAAATCAAATTCATCATGTTATATTTTTCTTTTTGTCCTTCTATTATTTCTTTTGTTTGAGGATTTTTACTTTGAGGAAGTTTAAGTTGTTTCCTCAAAGCTGCAATATCTTCATTTTTCTTTTTCTCTAATAACTCTGTTGCCTTGATATTAGCAGGGTCATATCCCACCTACAAAACTAGTTCTTCTAAGGATTTCATACTGAGATCCTTAGCATACAAGGATTCCTTATCCATTTTCATCTAATTTTTCATGTTAGAGATGGTGTTTTAGAGTCTCTTAGCACACATGGCATTAGTTGTGACAGTAGAGTATATCATTTATGAAGTCTGTATATGGAACAAAATCTAATCAAGAGCATGAATCTTATCTATCTGGACTTCCAAATCAACCTTCTTATAATCTGCCACTGTCTTTGGGGATTTGACTGTGGGTTGTAACACTGACATAATTATCTTTTGATTTGAATAATCAAATGCAGACAGAAGTATGTTTTTCACACTTGGTATCTGCTTGAGATATTGAGAATAAATATTATTTTTGATTTCCTCATTATTTAGTTTGATCTGTTTGTATTTTTCTTTGATATCCAAGTCTCTCTCTTCAGCTGCCTGTGATGAAGAGGATTCCATGCTCTATTGTCTTTCTATCAACTATGCATCTTCATTGTTAACTTGTTCTTCATTCTGATTCTTAGTAACTGGCTCATTGATGATCACAGTGGCAACGTCTGTTTCTGGCAAATCAGTGTTGGTATTTACAAGATCTGTTTCTTCCACATCAATTTTTACCTTTCCTTTACCTGCTGAATTTAACTTAGGACCTTTTGTATATAAATTTGAACTTAGTTTCAGTTGTACTTTTAGAAAAATAGGCACCTTCTTCCCTTACTCTCTTGGTGGTTTTTTCTAGCTGTTCTACAGTCTCTAAGGTGTGACTAGTATCACTTTAATTTACTGCATCTGTTAAGGTATTTTCAGTCCATTTAGTTTGATTTGCATACTTTTCTATCTCTGGCTTTGTTTCATGAATGAAAGCTGTTAATTTGAACTTAACTCTTAGTTTTCTTAGGATCCCTTGTGGATCATAATTCCAAGGAAAACTTTCTTCAAATCTAAATTCCAATACCTGCTTTGTTGCTTCTTTCTCTGCATCCCTGTGATTGTAGATGAATGACCCTATCTGATTCTTTAATTTGAATTGAGTTTTCTTCTTTGCTGCCATGAAATTTATAGAATCAGAGTTTAGGATCTACCTAATACACTCCAAGGAAAAAATCCTCATTGAAACATGTTTGGGTAACTTGTAAGGTAACAAATTAGACCCAAAAAGTCTAATCTCAATATGTTTTTCATATAGGTACCAATGACCAACTTTATTCTACTCTGATAATTGTAATATTTTCTTCATTTCTTCATTTATCCTTGGTTTCCCTGCTTTTGTTAACATTTTGATCACTGGATGTATGAAAAATTCTGAAAATTCTGCATAAGTGAAATTTTCACATTCTTTCTTGAGCAAAGTAGTCCAAAAAATGACAGAGGGAGGATTTCCCTCTATGTAAAGCTTTTGAAGAGTAACTGGAAAATTATCTAATTGAAAACATAGAAACATATAGAAGAGGAATGATGTGTATCTAAACACTACTTCAAATGGAAAATTGATCAATTAATGATGAATATTGTCTGCAATATAACCAGCATAATAAAAAATCATAGATGGGGGTTGTCCTAGGGTAAATGTAGATAAGAAACCCAATATGGATTCATCTGTGTATTCATCAGTGAAATACCCTAGGATGAAGGAAATCATGGAGATCACATGTATTGAACATTCTGAGAATTTGGAAGTGGAAAATGGGGGATTTATTTGAGGAATTTCCACATGCAAAGGCCTAAATGTCTGAAAAATCATGAATCTCTTGGAAAAATCTAGGCCAATATACAACTTGGTGAGGGCCTCTATAGATAAAGGGACTGATTGAGGATCAGGTTGTAGTTGTAGCATTTGGTTAATAGATTCGACAGTAATGGTAAGAAGAAATTATTTATTGGCATTTACTATGGCTCTCTATTGAGGCACATAGTACTGTTGACATAACCTAATAAATTATTGGCATGAATGAGTTAATGGAACAACATAATTAAGAAAATGGGACTCCCAAATATGGACTTCTTCTTAGTTATCTAAGGACTTCTCATAGCTCGAGTTATGGATATATAGCATATTGAACTCAACAATTGGGTCTGCTATCTTGTAATCAATATCAACTAATGGAATATGCTCAATGTCTATGAATGGGGGCTATAATGGATTTACAACAATAGCAGTCTTAGAAGTCATAGCTGGGGTTGATTCTAGTAATTTGGAAGCTTTAGGATTGCTATAGCTTTGATTTTTAGGCATTTTGGCTACTTTTGCAAGTTTAGACAGTTTGCAGAGGTATTTTACTTTTAGCAGAGGTTTCTTAGATAAAAATGGGTAGAATATGGGCTTCTGACTGTCAAAATAGGATTTACAGACTTTTGATGGTTTAGAAACCAGAAAAAAGGGTTTCCTAAGTTATTTTGCTGAGAAATTGGACTGAAAATCACTAAGAGATTGGGCACAGAGGCTTTGGGATACCTTCAGAGGATTTCTGGCTAAATTTGGTTTTTAAAATAGTTCATAAAATTGGAAAAACTCATAATTTTCCTCCAAAGTAGCAGAAAGCTATTAAACAAGGTTTCTGGAGAAAAATTGACAAGGTTTGGCCTATTTTTGTACTATTTTGACAGACTTCTTTTGTTAATTTTCAATTTCTGATTATTTGATATTCTTAAAAGGTCTTTTAAAACTTGAAAAACAAGTTCCAATTTTAAGAAAAAAACTTGTAATGCGCAAGTATAAGGGTTTGAAACAGTTTCTGAGGTCTTTAAATAGTCAAACAACATTGGTGGAGTTTCTGGAGCAACGCAAAGCTCCTCAATGGTCTTGACAGAGTAATAGGCTGAAATTTGAGGTATTTTGGAAAGAAAATGGTGGAAAAAGCTTTTTTTAACAGTCGGGAAGCTCGTGCAGGGTTAACGCATAAAAGGATATGAAATAAAATGCATTACCAAGGTTTATTATGCATATTAGGGCTATAGGAAATGACAATTAATGGCATTCATGTCATAAAAATGGGCGGTTTTCAGGCTTACAGGTTTAAAATAGTAAGTTGGTTATCACGTTCCCTTATGGTGCTAAGTAGTTTTGGGGCAAACCAACGTGATCCAATAAGGATTGACCACGTGGAGGAGGGATAAAATCATGAAACTGCCCATTTTGCATAGAAATGAGATGGGAGTAATCGCGCATGTTTTCTGTGCAATATTGGTTTTCAGTCATTAGATCTAGAGTTCGATTGCGAACGTCCCAGATTGGTTGGGAAGTTGTGTTGAAATGAAGGAGTGGGACCAAGTTCATTACATGCGGCGGGGTTAAACTTTAAACTTTAATAAATAGGTGTTTAATCAAAGTCTAAAACTATTTATATGGTCAAGCGGGAATAATATAATGTATGTTTCAACCTTTTGAAAACATTTACGAAATGTTTCAACAATATATATAAGCGGGCATGGTTTAATATTATATAGTTTTTCGAATGCTTTTGATAGTTGTTTAAAAACTATAGGGGCGGGATATTTGTTTTAATGGATAGGTTTAGACCAATGGGATAGTGTGGGGTTTTAATGTTTAGCACATGGAGTATTTAAACATTGGTCTAAACTTAAAATAGAGGGTTTGTGGGTTTATTTAAAATAAAGGGTTTTAATACTATACGGGAGGGTGTAGTTAGGGATTTAATAGAATAAGTTAGAAGTTAATATGGAAAAGGGATAATGTAATGAATGAAAATACATGTTTAACTCTATGTAAAGTGAAAATAAGCATAGTTTATCTTGTTGTATTATTTTACACTTTAACTTAAGAAAAATGTATTTTAAGGTTTATGAATGATTTTTTTGAAAGGGAATGAAATTAGTTATTTAGGGTTTTACTTTCACTAAGTAAAAATGGATTTACTTAGGAAAAAGGGATTATGATTTATGAATGAAGGGTAAATGCTGATGAATGGGGGTTTAGTGTAGAAATTCAATATTTTTAACCAATCAATCATCGAGCCTTGGGTCCAGTCTCAACAAAAGTCAGAGAAATGCTCTGAGCCTTTTTTACTGATAGTTTAGAACACTAAATATTTGTAGGGGAGGGGAAATTAGTGATTTTTGCCTGATGATTCTTTTTTACATGATTGATCAACTGCTTCTACCTACCCATTTTTATTTCTAACATTTTTACTTCATTTTCATGGGTGCATTTAGGCTTGCAACCCTAAAACAATTTTCTTTCAAAGCATAAAACTATCTAAATGTACCTTATTTCATCTGAGGGCTTAGATCAAACTGATGAGATTATCATTTATTCTCTATCTTAACTACTGATTTTTCAAGTTTATATTGTTTGACATATCTTTATTCTCTATCTAAAACATAAAATTCAAAGCATGAAAAGTTAATATCAAACTATTTTAACCAATCATGGATTATGGCATTTATTGACAACCTGCACATAATCATTATTCTTGTAGTAAAGTAAATAGTAGTGGCATTTTGACTTGGTCACTTTCAAGTCTTATTTTTCATCTCTTTTTTCTTTTGGGGTCTATCTTTTCCTAAGCCCTTTGATTATTATTTTAGGACTTTTTACCCTCTTTTCAATTTTTACTTATTTGTCATTTTTCAAAATATGGGAAAACAACTTTCATAAAGCAAGGTATGTACATATTTACAAGACTATCCTAGTCAATTCAAAAATTATGAACCCTATTATTATAGGACCCTAGCACTACCAACCAACCTTTGATGTCAAATTTCCTATAGCTAACTGATTTTCCACTTCAGTTAACTATTTCTAGGTGCTTATTGAGAATAGATTAATGTTTATTGTCCAACTATTATTAAGGGATAATAATAGTTGACATGCATCTAGAAATATACATGAAATCTATAAATAGAACTCGTAGATACATCTATAAATAGAACATCATATATAAATAAAATTTTCTCATCATCTATAAATAGACAACATCTATAAATAGAATTAGCTCATGTACCTAAAAATAGACCTCCACCTAAAAATAGCCTGTGTGGGCCCTACCTAGTGTAGGTGCTTAATTTTCACTAGGATCAAGTATGTTATTTTTGGATGCCAATTTCACTATTTTTTGTCGCAGCCTTCAAAAAAATCCTTTCCGGGTTGTCTTGGGTATTCATCATAGAGCCTCGATCTGAAATCCCGGCATCATCTAAGCTCCGAAACTGTCAGATCTACATTGTTATATTTTTACAATAGTTGTAGTCCTGATCTTTGGAGCATGGATAACACAATATTCCTTCCAACAGTCCAACAGTTGCACAATCCCTCTTGTGGGAGCACTTCAGGGTCATTCTAGGCCACTTGTTTGGCTTGAGTGTGTCATATTTTAAGCATTGTTGTACTTGTATTCCACCTCCTATATAATAATATGGATAAGCTATTCTATACATTTTTATGGTGTATTTAGATTATTTGTTCATTGATGTAGTTCTAGCTATTGTGTTTTTGCATTACTACATTATCCCTTTTTGGTTATTACAGTTGTACCAGAGGTTCAATATTTTCAGATTTGGAAATCCTTTCTGGGTTATCTTGCGTATTCACCATAGAGCCTGTATCTGAAATCTCAGCATCATCTAAGCTTTGGAACTGCTAGATCTACATTGTTATATTTTTCCGGCAGTTTCAGTCCCGACATTTTCAACAGGGACAATGCAGTATTCCTTCCAGCAGTCCAATAGTTATGCAATAGATTAACCAAGTAATACCAAGGAAAGACATGAGTTCTTCATAGAGGGATTTGTGCCAAAGATCATGCTCTGATATTCATAATTAGCTTCCTACTGAGCCAAAGATATCATTAATTTGTAACCAGAAAACTTGTGCGTTCCACTATTAATTAAGGCATATCTTTGGCTCAACTAGGAACTATACAGTTGGAAGCCATTCTATACATTCTAGAGAGGTAGCTATGGAGTTGGGCATTCATTACATAGTGAAGCAGTTGGACCTTCCATATGAGGATGCCATTTGGAGGGAGGAGGATTGTTGTAGCATTCATTATTGCATTTGCCTTAGGACACGCAAAATTTTTCCGCGGAGGACTATAATGTTCCCAATTTTTCATTAGTTAATTGAAATATTAGATTTCTTAATTTTCTTGCTTAGTAAGAAAATATAATGGTGGAGGGACCCATAAACCCCATAGATGAATAAAATCCACTTTTGTTGTGTGAATGTGGGTTAATTAGATAGTAGATCAACATTATGGACTAGTGGAGTAGATTATTAATGGAGGAAGAGTGGAGATCATGGATAATAATGAAGAAGATGATGGAGATAATGGAGGAATAAAATTAATATGATAGATAATTAATGATGCAGTGATGGAGGAAGTGGTGCACTAAATGCACACATGATGGAGGAGTCTAAAATTTGATATTGTATTGTCGTTTGAAATTTATTTGCACACTTTATTTGTTTAGCTAAGTCTTATGTGATGTTTAGCACACGGGTGTTCCTAAGTAGGAATCCCACCCTTACCCATGGGGGACTTCAAGTGCCTACTCTGGGAAGGATATTTTGAGCAGCCATTCATCATCTAGAATTGGTGCCACATTCAACCCCTCTCTTTTGCATATACATCTTCAGGAATTCCACATTCTTGTCTTAGGGTTGGAGAGGAGGAAGGTAGTTTCTAGCATTTCAGCTAGGAAACCCATGGAGGGTTAATCCTTTTACCTTGTGCATTAATTTCAATATTCCAGGAGCAGCATTATGGCATCCTGCATCAAGCCATGCTAGGAAACCCATGGAGGGTTAATCCTTTTACCTTGTGCATTAATTTCAATATTCCAAGAGTAGCATTGTGGCATCCTGCATCAGGCCATCATTTTACACCTCCATGTAGCAGCAGTTCCATCAGGAATTGCGCAATCCATCAGGGTAGATCCAGTGGAGGAAGGAAGTTCCAAGTATTTAATCTTGGAATCATGTGAGAGACCATTTGCTTACTTTGATGAGATTATTTATATCATCTGTGAGCTATACCTCATCATCCATCAGTAGGCTACAACTTCAACCTCCTTGATAGCGCAATCCATTCCAATAGTAGTGCAGTTTGTAGCTGCAACTTGAGCCAAGGAAGCAGGAGCTAAATCTAAAGTTTCTAGCTTGAGAATCTAGAGAAGGGGTAAACCCTTCATGTATTGACTAGATTGGGTGCTATTGCAGTAGTTATATCATTATTCATCCCCTTCTTAGTAGTTACCCAGGAGGAGCACATAAGTCAGCCAACAGGGGTGCAGTTGGCAACCCAAAAAGGGACGAAAATCCAAATTTAAAATCTAGCCAAACCATTTCTTGGTTTTTTTAGTAGAGTCCATGGTTAAAATCCCATATCTTTCTGAGCACTCCAGAAGCCTCCTGCACATGGTTCTTCTTCATAGTAGCAACAACAGTAGCAACACAACATTTACAGTGCTAGTTTTCATTAGTGTATTTCAACCACTTCTTGTTGGCTTGAGTGCATCTTATTTGGAGAATTGTGTAGTTTATATTTTCTATTGTTTATAATGATATGACTTAGATGTTTCTCCTCATAGTTATAATGTTTTCATGTAATTTTCAGTTGCAACATATTTCCGACATTTTCTAGATTTTAGCTATATTCCTGTTTTTCTTTGTTTTCAATGTTGTAGATGTTCTATATTCCTGTATTTTCCATTATGGAATATTACAGTGGAATCAGAGCATGATATTTCACTCAAATTGTGGTGTCTTTGGGTAGGTTACAAGATGGCATCTTCCATTAATTGGGAACCAAATACTGTAATATCCCAAACAAAAGTGCATTTATGGACATGAGACATATCCCAATCAAAATTAAATACATGGACATAAGATATATCATGTGTTGGCAAAAATCTCTCAACAATAACGAGCGCAACCATGCCTCCTTCTGCTGCATAACATTAGTGACATCCATGGCATGGACCACACAAATGTGAGATGTTGGGTAGTAACGATACTCACCCAAAATCAACTAGAACAACCATGCTTTTTTCTGCCCTGTATCATAGATATGCAAGAAGGTTGGAAACCCCTTTCTCCTCATCTGGATCCATTCATCCCAATGTAGATGATCAATCATACCATGATCAATCTTGGTATCCACCCAAGGTATAATACCAAACTCCTCCATTTGATAAGATTTTCACTCCATGAGATGCTGAAGTGCACCTCCTTTGAGGTGTCTCCATGATATCCTCTCATCAATGGCCCAATAGAACCCATAAGGTTCCATGCATGCCATAGGTGGAGATTCCTCTTTGATTTGTGAGGTGCTCATCAAGAAAAATTCACCTTGATAATGGATATTAATCTCCATCATAATATTTCTACCATATATCATTTGTCCCTCTAGTGCTTCATGAGTGAATCTTCCTTCATAATGCTCCAAGAATAATGGGGCCCTCATCTCATCATTGCTGCTCTGTGACAACGCTATTGATATAAATGGTCATACATTTGTTGTCTCATGGCCATACACAATGCTGAACTCATAGTCTGGAATTGTACTGAATAGGGTTGTGCTCCTCCCATCTTCTAAAACTCTACACTTCAACTCAAAGTGTTTGGTGTAGCTCAACCATGATAAATAGGGATAGATATAAATCTTCTCCTTGATCAAGTCAAGGGTCCTCTTTGTAGTGATAATTTTCTACTCCAAATCAGTAAGGTGCTCTAATCCTTGGTTATGAAATTTCCCTCATGGCATGGTCTCACAAATCTCAACATGAGGTACTAAAATAATATGAGATGAAAGTGTTTCCAAACCTTGGATAAGTTGAATCTCGGGAACATCTTTTTCAGCTACAAGAGTTCCTCCAATTGGTGCAATGACCTCTCCAACTTCTGGTAATGATGATTGCTACATCTCCTCTATTGCACCAGCGCTAGTATCTATCTCCTCCTCCTTTATTTCATGAATCATGCATGGCGCTCCCAATTTCAATATCTCAATATCATCTTGCAAAGATGCATGTGTTCCTCCTCCTGATGTAAGTACATTTGCAATTGATGGTGGTGGTAGGGGTTGCTCTTTCAGAGTGATAGTGAGGAAATATTCCTTTGGCTCTTCATGTACTCCCTCATCAATTATGGGAGATATCTCTATGGGAAATGTCTCCGGTTTCCTGCTCCCAAAATTCTCCTTAAGTCTTTGAATGAAATCTTCATAAGCAGTCAATTTGTCATGTGACAAATGACTGAACCACCAATATTTGGCTTCACCCTCAAGGTGTAGCACTACAATCTCAACAACCTTTCTTTCTGCTACTGGGTATAGCTAAAATAATGTAGCTAACTCTTCCCTCCAAGCCCTCAATGTGCCTATGGATGATCCATTAAATGTAGGCAAGAAGAATCTATGCATCTTTATTATGTTGCTACTGCGGGATATCCTTTCTTCTTTGAGTTGCAAAAACTGTTGGAGAGATAGATTCTCCTTGAGTGCTCTAGGTTTTGATTTTTACTCAGACAGATATTTTCTTAGGGTCTCATTCCCCAAGTCTACTTCATATCCACACCATTCCCCTTATTTCTCAAAGAAAGTGGATCTAGTAGAATGATGTGGAGTTCTTTGCTTCTCTGGTTAGTTCTCCTACTAATATGAAGTGTTGGGACCTTCCTCTTTATGAAATCTTCTTGGATCCTCCTTTTTCCTTTCTCTCTTCATTTGTTTGAACTCCTTGGAGAGATCGTGCATATATCTAAACAGAAGAGTAGCAAAACTTAAAACCTCCATCATTGTAGATCTCTACTATCTACTTCTTCTTTTGACGTTAAATATGAAGTGCCCAAAATATCAGCCAAAGATCATGCTCTAATACCACTGTAATATCCCAACAGGGAGAATGTAGTAATACAAAAACACAATAGTTGGAAACTACAACAATGAAAAAATAATATAAATACACCATAAAATTGTACAAAATAGATGATCCATTTTATTATATAGGAGGTGGAATACAAGTACAACATTGCTCAAAATATGAGACACTCAATACAAAGAAGTGGCCTAGAATGATCCTGAAGTGCTCCCACAAGAGGGAATACACAACTGTTGGAATGTTGGAAGGAATACTGTGCTGTCCCTACTGCAAATGTCAGGACTGCAACTGCCAAAAAAATACAAGAATGTAGATCTACCACTTCTGGAGCTCATATGATGCCAAGATTTTAGATCCATGATTTATGATGAATACCCAAGATAACCCTGAAAGGATTTCCATATATGAAAATCTTGGAAAATCCCCCCTTAGGCCCTACAACATATAACTCCTGGGTATGCAGATCTATTGCATGAACTGAAGATATGATGGTTGAAATAAGGTGCAACAAAATAAATGAAACGAGGGTTGATCCCTCCTTTATATCCTTAAGCTAAAAGCTCAGATTTGTCTCCTCCAACCTCCTCTAAGAGATGAAACTGTTGAATACACAACAGTTGAGTAAAACTGTGTTGTCAAGGAGGGAGGATCTATAGCTGGATTCTAGATGCTACAATGAAGCTCCTGAATGATGGAAATAGTATGCTCAAAGTGAGGAGATGTTCCCTCATAGGATTTATAGCTGAAATACTAGAAACTTGATTCCTCCAATAGATCTCCAAGACTGGACTGCGCAATCCCTTGGGAAATTCTTGCTGCAAGGAGGTATAAAATTTTGGCCTGAATGCCAAATATGAATATACAGGTCTTGGAAGACTGATATTGAAGCACAAGGTGAAAGGATGAATCCTCCACTGGTCTTCTAGCTAAAATTCTAGAAACAACCTCCACCTCTCAAACCCTCAAGCATGAATGCATAATTCCTGATAATGAATGTGCATATCAGAGTGGCTGAATGTGGCGCCAATTCCTAATGATGTATGGCGGCTTAGAATAGCCTTCCCATATTAGGCACTTGAAGTCCCCCATGGGTAAGGGTGGAATTTCTGCTCAGAAACACTCGTGTGCTAAAGAACACTGCAGACTTAGCTAAATAGTTGAAGCGTGCATAGAAATGTCAAATGACAAATCGAGATCTAAACAAATCAATTATCTAAATCTAAAGCATGCCTTCTATTGTTGCCTTCATATCCCTTATATTATTTTTGAGCCTTTCATAACCCTGGCCCACCTCATAACTACGTTGCACATGTGGCCACTAGCCTCCATGAAGATTGCGTTGTCTCTCCATGTTATCCACCATCTCTACATTTAATTCCCACTATCTCCATCATGTGTGCATTCGATGCACCACTTCCTCCACTATTCCATCATTAGTTATCTACGATCTTACTTTTATTGCACCATGATCTCATTTGACTTCTTCCATGATTTTCATGATCTTATCATTAACGTGGCATGATCTCCACTCTTCCTTCATTAATAAGCTACCTAATGGAAAAAAAACTGATTTTGGCCCCAAGGAGAGCTGGTTTTCTAATATCCCTCTGTCAGCATTTCTCTTCAATCTACTTGGTTTACCTCCTCATGGTATTCTTAGTTCTTTTGGAATTTTATTTATCAATTTCAAAGAAAATGATAAATAAACTCATTCAGCAACTTTCAAATGTTAAATTATATTTCCCGGCTTATATATTTATCTCTGAACCTTAGGAATAAGGTTATAACCCCTTGCGCTTATACACCTTCAATCACGAGAATTCAATTATCTGTATGCGCCATACTTTACAACCAATGTTTAACCCTTGAGATTTTATATTAATACCGATGCTCTACTTCTTAATCAAATGACTGTATATTCAACCTTTGGCTCCGGGCCCACCTCTATGACCAATGGCCCAATCAAACACACGCACCGCATCTGGGTTATCCTTCGCACATCTCCATCAAATGACCACCATTTGATGACCTCCCCCCAGATCGACGGTATCCGGCGATATCGCTCTACCTCCTGGTATGAACTTTAACGTGCGATGGCGTGATGGAAAAGAGGTTTTAGGCTTCCATCTGGTGCCACGTGTCGAAGGCCCTATGGAATCGCTCTCGACGGGAGAAAAAAATATTTTCCAGAAAAGCGGTGCGATATGGCAAGGTGGTTTAGAAACTCTGCTCGCGGTTTCGTTACAGTGATTAACCACAGTTTGATGCCTCCCATCCTATGCTCTCCCGGTTGTTAACTCAGGTTCCGATCTCGGTTCAAGATTCAGTTAAAACAAAAAATAGTCTATTCCTCTCATGGGTGGAGTCATCATACCCTCATAATAGAGTTCATCAACCACAAATTACACAGATCTCATCTGCACATGGGATTTCTTCATTTTCTCAGACAAATTGAGAGAAAGAAATGGTTAGAGGAATACAGATATCACGCAGTGATCTTATTCAACAAAATTTTCTCATAATATCAATTCAAACCAAATTGAGAATCAACGAGCACTGGGCTTAGTTCAACAGGAAAAAATTGCTCAATACACGGATTTTTATTGCAAAAACCTCTATTCTTCCCCTCTCTCAACACATCCGAGGGATTACATTTATACATCAGCATACGACTCTTCGGTTCATCTGTGAGGACCATTCTAGAAATCAAAGGTTTAGTTACAACTTATTCAAATAAATGAACTGACAGATGGATTGAATCCAACTATTCAACTTCTACAAATTCTAGCTAATCTAAATGATACAGTCAGCTGAGGTATTGACACCTAGTTGTTACAATTCAAATGTTTTCGAACCCTCCTGGCCACAACATGTGGAAAAAACCTCCTACATTACTGGCTAGTGTCTAATGCCCCTGTATCAGACTCTCGAGGGCAATTTTCTTCATGGGTTCCTGTCCATGAGCTCTTCCACTGATCTGCCTATCTTCTGCAACATTCCTTCAGTCATCCAAGTGGCATCTTCCTCTGGCTTATCCTTCCATTTTATTAAGTACTGCAAGTACTCTTGTCCTCTGGTCCTCTTGAACACTCTTTTGTCCAATATCTTCTCTGGTTGCAATGGTTGTGCTGGAGGTAGCTGTTCTTTCCACTCAATCTGTCCCTTGTCTGCTGATCTTTCTCATTCACCATCATCCTCATACTTGTACAAATCTGCAACATTAAAAATGGGAGATATTCCAACATCAGGAGGTAATTCAATCTCATAAGCATTTGCAGAAAAATTTCTAAGTATCTTGCATGGCCCAATATTTTTGAACTTCAACTTGTTATACTACTTCTTTGGGAATCTCTCCTTTCTCAAGTGTGCCAAAACCAGATCTCCTTCTTCAAAATGAACTTCTTTTCTGCTCAAGTCTGCTCTGCTTTTGTATTTGATGTTGTTGCCTTGTAGTTGCTGCTTCACTTGTTCATGTATGGCTTGGATCTCTGAAGAAAATTCCTCACCATCTGCACTCCTTAGCTCTGCCCTTCCCAGGTTTATTAACTCTGATATTCCTCTAGGGTGCATTCCATAAAAAATATGGAATGGGCTCTGCCCTGTGCTCCTATTTGGTGAGTCATTATATGCATATTCTGCCTGGGGAAAAATATGGTCCCACTACTTGGGATGCTCTCCTGCAAGACTTCTTAACAAGTTTCCCATACTTCTATTCACTACCTCAGTTTTTCCATCAGTCTGGGGATGATAAGATGAGTTGAAACTCATTTTGGTACCAAGTTTCTTCCACAGTGTCCTCCAAAAGTGACCCACAAATCTGGTGTCTCTATTTGAAACAATGCCCTTGGGAAACCCATGCAATCTAACAAATTCTTTGAAAAAAAAGTTGGCAACATGGGTGGCATCACTAGTTATATAACATGGGATAAAATGTGCCATTTTGGAGAATCTGTCCCTCTCATCAAATACTGCTTCATTCCCTCTCTGAGTCTTGGGCAATCCTAGAACAAAATCCATACTCACCATGTCCCAAGGCCTGTCTGGAATAGGCAAGGGAGTGTACAATCTTGCATTCTGGCTCCTTCCTTTGGCATATTAACAGATTTTGCAACACTTCAAAAAATTATCCACTTCTGTCCTCATATTGGGCTAGTAATAAAAGTGACTCAGCTACTCATAAGTTTTATCAGTACCAAAGTGTCCAGCAAGTCCACCACTATGCTTCTCCTTGATCAAATTTTCTCTCATCGAACATTTTGGTACACACAGTTGGTTTCTCTTGAATAACAAGTAGTCCTGCAAGAAATAATCCAGCCACTGGCTTCTATCTGTTAGAATAGGGTTACAACATGCCTCAAATGCTTCCTTAAAATCTAAATCTGTTTTTTACAATTCCTTGAGAAAATCAAATCCTACAACTTCAAAATTAGTTTCTTGAACAAGCATGTTCCTCCTACTCAAAGCATCAGCTAATTTATTTGCTTGGTCACTTATATGTTTAAAAAAAAAACTAAAACCTTGGAGATACTCAACCCATTTAGCATGCTTATGCTTCAACTTGGGCTACTGTACAATATACTGCAAAGCATGATTGTCAGAATATAATACAAATTCCCTGGACATCAAATAATGTCTCCACTTTTTCAGTGCCTGAACAATTGCATAGAATTATTTCTCATAAGAGGAATACTTTCTTCTGGTGTCATTTAGTTTTTCACTGAAATATGCCATAGGCATATCATCCTGACTCAACACAGCTCCAATGGCTTCCCCACTAGCATCACACTTTACTTGAAACGGTCTAGTAAAATCAGGCAGAATCAAAACAGGCTTCTCAGTTATCTTTTTCTTCAAAAGTTTAAAGTTTCTTTCTGCTTCAGCAGTCCACTTAAATGGCTGGTTTCTCTTCTTTATTGTTTCGATTATGGGTGCATTGATCTTACTGAATTTTCTTATAAACTTTCTATAAAAACTAGCAAGTCCATGGAAACTTCTTACCTCAAAAACATTCCTGGGTGAAGGCCACTCCACAATTTCCTTAACCTTCTCTGGGTCCATCTTCAATCCCTCTGCAGAACCAAAAAAACCAAAATACACCAGCTCTTCCTTCATGAATGAGCATTTCTTTAAGTTTATAAGTAGTTTCTCTTGGTGGAGCTTCTTCAAGACATGATTAAGATGCCTTAAATGTTCTTCTTTAGTTCTGCTGAAAACTAATATATCATCCAGATACACTATCACAAATTTACCAGTGAACTCTTTTAATACTTCATTCATAAGTCTCATAAAAGTACTAGGTGCATTTGACAACCCAAAAGGCATTACCATCCATTCATACAGTCCTTCATTTGTTTTAAAAGCAATTTTCCACTCATCACCCTCTCTTATTCTAATCTGATGGTACCCACTTTTCAAATCTATCTTTGAAAAATATTTAGCACCACTCAAACAGTACATTAAATCCTCAACTCTGGGGAAAGGGAATCTGTGCCTGATTGTGATCTTATTGATTGCTCTGGAATCAGTACACATCCTCCAGCCTCCATCTTTCTTTGGGCTCAATACTGTTGGTACTGCACATGGACTCAAACTTTCTCTGATCAACCCCTTGTCCACCAATTCCTGTACTTGTCTTCTGATTTCCTCATTTTCCTTGGGGTTCATTCTGTAGGCTGCCTTATTTGGTAGATTTGAACCAGGGATAAAATCTATCTGATGGCTGATATTTCTCACAGGTGGCATCTCATCAGGTAAATCATCCACAACAATGTCGCAATAATTGTCTAACGTCTCTTGGATTTCTATTGGAAAATCAGAAATATTTGTAGAAGTAAGAACTACCTTAGGTTTGCAAAATAAAGAAAATCTTACCTCTTCTTCTCCTATCTGCTGCAGATATTCCTTCCTTCTCAGCAACAAGGTCTTTGGATCAATCACTCTGCTGGATGGCTCTCCTTCCTCCATGGGTATTAATGTATGATGTACCCCATCCTTGAAGAACTTGTAAGTGTTCTTCTTTCCATCATGCACTGCTGCTCTGTCAAACTGACAAGGTCTACCCAGCAGTATATGACACACATCCATGGGCATTACATCACACAGGACCTTATCTTTGTATTTTCCCATTTGCAGCTCTATCTCACACTGTTCTTTTACAACTAGCTGGTGCCCTTTATGTAGCTAGGACACCCTGTAGGGAGTTGGATGCTCCCTTGTCTTCAACTTCAAATTCTCTATCACCTCAGTGGAAACCAGATTGTCTGTGATGCCACTATCAATGAATAGCTGGCAGCATTTCCCTTGGAATTTGCATATGCTCCTAAACAAAGTCTTCCGTTGTGCAGGCTCAGTGACCTATTTGGCTTTCTTCAACATAACCTTATTTACCAACAAGGACTCTCCCCTCTCTGGTAGGATTTATTCCTCAATTTTTGCCTCTTCTCTAGCCTGGGCAACACCAACATTTCTTGGACCAGCACCCACATTCTCTAGACACTCATAGTGCTTATGTCCCACTTGCTGACATCTATAACACCTCAACTCTCTACCCCTGCCTCTGTCTCTGCCTCCTCTTACTTTTCCGCTGTAAGAACCCCCTTCTTCCCCTTGCATCATCCTCTGTAGATGCATTCTTAGGAGAGCTATTGTTACCTCCATCCCTGGGTGTAGTAGGATTTCCTCTACCACCCTGGCTTCCCTTTCCATGGAAAGTACCTCTCTTCTTGGCAGGCTGTTTCCTCGGGAGTTTCTCCTCTGCTTTCAAGGCCATCTGGTAGGCCTCTTCCACTGTCTTAGGAGATAGGAGACCGATCTCATCTTGGATCTCCAGCTTGAGACCATTGACATATCTAGCAGTCTTCTCTGGTGTGTCCTGGAATTGCCCAGCTCTTATGCTTACTCTGTAGAATTCCTCTGTGTATTATTTTACTGTCAGCAACCTCTGTCTCAGGTTCTGCATTTTCCTATACAATGTCAGATGATAATCACTAGGCAAGAATTTACCATTTAATTTACCCATCATTCTGGTCTAGCTTTTGATAGGTTTCCTGCCAACTCTCCTCCTTTCTGCTTGCACTCCATCCCACCAAAGTGCAGCATGTCCCTTCAGCTTTGTCACCGCAAACTTGACCTTTTTATCTTCGCTTATTTCTTCATAATCGAAGCACTTTTTCATTTCATTTATCCAGTCCACCAGCTCTTCTGGATTTAGTCCACCTGTATAAATCGACACTTCAATTATGGGCTTAACTGCAGACCCTAGAACAGTTCTGAGGAGCCTCATGTCAGGAGGAATCTCAACATTTTTTTCTGCTTCTTCTGTTTCAGGTTCACTGATGTCTTCAGGATCTCTGGGCTGTCATCGCTCCATGGCATCCATTCTGGCCTCGACCCTCTACAACATCCACAACACCTCTGTGTTGGCAACAGGTCTCCTTCTTCCAGCACCTCTACCAACTCGGATTGCCATGTCAACTCCTGCAAAAATGACTCAAAAACAACAGCTCTGATACCACAAATGACGGAAACAAAACTGATTTCAGCCCCTAGGAGAGTTGGTTTTCTAATATCCCTCTGTCAGCATTTCTCTTCAATCTACTCGGTTCACCTCCTCATGGTCTTCTTAGTTCTTTTGGAATTTTATTTATCAATTTCAGAGAAATTGATAAATAAACTCATTCAGCAACTTTCGAATGTTAAATTATATTTTCTGACTTATATATTTATCTCCAAACCTTAGGAATAAGGTTATAACCCCTCGTGCTTATACACCTTCAATCATGGGAATTCAATTATCTGTATGCACCATACTTTACAAGCAATGTTTAACCCTTGAGATTTTATATTAATACCGATGCTCTACTTCTTAACCAAATGACTGTATATTCAACCTTTGGCTCTGGGGCCACCTCTACGACCAATGACCCAATCAAACGCATGCACCGTATATGGGTTATCCTTCACACATCTCCATCAAATGACCACCATCCGATGACATCCCCCCAGATCGACAGTATCTGGCGATATCGCTCTGCCTCCTAGTACGAACTTTAATGTGCGATGGCATGAGGGAAAAGCGGTTTTGGGCTTCTGTCCGGTGCCACATGTCGAAGGCCCTATGGAATCGCTCTCGACGGGAGAAAAAAATCTTTTCTAGAAAAGTGGTGCGATATGGAAAGGTGGTTTAGCAACTCCGCTCGCGGTTTCGTTACAGCGATTAACCACGGTTTGACGCCTCCCTTCCTATGCTCTCCTGGTTGTTAACTCAGGTTCCGATCTCGGTTCAAGATTCAGTTAAAACAAAAAACAGTATATTCCTCTCATGGGTGGAGTCATCATACCCTCAGAATAGAGTTCATTGACCACAAATTACACATATCTCATCTGCGCATGGGATTCCTTCATTTTCTTAGACAAATTGAGAGAAATCAATGGTTAGAGGAATACAGAGATCACGCGGTGATCTTATTCAACAAAATTTTCTCATAATATCAATTAAAACCAAATTGAGAATCAACGAGCACTGGGCTTAGTTCAACAGGAAAAAAGTGCTCAATACACAGGTTTTTATTGCAGAAACCTCCATTCTTCCTCTCTCTCAACACATCCGAGGGATTACATTTATACATCAGCATACGACTCTTCGGTTCCTCTGTGAGGACCATTCTAGAAATCAAAGGTTTAATTACAACTTATTCAAATAAATGAACTGATGGATGGATCGAATCCAACTGTTCAACTTCTACAAATTCTAACTAATCTAAATGATACAGTCATGTGAGGTATTGACACCTAGCTGTTACAATTCAAATTTTTTCGAACCCTCCTAGCCACAACATGTGGACAAAACCTCCTACATTGCTGGCTAGTGTCTAATGCCCCTGCATCACTACCCCATTGCTCCATAATGAATATCTACTTCTAAATTATCCACATACACACATCAAAATTGGATTTTATTCATCTATGGGTTTTATGGGTCCCTCCACCCTCTTGTTTACTTAATTAATTAAGAAAAGTAAGAACTCTAATATTTCAATTATCTGATGGAAAATTGGGAATATTATAGTATGCATATCTACTACATGAGATGAATATGTGATTGCTGAAATAAGACACAACCAACTCAATGCATAAAGGGTTGATCCCTCCTTCAGATCCCTAAGATAAAATCTCAGGTCTGTCTCCTCCAACCTCCTCCAAGAGATGCAGTTGATGAATACACAACAGTCACGTAAAACAAAACTATGAGGGAGGGATTCTCAATAACCTAATGCTAGATGCTACAATGAAGCTCCTGAATTATGGAAATAGTATGCCCAAAGTGAGGAGATGGTCCCACATAGGATTTCCAACTGAAATACTAGAAAATTCCTTCCTCAAATATATATGCAAGACTGGACTGCACAATCCCTTGGGGAATTGTTACTACATGGAGGTATGAAATGTTGGCCTAAATTATTGAAATGAATATATAGTTCCTGGAAGACTGATCTTGAAGCACAAGGTGAAAGAATGAATCATCCACTGGTCTTCTAGCTGAAATGCTAGAAACAACCTCCACCTCTCAAACCCTCAAGCAAAAATGCGTTATTTTTTAGACTGAATGTGCATATGGGAGTGGCTGAATCTGGAACCAATGCCTGATGATGTATGGAAACTCAGAATAACCTTCCCAGAGTAGGCACTCAAAGTCCCCTGTGGGTAAGGGTGGGATTTCCGCTCAGAAACACGCGTGTGCTAAACGCCACTACAGACTTAGCTAAATAGATGAAGCGTGCATAGAAATTTCAAATGACAAATCCAGATCTGAACATATCACTAATCAAAATCTAAATCTTGCCTTCTATTGCTGCCTTCATCTCCCTTATATCCTTTTGTGAGCCTTCCATATCCCTAGTCCACCTCATAACTACGCTGCACATGTGACCACTAGCCTCCATGAAGTCTGCGTTGTCTCTCCATGTTCTCCACCATCTCTGCATTTAATTCCCACTCTCTCCATCATGTATGCATTAGATGCACTACTTCCTACACTATTTCATCATTAGTTCTCTATGATATTACTTTTATTGCACCACTATCTCATTTTACTTCCTCCATGACCTCCATGATCTTATCATTAATGTGGCATGATCTCCACTCTTCCTTCATTAAGAAGCTGCCCCACTACTCCATAATGCAGATATACTTCTAAATTATCCACATAAACACATCAAAAGTGGATTTTATTCATCTATGGGTTTTATGGGTCCCTCCACCCTCTTATTTACTTAATTAATTAAGAAAAGTAAGAACTCTAATATTCCAATTATCTTATGGAAAATTTGGAATATTACAGTCCTCCCCGCCAAAATGTTGCTTGTCCTCAAGCAATTGCAAAATTGGATGCTACAGTAATTCATCCCCCTCCAAATGGCATCCTCATATGGAAGGTCTCCCAATCTACTCCAATGTGTAATGCATGCCCAACTCCAAATCTGCCTCTCTAGAATGTCTAGAATGGCCTCCAAATGAAAAGTTAGATGCCTCTCCTCATCAATAAGTCTACAAGTGGCTACCATATGTTGTCCAAGAACCTCCTCTATGCATGAGGTACATAAAGTGAATTGGTTTCTTCCCAAATTGAAAAGTCCCAACTCATAAGCCATATCTCCATTCCCTGCTACATGAAGTAGATTGTATCTCTCCATACTTCCATCTTTGGCCCTGTTGGCCTTGTTGGATCCAAGCATCATCCCAACAATGTGAAAAATAATAAGTAGAGACATATGGATGAACACGTACAATGCCAAACCATATTCTCACAATAACAAAAATTGAAGAAAAGCCTTTTGTTGCCATTCCAAATCATCATTAATCCAAGTAAGAGAGACATACTCTCTCAATAGAAGTTGTTATCACTCGGATTGAACCTCAGGCTGAAGAAGGCAATTCTGAGTTAACCATAAACCATGCTTAGCCAAGTATTTAACCCTACTAGGAAAGGAGAGGGATCTCTCCATAAGGATCACAACCAATATGGCTGAGTACGAAGATAATAGGCTAGGTATAGTAGCTCAGGGTTTTGATTTGATTGTATAGGTTTGTGCTAGATTAGAAAGAGAAAAATAGTCAGGGCAAGGGAAATTAGGTCAAAATTTGCAGGGTGTTCTAAGGGGAAAGGTAGGCATAGTGATTTAACACTTTAGGATTTCAATGGGTGGGATGATCAAGATAGGTGAGGAGCTAGAAAGAGCATGGTGAAATCATGGGTTCTTTCTAAACTGAAGAAATTACAGTCTGTGAATGTCTACCCAAAATAGAGCATATGAGAATGGATTATGCTTATCTAACTTGCATACATTCACTTAGAAGTTATGAAATGATGAAGAAACTTAAAAATACATTTAAACACATGAAAAAAAAGGGAGAAAATGAACTAAGCACCATACCATAGGGATCCCATAAAAATATCTGCAAATCTGATTAATATTCCTTCTCAGAGTTGATACAAAGTGTGTTTATTCAAAGGCAAAGAATCCTACTGAGT
This sequence comes from Pinus albicaulis, assembly GCA_034641835.2. NCBI lineage: Eukaryota > Viridiplantae > Streptophyta > Pinopsida > Pinales > Pinaceae > Pinus > Pinus albicaulis. The sequence goes on from CM076572.1 coordinate 378,693,145, forward strand.
CAAACCCTTACTAATGAGAAATAAGAAGAAGATATAGACCTAAAAATAACTCACCCCAGCCTCAGGGAGTTGAAACCATGCGATGAGGATCAGTTTCCACCAAATTCTGAACAAGAATCTAAAGATTAGGAAGACCCAACAACTTGCCTCTAAAAGAGAGGAAACTGATTCATTTGACCTCTAGAAGACTCAAGCTAATGAATATACCTATAGTAAACTAATCCCAATCATAATTAAATTTGTATTTATAAATTAGATCAATGAAAAGCCCAACTAGTGAGATAGAACTCAAAAATTACGTGAAAATAGTGAAAAATCCAAAACAGGCAGAATTTGTCCTATTCGCAATGCCAAGGAGGAAAAAATATCCCTTCTTGCAGGTCACTTTTGAAGGACTTCTGGATGTCCAAATTGCACTCATGATAGCTCATGGGAAAGCCTGTCCTGTCTAATGTATAGATCTTCTTGTATTTTATGATTTAGATATTTTTTTACCCCTCAAAAGTTCAATCTCCCAGGACTTCCTCTATGTGTATCGCCACCCTGAAAAAAAGGTAGAAACATGATTTTTTGGGTGTTTTTGGCCCTTTTTCTTGACCAGTTTCACTCTAAATTCTTAGAAAAAGTATAGGGGTAATGTCCTCATAATTATGAACCCACCGATGTCTTCCATTTTTCCATTGAATGCCCCAAAAGAGTGCAAAGTGCCAAGGCGATGCGCATAGAGCAGAAATTTTTGTTTTTTTCAAAATTTGCCCAAAAACTCAAAAATTTCCAAAAAAATTAAAAAATGTTTAGATTTTGTGGGATAAGCCCACAATCAGATGTAAATTTTAGCTAAGGAGGAATCATCAAGTATCTTGAGTTTGTCACCTCATTTCTTACCCTTCCAAATCTCCTTAAGTTTATCCTTCATCTATTTGACCTTGATATTGCAAAATTTGTTCCGGGTCAGATGGTGATGGGCCATATGGCTGAGCATTTGATTGTCTCTATTGGCCTTCATTAGAAGCTTCTCCAATTGAATTTTGACTCTCTCAAGCCACACTTCTATGTTATCTTCAATATCCTTTACCAATTGTTGGCCAAAACTCATATTTTGGGCTTCTTGCTTTTCTTTGTCCAATGCTCTTTTGAGGCCTCTTGTATTTGGCCTTTTCCCGATGTTTTAAACCTCAACAAGGTCTTCCATCGCTAATTTATTATTCATTTTTTTCCTCCTCTCCTACATCATCTTCATCTCTAAAAGAGATTGCTTGTTTGTCAACTGTTTGTTCTCTTGCACTAGGGAAGAGATGATGAATTTTTCCCTCCCAATATTGGTTTGCATCTCTCTGATATTTGCCTCCTTTTATTTGATGGAGATGATTGATGTGGTAGAATCATCATAATATTCAAGGTATACTAGCTCAAAATCAACCTCTACCTCATGGGCATCTTCATGCTCTTGATCTGTTTCTCCATGGTTGACCTCTATGATTTTCTCTTTTCCCTTCAATGCCTAGTGTACCTGCTTTGTTGATGAAGAAGGAAAATCCCCTTCCAAACCATGTGGAGCAAGAATTTTCCTATGTGCTGATGAAGAAGGCAAAGCCCCTTCCACACCATGTGGAGCTAGCATTTTCCTCTCTGCTGCAAAAAATTTTCTAAGCCCTCTTTGATATGTTACACTACATTCTTTTACTTTCCTAGGTGGTTTAACTTTATGCTTCCTTGTTTTTGCAGCTACAGTGCTAATAGATGTCTATATTCTCTCTTGTGGCATTGGTGGAGGAATTTTGGGATTTTTGAATATGTCATTGGAAATGAAGGTATCCCAAGAGATGTTGAATACATTGAGATGATGAAGCAAAATGATTTTAATGAGGGAGCGATGATAGAGGTTGTTCATCTGCTAATGATATTATTTCTTGCCACCAAGTATGCCATATTCTCAATGTTCTAGAGCAAGAAATATGGGATGTTCAGCATCCTCACCCTAGTGAAATTCATGAGCGACCTGATATGATATTTGTACAATTTGGAAAATTTTCCCTCACAAGTGAAGTATCTCATGATAATCTTCATCATCGGTGCATACTTGCTGAGGAGGAAACTGAAAGGGAAAAACTTTATTTTTTCATTCTTGTACCTAGTCTTGAGTTTATAAGGCTCAAAATAATTATCACCTAGGTCCTATTCTTTGTACCATCTCTCCCCTACATTTGGAATCCCTGTAGCATCAATAATAATAGAAGTGGAAATGGAAAAACTTACACCTGGGAAGGTTACCCTGTTAACATGGAGGTTCAGTATGAAAATCCTAGTCAACTCAGGGTGATGTTGAAATATTTCCACCTTTTCACAAAACAAATAGAACCCGACATATTTGAAACATGACATAGCTAAAGGTGAAGCATCTATCTCTCTAACGTTTGATGGCTCTACTCTGACAATTCTGCCTCCCTTGTGTGACCTTATTTGTTGTACAATCTCATCTTCCTCAAACTCATCATCACTGTGTTCCTCCTCTTTTTTATCTCTGTCCTCTCTCTCCATGTTTTTTTCTTTGGCACTTTGGAAACCCTAGGGAAGAGGGAAGAAAAGGAGAGTGAATAAGGGAGTGTAGGGATTGGGAGCAAGGAAGGAAATGATGAAATGAGGGCTTTAAGGGATAGGGATAGGGTCAAAAACATTAAGGGAGATGGGGAAAAGGGTTAAGAAAACTTGTGAGGTGATGGGAGGTAAAAATATGAAGGGAGATGAAAATGAGAATTTAATTACAGGTCAAAGGTAGGGGGGAAATCTAGGAAAAAATAGTGAAATTCCTAGAAATTGGGATTTTAATGGAAAAAAGTAAAGGGACTTAGGGATGAGGATGTAGGGGTAGTTTTAGTGTTTTTTAGAAGTATGGGATGACGTGGTAGGGTCTAGGGACAATGAATTTGGGACAAGGGGTTTTTGGGAAATTTGTGAGGGGAATGGGGATTTTGGGAGTGATAAAGAAAAGCCAGGGTTTTTTTGTAATTTTTGCCAACATAAAACACACACACAAGCATAAAATGGAGAAAGAATGAGTTACAAGAGCTCACTTACTTGTTATGGAGATGAAGAAAACAACCTTGAGGCGTTCGGAGAAGTTTGGGAGGGTTTTGGCCCTGTGCGCAGCACCTTACCCAGGTGAGCAACGCCATCTATCTATGCACAACGCCGTGTAATTTTGCACTAGAGAAAATTCTCTATGCGCAACACCAAACTCCTATGCACAACACAAACCAATTTTTGTAGTTTTTCCCTTGTTGGAACCTCCTGCTCCAAAATCACATTTTTCTTCTTGACACATGAACAAATGAGGATTTATTTTTGGAAAATGCGATTGTATACTTTGAATGACTTTTGGATTATAAATGATTGGGACCCACACTTATTTATTCTCATTAACCTTTCAAAATACTTTTTGATGCTTTGGATGACTGACATCGCCTTTGTATTTCTTCATCACATGTCTTTAGCTAGGAATAAGCATCTTTTTCGGGTTTTATTACATATAATGACTTAAAATTATATAATATTAGGAATAATTAAATAAATCTGTTTTTATCTCAAAAATGTGATTTTTGAGATGAAAACTTGTAAAGATGAAATGTAAATTTACATGGCAAACCTGACTAAAGCAAATCATGAGTTTATTCTATGTCAGCTTCACACCTTCTGCTGCCCTTTATTGAAAATGAGTTAATGCAATGATTTGACCTAATGAAACCCTTAACCTAATGAAAAATGAAATAAAATGACTCAATGAGTGACTTTGATTAAAAGTACAATGAGAGAAAACTTGCTTCAGCATGATGAAGACATGGAAGAGGGTCAACATGCATATACTTGTGAAGGAAAATGGGACACTTGACAAGGAAAACCACTACTAGAACAAATTTATATCATGACCTAATGGAATGATTGAAAATTATTTAGAGTGGGACACCTAATATGCACATGCAAAATGTGTTTTGATCCCTGGTGGAAGTATGCAAATACTGACACTGACATTGGCCTTATTGGGGATGGAAACTCATTGGAGGTGTCAAGAACATCATAGACCAAGTGCCTAACCTTTGGGCCAATATAGTCAAATAATTTAAAGACTGTAGAATATTTAAAATGACTAAAAAAACCAACCAAAGTGATTGAGAATTGACTCAAAATTTGACTTTGAAACTAACTCAAAACTTACTTAAAAACCCTGAAAATAACAGAAAATTAACAGGCTTTGTAGCCTTCACTTCGGGCCCCAAGCCTAAATTATTTTCTGCTCCAAACCTTGCATAAAATAAAAACTGGTGTTTACAATGAAAGTGGAACATTCTTTCAGAATTTGCATTAGAAATAGTTATGTTTCAAGAGCCTACCATTGACTAGTCGTTCTAAACATTCTTGTCCATTCATCTCTTTCAACAAATAGGAATTTTTTCGTCGATAAGCTAAGATCTTGTAGGGTCCTTTCCATATATTCTCAAATTTCCCATGTTTTCCTTTCTCTTCATTTCTTGCATCCCATCACAGCACTACATCTTCAAGCAGAAACTTATTTGCGTTGCTTTTGCAATCATAAATATTCTTGATTTTCTCTTGAAGCTTAGAAGCAGTTTGAGAAACTACCTCCCTTGTTTGTTGAAGGTGAATCATTTGATTGATTCGACGCTGAATATCATCTTCCTCACTGCATTATTCCTACAATAATCTCATAACCGGTACTGCAAGTGATGTAGGAAACACCGTATATGTACCACAAACCAATTCAAAGGGTGACATACCTATAGACTTCTTGCTTCTCACTCAGTCCGCCCACAAAGTATTGGTAAGATTCCTATGCCAATTCTTCTTATTATCCTCCAACATTTTATTAATGACATTAACCAAGGATTTATTAGAGGAATCAGCTAATCCATTTCCCTACGGATATATGCGGTAGAATGACCCAAATGGATGATATGATTTTTACAAAACTCGATCATTTTCTTTGACTTCAATGGAATTGCATTATCTGTAATAATATTTTGAGGACAACCAAAACGAGACAATATATTGGACTCTAAAAACTGAATAATTACTGTGTTTGTAGCTTGCCTTGTAGGAAAAGCCTCGATATACTTGGTGAAGTAGTTAGTGGCTGTTAGAATCCCTCTATGATGTGCTGATGATGTAGAATGAATTTCCCCAATAAAATCAATTCCCCATTGTTGAAAAGGATCATTTACTACAATAGGTTTCAGTGGAAGAGGAAAGAGTTTCTTTTTTCCTTGAAAAACTTGGCATTCATGATAGCCTATGACTGTTTTGTACAAATATGAAAATAGAGTCAGCCAATAATACCCTGCTCTCAACACTTTATTAGTTTTTATTTTCCAAAATAAGTGGCCTCCACAATATCCCTTATGGAAGTCATACATTACCTGCTTAGCTTCATATTCAACCAGACAATTTAAAAGAACACCTCCTGGATCTTTCCAATAAAGGGAATTACCTAGAATGAAAAATTTAGCAGATTTTAATTTCAAAGACCTACCCTTAGTTTTTGAAATTCTAGGAGGAGGACATAAGTGTTGAAGAACATAAATTATATTTGAATACCACAGTGAAGTGAGAAACATTTCTGATACCTGTATCAGAGTGTCATCTTCTTCATCATCTGACATTACTGCAATACGATTTATATCTAGAGCATGCAAGTTCGATTCAGCCATGAGCTTGGATAACCCCTGTCCCTTGATTAGCTTGCTGGGCTTCATCTCGAGATCATACTCTAGCATCGCCGCCATCCATTTTCCTCTTCTTCCTTCTGGATCAGTATGCATGAGAAATTCTTTAAAAAATGCATTTGGAACATAAGCTACAGTGCATGAATGTAGAATAAAGACCTGAAAATCCTTCAATTCTTTGATTAATGCCAAAGCTTGCTTCTCAATAATCTTATAGCGAAGAGCAACATCTCTAATTGATCCATTGAAAAAAGAAATGGGCTACTCAATTTGATCCTTCTTTTGCATCAAAACCGCAACCAAGGTGTGCTCAGACACAAATGAAAATATTACAAAATCACTAGTATAATCGAGACTAACCAAAACAAGGGATGTAGTTAAAGCAAGATTTACAAAAATGAAAGACTTCATAACATCATTAGTCCATTTTACACTGTTGTCCTTCATCAAAATATTAGGAAATTCACACAAATGCTCTGCCAAATTAGGAAAAAATCTACATAAGAAATTCATCTTACCATTGAAAGCTTGCATCTCCTTTTTATTGCGCAGAAAATATATTTGATGAATTGCTTCCACTCTAGAAGGATTAGTGCGAATGCCATATTTCAAAATTATGTGACCGAGGAGTTTGCCTTCCTCCATAGAAAAAATATTCTTTTTTGGATTCAGAGAAATTCCGAACTCCCTGCATTTTTGAAAAACAATTCTCAAATGGTGTAAATGCTCATTAGCAGAACACTGTGAAATCATCTAAATACACCACTATGAAAACATCCTTCTCATTATAAAAATCTATATCCATCGCCCATTGAAAAGTAGCCCTCGCATTTTTTAGTCCAACTGACATTTTGACATACTGAAAGGTCCCCCATGGTGTTGTGACAGCAATTTTATCTTGGTCTTTTTCATGTACCAAAATCTGATTATAACATGAGTAACCATCAAGCAGTGAAATCTATGATGCTCAACCTACCCTTTGTAGAATATGTTCCATCTTAGGAAGAGGGTAATTATCCTTCAAGGACACTTTATTTAAATTCTAGAAATCAATGCACGACCTTATCTCTTTGTTCTTCTTCCTTACTGGAACAAAATTTGAAACCCAATTAGAGAATCTAATTGGAACAATAATACCAGATTTATACAATCAATTTACCTCTTTCTCGATGGAATGCAACATTTTTGGATTTATCCTTCTTAAATTATGTTTGCATGGTTTTTGATCCGTCTTGATGGGAATAGTGTGTTGAATAATATTTTTGTCATAGGCTGTCAAATCATCTAAATAAAACACTAAGAAAAATTCCTTCCCATTAGAAAAAGCTATATCCATCGCCCACTCAAAAGTAACCCCCACATTTTGAATCCAAACGAAATTTTGACATACTGAAAGTCCCCCCACGGTGTTGTGAAATCAGTTTTATCTTGGTATTTTTCATGTACCAAAATCTGATTATAACCTAAATAACAATAAATTAGCGAAATCCGTGATGCTCCAACTACCCTCTGTAGAATATGGTCCATCTTAGGAAGAGGGTAATTATCCTTCAAAGAAAATTTATTTAAATTCCAGAAATCAATTCAAAACCTTATCTCTCTGGTATTTTTCCTTACCGGAACCAAATTTGAAACCCAATCAGAGACTCTAATTGGAACAATAATACCAAATTTATATAATTGATTTACCTCTTTCTCTATGGATGGAAAAAAAAATTGATTTATCCTTCTTAACTTATGTCTAAAAGGTTTTTGATCTGGGTTTATGGGAATAATGTGCTGAATAATATTTTAATCACGATTTCCGTTAGACCAAAACCCACAGGCTTTAGTCTCTGCTACAATCGCCAGAGTTAGGATCCATGAGAGGCAGTTAGTCCATGTTGCGAAACACGCCGGGATCATTGAACCCAATGTCCAACAATCTCCCCCCCAACGCGAGTCGGGTGAGTTTTGAAGTCGAGATCCGTCGCTCTGAAACCACTTGTTGGAATCAAAATTGTCGTTAAACCAAAACCCGCAGGCTTTAGTCTCCACTACAATCACCAGATTTAGGATCCACGAGAGGTGGTTAGTCCATGTTGCGAAACACACAAGGAGTATTGAACCCAATTTTCAACAAGACTGTCAGATCTACATAATCATATGTGAAAATAGTAGAAAATTCTGATAAAAATTTGATGTACTTATCTTTTTCTTCAGGATATAATGTCTTAGACAACTTAACCATCTTGGGCTTATCTATTGTTCCAATGTTTACGTCTATCACACCCTTTTCAGTAGGAACCAATGTTGGTTTTCTCGCCACATCATCTTGATCAAACAATTCTTCTAAAGGTATGAGAGCTCTAGGAATAATATTATCCTTCCGCTGCAAAACATTAATCTAATTGGCCTCTATGTTTTGATCATCAGAATCACAAACATCATCAATAAAAGAATATTTGAACATTCCTTCATTCTGCAAAAAGCTATTAATTTCTTTGTCATCCCCAAAATATTTCCAATACCTTAAGTTATCAGGAATACTAGGTATATGTTTGACATGAATTCCAAATTTATTTCTTGAGTTCATCGAAATTTTGAGATTACTTGCTACTGTTGCAAGCAAATCCGCAGTGATATTTTGACTTCTTGGTACCACTGTCAATGTATATTCAGAAAATATTTTCAAGATATATAAGAATCCATCCCTATAAGCTCTTATTCATGGATTCTTTGCTTGATATTCTCCTTTCACCTGCTTTATGACAAGCTCAAAATCACCATAAAAAAAATTATTCTAGTGCCAAGTTTCTTCAAAAAATTTAGACCTTTGATCAATGCTTCATACTCCACTTCATTGTTAGAACAATCAAAATCCAATTTATAAGAGCGTTCTCTAACATTACTTGGAACTCTATATGGCTTACAAACATGACTTCATATCAAAATTCCAATACCTGCACCTTCCTTACCCAAGGCACCATCGAAGTCCATGCTCCAAAGGCCATCTTCATCTTCTAGATGCTAAAACTTAACTATTGGCTCTGATTTACCTTTTCCGGGCACCTCATTTTTCTATTCTGCATTTATTTTCTATTATTCTAAGGGTTGTTCGAAAGAAGTCACCACTCTTTTTTCTTTATCAAGAACTTCTCTAAAACACTCTAAAAATTGTGGTACATATTCTACCTTTACTAGATGACTATTTACATCATTCAAACTACCATCATTATACAAAATAAAATACTCTAGATCTGTATGTACAACATGTATTGGATGTTTTATGGGCTTCTCCTTACTAGTTATCATGTAATTCATCTTATTTTCCCAGTACAATTTCCTCAATTGGCCGAAAACAGTAATAGCAGCATAAGAGAAGTCAAGTTGTAAAGTACCTTTGATTTTAGCTCGCCATGATCTAGACAGTAGCATGTCGAATCAAGGTAGTATATCAGCCACCAACACATTCATTATGACATTATTGGCTGGGATTTGGTTGGGTTTAGCAACATTTTAGACACCTGGTGTTTATAGTGACTATTATTTACTAATTATGTCAAAGGAATGGACACTTTCAATTTAGCTATTTCACTTTATAAATTAAAAGTTGTGACTTTATCTACCTCTTTGATGATGGTATCTCTTCTATAATTTTGATCCTTTGTTACATTCTCATTTTTTTGAGTGTCTTTCCCTTTAGTAGCTGAGCTTGTTGATGGCTGGTTGATTTTTGTATGATTCTGATCTGCATGCTCTTTACCCTTTCTCTTATTGTTTGGAAGATCTTTTTTTGGTTGGACCTCTTTTCTTTTCTGAATAGGACTTATAGGTACATCTGTGCTCCATAAATAATATTTTTTCTTTTGTGAACTTAAATAATTCATATACCCATGATGATAATCATTGGATTTCATTTCCAAATCATCATCATTTTCCAAGATTTAGTCCTCATCGTTTGGAATATCCAAATTTTTAGTATAATCTTCATCTTCAGCCAGAAATATGGGCAGACCATCTGATGTAAAGAAATGATTTGTTTAGATAACCAGATCTTCATCTTCTTCCTCTTCCACTCCTTGAACATTATTATGCTGCAACAGGGTTTGAAAATGTTGTTGTTGTACTGGTTGGTTAGATGCTTTCTACTCTCTTTGCTTGATTCTGAATTGACGTTGTTGCCCTATGAAATTTGGGTTCCGGATCTGCATTGCCTATCTGAGATAGACAACCGATCAACCATTTTTTCCAAATTTTAGATTAATGAATCCATCTTTGCATTAGAAGTATATGTCTCCTCCTTCACAGTCACTCTCTTTCCAGATCTCATCCTTTCTCTTTTGGCTATAAAATTCTCTTCCACACTTACTGCATTATTTTTCATATCTGCTAAAGTTGTAAGATCACACTCACGCAACTCATATGTAAAATTAGTATCAAACCCACCCGGAAATTTTACTAAAGCCAAACCTTCAAGTGGTTTGATATGTGTGGGAAGAAAATTGTATATTGTTTAAATCTCACACAATAATATTGCACACTCTCACCAAAATTTCTTCTGATTTTCTCATAATCTGACAAAATTTGAAGGGGATTTTTCTTTTCTTCACATATTTCTATGAATTGTCAATGCAAGGCTTCTAAAGAGTCAATAGTGGTTTCTTGTAGAGCTCTGAACCATTTCCTTACTTCCCCTCTGAGACTTTGTATAAAAATCCTCATCTTCACATCCTCAACATCAATTTAATGAAGATCAAAGAAATCATTCATCTTGTGTACGTGCTTTTGGGTTGTCATAGGCTGAGTATTGTCAAACAAAGGGATTTTGGTTTGGTAATATTGGGGCATAGCACTCAGATTCTGAGGGAGAACAAGGGGGCATATATTGTAACAATGATTGGAGGTGGAGGATTAAAAACATTCATTTGGATGTTCGATGTGATCATGGGAGGATTGATCACTGATTGAGTAGTGTGAACAGTATTTGAAGAAGAAGGTGAGGAATGCAGAATATTTTGGGCGATAGTAGATGCAGTGATGGTATTTTGAAAGAATGAAGGATCCAAAGAAATAGTAGAAGAAGTTGAGATAAGAGGTCTTCTTATTACCCAACCATTTATTTGTGAAGAGAAGTTTCGCAGATCATCAAGAATGTGTAAAAGTTGTGACCCTGATTGTGACCCCAATTCAGTACGTGAAAACAGATCTTCAATGAAATTGTGAAAGGATATGAAGGAATCAACAGTTGTTTCATAAACCCAACTCAAATATTTTCTTTGGGATATGTTTTATTCAAAATTTATATCAAACTCAATATCTTGCAAGTTCTATAACTTTCCAGGGAGTGAATTAGCTCTGGGAATGGAAATTTTTTCTGATTAATTTCCAACTAAACTAGATTTCTCCACAACAGTTTCAACTTTTCTTCCTATGTTCTGAGGATCACTAACAATGGTGAGAGGATTCAGATCTGGATTGGATCTAGTGTATCTTTGGGAAGCCAGTATGTCCAATTTTGAAAGCTAACTTTCTCTTTACAACTTTCAATTCAACCTTTGAACAAACTCTAAACTTATCATCCGCAAGTTTAAGAATTTCAATGAAAATGTTAGGTCCCTATATTACTAGTATAGTCCCTTATTGTTGTTAGTGTAACCCCTTTATTGTTATTATTGTACCCCTGTAACCCCAATATTTTTATTATTGTGCACTTAAATTATTATTGTTAGGTCAGCTAGGATTACATTGTGGCCCCACTAGGGTTACATTGTGGCCCCATGGACTCCTATATATAGAAAGGAGGTTTTGTAATTTGTATCATCCAAGAATTGTTCATTCATGTAATGTATTGGAGGTGGCCCCCTTAAAGTGGCTTATTTCTAAGACGTTGACATCTCTTTTATTCTATTTTTGGAGTTGGTTTCCCAACATTTGGTATCAGAGGTTTGGATTCTAGGGTTTTGTTGCTCCTAACAGGTCATCGTGGCATGTTTGCTATAATTTTTTTTCTACGAAGGTTCAGAAGCTAAAACTTTTATAGTGCAAATCCGAAATCTTGAAGAACATTTTCACAAAATTTCAGAGCTTGGTCCACAATATTTTCGGAGATATGATCTATGGAAGTTATGGCTTTTCTACATAGGTTTAGAAGCTGAAATTTGTAGAGTGCGAAGCTAAATTCCTAAGAAGCATCGTTGCAAAATTTCAGAGCTTGGTTTGCAACATTTTCAGAGAGATGGTCTGTGGAAGTTAGGGATTTTTCAGGCTCCTGAATTTCATCTCAAAGAGGTGATCATGGGAAAAGCTTCATACCTCTCTCTCTGAGCATTGTATTGGAATAATGTAAAAAGTGGCCACAAGTACATGGACTGTAGTTTATTTTCTATCAATTTAAGAGCCAAAGGAGGAAACAGTGACACGTGGCAAGTCGTACAAGTTCGCTCTACTGAACCAGTCCATAATTGGGTCATTGTGGGAGATTGGAAATAAATTTGTCTTGAAGAATCCAAATCAGATAAGACCTATGGCATTTGAAAGAAGCTTCAGAGGGCTACTACAGGGCTGAATTTTAGATATTGAGGATCCAAAATTATATATATAATTCAATTTCAATATCGCGCTCCTCAAAAGCAAGTAAACGGTGTGTATTTTTTTTTCCGAATTGCATAAGTCTTGTTTGAAGAATCAAGTTGAATTGATTCCAAGGGCATATTATAGAATAGATAGCAGTATTGGATTCTAAAATTGGCCCTAGAAAGAATTCAACACCCATTAAGCCTTTAGAAGACTCTACTATGAATCATGAAGACTAAGAATGGAAACATGACATATCAAAATTACAAGAGCAAGTGCAACAAATTTCGCTCTCGCAAAGAGCAACAAAAAATGACAAGGAAGTTTTGAAGAAAGCCGTGGAAACTAAGATGGATGGTTTGAAGAAAGGTGTGGAATATAGGATGGATGGTTTGAAGAAAGTCATGGAAGCTAATATGGATGGCATGGAAGCTGTCATGGAATCTAAGATGGATGACATGGAAGCTAAGATCAATGAAAAAAATGGCAAACATGAAGAATGATCGAAAAGAAGACATTGAAGGTTTGAAAATTTTGATACAAGAAATGTTTCCTAATGGTGGAAAGATAGTAGAGGAAACTCATGATGAGAACAAAATAAATGTTAATCGTGATTTCATAAACTCTAATGTTGGAAGGAAGAACCACTATATTCCAAAAATGGATATGAGGAAGTTTGATGGAAAGGATCCTATAACATGGATACTACAAATGGAGAAATATTTTTATCTCAATAATGTTCAAAACACACAAAAGGTACGCATTGCAACTTTACATTTAGAAAAAAATACATTTGTATGGTATCAATGGCTTTGCTCCCGTAAAAAAATTGTCACTTGGTCAATTTTTACGGAGGAAATATTAGCACATTATGAGGATACAAAGAGCAACACCTTCTTTAGCCAATTGATAAACCTCAAAAAAAAGTGTTCAGTGGGGGAGCACATTGAGGACTTCCAAAAATTGAATATAAGGGTAACTGATATTCCAAAGGAACAAAGGATTGATCTCTTCATATGTACTTTAAAGGATAACATCCAACATGAAGTTCGTGTTTTGGAACCTAATTCATTGGAGAAGGCATTCAGGTTGGCAAGAAAATTTGAATGTAAAATTATGGCGACAAGGAAGCCTACCACTCACTTCTATAAAGAGGGAACTGTTGCTACTCCTAGATTTCCACAACCTACAAGGTTGACACCACAACAATTGGAAGAAAAAAGAGCAAAAGGGCTTTACTACAGTTGTGATAGAAAATACACTAAAGGTCATAAGTGTGCTGAGAAGAAATTATTTTACATAGATTGTGAAGAGGAAGAAGAAAATGAACAAGAAGAGGATATACACTAGGAACCAACCCTGGAAGAGGAAGAAATGAATCCGACCATATCGTGTAATGCACTGGTAGGAATTACCACTCCTCAAACTCTCAAGATAGAAGGACAAATCAAGAAGAAAAAGGTAATAGTGTTGATTGATTCAGGTAGCACCCATAATTTTATTCATTGTAAGGTAGCCAAGGAATTAAATTGTTTCCTATACCCAGCACCCGAATGTCAAGTGATGGTTGCAAATGGAGGAACTATAAATTGCTCTGGAAAATGCCATAATATCAAGCTAACCATGGGGGAATATGTATTGACTAGTCCAATGCTTTCCATTCCTATGGGAGGTGCTGATGTTGTACTAGGAGTACAATGGTTACAATCTTTGGGGACGGTAGCTTTTAATGTTCAAGAACTTTTCTTGAAATTTTTTTCAGAAGGAAAGGAAGTCGAATTACGGGGTATTGCGGGGAAGCCAGGAAGGATAATAAGCTCTAATGTCATGACAAATCTTCTAAAGAAATAAAAACGAGGCGTAATTGCACAATTATGCTCACTAGAAGTTCCAACATCAAAATCATCTATTTCTGCAGATCTCCAACAAGTCTTGGACAATCATTCCAAGGTGTTTGAAACTCCCAAAGGACTCCCACCTATTCGTGATTATGATCATGCTATTCATTTTATTCCAGGAAGTGTTCCTCCAAACATCAGGCCTTATAGATATCCTTACTTCCAAAAGAGCGAAATTGAACGTATGATTGCAGAAATGTTAGAGGCGGGTATAATTAAACCTAGTCAAAGTTCTTTCTCTGCTTCTGTAGTATTGGTACACAAGAAGGATGGATCATGGCGAATGTGTCCGGATTATAGGGAGCTCAATAAGCTCACCATTAAAGACAAATTTTCCATTCCTGTGATTTATGAATTATTGGATGAATTACATGGAGCAATTTATTTTACCAAGTTGGATCTTCGTTCAGGATATCATCAAATTAGAATGAAGACTGAAGATATTACGAAAACAACATTTCGAACTCATGAGGGTCATTATGAATTTTTGGTCATGCCTTTTGGCCTTACCAATGCACCTTCTACATTTCAAGGGTTGATGAATTCCATTTTCAAACCCTTCCTTAGAAAATTTGTGCTCGTATTTTTTGATGATATACTAATCTACAACAGGTATTGGAAGGATCATGTTCAACATGTTGACAGGGTGCTCAAACTCTTGCAGGAGAAACAATTATATGAAAAACATCCAAATGTTTCTTTGGAGTACAAGAGGTGGAATATCTAGGTCATATTGTATCTCATGAGAGTGTTAAGGTAGACCCTAACAAAATTAAAGCCATTAAGGAATGGAAAGTCCCCACAACCATAAAGAAGTTGTGAGGATTTATCAAGTTAACAGGGTATTATCGCAAGTTTGTTAAAAATTATGGGAGAAGAGCAGCACCTCTAACAACATTATTGAAGAAAGATGTATTTTCCTGGAATCCTGAAGCAACTAAGGCCTTTGAAAATCTTAAAGAGGCAATGAGCCTAGCACCGGTCTTAGCTATGCCAGACTTCACAAAAACCTTAATTGTGGAATGTGATGCCTCAGGAAATGGAATTGGTCTTGTTTTAATGCAAGAAGGAAGAACCATTGCTTTTGAAAGTTGTCCAATCAAAGGAAATTATTTACAGAAAGATATTTATGAGAAGGAAATGTTAGCAATACTGCATGCACTAAGGAAATGGCGAACTTACCTAATGGGAAGACACTTCAAGGTAAAAACTGATCATGATAATCTTAAACTCTTTTTGGAACAAAGACTATCTTCAGAAGAGCAACAAAAATGGGTCACAAAGATTTTGGGTTATGACTTTGAAATAATCTAAAAAAAAGGGAAGCTAAATGTTGTTGCAGATGCACTCTCAAGAAAGAATGAAGAGGTGGAAGCATTGCTTTGTGCCATTTCTATTTTCCAACCAGATTGGATAACCGAAGCAAGAGATGAATGGAAGAAGGACAAAGATGTATGGACACTCATTCAAAAGTTGCAGCAAGATCCTAGTACATCTGATACATTTAGTTGGAAAAATGATTCCTTATGGTACAAAGATCGCTCATATCTTTGTAAGAATTCCCAACTAAAACAAAAGATTCTTCTGGAATTGCACACTTCTCCTTTAGGAGGACACTCAGGATTTTTAAAAACTTACCACAAGGTGAAGAAAGATTTTTTTTGGGATGGCCTTAAATCTGATATTCAAAAGTTTGTGGCGGAATGTTTGGTTTGCCAGCAGAATAAAGTGGAGACAATTAAGACCCCGGGACTTCTACAACCTTTATCCATTCCAAGTCAACGTTGGGAGGAGATTTCAATGGATTTTATCAGAGGTTTACCTAAGTCCGAAGGAAAGAGTGTCATCATGGTGGTAGTTGATAGACTTACCAAGTATGCACACTTTTGTGCATTATCTCATCCATTTAAATCAATTACAGTTGCTACTACATTTATGGACAGAATTCAAAAGCTACATGGAAGCCCAAGGGTTATTGTGAGCGACAGAGATCCCATTTTTACTGGAAATTTTGGACGGAGTTATTTTCTTGTTTGGGTACTCAATTAGCTCATAGCTCATCTTAGCATCCTCAATCTGATGGTCAAACTGAGATAGTAAATAAATGTTTGGAAGGATATCTTCGTTGTTTTGTATCTGATAAACAAACACAATGGGTCAAGTGGTTACCTCTCGCTGAATGGTGGTATAACACTTCCTTCCATCCTGCAGCAAAAATGACCCCATTTATGGCACTTTATGGATATCATCCACCATCGATCACATCATCTTTAAGGGAAAATTTGAAGGTTCAAGCAGTGGAAGATCACATCAAGAATCAACAAGAAGTTCTCCAACTCTTAAAGGATAACCTGAATTTGGCACAAAATCGAATGAAACAACAGGCAGATCAACATCGCAGCGAGAGAAGTTTTGATGTAGGAGATTGGGTATTTTTACGGCTACAACCATATAAACAAATGTCCCTCAAGCAAGCTAAAAAGGATAATAAATTATCGCCAAAGTACTATGGTCCTTACAAGGTGTTGCAAAAGATTGGTACTATGGCATACAAATTGGAGCTTCCTGCTTCCTCGCGAGTACATCCAGTTTTCCATGTTTCATGCTTAAAGAAGGTTATAGGTGAAAATCTTCCAGTTCAAACAATATTGCCAGAACTTGATGAGGAAGGAAAAATCATATTGGAACCTGAAGCGGTCACGGAAACAAGAACTCGACAGCTACGGAATCAATCAATTTTAGAGTATCTCATCAAGTGGAAGAACTTACCCACTGAAGATTCTACATGGGAGGATGAGAAGTTTATACAGAAGCACCCAGAGCTACTCAAGTGTTGAGGACAACACTCTTTTGAAGGAGAGGGGCATGTTAGGTCCCTATATTACTAGTATAGTCCCTTATTGTTATTAGTGTAACCCCCTTATTGTTATTATTGTACCCCTATAACCCCCATATTGTTATTATTGTACCCTTAAATTATTATTGTTAGGTCAGCTAGGATTACATTATGGCCCCATGAACTCGTATATATAGAAGGGAGATTTTTTAATTTGTATCATCCAAGAATTGTTCATTCATGTAATGTATTGGAGGTTGCCCCCTCGAAGTGGCTTATTTCTAAGGCGTTGACATCTCTTTTATTCTATTTTTGGAGCCGGTTTCCCAACAGAAAATTTATTGGGGTGGATCTATTCTTACTTTTTCTTCCTTATTGGAGTCGCCAAAATGTTATCACTCAGATTGAACCTCTGGTTGAAGAAGGAAATTCCGAGGTAACCACAAACCATTCTTAGCCAAGTATATAGCCCTATTGGGCAAGGAGAGAGCTCTCTTCATAAGGATCATAGCCAAGATAGCTGAGTAAGAAGATATTAGGCTAGGTATAGTAACTGAGGGTTTTGATTTGATTGTATAGGGTTGTGCTGGATCAGAAGGAGAAAAATAGTCATGGAAAGGGAAATTAGGTCAAAATTTGTAGGGTGATCTATGGGGCAAGGTAGGCATAGTGATTTAGCACTTTAGGCTTTCAATGGGTGGGATGATCAAGATAGTTGAGGAGATAGAAAGAGCATGGTGAAATCATAGGTACTTTCTAAACTAAATAAATTACAGGCTATGAATATCTACACAAAACTGAGCATATGAGAATGGATTCTTCTTATCTAACTTGCATACATTCACATAGAAGTTATGAAATGATGAAGAAACTTAACAATAAATTTCAACACATGAAAAAAAAAGGAGAAACTGAACTAAACCCCATACCATAGGGATCCCATAAAAATAGCTGCAATTCTAATTAATATTCCTACTGAGAGCTAATACAAAGTGTGTTTCTTCAAAGGCCAAGCATCCAATTGAGTCCAACCCTTACTAATGAGAAATAAGAAGAAGATATAGACTTCAAAAAAACTCACCCCGACCTCAAGGAATTGAATCCATGAGATGAGGATCATTTTCTAGCAAATGTTGAACAAGAATATGAGGACTAGGAAGACCCAACAACTTGCCTCTAAAAGAAAGGAAAATGATTCATTTGACCTCTAGAGGACTCAAGCTGATGAATCTACCTATAGTAAACTAATCGCCATCATAATTAAATTCATATGTATCAATTAAATCACTAAAAACCCCAACTAGTGAGGTAAAACACAAAAATTACGTGAAAAGCAGAGAAAACTCCAAAACTGGTAGAATTTCTCCTATGCACATCGCCAAGGTGGAAAAAATAGTCCTTATTTCAGGTCACTTTTGAAGGACTTCCCAATGTCCAAATTGAGCTCACGATAGCTCACTAGAAATCCTGTCCTGACTACTTTCTAGATATTCTTTTAGTTTCTTATTTGGAGTTTTTTTGACCATAAAAAAGTGCAATCTCCAAAGACTGCCTCTATGTGCAGCGCCACCGTGAAAAAGAGGCAGAAACATGATTTTTTAGGTGTTTTTGGCCCTTTTTCATGAATATTTTTGCTCCAAATTCCTAGAAAAAGTATAGGGTACATATCCTCATCATTATAAAGCCACTAATGTCTTTCATTTTTCCATTGGATGCCCCAAAAGAGTAATGAGCACGAAGGCGCGACGCATAGAGCAGAAATTTCTGTTTTTTTCAAAATTTGCGCAAAAATTCAACAATTTCCAAACATTTTAAAAAAATTTCAAAGTTTGTTGGATAAGCCCACAATCGCATGTCAAGTTGAGCTAAGGAGGCATCAGCAAGTATCTTGAGTTTGTCACCTCCTTTCTTACCCTTCCGGATCTCCTTCAGTTTATCCTTCATCTGTTTGACCTTGATTTTGCAAATTTTGTTCCAAGTCTGATAGTGATGGGCCATGTGCCTAAGCATCTAATTGTATCCATTGGACTTCATCAACAGCTTCTCCAAGTGAATTTTGACTCTCTCAAGCCACACTTCTTTGTTATATTCAATCTCCTTTGCCAACTACTGGTCAAAACTCAGACTTTGGCCTTCTTTCTTTTCTTTCTCCAATGCTCTTTTGAGGCCTCTTGTCTTTGGAATTTTCTTGATGTTTTCAGCCTCCTCAATATCTTCCATGGATGCTTGATTAATCATGTTTTTCCTCCTCTCCTGTAACAACTTCATCTCTAAAAGAGTTTTCTTATCTGTCAACTATTTGTTCTCTTGTTCTAGGGAAGAGTTGATGAATTTTCCCCTCCCAAGATCAGTTTGCAGCTCTCTGATCTGTGCCTCATTATCTTTGATGGAAATTCTTGATGTGGCAGTGACATCAAACTCTTCAAGGTCTACTAGCTAAAAATCAGCCTCTACCTCATGGGCATCTTCATGCTCTTGATATGTTTCTCCATGGTTGGCCTCTACGATTTTCTCTTTTCCCTTCAATGCCTGGTGTACCTACTTTGTTGTTGAAGACGGTAAATCCCCTTCCACACCATGTGGAGCAAGAATTTTCCTGTGTTTTGGTGAAGAAGGCAAGGCCCCTTCCACACCATGTGGTGCAAGCATTTGCCTCTCTACTGCAAAAAAAATTCTAAGCCCTCTTTGATATGTTACATTGCATTGTTTGACTTGCCAGGGTGGTTCAAATTTATGATTCCTTGTTTTTGTAGTTGTAGGGTTAGTATATGTCTCTCTTATCTCTTATGGCATTGGTGGAGGAATTTGGGGATTTGTGAATATTTCATTGGAAATGAAGGTATCCAAAGTGATATTGAGTAGATTGAGATTATGAAGCACAAGGAGTTTGATGAGGGAGTGATGATAGAGGTTGTTCATCTGCTGATGATATTATTTATTTGCCACCAAGTATGCCATCTTATCAAAGTTCTAGAGCAAATATGGGATGTTAAGCATTCTCACCCTAGTGAAATGCATGAGCAACCTAATATGATATGTGTACAATCTTGAGAATCTGCCCTCACAAGTGAAGTATGTCATGATAATCTTCATCATCGGTGCATACTCGCTGAGGAGGAAAATGAAAGGGAAAAATTTTATCATTTCATTCTTGTACCTGGTCTTGAGGTAAGGCTTAAAATAATGATCACCCATGTCCTGTGCTTTGTACCATCTCTCCCCTACATTTGGAATCCATGTAGCATCAACAATAATAGAAGTGGAAATGGAAAAAGTTACACCTGCGAGGGTTACCCTGTTATCATGGAGGTTCAGTATGAAAAGCCTAGTCAATTCAGGGTGATGCTGAAATATTTCCACCTTTTCAAAAAACTCATAGCACCTAACATATCTGAAACGTGACACGGCTAAAGGTGAAGCCTCTATCTCTCTAAGGTTTGTTGGATCTACTCTGATGATTCTGCCTCCCTTGTGTGTCCTTCTTTTCTGTACAATATCATCTTCCTCAAACTCATCATCACTGTGTTCCTCCTCTCTATAATATATGTCCTCTCTCTCCATGCTTGTTTCTTTTGCACTTTGGAAACCCTAGGGAAGAGGGAAGAAAGGGAGAGTGAATAAGGGAGTGAAGGGAATGGGAGCAGGGAAGGAAACAATTAAATGAGGGCTTTAGGGGATAGGTATAGGGTCACAAAAATTAAGGGAGATGGGGAAAAGGGTTAAGAAACCTTGTGAGGTGATGGGAGGTGAAAATATGAAGGGATATTAAAATGAGAATTTAATTACAGGTCAAATGTAGGGGGGAAATCTAGGAAAAATTAGTGAAAGTCCTAGAAATTTGGATTTTAATGGAAAAGAGTAAAGGGACGTAGGGATGAGGATGTAGGGGTAGTTTTAGTGTTTTTTAGAATTATGGGATGATGTGGTAGGGTCTAGAGAAAATTAATTTGGGACAAGGGGGTTTTGGGAAATTTGTGAGGGGAATGGGGATTTTGGGAGTGACAAAGAAAAACTAGGGTTTTTTGTAATTTTTTCCAACATAAAACTCACACACAAGCATAAAATAGAGAAAGATGGAGTTACAAGGGCTCACTTACTTGTTTTTGAGATGAAGAAAACAACCTTGAGGCATTTAGAGAAGTTTTGAAGGGATTTTTCCCTATGTGCAGTGCCTTACCTAGGTGAGCAGTGCCCTATCTCTATGCGCAACACTGTGTAACTTTGCACTGGAGAAAACAATAAATGTGCAGCGTCGGCCAATTTTTGCAGTTTTTCCCTTGTTCAAATCTCCTGCTCCAAAATTGCATTTTTCTCCTTGACACATGAACAAATAAGGATTTCTTTTTGGCAAATGGGATTTTATACTTTGAACGAATTTTGGATTATGAATAATTGGGACTCACACTTCTTTCTTCTAATTAACCTTTCAAAAAAAAATTTGATGCTTTTGATGACTGACATGGCCTTTTTATTTCTTCATCAAATGTCTTTAGCTAGTAATAAGAATATTTTTATGGTTTTATTACATATAATGACTTAAAATTACATAAGATTAGGAATAATAAAATAACTCTGTTTTTATCTCAAAAATGTGATTTTGAGATGAAAAATTATAAAGATGAAATGAAACTTTACATGGAAAACCTAACTGAAGAAAATAATAAGTTTATTCTGGGTCACCTTCACACCTACTGCTTCCCTTTATTGTAGATTAGACAATGCAATGATTTGACCTAATGAAACCCTTGACCTAATGAAAAATGAAAGAAACTAACTCAATGAGTGACTTTGACTAAAAGTGGAATGAGAGCAACCTTGCTTCAACATGGTGATGACACGCAAGAGGGTCAATAGGAATATACTTATGAAGGAAAATGGGAGACTTGACAAGGAGAACCACTAGTGGAACAATTTTATATCATGACCTAATGGAATGATTGAAAATTCTTTAGAGTGGGACACCTAAGATGCACATGCAAAATGTGTTTTGATCCCTGGTGGAAGTATGCAAATACTGAAACTAACATTGGCCTTATTGTTGATGACAAATCCTTGGAGGTGTCAAGAACACCATAGACCAAGTGACTAACCTTTGGGCCAATATGGGCAAACAATTTAAAGACTGTAGGATATGAAAACTAACTCAAAAAACAAACCAAAGTGACAGAGAACTGACTCAAAAAATGACTTTGAAACTAACTCAAAATTGACTTAAAAACTCTGAAAATAATATAAGATCAACAATATTTATAGCCTTCACTTCGGGCCCCAAGCCTAAATGATTTCCTTCTCCAAACCTTGCAGAAAATACAAACTAGTATTTACAATGAAAGTGGAACATTATTTCAGAAGTTGCATCAGAAATAGTAATGTTTAAAGAGCCTACCATTGACTGGTCCTCCTGAACATTCTTGTCCATTCATCTCTTCCAGCAAATAGGCATTTTGTCCTCGATAAGCTAATATCTTGTAGGGTATTTCCATAGATTTTCAAATTTCCTATGTTTTCCTTTCTCTTCATTTCTTGCAACCCATCGCAACACTATATCTTCCAACTAAAACTTATCTGCCTTGGTCTTGCGATCATAAATCTTCTTGATTTTCTCTTGAAGTTTAGATGAAATTTGAGAAACTTCCTCCCTTGTTTACTGAAGGTGAATCATTTTATTGATTTGACGTTGAATATCATCTTCCTCATTACCCGCTTCCTACAATAATCTCATAATCGGGACTGCAAGTGATGTAGGAAACATTGTATCTATACCATAAACCAATTCAAAGGGTGACATAACTATAGAATTATTTTTTCTCACTCGGTCTGCCCACAAAGCATTGGTAAGCTTCCTATGCCAATTATTCTTATTCTCCTCCAACATTTTCTTAATTATATTAACCAAAGATTTATTAGAGGACTCAGCTAATCCATTTCCCTATGGATAGTATCCAGTAGAATGACCTGACCTGATGTTATACTTGTTACAAAACTCAGTCATTTTCTTTGAATTGAATTTAGCTGCATTATCTATAGTAATCTTGTGAGGATAACCAAAACAAGATAAGATATTGGAATCTAAAAACTGAATAATTACCATGTTTGTATCTTGCCTTGTAGGAATGGCCTTGATCCACTTGGTGAAGTAGTCGATGGCAGTCATAATCCATCTATGTTGTGTTGATTATGTAGGATGAATTTCCCCAATAAAATTGAGTCCCCACTGTTGAAAAGGATCATTTAATACAATAGGATTCAGTGGAAGAGGAAGGAGTTTCCTTTTTCCTTGAAAAAGTTGGCATTCATGGCAGCTTGTGACTGTTTCGTACAAATATGAAAATAGAGTCAGCCAATAATACCCTGCTCTCAACACTTTATTAGCTATTGTTTTCCAAAATAAGTGGCCTCCACAATATCCATTATGGAATTCATCCATTACTTGCTTAGCTTCATCTTCAACCAGAAAATTTAAAACAACACCTCCTGGATGTTTCCAATAAAGGGCACTACCTAGAATGCAGAATTTAGCATATTTTAATTTCAAATACCTACCATTACTTTTTGAAATTCCAGGAGGAGAACAAAAGTTCTAAATAACATACACTATATCTGAATAGCATGGTGAAGTGAGAAACATTTATGATACCTGTATTAGAGCGCAATATTCTTCATCATCTGATATTGCTAGACTAAGGTTTATATCTAGAGCATGTAAGTTTGATTCAACCATGAGCTTGGCTAACCCCTGTCCCTTGACCAAGTTGGTGGGCTTTATCTCGAGATCATACTCTGTCATTGCTACCATCCATTTACCTCTTCTTCCTTCTAGATCAGCCTGCATGAGAACTTCTTTAATAGCTGCATTTGGAACATAAGCTACAGTGTGTGAATGTATAATATAGACCCAAAAATCCTTCAAGGCTTTGATTAAGGCCAAAGATTGCTTCTAAATAATATTATAGAGAAGAAAATCATCTCTAATGGCTCGATTAAAAAAATAAATGGGCTGCTCAACCTGATCCTTCTTTTGCATCAAAACTGCAGCCAAGGTGTGCTCAGACGCAAATGAAAATATTATAAATCACTAGTATAATAAGGACTAACCAAAACAGGGGTTGTAGTTAAAGCAAGATTTACCAAGTTGAAAGACTTCATAGCATCATTAGTCCATTTTACACTGTTGTCCTTCTTCAACATATTAGTCATTTCACACAATAGCTCGGGCAAATTAGGAATAAATTTGCATAATAAATTCATCATGCCATTGAAAGCTTGTATCTCCTTTTTATTGCATGGAAACTCTATTTTCTGAATTTCTTCTACTCTAGAAAGATCAATGCGAATTCATTCCTCCATAGAAAAAAGACTCTATTTCGGATTCAGAGAAATTCCGAACTCCCTGCATTTCTGAAAAACAATTCTCAAATGGTGTAAATTCTCATCATCAGAACCTAAAAACACTGTCAAATCATCTAAATACACCACTAAGAAAACTTCGTTCTCAGTAGAAAAAGCTATATCCATCGCCCTCTGAAAAGTATCCCCCACATTTTTTAGTCCAAATGGCATTTTGACATATTGAAAGGTCCCACATGGTGTTGTGAAAGAAGTTTTATCTTGGTATTTTTCATGTACAAAAATCTGATTATAACCTGAGCAACCATCAAGCAGCGACATCCATGATGCTCCAACTACCCTTTGCAAAATATGCTCCATCTTAGGAAGAGGTTAATTATTCTTCAAAGACACTTTATTTAAATTCTGTAAATCAATGCACAAACTTATCTATCCGGTTTTTTTCCTTACCGGAACCAAATTTGAAACCCAATCAGAGAATCTAATTGGAACAATAATACCATATTTATAAAATTTATTTACATATTTCTCTATGGATGGCAATAGTTTTGGATTTATCCTTCTTAACTTATGTTTGAAAGGTTTTTTCTCCAGCTTGATGGGAATAGTGTGCTGAATAATAATTTTTTCATAGACCTTCAAATCTACATAATCCCATGGGAAAATATCAGAAAATTCAGATAAAAATTTGATGTACTTATCTTTTGCTTCAGGAGATAATGTCTTAGACAACTTAACCATCTTGGGCTTATGTTCTCTTCTGATGTTTACATCTTCCACACCCTTTTCTATAGGAATGAATGTTGGTTTTCTCGCCACATCATCCTGATCAAAAAATTATTCTAAAGGTATGAGACCTCTAGGAATAATATTAACCTTCAACTGCAAAACGTTAATCTGATTGGCCTCTATGTTTTGATCATAAGAATCACAAACATCATCAATAAAATCATCTTTGAACTTTTCTTCATTCTACAAACAGCTATTAATTTCTTTGTCATCCCAAAAAAATTGCCAATACCTTAAGTTATAAGGAACACTAGGTCTATGTTTGACATGAATTTCAAATTTATTAATTGAGTTCATTGGAATTTTGAGATTAATTGCTACTATATCTACCGAATCCACAATGATATTTTGACTTCTTGGTACCACTTTCAATGTATATTTAGGGAACATTTTCAAGATATCCAAGACCGCATTCCTATAAGCTCTCATTTTCGGATGCTTTGCTTGATATTCTCCTTTCACCTGCTTTATGACAAGCTCAGAATCACCATAAACATAAATTCTTTTTGTGGCAAGTTTCTTCAAAATTTTGAGACCTATGATCAATGCTTCATACTCCGCTTCATTGTTAGAACAATAAAACACCAATTTATAATATCATTCTCTAACATTACTTGGAACTCTATCTAGCTTACAAACAAGACTTCGGATCCAAATTCCAATACATACACCTTCCTTACCCAAAGCACCATCGAAGTCCATGCTCCAAAGGCCATATTCATCTTCTAGTGCTGAAACTTAACTATTGGCTTTGATTTAATTTTTCCAGTCACCTCATTTTTCTGTTCTGCACTCATTTTATGTTCTTCTAAGGGTTGTTCGGAAGAAGTCACCACTCTTTTTTCTTGATCAAGAACTTCTCTAAAACACTCTGAAACTTCTAGTACATCTTCTACCTCTACTAGATGACTATTTACATCGTTCAAACTACCATCATTATACAAAATAAAAGACTCTATATCTGTATGTACAAACTATATTGGATGATTTATGGGCTTCTCCTTACTAGTTATCATGTAATTCATCTTCTTTTCTCGGTACAATTTCCTCAATTTCCCAAAAACATGAATAGTAGAAAAAGAGAAATCAAGTTGTAAAGTACCTTTGAGTTTAGCTCCCCATGATCTAGACAGCAACATGCCGAATCGAGGCGGTATATCAACCACCACCACATCAATTAAGACATTCTTGGCTGGGATTGGTCTAAGGAAACCACTAAATATTTAATGAGACCAATGCAACGAACTCTACCAAAATCAAAAGAATATAAATCATGGTATGTTTGGGTGATATCCATGCCCATATTTTCCATAATATCCTTTTTCATTAAATTGTGAGAAGCCCCAGAATCAAGCATAGCATTATGAAGTATATACTCATGTAGTCTAAGGCTTAAATAAAAGGGGGAAACTTCACTCTCTTCTAACTGAACATCTATAGCTAGACCGAAGATGAGCTCATGCTGGTCATCTTCAACGTTAACCATATCGGATAAAGGATCAATTAGCAACATTTTAGACACCTGGTGTTTATAGTGACTATTCTTTACTAATTCTGTCAAAGGAACGGACACTTTAAATTTAGCTATTTCACTTTCTAAATTAAAATTTGTGACTTTATCTACCTCCTTGATGATGGTAACTCTTCTATCATTTTGATCTTTTGTTACATTCTCCCTTTTCTAAGCGTCTTTCTCTTTAGTAGCTGAGCTTGTTGATGGCTGCTTGATTTTTCTATGATTCTGATCTGCATGCTCTTTATCGTTTCTCTGATTGTTTGGAAGATCATTTTTTGGCTAGACCTCATTTATTTTCTGAATAGGACTCACAGGTACATCTCTTCTCCTTAAAGAATATTGTTTCTGTTGTGCACTCAAAGCATTCATATACCCACACTGATAATCATTAGATTCAGTTTCCAAATCATCATCATTTGCCAAGATGTAGTCCTTATCTTTTGGAATATCCAAATTTTAAGTATACTCTTCATCTTCAGTCAGAAATATGGGCAGACAATCTGATGTAAATAAATTCTTTGTTTTTATAACCATATCTTCATCTTCTTCCTCTTTCACTGCTTGAACATAATTCTACTCTAACAGGGTCCAAATATGTTGTTGTTGTACTAGTTGTTCAGATTCTTTCTGATCTCTTTGCTTGATTATGAAATGAGGCTGCTGCCCTCTGAAATTGGGGTTCTGAATTTGCATTTCAGGCCTATCTGAGATAGAGAACCGATCAACCATTTTTTCCATAGTTCGGATTAATGAATCCATCTTAACATTAGAAGTAGATGTCTCCTCCTTCACAGTCACTCTCTTTTCAGATCTCATCATTGCTCTTTTGGATAGAAAATTCGCCTCCACACTTACTGCATTATTTTTCATATCAGCTAAAGTTGTAAGATAACATTCACACAGATGATATGCCATATCAGTATCAAACCCATTTGGAAATTTGACTAAATCCAAAACTTCAGGTGGTTTGATATGTGCGGGAAGAGAACTGTAAACTATATTAAATCTCACACAATAATATTGCACACTCTCACCAAAATTTCTTTTGATGTTCTCATATTCGGACAAAATTTGAAGGGGATTTTTCTTTTCTTCTCATATTTCTACGAACGGTTGATGAAAGGCTTCTAAAGAGTCAATAGTGGTTGCTTGTAGAGCTTTGAACCATTTCCTTACTTCCTCTCCAAGATTTTGTACAAAATTCCTCATGTTCACATCTTCAACATCAATTTCATGAAGATCAAAGATATCATTCATCTTGTCTACGTGATTTTGGGCTATCATAGGATGAGTATTGTCAAACAAAGGGATTTTGTTTTGGTAATCTTGGGGCATAGCATCCAGATTCTAAGGGAGAACAAAGGGGACATATCTTGCAGCCATGATTAGAGGTGGAGGATTAAAAATGGGGATTTTGATGTTTGGTGTGATCATAGGAGGATTGATCTATGATTGAGTAGTATGAACACTATGTGAAGAAGAAGGTGAGGAATGAGGAATATTTTGGGTGATAGTAGATGTACTGATGGTATTTTGAAAGAATGAAGGATCCAAAGAAATAGTACAAGAAGTTGAGATCTGAGGTCTGCTTATTACCCAAGCATTTATTTGAGAAAAGAAGTTCTGCAAATAATCAAGAATGTGTACAAGTTGTGACCCCGATTGTGACCCCAATTCAGTATTTCAAAATAGATCTTCAATGGGATTGTGAAAGGAAATGAAGGAATCAACAATTGTTTCGTCAACCCAACTCAAATATTTTCTCCCAAATATTTTTTGTTCAAAATTTATATCAAACTCAATATCTTGCAAGGTTTCTAACTTTCCAAGGAGTGAATTAGCTCTGGGAATGGAACTTTTGTCTGATTGATTTCCAGCTAAACTAGATTTCTCCACAACAGTTTTAGCTTTTCTTCCTATGTTCTAAGGATCACTAACAATGGTGGGAGGACTCGGATCTGGATTGGATCTAGTGTATCTTCGGGAAGCCAGTATGTCCAATTTTGAAAACTAAATTTCTCTTTAAAACTTTCAATTCATCCTTTGAATAAAATCTAAACTTATCATCCACAAGTTTAAGAATTTCAATGAAAATTTACTAGGGTGGATATAATCTTACTTTTTCTTCCCTAGTGGAGTCGTCAAAATGTTATCACTGGCATTGAACCTCAGGTTGAAGAAGGCAATTCCGAGGTAGCCATAAATCATGCTTAGCCAAGTAGCTAGCCCTACTAGGCAAGGAAAGGGTTGTCTCCGTAAGGATCACAGCCAAGATGGTTGAGTAAGAAGATATTAGGCTAGGTATAGTAGCTTAGGGTTTTGATTTGATTGTATAGGGTTGTGCTAGATCAGAAGGAGAAAAATAATCAGGGAAAGGGAAATTAGGTCAAAATTTGTAGGGTGTTCTATGGGGCAAGGTAGGCATAGTGATTTAGCACTTTAGGCTTTCAATGGGTGGGATGATCAAGACAAGTGAGGATCTAGAAATAGAATGGTGAAATTATGGGTTCTTTCTAAACTAAATAAATTACAGTCTGTGAATGTCTACCCAAAACAAAGCATATGAGAATGGATTATGCTTATCTAACCTGCATATATTCACTTAGAAGTTATGAAATGATGAAGAAACTTAAAAATACATTTCAACACATGAAGAAAAATGAGAAACTGAAATAAACACCATACCATAGGGATCCCATAAAAATAACTGTAAATCTGATTAGTATTCCTGCTCAGAGCTGATACAAAGTGGTTTCTTCAAAGGCCAAGCATCTAGCTGAGTCCAACCCTTACTAATGAGAAAGAAGAAGAAGATATAGACCTAAAAACAACTCACCCCATCCTTAGGGAGTCGAATCCATGAGATGAGGGTCAGTTTCCACTGAATGTTGAACAAGAATCTGAAGAATAGGAAGACCCAACAACTTGCCTCTAAAAGAGAGGAAACTGATTCATTTGATCTCTAGATGACTCAAGCTAATGAATATACCCATGGTAAACTAATCCCCATCATAATTAAATTCATGTTTATCAATTAAATCAGTGAAAACCCCAAATAGTGAGGTAAAACTCAAAAATTACATGAAAAATAGAGAAAACTCCAAAATAGTAGAATTTGTCCTATGCAGATCACCAAGGAGGAAAACAAACCATTCTTTCAAGTCACTTTTGAAGGACTTCCCGATGTCTAAATTGAGCTCATGATAGCCCACTGGAAAGCCTATCCTGAATAATTTCCAAATATTCTTGGATTTTTTTTTACCCCACAAAAGTGAAATATCCCAAGACTGCCTCTATGCACAATGCCACCCTGAAAAAGAGGCAGAAACATGATTTTTTGGGTGTTTTTAGCCCTTTTGCGTGACCAGTTTTACTCCAAATTCTTAGAAAAAGTATAGGGGGAATTTCCTCATCATTCTGAACCCAATGATGTCTTCCACTTGTCCATTGGATTACCCAAAAGAGTACGCAACGCCAAGGCGTTGCACATAGAGCATAAATTTCTGTGTTTTTCAAAATTTGCCCAAAAACTCAAAAATTTCCAAACATTTTCCAAAATGTTCAAAGTTTGTGAGATAAGCCTACAATCACATGCCAAGTTGAGCTAAGGAGGCATCAAAAATTATCTTGAGTTTTTCACCTCCTTTCTTACCCTTCCACATCTCCTTTAGTTTATCCTTCATCTATTTGACCTTGATAATGCAAATTTTGTTCCAGGTCTGATAGTGATGGGCCATGTGCCTGAGCATATGATTTTCTTTTTCGGCCTTCATTAGAATCTTATTCAAGCAAATGTTGACTCTCTCAAGCCACATTTATCTGTTATCTTCAATCTCCTTTGACAACTGTTGGTCATAACTCAGAATTTGGGCTTCTTGATTTTCTTTCTCCAATGCTCTTTTGAGGCCTCTTGTCTTTGGTCTTTTCCTGATGTTTTCAGCCTCCTCAAGATCTTCCATGGTTTCTTGATTAATCATGTTTTTCCTCGTCTCCTGTAGAAACTTCATCTCTAAAAGAGTTTGATTGTCTGTCAACTGTTTATTCTCTTGCTCCAGGGAAGAGATGATGAATTTTTACCTCCCAAGATTGGTTTGCAACTCTCTAATCTGTGCCTCCTTTTCTTTGATGGCAATGATTGATGTGGCAATGTCATCAAAATATTCAAGGTCTACTAGCTCAAAATCAGCCTCTACCTCATGGGCATCTTCATGCTCTTGATCTGTTTCTCCATGGTTCACCTCTATCATTTTCTCTTTTCCCTTCAATGCTTGGTGTACCTCCTTTGTTGATGAAGAAGGCAAAGCCCCTTCCACACAATGTGGGGCAATCATTTGACTATGTGCTGATGAAAAATGAAAATCCCCTTCCACACCATGTGGAGAAAGCATTTGCCTCTCTGCTGAAAACAATTTTCTAAGCCCTCTTTGATATGTTACACTGCATTCTTTGACTTTCCTGGGTGGTTTAACTTTATGCCTACTTTTTTTTTTTGTAGCAGGTCTAGTAGATGTCTCTCTTATATCTTGTGGCATTGGTGGAGGAATTTGGGGATTTGTGAATATGTCATTGGAAATGAATGTATCCCAATAGATGTTGAGTAGATTGATATGATGAAGCACAATGAGTTTGATGAAGGAGTGATGATAGAGGTTGTTCATCTACTGATGATATTCTTTATTTGCCACCAAGTATGCCATCTTCTCAATGTTCCAGAGAAAGAAATATGGGATTTTCAACATCCTAAACCTAGTGAAATGCATGATAAGCCTTATATGATATGTGTACAATCTGGAGAATTTTCCCTCGCAAGTGAAGTATCTCATGATAATCTTCATCATGGGTGCATACTTGCTGAGGAGGAAACTAAAAGGGAAATAAATTATTTTTTAATTCTTGTACCTGGTCTTTAGGTAAGGCTCAAAATAATTATCACTTATTTCCTGTGCTTTGTACCATCTCTCCCCAACATTTGGAATCCCTGTAGCATCAACAATAATAGAAGTGGAAATGGAAAAAGTTACACCTATGAGAGCTACCCTGTTATCATGGAGGTTCAGTATGAAAAGCCTAGTCAACCTGGGGTGATGTTGAAATATTTCCACCTTTTCACAAAATTCATAGCACCTGACATATTTGAAATACGACACAACTAAAGGTGAAGCCTCTAGATCTCTAAGATTTGTTGGATCTACTCTGATTACTCTGCCTCCCTTGTGTGGCCTTCTTTGTTGTATAATATTTAATTCCTAAAAATTCTAATCATTGTGTTCCTCCTCTCTATAACCTCTGTCATATCTCTCCATTCTTGTTTCTTTGGCACTTTGGAAACCCTAGGGAAGAGGGAAGAAATGGAGAGTGAATAAGGGAGTGAAGGGAATGGGAGCAGGGAAGGAAATGATGAAATGAGGGCTTTAGGGGATAGTGATAGGGTCACAAAAATTAAGGGATATGGGGAAAAGAGTTAAGAAACCTTGTGAGGTGATGGGAGGTCAAAATATGAAGGGAGATGAAAATGAGAATTTAATTACAAGTCAAAGGTGAGGGGAAATCTAGGAAAAAATAGTGAAATTCCTAGAAATTGGGATTTTAATGGAAAATGGTAAAGGGAATTAGGGATGAGGATGTAGGGGTAGTGTTAGTGTTTTTTAGAAGTATGGGATGATGTTGTAGGGTCTAGGGACAATGAATTTGGGACAAGGGGGTTTTTGGAAATTTGTGAGGGGAATTGGTATTTTGGGAGTGACAAAGAAAAACTAGGGTTTTTTTGTAATTTTTTCCAACATAAAACTCACACACAAACATAGAATGAAGAAAGAGGGAGTTACAAGGGCTCACTTACTTTTTTTGGAGATGAAGAAAACAACCTTGAGGAATTTGGAGAAGTTTGGGAGGGTTTTGGACCTGTGCGCAACGCCTTATCCAGTTGAATAGTGCCCTCTCTCTATGTGTAGTGCCAGACTCCTATGCGTAGCACCGACCAATTTTTGCAATTTTTCCCTTGTTCGAACCTCCTACTCCAAATTCAAATTTTTTTCCTTGACACATGAACACATGAGGATTTCTTTTTGGAAAATCGACTTTTATACTTTCAATGACTTTTGGATTATGAATAATTGGGAACCCACACTTATTTCTTCTCATGAATCTTTCAAAATACTTCTTGATGCGTTGGATGACTGACATGGCCTTTGTATTTCTTCATCAAATGTATTTAGCTAGGAATAAGTAGCTTTTTAGGTTTTTATTACATATAATGACTTAAAATTACATAAGATTAGGAATAATAAAATAACTATGTTTTTATCTCAAAAATGTGATTTTTGAGATGAAAACTTATAAATATGAAATGCAAATTTACATGGAAAAAATCACTGAAGAAAATCATAAGTTTATTCTAGATCACCTTCACACCTTATGCTTCCCTTTATTGAAAATGAGACAATGCAATGATTTGACCTAATGAAACCCTTGACCTAATGAAAAATGAAAGAAACTGACTCAATGAGTGACTTTGACTAAAAGTGGAATGAGAGAAGACTTTCTTCAGCATGATGAAGACACGGAAGAGGGCCAGCTGGCATATACCTGTGAAGGAAAATAGGACACATGACAAGGAGAACCACTAGTGGAACAATTTTATATCATGACCTAATGGAATGATTGAAAATTCTTTAGAGCAGGACACCTAAGATGCACATGAAAAATTTCTTTTGATCCCTGGTGGAAGTATGCAAACACTGACACTAACATTGGCCTTATTGGGGATGGCAACTCCTTGGAGGTGTCAAGAACATCGTAGACCAAATGCCTAATTTTTGGGCCAATACTGTGAAACAATTTAAAGACTGTAGACTATTAAAAATAACTCAAAAAACCAACCAAAGTGATGGAGAACTAACTCAAAAAATGACTTTGAAACTAACTCAAAATTTACTTAAAAAATTTGAAAATAATATAAGATCAACAAAATTTATAGCCTTCACTTCAGGCCCCAAGGCTAAATGATTTTCTTGTCCAAACCTTGCAGAAAATACAAACTGGTATTTACAATGAAAGTGGAACATTCTTTCAGAATTTGCATGAGAAATAGTAATGTTTCAAGAGCCTACCATTGACTGGTCCTCCTGAAAATTCTTTTCCATTCATCTCTTTCAGCAAATAGGCATTTTTTCCTTGATAAGATAAGATATTGTATGGTCCTTGTTGAGCCCCAAAGTTGTCCTTTCCCTTCACCAAATTTCACTTCATTTCCTTTGTCCCTTATCAATTTCAGGCTCAAATGTTCAATATGATTGATTAAAGTCACTTTAGGAATGTATACAATGACTGAATCGCTATATTTTCATGGTTTTGTTGTTGTAGTAATTTTTGACTAGACTCAGCTATAGAATGCAGCGATTCTGTAGACAGTTGCCTATTTCGCGGCTATCTTCATGTTCTCACAGGTTACATGTGTCACTACAAGGGAAAACAAATATGGTTGAATTCCAAAACACTCCCACATCATTTATTGCTCTCTACGAAGTATGAGAAAGAAGCTACAGGTGGTTATGCACGTGGAAGAGATCAACACCAAGAAGTAGATTCCTACCAAGACAGGGACTCTACAGATGTCTCCAAAAAAGTATGAGGCTTCCATAAGAGTTCTAATTTGATTTTGATTGAAAAGGACACTTGTTCATGTTTCTTCTCAAGGGTATTTATGTATTTCTTTTATAAGAATGACTCGGAAGACCGAGAGACAACTAGCTAGATTGATGTTTTGTTGCTAGATCTCAAAAGACCGTAATACTATGTTTTGAAATACTTTTCCTTTAATGAAAGAAGTACCACTTTATTGCAAGATCTAAGGCAATATTGAGGATATTTTTATGCTAATCCGGTGGTAGAGGGCCCCTACTGCCCGAGAAGCTCTGTGCACATTGTTTAGATGAGTAAATTTAGCCTTGTTGCATTCCTAGCTTAAGCAATTTTCTGAACTTTATGTTTTATACTCACTTGCATTGGATGCTACAGTCAGTCTTATTCTTACGAATTGTTCCAAAATATCACTAACATTGAATGAGATATAACTGTAGTATTTTAGGAGTTAGTTGCATTTTTTCTAAACTTTACTTTTTTGTGCTCAATTACATCAATTGTTATAGCTAGACTTGTTCTTACGAATTATTCCAAAATATCACTAACATTGAGTGAGACTTAGCTGTGGTGTTTTAGAGCTTAGTTGCATTTTTGAACTTTATGTTTTTATGCTCATTTACATCACATGTTATAGCTAGTCTTGTTCTATGAATTGTTCCAAAATACCACTAACACCAAATGAGACAGAGTTGTAGTATTTCAGTGATTAGTTGCATTTTAGTTTAGTTGTAAAACTCCAGAGGTTAATGGCACTCTAGTTCAATTCTGTTCACTATATTTCAAGTTTGAATGATTGCATTCTAGTTTAGTTTTATCCATTGTATTTTTAGTTTTATTAGTCAGTTGTATTCTAGTTGTTAAGTTAGACTTGATGGCCTTCATTATTTACAAACCACTCCTGTTCTTAATTTCTACTAATACATCATCATCATAGGAACAAGAATTGGTAATGTCATTTTGAAGTCTTGACTGTTCTGCAACTTCTCATAATTTCACAAACTGCCTATTTTCCAAAGCTATTCCAAAAGATTTCTAATTCTTGAATGAGGTTTAACAGTGATATTTTGAGTTGTGGAATGGATTAATTTCGGTGTCATAGGTTAATTTAGAGTGGAATTCTTCACTAGGTTGTAGACTATCTTTTTTCCAAATGTATTCCAACAAATTACTAGCCATGGATGAGATTTTCTCTGTGATATTGTAGATTGTTGTTTACTTAGAAGAACCTCATTACATTAAACTTATCCTTTTCTCAAATTATTCCAACATATTTCTAATGAATGAATTGGACTGAGTTCACGTTATGAGTTATTGAGTTCATGCTATGAGTTATTTTTCTTGTTAAAGTATTGCATTTTCTATTCTCAAGTTCCATACATGGTTTAGAATAGGTTTTTCTCTGTTTTAGTGTGACCAACAACTTCTCTTTACCAACACTTAGTTCTTTGCCTCTTAGAATAAAAACACAAAATCAAAAACATTGGAAAAACACTAAACACGATGTAGTGAGAAACAGATACCTAGGCACATATGGTGCACTTCACCTCAACAGTTTACTAGCCCTGGTTGACAATTTATGACATCAATTTAGGAACACTAAGTTGAGCAGAAATTTTGGCGTCGTTGCTGGGGAAGTGTAACTATGTAGCTTTGTTTCTTACCTCCCAAAAAAAAATGACATGTGTAGAGAAAGAGACTCAAGGGGTGGATTCATAAGAAGCATAATCTTGATTCCTAGAACACCACTTGTTTCACCAAGACCAAGAGCCAGCACACCTCCAAATCAAACCCACATTCCATCCTTTACTGATCATAGACTTCCAGAGAACTTAAGATTAGATATTCCATTAGAAAGACCTTCCACTTTATCCACTGAACATGTCTTAGAAGAAGATCCTGAGACCCCTGCTGGGGACATAAACTTTTCAACTTCCACAAAATAATAAACTATGGTAGAAGAAGGGGGAGGAGGAGTTTTTAATGGAGAAAACACACTATTTGGAGGGGGTAGAGGTAAAGGTAGAGGAGAAAGAGGTAGAGGTGCAGAAGGAGAAGGAGGCAGAGGAAGAGGTAGAAGAGAAATGGGAATCTCTTTTGGGTTTCCTATAGTAGATGAAGAAACCAATGCAACTATGAAAGAAATTTCACCCTCTGTCCTTCCAAACTTTTATGGAATCAAAACTGAAGACCCTGAAACCTTCCTATTTGACTTTGAAGTCCTATGTAGAACCTATGACTACTTACAATATGCTCAAAAACTTAAACTATTCCCTTCAACATTGAAAGGAGCAACATTAAAATGGTTTATGAGTTTGATCAACAGTTCTATTAGGACATGGGAAGACATGAAACAAGAATTTATAGAGAGGTATTTCGATTACTGTATGCCAGTCAACCATAAGGAGGAAGTTTTTAAAATGTTACAAAAAGAGGATGAAAATTTGGAAGATTTTTTGGAGAGGTTTAACTATAACATAAAGAGGGAAAAAATGGAAAACTTATATCAAGACACTTTGAAAGCTCTCTTATTGAAGACAATTAAGGATGAATGGTTAGATATCCTTAACATGATGGGAAAAGGGGATATATCTTAGCTCACATTACCTGAAATAGCTGAATTATGTATCAACCTTTCAAGAGGGAAATCTAAAACTGTAGAAGGACCAAGAGACCCTGCTCTTGCAAGGGAAATTAAATATGCTTCTGGGATAGTAAGTAGGGCAGAAATACGAGATATGCTTGATGAATTCAAATCTGATATTTTGGGGAGTCTTAGTGAACAAATAGACACCCTTAAGTTACAAATAAAGCAGAAATTTGAATCTGATGCCTTAGCAATCTTCTGTCCCAAATGTAGAAAGAAGCATGCCTTGAGAGAGTGCCCTTTGGATGAAAAATTAGTAGAGACCTATGTATTTTGTTCAGAAAAAACATGAGACCAAGAGTTGTCCTTCAGTTCCTGGTCTTAAAGTCGTCTTTCAAGAAGAAACCTCTACAAATTCCACAGAATCTCTCAATTTTGTCTCTAGAATGTCGTGGCAAGGACCTCAAACACAAGGATTCCATGATCAGATGTATAATAAACCCCCACCAAATTGGAATTCTTGACAACAACCTTGGCCCCAATTACAAAATCAATCTCAAAATTGGGTGCAAGGAGCACAAAATCCCTATGGAAGATACTCTCAGTACCATCAATATCCACCATATCCACATTTTCCTCCTCAATAGAATTTTCAACAAAATCCTCAAAATCCACCACTTCCATTACCATTTCCTCAGAAAACAAATCAGTTGCCTGCCCAACCCATACCAAACCCCAACAATAAAAATCCTCAGAATACATACATGATAGAAGGACAACAGTTTCCAACTTATTTGATTACTCCTTTAGACCTTAGTGATGTTCAACTTAGGTCTGGAAGAATACTTGAAAAGAATAAACCTTCTATAATCATACAAGAGCAAAACAACTTTGAGGAAGATTCTCTACTAGTGAATAAAAGTCTTGAAGAGAACACACCTTTCAAGACCTAAACATTGAAAAATCAAAACAAAAAGAACCAATAATTTCAACTCCTATATTAGAATAGCCATCAACATCCACTTCTACACCTCCCTTTCTAGAAATATTACAAATTGATAGAGGTGTAGAAAAACAAATTATGGTGCCTAATTATGATTTCCTAGATGAGCTGAGAAATGTTTGTATTAAGATCCCATTATTACAAGCTATCAAGGAAATTCCAATCTTAGCAAAGACAATAAAGGAGTTGAGCATGAAGAAAATAGGAAAAATAATAAGAGAGACGAAAAAAATTCAACTGGAAGGAAAAATAGCAGATATCATGATGGGTAAGATTGCTATTTTAAAGTATCTAGACCCAGGAAATCCAGTTGCCAAAATACACATCAATGGAACTGAGATCCAAAATACACTTATTGATTTAGGAGCAGCAATCAATATCATGAGTAGACAAATCATGGATAAAATGAAAATTCCTAATCTTCTTTTTACACCCACATTATTACAATTAGCAGACAGATCTGTGATTAAACCTGATGGGGTAATAGAAGACATTCCAGTGTCCCTAGATTATTGGGAGTATCCTGTGGATTTTATGATCCTAACTCCTAAGAATAATCTAGGAGGGCATCCTATTATATTAGGAAGACCTTGGTTAGCTACAGCTAATGCTTTCATTAGTTGTAGATTCGGTGATATGTACATCTCTGATGGTAGTTCAACCAATAAATTTACCTTGTATCCTCCAGCAAAAACAATTATAGAATTAGATGATACTCAATGGATAGAGGATGAATAAGACTTACAACCTCTCTTCACAATTTCAAAAATTAGTGAAGATAGCCAGATTTTGAATATCCTAGAAAAATTTGAATCTTCTTTGGAATACAAACATTAAAAATTTCAAGAAGAATCCAACATTGAGTTTTTATCATCAATACAAATGTCTCTCTATTCCATGGATAAATTTGGCAGCTCTATAATTGAGATATTTCCAGGCAAAACTTTAAACATAAACAAGAACCTAGAGAAATCTCAACAAGAAGAGCTAGTCAAGATATTACAGAGACATTATTTTCCATATGCATGGAAGTACACTGATATGAAAGGGATAAGCCCTAAGAATTGCACTCATCACATCTACATAGAGGAAAATTGTAAACCAATTAGACAACCTCAGAGATGGATGAATCCAAATCTTAGGGAAATTGTTAAAGAAGAATTACAGAAATTGTTAAATGTCAACTTTATCTATCCCATTTCAGATAGTTAGTGGGTTTCTCCTTTGGTAATTGTGCCAAAGAAAAATGGTAAATGGAGGGTATGTATTGAATATCGAGAATTAAACAAAGCTACTCTTAAAGATCATTTTCCCCTACCTTTCATAGATCAGGTGTTAGATACATTAGTTGGCGAAAAGTACTTCTCATTTTTAGATGGGTTCAATGGTTATAACCAAATTCAAGTAGCACTTGAAGATCAAGACAAAACCACATTTACCTGTCCTTGGGGTACCTATGCTTATCGATTATTGCCATTTGGATTATGAAATGCACCTGCAACATTTCAAAGGGCAGTACTAGGAATTTTTTTAGATCTAATACATGATTGTGTAGTGGTATATATGGATGATTTCACAGTTTATGGAAACACATTTGAAGAAGCTTTAGTAAACTTGGAAAAAGTTTTAAAGAGATGTAAAGAATAAAATCTTTCAGTAAGTCATGAGAAGTGTTTTATGATGTTTACTAAATGAATTGTTTTAGTACATCACATTTCAGGGGATGGGATTAGAGTTTATGAGTCAAAAGTTGAAGTCATCTCTAACTTATCTATTCCAAGTTGTCAAAAAGATGTTAGGATTTTTCTCGGATTTACAGGATATTATCGAAGGTTTATAGAAAACTTCACTAAGATAGCATCTCCACTTTTCAAATTACTTACCAAGGACTGTGAATTCAAGTGGAATCCTGATTTCCAGTTAGCCTTTGAAACCATGGAAACAAAAATCTCTGAAGCACCTATTTTAAGGGGACCTAACTGGAAGTTACGTTTTCATATTTCAACATATGCCTAAGATACAACTTTAGGAGAAGTATTGGGACAAAAATACCTGATTCCTTATGCCATCTACTATACAAGTAAAAATTTGACTCCTTCAGAGTTAAATTATACTGTAACTGAAAAAGAGTTTTTAGCTGTTGTTCATGCCATTAACAAATTCAGACACTATATAACAGGCTATGAAACTTTTTTTCACACAGATCACTCTGCAATTAGATATCTAATGAACAAATCAATTACTAATGGTAGAGTCATAAGATGGTTATTTCTTTTACAAGAATTCAACATTACCATTCTAGATAGGCCTGGAAAACAAAACACAGTAGCTGATTTCCTATCTGGACTCCAAAACATCAAAGATAACACTCCAGTTGAAGATCAATTCCCTGATGAATATCTTTTTGCAATTTCTACTCAGACTCCTTGGTTTGCTGACATTGATAATTATTTAGTTTCAGGGAAATTTCCTTCAATAATGAATGCAAGAGACAAAAGAAAGATCATTTATGACAGTGAAAAATATTCATGGGTTGCTAATGAGTTATACAAAACAGGTCCAGATTTTATCATTAGAATATGTGTTCGGGAAGATGATATGCCTGAGATCCTCAAGGCATGC
The DNA here is from genome assembly GCA_034641835.2 of Pinus albicaulis. Lineage (NCBI taxonomy): Eukaryota > Viridiplantae > Streptophyta > Pinopsida > Pinales > Pinaceae > Pinus > Pinus albicaulis. Next base: position 378,733,671 of record CM076572.1, read on the forward strand.
CATGATGAACCTTGTGGCGGACACTTTGCTGATAAGAGGACGGCTTATAAGGTCCTTCATTTAGGATACTATTGGCCATCCCTTTTTAAAGATGCTAAAGAGTATGTCAAAAGGTGTGACAGTTGCCAAAGGGTAGGGAAACCTTCTCCTTTAGGTGAGATGCCATTGCAGCCTCAGGTACATATTGAACCTTTTGAAAAATGGGCTTTAGATTTTGTAGGACCTATTAGTCCTCCATCAAGACAAAAGAAATATATATTAGTTTGCACTGATTATGTTACCAAATGGGTAGAAGCCAAGCCATTAATTTCTGCTACTGAAGCATTTGTAGTTAATTTTCTTTTTGAGGATATGTTTACTCGTTTTGGTGTCCCAAGGGAAATTGTTACAGATCAAGGAACTCAATTCACATCAAGGCTAGTGGAAAAAATGATGGAGAGGTACAAAATCAGACACAGAAAATATACTCCCTATCATCCACAAGCAAATGGTCAAGTGGAATCTACCAATAAAGTCATTGAAGGAATCCCAACAAAGACTGTTCATTTACATAGAAGAGATTGGGCAGACAAGCTTCCTGAAGCCTTTTCGGCCTATAGAAATACATGGAGAAGCACAACAGGTCATACTCCCTATGAACTTGTTTATGGAAAAAATGTTTTGTTTCCCATAGAGTTTCAGATTCAAACTTTTAAAATGGCAGTTCAAATAGGACTTGATCTAACAGAGGCAAAAAAGCACAGATTGGAGCAGATTAATGAATTGGATGAGATCAGACAGGATGCAGTCTAGAAAAAAAATATAGTCCAATAGAAAAGGACTAGATGGCATGATAAGTACATCAAGGAAAATAAGTTAAATGAAGGTGACTGGGCTCTCTTGTTTGATTCAAAGTTCAAAGATTTTCAAGGTAAATTCCAAACACATTGGCTTGGGCCATATGGAATTATGAGAATTTTTGACAATGGAGCAATAAAAATCAGGACAATAGATGAAGAGAAGGTCATTTTTCTTGTAAATGGTCATAGATTGAAGTTGTATCATAAGCCACTTTCAAGAGAAGAATTTGTCAAGAGATTCCAGGAAAACAATAATGTGAAGTTAATGAAGAAGAATTTTTCTTCTTCATCAGCTTGAATTTTCTTAATTCGAATGAAAAGAAGAAGAAGTATAAACATGAAAACTAATCACTGATTAGCATGCTTATACAGAAAAGATAAAGTGAAAATCAAAATCCTTCTGACACTTTAGCTTTTCAAATTTGTTCTTTTTCTGCAATTAGCTATCACAAAATCATAAGTATCACTCCATCATGTCTCCATTCATTCATATTTCATTCACTCCATTCATCCATATTTCATTCACTCCATTCATCCATACTTCATTCACTCCATTTCATGGTCCATTTCATTTCCATCTTAGAGTTCTAAATTTGATCTCTTTCTGCAGATTGAGTATTACAAATCACGAGCTGCAGACCACTTTTTATGGTTCATTCCACTTCACAATTGTGATTCATTTCATTCCATCAAATTTCACTTCACCCCTGAGCCATTCCGCCATATTTCATGATCCATTTCATACAACATTCCATTCCATGTTTCAAAGTTCCTACAGGTACATTCTGCAGCCAGTCAGACATTCTGCATCCAGCTAGACATTCTGCAGCCAGATATCTTGAAGGAAATTATCCAACAACACTTGTTCAGCAGCAAATTGACCCTGCACACCTATTTCAACAAAAAAAATCAAAGGAATTATGAAGACTGAAGAATCAATGATTTTAAAAGGAGGACAAAGCATAAAAAACTACAAAAATTAAAGGAAAGGCAAAGGTAAAGATTGTAAAATTATTATGATGACAGAACATGAAAGTTATACTATAGTTAAGTCATGTATGATTCAAAAATTTGTTTTAATTATTCGTGTTGATCATGCCCATTAAAACCTATCATAAAAAATTTGGACAAAATCCCCTCCACTCTGCCATATCAAATCATCATTTAAAACTTAACGGTTAAGTACTGAAGTGACCTAATCAGTCACATCACTAGGCCGAAGTATTCAGTGATGATTTTGAATTTCTCACGAATATTTCCGCTGTCTTTTCTCCCATGATGGCTCTCAAACTCATTAATTCATGTAAATCACCCTCACTACATTTCACTCATTCTATAACCTCTTCATATCATCCTTCCGTAGCTAATTCCTACTGCATAAACAGAGAAAACACCTTTGGGGTAAAAACAACTCTTTAACAGCCATTCTCACCGTGGATAGAAGAGAAGTAAATTGAAGGTTGAGAAGAGAAGCCATGGGTCTCATAGTAAGGTCTGAACCAGTCGGAACCAAATACTTGGAGGGTTACCCACAAATTAGAGAAATGCTACAGCAGGCTGGGTGGTTACAATTTTTGGAAAAATTCAATGGTTTTCATAAAGAGGTAACTAAAACATTTGCACGGTCCTTCAATGGCGCAGAAGTCGAAATAGGAGATGTTAAATTCACTATTACAAAATCTTTCATTGCAGAAGCAGCGGAATTACCCAGGCAAGGAGAACGATGGTTCAAAAATAGGAAATTTCATAATGAAGCATGGAGGAAAATGCTTAAAACACCAGGTATGGATGTTTCCATTTTTAAGAAGGGCATTCCTAGCTTAGCACTGAAGAATAAATGGTAGAATATGTTGTTCATTTTGCAAAAGTTTATAACTTGTGAGGGAAGGTTTGGTACCTTATATATTTATCATATTCGGCTAATGATGCATTTCTTAGATGAATAAATCAATTTACCCATTTTCCTACTTCATAGTCTGAAGAGAATTTCCTCTAATGTTCAAAAGAGGGTTCAATTCCTGGAAACCACTTTGTACCACCATGGCCTAGTTGAAATCTTGATTGAACATTATTTGAGAAAGGTGGGAGACAATTGGGATGCGTTTCTAGTGAGGAATCACTTTGAAGAACCCAAGGAATGTCCATCTGAAGGAAAACTTACAAGAAGAAGGAGGAGAAGGAAAATTTCCAAAGCTGTTGAAACTAAAACTGGTAAGTCCATACAAGAGGACGGTGAGGAGATAATTTCTGAGAAATTGACTAAAATTAAGAAACAACTTAAAAAGGATAAGATGATAAGAAGGTATGCCAAGGAGAGAGGTGAAGGACCATCTCAACCAAGACGAAGCCACAGGCTTAGAGGTATATTGAAGAAAACAGAGGTTAGACAAATGAGAATTATAAACATTGAGGATGAAGAGACACCAACTGATAGATCACCTGAGTACCAGTACGAGGAGGACCTTGATGAAGGAGCTCCAGAGATAGACCCAGCACAACAACAAATTTATATTTATGTTGAGACATTAGAGAAGAGAGCCTCAGAAAGTAGAGACAGAACTCCTAGCCCACCAGAATCTGCAATTGATATGCTAAGAAGAGATAAATATGAGTTAGAAGTACTCAATAGGCATATCAAGAATGAGAATGAAATTTTAAGGGAGCATGTTAAGCTGAAAAGTGATATGAATACAACTCTCTCTCTACAAATGGAAAAATTGTACAAGGCTAGTGATAAATTGAAGAAGAAAAACAAAAAGTTGAGCAGGGCACTTATAAATTTGAGATTCAAGTTGGTCATAAAGAAGCCTAGGAGGCCATTGAATATCAGGAAAAGTAGAAGAAGGAGCTTAGATGTCCTAGCATAAGTCTCAGAATATATGAGTTAATTGCATGAGGACATGCAAAAAATTTGCAGTGGGGGTATGTTGAGCCCCAAAGATGTCCTTTCCCTTCACCAAATTTCACTTCATTTCCTTTGTCCATTATCAATTTCAGGCTTAAATGGTCAATAGGATTGATTAAAGTCACTTTAGGAATGTATAAAATGACTGACTTGCTATATTTTCATGGTTTTGTTGTTGTAGTAACTTTTGACTAGACTCAGCTACAGAATGCAGCCATTCTGTAGCCAGTTGCCTATTCCGCAGCTATCTCCATGTTCTCACAGGTTACAGGTGTCACTACAAGGAAAAAAAATAATGGTTTAATTCCAAAACACTCCCACATCATTTATTTCTCTCTACGAAGTCTGAGAAAGAAGCTACAGGTGGTTATGCACGTGGAAGAGATCAAAGCCAAGAAGCAGATTCCTACCAGGACAGGGACTCATCAAATGTCTCCAACAAAGTACGAGGCTTCCATAAGAGTTCTAATTTTATTTTTATTGAAAAATACACTTGTTCCTATTTCTTCTCAAGGGTATTTATGTATTTCTTTTATAAGAATGACTTGGAAGACCGAGAGACAGCTAGCTAGATTGATGTTTGGTTGCTAGATCTCAAAAGACCGTAATACTCTGTTTTGAAATACTTTTCCTTTAATGAAAGAAGTATCGATTTATTGCAAGATCTGAGGCAATATTGAGGAGATTTGTATGCTAATCCGGTGGTAGAGGGCCCCTACTTCCCGAGAAGCTCTGTGCACATTGTTTAGATAAGTAACTTTGGCCTTGTTGCATTCCTAGCTTAAGCAATTTTCTAAACTTTGTGTTTTATACTCACTTGCATTGGATGCTACAGTCAATCTTATTCTTATGAATTGTTCCAAAATATCACTAACATTGAATGAGATATAACTGTACTATTTTATGAGTTAGTTGCATTTTTTCTGAACTTTACGTTTTTGTGCTCAATTACATCAATTGTTACAGTTAGTCTTGTTCTTACGAATTATTCCAAAATATCACTAACACTGAGTGAGACTTAGCTGTGGTGTTTTAGAGCTTAGTTGCATTTTTTAACTTTATGTTTTTATGCTCATTTACATCACATGTTACAGCCAGTCTTGTTCTATGAATTGTTCCAAAATACCACTAACATCGAATGAGACAAAGCTATAGTATTTCAGTGATTAGTTGCATTTTAGTTTAGTTTTAAAACTCTGGAGGTTAATGGCACTCTAGTTTAATTATGTTCACTGTATTTCAAGTTTGAATGATTGCATTCTAGTTCAGTTCTATCCATTGTATTTTTAGTTTTATTAGTCAGTTGTATTCTAGTTGTTAAGTTAGACTTGATGGCCTTCATTATTTACAAACTACTCCTGTTCTTAATTTCTACTAATACATCATCATCATAGGAACAAGAATTGGTAATGTCATTTTCAAGTCTTTATTGTTCTGCAACTTTTCATAATTTCACAAACTTCCTCTTTTCCAAAGCTATTCCAAAAGATTTCTAATTCTTGAATGAGGTTTAACAGTGATATTTTGAGTTGTGGAATGGATTAATTTCAGTTTCATAGGTTAATTTAGAGTAGAATTCTTCACTAGGTTGCAGACTATATTTTTTCCAAATGTATTCCAACAAATTACTAGCCATGGATGAGATTTTCTCTATGATATTGTAGATTGTTGTTTACTTAGAAGAACCTCATTACATTAAACTTATCATTTTCTCAAATGATTCCAACATATTTCTAATGAATGAATTGGACTGAGTTCATGTTATGAGTTATTGAGTTCATGCTATGAGTTATTTTTCTTGTTAAAGAATTGCATTTTCTGTTCTCAAGTGCCATACATGGTTTAGAATAGGTTTTGCTCTGTTTTAGTGTGACCAACAACTTCTATTTACCAACACTTAGTTCTTTTCCTCTTAGAATAAAAGCACAAAATCAAAAACATTGGAAAAACACTAAACACAACATAGTGAGAAACAAATACCTAGGCACATATGGTGCACTTCACTTCAACAATTTACTAGCCCTGGTTGACAATTTATGACAACAATTTAGGAACATTAAGTTGAGCAGATAATCCTTTCCATAGATTTTCAAATTTCCTGTGTTTTCCTTTCTCTTCATTTCTTGCATCCCATTGCAGCACTATATCTTCCAGCTGAAACTTACTTGCCTTAGTTTTGCGATCATAAATATTCTTGATTTTCTCTTGAAGTTTAGAAGCAATTTGAGAAACTTCCTCCCTTTTTTGTTGAAGGTGAATCATTTGATTGATTCGACGCTGAATATCATCTTCCTCACTACTTTCTCCCTACAATAATCTCATAACCGAGACTGCAAGTGATGTAGGAAACATTGTATATGTACCATAAACTAATTCAAAGAGTGACATACCTATATACTTCTTGCTGCTCACTTGGTCCGCCCGCAAAGAATTGGTAAGATTACTATGCTAATACTTCTTATTCTCCTCCAATATTTTCTTAATGATATTAACCAAGGATTTATTAGAGGACTCAACTAATCCATTTCCCTACGAATAGTATGTAGTAGAATGACCTGACCTGATGTTATACTTGTTACAAAACTCAATCATTTTCTTTGACTTGAATGCAACTGTATTATTTGTAATAATATTGTGAGGAAAACAAAAAAAAGACAAGATATTGGACTCTAAAAACTGAATAATTACCGTGTCTGTAGCTTGCCTTGTAGGAATAGCCTCGATCCACTTGGTGAAGTAGTCGGTGTCTGTCAGAATCCATATATGTTGTGTTGATGATGTAGGATGAATTTCGCCAATAAAATCGAGTCCCCACTATTGAAAAAGAACATTTACTACAATAGGTTTCAGCGGAAGAGGAAGGATTTTCCTTTTTCCTTGAAAAAATTGGCATTCGTGGAAGCTTGTGACTATTTTGTACAAATCTAAAATAGAGTCGGCCAATAATACCCTGCTCTCAATACTTTATTAGCTATTTTTTTCCAAAATAAGTGGCCTCTAGAATCTCCCTTATGGAAGTAATCCATTACCTACTTAGCTTCATATTCAACCAGATAATTTAAAAGAACACCTACTGGATATTTCCAATAAAGGGCACTACCTAGAATGTAGAATTTGGCACATTTTAATTTAAAAAACCTACCCTTACTTTTGACATTCTAGGAGGAGGGCATACGTGCTGAAGAACATCCACTATATCTGAATACCACGGTGAAGTGAGAAACATTTCTTATGCTTGTATTAGAGTTCCATCTTCTTCGTCATCTCACATTGCTGTAATAAGGTTTATATCTAGAGCATGTAAGTTTGATTCATCCATGAGCTTGGCTAACCCCTGTCACTTGATCGGTTGGGTGGGCTTGATCTCAAGATCATACTCTAGAATCACTACCATCCATTTAACTAATATTCCTTCTAGATTAGTCTGCATGAGAAATTCTTTAACAACTGCATTTGGAACATAAGCGACAGCGTGTGAATGTAGAATATAGACCTGGAAATCCTTCAAGGATTTTATTAAGGCCAAATATTTCTTCTCAATAATATTATAGCAAAGAGTAGCATCTCTAATGGCTCGACTGAAAAAATAAATGGGTTTCTCAACCTGATCCTTCTTTTGCATAAAAACCACAACGAAGGTGTGCTCAGACGCAAATGAAAATATTATAAAATCACTAGTATAATCAGGACTAACCAAAATAGGGGCTATAGTTAAAGCAAGATTTAACAATTTGAAAGACTTCATAGCATCATTAGTCCATTTTACACCATTGTCCTTCTTCAAAATATTAGTCAATTCACGCAAATGCTCGATCAAATTAGGAATAAATCTGCGTAAGAAATTCATCTTACCATTGAAAGCTTGTAACTCCTTTTTATTGCATGGAAAATATATTTGATGAATTGCTTCCACTCTAGAAGGATCAATGTGAATGCCATATTTGGAAATTATGTGACTGAGGAGTTTGCCTTCATCTATAGCAAAAAAACTCTATTTCGGATTTAGAGAAATTCTGAACTCCCTACATTTTTGAAAAACAATTCTCAAATGGTGTAAATGCTCATCATCAGAACCATAAAACACTGTCAAATCATTTAAATACACCACTAAGAAAACATCCTTCTCATTATAAAAATTTATCTCCATCGCCTACTAAAAAGTAGCCCCCGCATTTTTCAGTCCAAATAGCATTTTGACATAATGAAAGGTCCCCCATGGTGTTGTGAAAGCAGTTTTATCTTGGTCTTTTTCATGTACCAAAATTTGATTATAACCTGAGTAGCCATCAAGCAACGACATCTGTGATGCTCCAACTACCGTTTTCAAAATATGGTCCATCTTAGGAAGAGGGTAGTCATCCTTCAAAGACACTTTATTTAAATTCTGGAAATCAATGCACAACCTTATCTATCTGTTCTTTTTCATTATTGGAACCAAATTTGAAACCCAATCAGAGAATCTAATTGGAATAATAATACCGTATTTATACAATAGATTTACCTCTTTCTCAATGGATGGTAATAATTTTGGATTTATCCTTCTTAACTTTTGTTTGAAAGGTTTTTGATTAGGCTTGATGGGAATAGTGTGTTGAATAATATTTTTGTCATAGACCTTCAAATCTACATAATCCCATGTGAAAATGTCAGAAAATCCAGATAACAATTTGATGTACTTATCTTTTTCTTCGGGAGATAATGTCTTAGACAACTTAACCATCTTTGGATTATCTTCTGTTTTTATGTTTATGTCTTCCACACTCTTTTCAGTAGGAGCCAATGTTGGTTTTCTCGCCATGTTTTCCTGATCAAACAATTCTTCTAAAGGTATGGGACCTCTAGGAATAATATTATTCTTCAGCTGCAAAACATTAATCTGATTGGCCTCTATGTTTTGATCATCACAATCACAAACATCATCAATGAAAGCATCTTTCAACTTTCCTTCATTCTACAGAAATTTGTAAATTTCTTTGTCATCCCAAAAAACTTTCCAATTCCTTAAGTTTTCAGGAACACTAGGTCTATGTTTGACATGAATTTCAAATTTATTACTTTAGTTCATTTGAATTTTGAGATTACTTGCTGCCGTAGAAAGTGAATCCACAATGATATTTTAACTTCTTGGTACCGATTTCAATGTATATTCAGGGAACATTTTCAAGATATCTAAGACTACATTCCTATAATCTCTCATTCGCGGATGATTTGCATGATTTTCTCCTTTCACTTGCTTTATGACAAGCTCAGAATCACCATAAAAAAATTTATTTTTGCACCAATTTTCTTCAAAATTTTGAGACCTGTGATCAATGCTTTATACTCCACTTTGTTGTTAGAACAATCAAAAGCCAATTTATAAGAACATTCTCTAACATTTCTTGGAACTCTTTCTGGCTTACAAACAGGAATTCGGATCCAAATTCCAATACCTGCATCTTCCTTACCCAAAGTACCATAAAATTCCATGCTCCAAAGGCCATATTCGTCTTCTAGATGCTGAAACTTAACTACTGGCTTTGATTTACTTTTGCCGGTCACCTCATTTTTCTGTTCTGCACTGATTTTCTGTTCTTCTAAGGGATGTTTGGAAGAAGTCACCACACTTTTTTCTTTATCCATAACTGCTATAAAAAACTCTAAAACTTCTGGTACATCTTTTACCTCTACTAGATGACTATTTACATCATTAAAACTACCATCATTATACAAAATAAAAGACTCTAGATTTGTATGTACAACATGTATTGCATGATTTATGGGCTTCTCCTTACTAGTTATCATGTACTTCATCTTGTTTTCCCAGTACAATTTCCTCAATTGCTCGAAAATAGGAATAGTAGCATAAAATAAGTCAATTTTTAAAGTACCTTTGAGTTTAGCTCCCCACGATCTAGATAGAAGCATGCTGAATCGAGGCGGTATATCAACCACCATCACATCCATTAAGACATTCTTGGATGGGATTTGGTCTAAGGAAACCACTAAATATTTAATGAGACCAATGCAGCAAACTATACCATAATAAAAAGAATAAAAAATCATGATATGGCTGGGTGATATCCATGCCCATATTTTCTGTAATAGCCTTTGGCATTAAATTGTGAGAAGCCCCGGAATCAAGAATAGAATTATGAAGTATATACTCATGTAGTCTAAAGCTTAAATAAAAGGGGGGAACTTCACTCTCTTTTGACTGATCATATATATCTGGACCAAAGATGAGCTCGGGGTGGTCATTTTCAACGTTAATGATATCGGACAAAGAATAAATTAGCAACATTTTAGACACCTGGTGTTTATAGTGACTATTCTTTAATAATTTTGTCAATGGAATGGACAGTTTCAATTTAGCTATTTCACTTTCTAAATTAAAAATTGTGACTTTATCTACCTCTTTGATGACAGTATCTCTTTTATAATTTTGATCCTTTGTTACATTCTCCTTTTTCTAAGTGTCTTTCTCTTTAGTAGCTGAGCTTGTTGACGGCTGGTTGATTTTGCTATGATTTTTATCCACATGTCCATTACCCTTTCTTTGATTGTTTGGAAGATCATTTTTTGGCTGGACCTCTTTTATTTTCTGAATTGGAATGACAGGTACATATCTGCTCCTTAAAGAATATTTTTTCTATTATGCACTCAAAGCATTCATATACCTACACTGATAATCATCATATTCAGTTTCCAAATCATCATCATTTGGCAAGATGTAGTCCTCATCTTTTGGAATATCCAAATTTTAAGTATACTCTTCATCTTCAGTCAGAAATATGGGTAGACCATCTGATGTAAAGAAATGATTTGTTTCAATAACTGTATCTTCATATTATTCCTCTTCCACTCCTTGAACATAATTCAGTTGCAATGGGATTCAAATCTGTTGTTGTTGTACTAGTTGTTCAGATGCTTTCTGCTCTCTTTGCTTGATTCTGAAATGAGGCTGCTGCCCTCTGAAATTGGGGTTCCAAATCTTCATGTCAGGCTTATTTGAGATAGAGAACCAATCAACCATTTTTTTCCATAGTTCAGATTAATGAATCCATCTTAGCATCAAAAGTAGATTTCTCCTCCTTCACAATCGCTCTCTTTTTAGATCTCATCCTTGCTCTTTTGGATAGAAAATTCGATTCCACACTTACTGCATTGTTTTTCATATATGCTAAGTTTTTAGGATCACGTTCACATAGCTGATATTCCATATCAGTATCAAACCCATCTAGAAATTTGACTAAATCCAAACCTTTAGGTGGTTTGATATATGAGGGAAGAGCATTGTATACTGTATTAAATCTCACACAATAATCTTTCACACTCTCGCCAACATTTATTATTATGTTCTCATATTCAGACATAATTTGAATGGGATTTTTCTTTTCATCCCATCTTTCTACTAACGGTCGATGTAAGACTTCTAAATATTCAATAGTGGCTGCTTGTAGGGCTCTGAACCATTTCCTTACTTCCCCTCCCAGACTTTGTACAAAAAGCCTCATCTTCACATCCTCAACATCAATTTCATGAAGATAAAAGAAATAATTCATCTTGGCTATGTTATTTTGGGTTGTCATAGGCTGAGTATTCTCAAACAAAGGGATTTTGGTTTGGTAATCTTGGGGCATAGCACCTGGATTCTGAGGGAGAACAAGGAAGGCATATCTTGCAGCCATGATTGGAGGTGGAGGATTAAAAACAAGGATTTGGATGTTCAATGTGATCATGGGAGGATTGATCAGTGACTGAGTAGTGTGAACAATATGTGAATAATAAGGTGAGAAATGAGGAATATTTTCGATGATAGTATATGAAGTGATGTTATTTTGAAAGAATGAAGGATCCAAAGAAATAGTAGAAGAAGCTGAGACCTGAGGACTGCTTAATACCCAAGCATTTATTTTTGAAGAGAAGTTCTGTAGATCATCAAGAATGTGTAAAAGTTGTGACCCTAATTGTGACCCCAATTCAGTATATGAAAACAGATCTTCAACGGGACTGTGAAATGAAGTGAAGAAATCAACAATTTTTTCATCAACCCAACTCAAATATTTTCTTTGGAATATGTTTTGTTCAAAATTTGTGTCAAAATCAATATCTTGCAAGGTTTCTAACTTTCCACTGAGTGAATTAGCTCTAGAAATGGAACTTCTGTCTGATTGATTTCCGGCTAAACTAGATTTCTCCACAACAGTTTTAGCTTTTCTTCCTATTTTCTGAGGATCACTAACAATTGTGGGAGGATTAGGATCTAGATTGGAACCAGTGTATCTTTAGGAAGAAAATATGTCTAATTTTGAAAACTAACTTTCGATTTACAAATTTCAATTCAGCCTTTGAATAAAATCTAAACTTAGCATCCACAAGTTTAAGAATTTCAATGAAAATTTACTGGGGTGGATCTGATCTTACTTTTTCTTCCCTAGTTGAGTCACCAAAATTTTATCACTTGGATTGAACCTCAGGATGAAGAAGGAAATTCCGAGGTAACCACAAACCATGCTTAGCGAAGTAGCTAGCCCTACTAGGAAAGGAGAGGGCTCTCTCCTTAAGGATCAGAGCCAAGATGGCTGAGTAAGAAGATATTAGGCTAGGTATAGTAGTTCAAGGTTTTGATTTTATTGTAAGGGTTGTGTTGGATCAGAATGAGCAAAACAACCAGGGAAAGGGAAATTAGGTCAAAATTTGCAGGGTGTTTTATGGGGCAAGGTAGGCATAGCGATTTAGCACTTTAGGCTTTCAATGGGTGGGATGATCAAGACAAGTGACAAGATAGAAAGAACATGGTGAAATAATGGGTTCTTTCTAAACTGAAGAAATTACAGACTGTGAATGTCTACCCAAAACAAAGCATATGAGAATGGATTCTTCTTATCTAAATTGCATACATTCACTTAGAAGTTATCAAATGATGAAGAAACTTAGTAATACATTTCAACACATGAAAACAAAAGGAGTAACTGAGTTAAACACCATACCATAGGGATCCCATAAAAGTAGCTGCAAATTTGATTAATATTCCTGCTCAAAGCTGATACAAAGTGGTTTCTGTTAGCCATCTATAAATTCTGTTATATCTCATGATGGCTAAATATCCCTTCAGTTTTCAAAGAAACATTTTTTTTATGAAAAATTTGTGAGTTCTTGGAAGCCCACTGTCTTCATCATTTTTCAAAAGAATCCCTCCACTAAAATATTTACTCAGATCCTCCAAGTTATCCTGCTAATATAAAAGAAACTGTTTCAAAGCTATTTTCCATCATCTCATAAGCTCATTTCATCCATTTTTCACTCATTTTCACTTATCCTAACTCATCATTTCTTCCTCTGAAAAATCCCTTCTTCCCTTCATTTTCCCATGAAAACCCATCTAAACCTTATAAAAATTCCTTTACTTTGTTTAAATAACCCTTTTTATAACTGTCGGAACTCTCAAAAAGGCCCAAAAACCCACTTTTTAGGCCTATTTCTGACTATTTATCAAAACCAGGCCTTAAGCCCTTGAGGGCTTAAGTCCTCATCCCCTCTTCTTCATATGACCCAACGACATGACCGCACCACACTTCCCTTAATCCCTCTTCATTTCTTATTTCATTCCCTTCTACCCACTTTTTTCTGAGATATTCTCCCCCGTTGATCTACCTGATCCAACAGCCATCGCATTCTCGCCTTTTTTTCCTTCTCCCAACCATTCCCCTCTACCCAATTTTCTCCAAAGTCATCTCCACCATTGATCTACCCAATCCAATGGCCATCACATTCTTTCCTTTTCATCCCGCTCCCAACCGAACCCATTTACCCACTTTTCTCCAAAGTCATCTCCACTGTTGATCTACTCGATCCAACGGTCATCGCATTCTCGCCTTTTCATCCTGCTCCCAACCATATTTTATTTTGTGCAAACCTGCAATCAGATCTAGACTGTAGATCCTCTAGATCTAACGGCCTACGCTGATCCCCAGTTCTAAACCTCGCCCAATAAAATTTCATTACTCGACAATTTAGCTTATGTCACCCCCCAGTCCCACTACCGCGCATCTTCCCCGTCGCGTTCCCCCTTTGTTGTAGATCTGGATCCCCCATATCTGACGACCCATGATCTATTTCTTGCCCAATCCTCCTCAAAGGCTTAAATGCCCCATTTCTACGTGAAATGAGCAGTTTTGCCTTGGACAAGTGTCACCTGATGTATGGTATCATGTCCGCCAGAACCAAAACCGCTTACCACCTAACCCCTGCATGAATACCACCTCGGTATTGCGCAATACTGATTTCACCATTTTCGTGCCATTTTTCAAATATTTCCCTAGTATTTCATGTTTCCACCATGAAACCCCTCCTCTGTGCATTCTCCCTCCTCTACATCGCTCCTTCGCCCTCACCAAGCCGCTGAAAGAAGTTTATCCACAATTGTAGGTTTTATTAACATTTTTATGATTTAGTTGCAGTTTTAATGGTGGCCTAAATATTAAAGGCCCTCCCACAGCAACATCCAAGTTGCAAACACTCGGGATGATGATCATCAGGGTTATAACAATAAAAAAGGTAGATTCAGTGTTTATTTCAGTGTTTATCAATGTTTCATGGACATTGGTTGACCAACAAAAACCCTCCAGCACGGGAGCCAAGCCACCTATACACAGAAAAATTAGAATATTAGTGAAGAGCAGTGAAGAATAGTGAAAACAGAAATCAAATAGAAAGGTTCAGGAATAATTCAGAAGATCAAACTTAATCAAGCATGTTAGGCATCTGTAATGAGCAATATTGGCAAAGTCCGATCACAGAAACAACATCGTTTCAACCAACTTTGGGATTCTAGGATCTAGCCCTCCTGAATCCGGAGAGGGATCTCTCCAATAAGTGAAAAGATGGATTTTTTCTTTGAATTTTGGGGTAATGATATTAGGCTAGTTATGAATACCAAGGGTTTGTTTGTTTTTTGGATGGTTTAGCATGATTACTATTTGAGGTGGAAAGTCATGAATGCAAAAAGTTTCAAAGGTGAGAAGTTGCAAGCAATCAGAGTAAACTTCGGCCAAAAAGATAGATAATTGCAGGTTTTATTCCATTGGGCTATGGAGTCATAATAGGATTTAATTGGGACAACAAGAGGTAAGAGTGGTCCATGGGGCAAGTTATCTATGTCTAAAGATCTCTTAGAAGTTTGATTTATGGAATGAAATGATACAACAATAAAGGAAATTAAACAGATGCAGAACAAAGAGTAGCCCAGGATCTGATAAGTACTTTTAAACTAGTCAGCCTTTGACAAATGCTTAAGAAGAACATAAAATCAAACTAGGATCTGGTAAGTACTTTTAAACTAGCTAGCCTTTGATACACTTTCAATAGAAAACATCTTAAAACAAAGGGAAACTTAAAGGAAACTGTTGGAGTAGAAACTAGCGGGCCGGGCTCACCACAAATCCTCTCCTAGCTCTGCTTTACTTGGTTACTTTCAAGACCAACACAAAGATAACACAGAATGGGCTAAGATCTGGTAAGTACTTCTAAACTAGCCAGCTTTTAACACATTCCAAGAGAAACATTCAGACAGTCTTTGGGGATAATACTAGGACCAGGGCACACCATATCTTCCATAGTTCATCTCTACTTAACTAATACTAAACATAACATTCAAGAATAATATTCAGCTAAGGCAATAAGACGAGGGAACACCAGCATTCCTATGCTTAAACTGAATTAAATCATTCATAAATAACACAAATTGGAAGAAAACATATATATAAATATTTTCAATCAGAGAAGATTACTATTGTACAGTAGATCCTAACTCTATGCATGCTATTTTTTATAAGAGAATATGAAACACAGTGAAAACAGAAACAAAATAACAATTTACAATTAGAGAAACATCACCATCAACATAGACTGGGATCCCATAAATTAGCTTGTATTGATGCTCCAAACCAATTACAGCTTTAAGTCCAATGCTTTAGTTTAGCAATCATCTACTCATCTCAACCTAACTTATCTATTTCAAGCAGAGATCCAAGAGCCAATGAACACTATTTATAGTCAGAAGTTTAAGCTTAAATGTATTTCAAAGTTCTGCAACCAACCCCTCACTCATCTTCTGCAGAAGTATATATAGAAGAATGAGGAGGTGAGATCTGATAAAGATCTCCAATTACAATTAATACAGAATCAATGGCTTCTTGGCCTTTGAGGGGCTCAATGAAGAAAATTACATGGGTGTACTCTGTATTAAATGTTTTTACATAAAGATTAAGCTCAATGGGAGCTTTTGTTGACCTTTGAGGCTCCGGGTGATGTCAAAGTAACTCTGGGAATGTTTGTCATTAAGTTCCTTCACAGAATTTACTCTTTGGATGCATTTTTAGACAAATATCTGATCCTAATCAATAACTGCGGCCTCAGATATGAATTTTTTGAGGCACAGGTGGCGTTGTGCTAGCTAGAGGGATCAATTTGCCTCAATAGTGGCGGTGGAGGCTCTCATGTTTGATAAACACTTGAAAATTTCTCCAAATTGTGTTTTAATTGGGGATTAGGATTTTGATAAACATTCTTAGTTGTGATCCCCACAAAATCTGTCTTTAACCCTCTGTTCTAATAAATTTGGTCTTCATCACTGATACTCTCTGACTGTGCCCGATTTAGTGTGTTTTGCTAATGTGCAAGGCTTCGTAGGGATCGAATGGCATCAATGCCTTATGGATGATTGATGAAACGTGGATTTAACCCCTGCAGTGTTTTTCTTTGATAAATCGAACATGGGAGGATCGTCACCCTCTGCTTCTGAATTTTCTTCAAAAAATGGCGAGAACACCATTTAAACCCTACAAAATACAAACAATATTAAAAAATCCTGCATATATAGGTTTATTGCTATGGAGGATGTGTGGGGGAAACGTGGTCGTTGGATAGCATTCTCCAACATTCAGGATTTATCGGGAGAAGGCGTAGCAAAGATGGATGAAAATTTTTAAATCAGGGTCATCGATCGCGCAAAGATCGACGGTCGAGAGTGGAAAATGGAAGGTCAAAGGGGAAAATTTTGACTGGGCAATCAAATCAGGGTGATGAAATGTGGGTTGTCAATCTGCAGATAAAATCGATGAGGAAGATGCTCTAATGACCGTGCTGTAGCCCAGTTAATCGTCAGGTATCTTCGGTGAGCGATAGCCGTTGGATGGCCCGCCCCAGATCGGACAGTGTACAACGATATCACGCCGGGTTTGCTGCTGTTATAGCATCATTTCTCACCTTCATATGATTCATGATTGCTTTTATGGCTTTGGGCACCCATTCCTACAGACTTGGGCAAATTACCTAAAAAACAGTGTAAAAATCCCCATACGCGGTTATGCCCAGACTTTTCCGCGTGTATACGCGAGTCCACATGTACTTTTCTACGTATGCCATTAAAATCATTAAAAAATATATAAGAATTCCCTATTTTCGGGCTGGGTTGATGGTTACTCTGGTAGTTCAACCACCCCAGCACGTGGCCAACTGTTTCCAACTATTGAAACTACTTTAAGGGAGTATAAAAGCCCCTCATGTGCATGGCCTAAGGGAGAGAGATAAATTATTTACATTATACTCTGTTGGTATTCCTTATCCAAGTCTGAATTCCCGTGCCTCCTGCACTTCCCAGTTCATTACAAGAAACCCTTGTTTCTTGGAGATGCTCATCTCTTTATATGTCATCTCATATGCACCAGTTCGGAAGGAATCTTAGCGAGGCAAGGGTGGGACGGATCCGGACGACGGTCTGCTCGAAGATCGTGGAAGGATTCAGGTGATCTCTCCACTCGTTATTTCTGTACATGATATTTATAATACAGAAGTACCATCTTGTTCCCGAAATATACGTGTTAGTGTCTGCCTGTATACATGAGAATATTGTTATTTAAGCATTTGTTATGGTTTATCTAATGTTTCATATGGATTTCACTAAAATTTAGAGTAGATATATGTTGTACAACCAGTTCTTCGTGCTTGTTTCTTCTTGTATTTCAGGTCAAGAAGGAAGAAGGGTTGTTGGGGGTTTGGACCCCGCGGGATCTGCTTCAACCATAGGACCTACGGGTAACTTCCTCGATCTACTCTATTTAATTTTTCATGAACGTGTATGGTTGTGTGAGTCCTTCTTAAGTAGCATGCCCTGCTCTGTGGAGGTTTAAACCCAACAAACCTCTAGGGTGATTTTCCCCGAAATAGAACTGGCGACTCCACTGGGGATCGCATTCTTGTGATTCCCCTGTTGGGTGGTTTCAGCTGTTTGATAGGTTTCCAACAGTTTTAACTTCTATTTGCAGTCCAGTTTACTCTTTCTCAGTCAGACTGAAGTCTTGGATTCTTATCCAGGCTTGATCCTTTTTTTTTTTCATTATTTACCTTTATATACGCGCTTTTTTCTGCACACAGCCGCACATACATGCAATTTTTTCTAAAGGGAGTCGCATATACGTGTGTTTCCTTTAGCACAGTCACGTATGCACGCTTGTTGCTAAAATGTGAAGTTGCGTATACCTAGTCAGATTTTGAAATTTTGGATTTCTTGAATTTTCAGTCCTTTCTGTCTATGGAGACCTATTCCTGCAGTGTCTTTGTACTCTCTAGATTGTGAAGAAAGTGGTCTTTGGTCTTTTCTCTCTTTCGTTTGATTGAAAACTAGTCTTTTTGGCAAAGTGTTATTTCTGGTGCTGGCACTCCTGGTTCGAGTACCAAGATCTCTTTCTGGGGATTCTTGGCTATTTTGCTTTATCAGAACAGAGAGCTCCTGCTCATTTACTCTTTCCTATCTTTGTGGTTCGCTTTGCACTACAATTTTTGCTCATTTCTTGATTGATTTTCTTGGGTTCAGTTGGCTAGGTCTTGTTGCAACTTTTGAAGAGTCTTTCTTGGTTCTTTGGAGTTTTTGTTTGCGGCAAGGTTGTACTATTCTTTTAGGCTGAGTGCCTAAGTTTTCTTGTCTTCTTTTGCTCGTATTGATCTTGCTACTAGTTAGCCTTATAAGATTTGGAGCATTTTTGGAAGTATTTGCTTGAAATTCAGTGTTGTTTGGCTTGGAATTTTATAGTTTTACTTGGTCTTTTCGAACTCTTTTATAAAACTCAAAAGCTCAAAAAACATTTTGCTTTGTTGTTTGCTTTTGTTTTTGCATTTTGTTTTCGTTTCTTTGTATCTTTTGAAGCTTTGTTGAGGTTTCTTGCCTTTGGATTTTGGCTTGATTCTGGAAAGGAGTTGTCATTGATTTCTTCCTCTTGTTGTTAAGCGTTTTTGGTGTCTTCATATTAAGAGTTCTTGATTTTGGGAACTAGCTTTCTGGACAACCAAAAAAGAGATAAAACTAAAGGACTTTTGGGAAATTTCACTCTGCTTTAGGAGATTTTGCATCTTAGGATTTGCATGCTTGTAGTGATTTGCATCAGGTGCACTTAAGCATTTAGTAATTTTCATAGTTTTTGTGAGTGTGAGTGTGCTATCTGAAAAGAAAAAATACAATTTTTAATCTCGTAGAACCCGTGTAGAAGTTGATTTTTATCGAAATACAATAGCTACATTTGCATGTAGTTTAGTTTTTATTAATTTCTTTCTGCTTCAAAACATCATAAGTTTCATTTCCACATCCCTGTGACTTAACATAACAGCCCATTAAAATAAGCGATATAATCTAAAATCAACTAGCAAGTTTTCTAAGTGTCATACAACAACTAGCTAGGTTGTAGGGCCTCGGATTAGGTGAGTGGAGAGTTAACTCTCCAAGGCCGCTCAAAAAAAACCTAGAAATTGATTAATTGAGCAAAATCCAACTCCGTTAGGTGGACCGGGAAAGCTCTCCTCCAGAGATTCAAGCGGGAGGGGAAGTGAAGGCTAAGAAGAGGGATACCCCCTCTCTGATTAGCTGAATCTGACCTCAAGACCGTTCCGCCCGGCTTCTGATACGGATTGGTGCCCATAGTTGCCACTCCTAGGTTCCAAACAGGTGACTGCGGGGGGGAATACCCGTGGTACCTGAGGCAGACGTCGCATCACTTTCAGAAGTACTTCTGGGGGGTGCCCTTGCGAAGCTTGGGTGCTTGAGTTGGAAAAGGCTATCGTTAGAAGGTCAGCGTAACTGTTTTTGATACCTTTGCTAGTTGTTCTGGGCCGTAATTATCCCAGACTACTTTCGGGAGGTCCTATATTTCGCTTTCCTATATTTTGGTGTCCGGTCCTCATCACCCAGAGCGGAAATACTTGAAGGCTGTTTGCTTGATTGTATCTCAGGGATTTTTCTTATAGTGAGTGCTCTTTGCTCCTAGCTTGCCTATCTTTTCACTTTTTTGAGTCTAATTTAAAATCTATAAAAGTGGCTGATCAAGCGCCTCGTCGATCGAGGAGAATCCGGGGGTTATCTCCTGAGAGTCCAGAGCCTTCTTCGAGAAGGCGTATGAGTGATTTAGCAGGTGGTTACCACCTTGTGACGTCTGACGTAGTGGAGAGAGATCCTCCACAAGGGTCTGAAGGTTTCATAGCTGATTCTGGTGTCGGTTCCGAGAGGAGCATTCTGCTCACCTCGCGAGTTTTATTTCCTCAGGAAGAAGATTTTCAAATTGAAGAAGTACCTAAACCTCCTGTGTCAGGTCCATCTCCTCTTCCTCCTGATTATCTGTTCGTTGTTCAATACATCGGACCTGAGTTAGAGAGACCAAAAGATCTTCCGTATCATTCATACCTTTCGATGGCCACGACTGGGAACGCGACTTCTGCTGTGAGTGCTGCAGGCATTCAGACTCCTGCTTCTGTTGAAGGAGGAGGCACTATTGCTTTATCTTCGATTGCTTCTAGTGCTGCTTTGTTTGGCTCTGGTTTCACCCAAGCACATGCTTCTCATTCTGGTCCCTTCTGTTCAGGGATGCCCACTAGTGGAAATCCCTCTTTTTCCTTTTCCACTGCTGCAGCTGGCTCTACACCCATGTCTTCCATGGCTAGTGGATCAGCTTCTTTTCAGGGTTTCCCCTTTGGAACTGGGCACATTCCTAGTTCCAATCCTTCTTTAGGGTCCTTTCCATTTACGTCTCAGACCCAGAGTTTTAATCCTTGGTCTGGAGGTAAGAATTCGACCACTTTTACAAGATGGAACCCTGTATTCACTACAGTGGGGGCAGGGAATCAGTTTTACGCAGGTCATCAAGGGAATACTTCTTTCCCTTCGTCGAGTGCTTATCAGACCTTTTCTCCTCTTTCTAATGCCTGGAACCCCTATCAGGGGCTCTCCTCTTCATTTCATACTTCAGCGGGGGGAACTGGTCTGGGCTTTGGTAACTCTGTGTTGGGAGGAGGTTCTTCTCCTTTTTCTACGAGTCCTTTCTGGCAACCTGGTGCCTCATCAAATCCAGGCTATTCTTTTCAGAATGTTGGGAATCCATCCCATCAAGGATGGAATCCTTAGGCTCCACCTCGCTTACCTTTTCTGTCAATGTTAAACTTGCCAGATCTGTCGAAGTTGACTAATGATCCGATTCGTTATGGTCCGGGGTGGCCTCCGGTTCCCACCAAACTTCCTTCAGACATTCCAAAGTTTGAAGGTAAGAATGGAGAAGATCCGGCTGACCACATTACCACTTTCCATTTATGGTGTTCTTCAAACTCCCTGATCGATGATTCGATTAGGTTGAGATTATTTCAACGCACCCTAAGTGGAAACGCTGCCAAATGGTATATTGAGCTAACTGGGGGCAGTTTTGCTACATTTGGAGAGCTGGCTATTACATTTCTAAACCATTTTCAGTTGCCTGTCTGGTATGACGCTGGGACTGAACTCCTAGCTAATTTTAAGTAGGACGATGCAACCCACATTTTTGATCACATTCAGGAATGGAGGGGAAGGAAGAGGCTGATTAAAGCTCATATTCCAGGTGAATTCCTTTTGGAATGGTTTCTGAAATCCCTGCAGTCATATATTTCGAAAGATGTATCCCTTTCTGGGGTATTTTCCGAGGAGCAGGCCATTTTTAGGGCCAAGCAGCTAGAACTGATCTATTCTCAGTATGGGGTCCTCCACAAATATCTACCCAATGCTCCTCGCTCCAAATTAGATTTATCTAAAACTAATCCCGGTCCTCATGGTGACAGACTGGTCGGATCAATCAATAGTGGTGCAGCCAGCCTGCTTACTCAATTGCAGCAGTTATCTTTACAATCTGCTCCTTTTGGTCAGGTTGTGCCTGCTGAGTCATCGCCTTCCCAGTCTTTGTCCATAAATGCAGTCCAAGCTTCTGATCCCAAAGGAAATTAACAATCCGAAGGGAAGAAGAAGGGACAAAATAATAAGAAAAAGGGCAAGAACGAGAAGGGTAATGCAAATAAAACCAATGAGCATGTTGGTGAGGGTCCAAAGGAGAAAGGGAAAGTGAAGTTTCCATGCAAGCTATGTGTTGGAGACCATCTTACACACCTTTGCCCTAAAATTCAGGATGCGCAACGCTTGTTAGCCCAGCAGGGTTCTTCTAGTTCCCAGGCTGTGTTAACAAACCCTTTTCCCCAAGGGCAACAATTAGTTGTTGGCGCGAACCAAAATCCTGGGGCTTCCTCTGGAGGCACCGAGGAAGGGGAAATTCCATCGAACATTTTCATGATGAGTGCTCACGTGGATATCACTACTATATCCCGTGATTATGGCGGAGAAGAGTCTTCGAAAGCTAAGGAATTCCCTTATGCTACTGAGCCGCTTCACATTATGAAGCCTACTGTCGAGTCTATGCCTCGGATGCCCAAAGCATCTTCTAAGCGATCAACGATTAATCTAAATGCTAGGGCTGCCCAGAACTACTCGATTGTAGAAGATCTGGCGCAGAGCCCTTGTGCTATGTTAGCTTTAGAGGTACTCCAGTCTTGTCCGGATCAGCGCAGTGCTTTGCTCACTGCCATTGGGGCTATTGATCCGAAACATTCTCTTCTGATTACTTTTGATATGACTAATTTTAAGAAGATACTTCCTCATCACATGGCTTTTCATATTAAATCATCGTACCGGAAGTGTAACATCTTTCGGACGGTTGTTGATGAGGGTGCTTCCACATGCATGATGTCTCTCGCATGCTGGAAGACACTTGGATCTCCAAAAGTTGTTCCATATACCACTCTTCTGACTGCGTTCGACGGTCATTCTCACAGGCCCCATGGTATTGTCCCAGCTTTGCCCATCTGTGTTGGGGGCAAAACTGTCAATATAGAGGTTGAGGTAGTGGATGCAAGCTTGTACTACAACCTTCTGTTGGGGAGAAACTAGATTTATGAGATGGATGCCATTGCATCCTCATTATTTCGCATTATATGTTTCCCTCACGAAGGGAGGATCGTTACAGTGGATCAACTGGACTGTCCTCCTGTAGACCCGAATGCGTCTACTGACTCATCTGTCCCTAAGTTGGATAATTCTAAGGCACCTGTTGAGAATTTAGGAGTTGGAATGTATTCTTCCTTGATGGGTACTTTCGATATTCCTCCTCCTACGGTTCATATTAATGCCATTTCATCCTCCAAGGCTCCTCTTCGAAGAGAGTTCTTCAGAACTCATTATTTTTTGGACCCTTGGACCTTACCTTCCCCTACTGCCACGTTAGCGGAAGGTCAAGTGGGTGGAATGGCATTCCCTATTTCTGTAGCTGAGATTGCATATCAGTCTATTGTTGACTCTGCAGAATCCATCCCAGCTCCTCTGTCATCGGAAGAGTTGGATGGAGATGTGGCTCCGGCTTGGACACTTAGTTCTTCTTCTACCCAGGATTGCCTTGATACCACTCTTCCATCTGAGGAGGCCATCCTGGAAGCCATGACTGGTATAGATAGACTGTGGGATGACTTGCATCATCGGTCTTACTTTTTACCTGACTTGAGCGAAGTTGAAACAAGTTTTCCAAGTCCTCAGTCTCCTGGTCCTGTTCACCCAGTCTTGAACCCTTTAGCACCAACACAGCTTTATGCTGAAGGGAACATGGCTGTGATTTCTCCTACTATCCCGGTGAACATTTCCAGGGATCCAAATATTATCAAGAATGTCTTCATTGGAGCTGAATGTTCCCGTGAAGAGGTTCAAATTTACACTGAGCTCTTTAAAGAGTATAGGCATGTATTCGCTTGGTCTTATGAGGAAATTCCTGGAATAGATCCATCTATTGTCCAGCATGAGATCAAGACGTATGAAAACGCTAAGCCGGTCAGGAAAAAACTTCATCCGGTCAATCCTAGGAAGGCAGCAGCTATCAAAGCTGAGGTTGGGAAGCTGCTTAATGCGGGATTCATTTTCCCTATTCCTTTGACTGAATGGGTTTCAAATCCCGTTCCCGTA
This sequence comes from Pinus albicaulis, assembly GCA_034641835.2. NCBI lineage: Eukaryota > Viridiplantae > Streptophyta > Pinopsida > Pinales > Pinaceae > Pinus > Pinus albicaulis. The sequence continues at coordinate 378,757,738 of CM076572.1, forward strand.
GATAAAAAGCAAGGAATGATTCAAGTTTGCATGTCCTAAAGATAATTACCCCACACCATTTATCGATCAGATCATTGACGAGTGTGTCGGTAATGAGATTTTCTCCTTCATGGACGGTTTCTCCGGATATAATCAGATTTCTATCCATCCTGAAGATCAACATAAGACTGCCTTTATTTGTCCCTGGGGTACTTTTGCATACAAGAAGATGCCTTTTGGTCTTAAAAATGCTGGGGCTACCTTTCAGCGGGCCATGTCATATGCCTTTCACGACATCAAAAAGATTATCGAGGCATACTTGGATGATTTAGCTGCTCATTCTCGAAAGAGGATGGATCATCCTAGTCACCTCCGGCAAATATTTGAAAGATGTCATTTCTATAAGATTAGATTGAATCTGAACAAGTGCGTTTTCGCAGTTACATCTGGTTGGTTATTGGGATTCATTGTGTCTAGGGAAGGGATAAGGGTAGATCCCTTCAAGGTTGAGGCAATACTTCGGTTGCCTCCCTCGTCCTCTATCCGTCAGCTTCAAAGTCTACAAGGAAAGTCTAATTTTCTTCAGAGGTTTATCGTCAATTATGCTGAAGTTACAAAGGGATTTATGAGATTGTTGAAGAAGGGAGTTCCTTTTCTTTGGGATCACTATGCTCAATGCTCATTCGATGCTTTGAAGAAAGCATTGACCTCTGCTCCTTTATTGAGTCCACCTGATTATAGCAAGGATTTCCTTTTGTATCTGGTAGCATCAGAATCTACTATTGGTATGGTTCTGGTTCAGGAGGATGATGCTCTTACAAAGCATGTTATATACTACCTTAGTTGAGGTTTGGTAGGACCTGAACTCCGGTACACTCCGATAGAAAATTTAGCTTTAGCAGCAGTTCATGCTGTGCAGCGACTCCGGCATTACCTTATTCTTCGCAAAACTTATGTTTTGGCAGCAGCCAATCCATTTCAGTTTGTCCTCAGTAGGCGAGTGATTGGGGGAAAATACAATAGATGGATTATGATTTTACACGAATTTGATCTTGAGTTCATGTCTGCCAAGTCCAAGAAATCATCGGTTTTCGCGGAATTGATCTCCAAGTTGCCCTGTGGGGAAGAGATGATCTATGATGAATCCTTTCCGGATGAACATTTGTTTCTTATCTCTTCACAAGATCCTTGGTACGGAGATATCATTGTGTATCTCTAGACTGCGAAGTTTCCCTCTACTTTTTCGAAAGATGAGCGTCATAAGTTGCGTCACTTGGCCAAGAATTATTTGATTATTGGTGATGCTTTATACCATCGAGGGGTTGATTCAATCCTGAGACGCTGCTTGACTCTCGAGGAAGCTGAGGCTATGCTGAATGATTCCCACAGTGGAGCTTGTGGGGGTCATTTATCTAGGCTTGCTACAGCTCAAAAGATCTTGCGTGCTGGGTACTTTTTGCCCTCGATTTTCAAGGATTGTATCGAATCGGTCAAAAAGTGTCATCCGTGTCAAGTCTATACTCGAAAAATGCACGCTCATGCAGCTCCTCTTTTTCCAGTCATTACTGTCGGTCCCTTTACAAAGTGGGGTATTGATTATACTACTTGTAACCCGCCTTCGGCTAAAGGTCACAAGTACATTATTGTAGCAATAGACTACTTTACGAAGTGGGTCGAGGCTATGCCTACTTTTGGGAACGATGGTGATATTGCAGCTCTTTTTCTTTTCAACCAGGTTATCGCTCATTTTGGTATTCCTAGAGAGATTTTCACTGATAATGGAAGTCATTTTCAGAATAGTATGATGGCTGAGTTCGCTCTCAAATTGGGTTTCCGTCAGGAGCATTCATCTTCGTATTATCCTCAAGCCAATGGGCAAGTGGAAGCCGTGAATAAATCCTTGAAGACAATTCTTCAACGGACAATTGATAAAGCTAGATCCAACTGGAATATTATGCTATATCCTGCACTTTGGGCATACGGGACGTCAGTGAAAACTGCAACTGGCTTTACTCTGTTTCAGCTAGTGCATGGGTTGGAATCCGTATTTCCCATTGAATGCGAGATTCCTTCTCTTAAGTTAGCTGTTGAACTTCTTCCTGACACTTCTAGTCTTCAAGAATGGCTCCTTCATCTGGAACATCTCGATGAGCAGTGTCGTGATGCCGCCACAATGAATGAAGCGCATAAAAACTGAGTCAAAGTCCAGTACGATAAGGCGGTCAAACCCAGGGTTTTTTCGGAAGGTGACCTTGTTTTGGTCTATGCCCAAGAAAAAGATGCCCTGGGGGCAGGAAAGTTTAAGTCTGTGTGGTATGGCCCCTTCATCGTTAAAAAAGTCCTTAAGAAAGGAGCGTATACCTTGGTTGATTTTGAAGGGAACGAGTTGCTGGAGCCCCGAAATGGGCTCTATTTGAAGAAGTATTATGCCTAGGCTTTGGCCTGGCATGTTGCTTTTGTATATAGTAGTTTTGTTTTGTACATATCTGGTTGATTTTCGATCTTTGATGAGTTGGTGATGTTTTTGATCTGCTTTGGCAGGTTGTGTCGGATGTCATGAGTCATTTTGGTTTCGCCGATGGTGCTAGTAGACACACCCAGAACTTAGCTTCCGTGGCTTGGGTGCTTCATTATCCTTCCGGTCAGCTGTTAGTATCAAGAGGGGTCTGCACTGGTCCTGCTTCCAATAATATAGCAGAATACACTGCAGTTGTTTATCTACTCTCGGAGGCAATATCTTTGGGTGTTGATTCATTGGTAGTTTTCTTGGACTCTCAGCTGGTGGTGTCGCAGTTGAACAATACTTATCGGGTTCGAGATCCATTTTTATTACGATTTTTCTTGAGGATACGTTTGTTACAAAGATCATTTCAATTTTTAACTTTCATTCATATTCCTCGAGCTGACAATTGGTTGGCTGACTCATTAGCTAATCAGGCTTTGGATTGGAATATTAATCATTCCATACAATAAAATGTAATCATCAAAAACATCATACATTTTGATACATTTATCACATCACATCAAATATCGATGTATATATATCATCAGAGTGTTCAAAAAACTTTACAAAATTTGGATCCATAAGGTCATACAAAACTTGGGCTTATGCCCGATCATGTTCAGTCTCAAAAAAAAAAAATATACAGTCATCTAATACATAATATCTATCTACTCCTGAGGTCCCTGCCCAGAAGTCGTGTTCCTATAGAACATGATCGCGGTGGCAACTCGGCGGAATAACCGTACCCAGTCTCGGGGCACTCCTACCACCCGTCTCTGGATGGCTTTCGGCAGATCTTCCACGGCAGCCATAGGTATTTGGCGGGTTAATCCCTCCAAGTTCCTCTGCACAACCTGGAGGGTCCTATTTGAATCCACTGTATCTGCTTCGCCCCTGCGACGCTTGTGGCACGGGAAACCCTCAGGACGAACTGGTCCAATATCTGTATCATGATCATATTTACATTGTCAGTCATTATGAATCCAATCAAAAACATGTTTGTTTTTCATTTTTTCCTACATATTTAAAAAAATAAAAATAAAAATTATTATGTAAGTCAAAAAATTGCAAACTTACCGACTGTGCCCCATGCTGTGCCTAGTGGAAGAACAAGATCTGTATCTCCACGAAAGTCCATCCCGGCATAGGGATAGTCGTCCACAGCGATGATTTTTTCTCCCCACCAAAGGAAGAATTCATCATCCCAAGTGGTCAGGGGAACTTCACTTCCCCCTAATCTCTTCATCATGTCTTCCCAACGGGAAATTCTTGGGTCTCTCGGGCTGCTGATGGTAGAGATGACTCTGGGTCTCAATGCTGGTATCTTCTCAAAGAAGAATGTCATCAAAATTGTACCGTAGAAAAAGTGTTTTGTTTTTACTTGGCGGATTGAGGTCAATTGTTGCTTCATGTTCAGTAATAGGGTTGTGCACCAATCATACACATGAGTCAAGCATTCCACTGCTATGCTCATTTGCGTCGTGGACGCCTGATGTAGGGAGGCAGATCCTACCACTCTGCCAATGGTGAAAAGGAGGATTTTCATGTGCAAATCCCTCAAATCTTTAATTGCAATCTGAGTTCCAACTTTTTTGGAACCCTCTACGCAATACACGTGGACATAATCTTCCACGGTTAGCCCTCCCAGGGGCTTCCCGTGAAAGTCTACTGGTTCTCCCCTCTGGGAGAGTCCAGTGATAAAATATGTGTCTTCCACTTCAATCTGTATTTGCATATGATCTATAATGAAGTAATCTTGGTCTGGTTCCCAATAATTCACGAGAATTTCTAGCAACTGGACATTTCTTTTCATATTTGGCATTTTGAAAAATTTGAACAATCCACAATTTCGAAGAATATTTTGTGATGCTCGATCTTTCATGACCTCTTGATCAATTGCAATGTGTTCACACTCTCTCCATGAGATTGTCATCCTGTCAAAATTCAATAAATCCTGCATTAGCCACGCATTTTTTGATTCGGGCCTGCGCATACGCAACTTTTTCTATGCACAGTCGCGTGTATACACGACTTTCCTGTTACCAACCCGCGTATGCGCAAGTCCGAGTTTTTTAGCAAGGGTTTTAATGGTGAAAATCAGTAAATTTTAATTTATAAACGGACAAAATGATTTGCAAGGATGATTGAGGAGCCTACCTGACAAATTCGGTGCGATTCGATGGTCGGTTGTTCCTGATTTGACGAAAGAATTTTTTTGCTCCAGAGCACTTTTTTCCAAATCAGCAATGCAATAATGAACCAAATATGAGGTAATTTGTCTATTTATGGCTAAAAAGTTGAAAATTTTCGCAAAAAATTGTTATGCTTATTTTTTCGATCTATCTTAAGCTGCATAACCCGGATGCTTGGAAGTGCCCAGTTTGGTATGTTTTCAGGTACATTTTGACGAATTTGAGATTTTTCCCGTTTTTGATCCATGATTACCGACTCGTCACGGCAGGTATATGATCTTCACTGGCATATAGGTTAGGGAAATCACTTTCCGTTGCATCTTGCATACTAGCCTCCATAATGATCACTTGCCTTAGGGTCGATCCCATCAGGTCATGAGTATTACACCCATCTCACTCGCCGATTATTTAATCATGACTTGGTGGTAGAGCCTTCCTTTACATGGGCTTCCTAGTTAGTTCCTCGCTATCACTTGTTGCCCATGCTGCGTTTTATGTAGGCTTGGGAGTCCTCTTTAGTCCCACCATGACTTATGTGTTGAAGCTTCATTCTTCTTCTTCCTCACTATCATTTTTCTGGCTATTACCCTAGAGGCTCCCTGGTGTCGTTAAGTTGTATTACTGCATTGCATATTGGCTACTTGTTTATCCTGGCCTTTAGTCGGCTTCATTTGGACTCGATGTTTAAGCCAACTTTTGACCTTGACTATTTGTACAAGTTAACCATTGCATGCACTTAGCTATCACGACTTGACACCCTTTTACCCATGGATGGAACGTTCCTCTGAGTATCGCTTACCAGTTTTCGCCACCTTGCATTGAGCATAGGATTGTTCCAATCCCAGGAACTAGTGCATCTGATTTTTTGATACTCGTTCTATCCATTGTACCATAGCATTGTTTTATTCTTTTTCAGGCTTATTATATGAAAAAGACAAAAAAATCAAATATAACAAAAAGAGCGGGAACGAGATGTATCTTCGTTGTTTTGATGGCAGTACAGAGTCAGTTTGTCGCCCTTGAACAAAGCACATATACTTATATATATTTCCTACATTTGGGATGGTTTTAGTTTTTTGACCTAGGTTCAGCCTTTACCTTGTTTCACTTGTCAGTTCTCCCCTAGTTGGTTATCTCTTCCAATCATATGGAGAGTTTGTTCTGCCTCCTGCATAACAGACTTATACAGTGTCACTTTTTACTGCCATGGTCATCACGAGTCGTGTTTTTGTTCAAGGGAAGTCTAACCAGAGTCGGCCATTCTGCGGTGTCTCTTGACTCATTATTCAGTCGGCCTTCCCGGTCTTGTCAGTGTCTTGTTCTATCACATCAGATGTTTTGGTCTTCTGCTCGTGCTGGTTTGAGAAGGTCTCCATTGACTTCTTGCTGGCGGGTTTGTCTCTTATCGACTACGACACATTTCTCTGAGAGCAAACCTAGAGCTGCACCCTGGCCCTATTTCCATCATTGATAGGTGACCTTGTGCTCAGCATTTGATCATCATTATGGGTCTTTGACTGAGTGGTTTCCCCTATGTTCGACGTTAGCATACATTATCACACTTGGGATTCGTGTAGTACCTTGATTTCCATTTGACCCTATTGGTGCATTTCTCGCCTCTGTGTTAGCTTTCATTATTGGTTGGTTCGTAGGGTTTCTTCCGTGCGCTAGCTTCATCTTGTGCATGTCGGAAACGTACTTCGGTTTGGTTCCGTCACTCTACTTCGTCCGATTCCTTCCAAATCTTGGCCTGCGGGTTACACTCGCGCTGGACTGATGTGGGATGCCTTAATGCCTTCCTTCCAACAGATCTTTTCCCATCGACTCCGACTCATTTCTCTGGGAATAAGGTCTAGAGTATTTTTGTCAGTACCTTAGGGTTTGCAGTCATCAGTGGCAGACTCTTCGCTATCGACAGTGGGGATTCATCATTGCCTCCTGATTGGTAGATTCTTTCAAGTGTTCAACTTCAACTCATTCATTTGCACTTGTTAGATTGTACTGGGGCACCTTGACACTCATTTTCATTATTGGTGAGTTGTCTCGCGTTGGTTAACGGTATACATCATTGACCGGTAATCCAACGATTTCTCACATGGTCGACTTCAGCTCATTTATTCCCATTGTGTAGAATTGTGCCATAGTGATTGGTGAAGACCTCAGGTTGCATCAGCATTTCTCGGTTCACTTTTGACATTCCATTCAATTTCTGTCAGTGATGCCGTCCACCCTTATATGTTGCAGTTCAGTACAGTAGCATCCTATATGTTGGCTCCCGAGTTGCGTTATTGTACTGTTTGTTCCACCTCTTATGATTCAGTACTTGGAGATTCAATTACTTATATGATCAGACATCCAGTTGCACCATCCTTGATCAGCTTTCTATATGTGATACTTGGACATCGATTCAGACTTATATTTCTGGGCCATGCTCAAATGATTCATTGTGTACTTTCAGTTCAGCTATACTTGTATACATGTTGGATCTATTTAGTACTTTATTTATGATGTATTTTTGACTGAGCATGGGTATCCCCACCTCAGCATGAGTTGACTCTCTGTTTTCTTTCATTGGTTTTTGGTAGGCTGAAATCTGGTGAAGTCCTCTCTTGTCCTTGCGAAGTTCTTTCTATGTGCATAATACATTTCGGCCATCATGTACCCCTTCTGACCTCATATATTAGGGGGCATTTGTTATAGCATCATTTCTCACCTTCATATGATTCATGATTGCTTTTATGGCTTTGGGCACCCATTCCTACAGACTTGGGAAAATTCACTAAAAAAGAGTGTAAAAATCCCCATACGCGGTTATGCCCAGACTTTTCCGCGTGTATATGCAAGTCCACATGTAATTTTCCATGTATGCCATTAAAATAATTAAAAAATATATAAAAATTCCCTATTTTCAGGCTGGGTTGATGGTTACTCTGGTAGTTCAACCACCCCAGCACGTGGCCAACTGTTTCCAACTGTTGAAACTACTTTGAGGGAGTATAAAAGCCCCTCATGTGTATGGCCTAAGGGAGAGAGAAATTATTGATATTATACTCTGTTGGTATTCCCTATCCAAGTCTGAATTCCCATGCCTCCTGCACTTCCCAGTTCATTACAGGAAACCCTTGTTTCCTGGAGATGCTCATCTCTTTATATGTCATCTCATATGCACCAGTTCGGAAGGAATCTTAGCGAGGCAAGGGTGGGACGGATCCGAACGACGGTCTGCTCGAAGATCGTGGAAGGATTCAGATGATCTCTCCACTCGTTATTTCTGTACATGCTATTTATAATACATAAGAACCATCTTGTTCCCGAAATATACGTGTTAGTGTCTTCTTGCATACATGAGAATATTGTTATTTAAGCATTTGTTATGGTTTATATAATGTTTCATATGGATTTCACTAACATTTAGAGTAGATATATGCTGTGCAACCAGTTCTTCATGCTTGTTTCTTCTTGTCTTTCAGGTTAAGAAGGAAGAAGGGTTGCTGGGGGTTTAGACCCCGTGGGATCTGCTTCAACCGTAGGACCTACGGGTAACTTCCTCGATCTACTCTATTTAGTTTTTCATGAACATGTATGGTTGTGTGAGTCCTTCTTAAGTAACATCTCCTGCTCTGTGGAGGTTTAAACCCAACAAACCTCTAGGGTGATTTTCCCCGAAACAGCTGCCGAACTTTAATGCGCGATGGGGGGCCGGTTTTCAAATAGTACATGGGACACGCGTCGACCAGCCTATGGAATCATTGCCAATCGGGAAAAAACCACCCTCGCCCCAAAGATGATGCGATGAATACCGCGCAATTTCTTGGAATGGTGAGTGGAATGCGGGGACCACCGGGCTGATGGACTTCGCTCCGTCGATCTGCAAATCAGATCGATGGTGTGGAATGAATTAAATTTGAACCGGCAGAGATTTATAAAAATTGAAGAATTAATATAACGAAAGGTTTCTTATTGATTTATAATGCAGCTTAGCACCCGACTACGGGGTTGAAGATTATATGAAGGGCAGTATGACCGGGGCTTTTTAAATACAAGGACTAATCGCATCGGAGTTTTGTAATGGCACAAAGACATGCACACTTGGACATTTACGATGTGATAAGCGCCGAAAAAGGGTTAGCACTTGGTTCCAGCCTCAGAGCGTATGGTGGGGAAGTGGTTAGGACTTAGCCCAAGGGGGCTTAAGTTCATAGTAATAAAAAACTTGTTTTTATGAATCTTTTCAGAGTTTTCAATGGATTTGGGGGTTTTGGTAAGGCCGAAAAATGAGTTTTTAACCTTGTAAAAATGATTTTCATGAAGGGAAGAAAAGGAATCATGAAAAAAAAGGAGATTCGTGGAGAAAAAGAGGAGCAAATGAACGTTACTTTTGAGTGGGAGAAGGGGGAAAATGATGGTTTCTTAGCAGTCTTTCTCATGAAATTAGCAGAATTTCTGAGTATAAAATGGAAACAGCAAATGAATATTTTGGACAGAGGCATGAGGCCTTCAAGAGACTTCAAGAGCCAACACTTTTTAGTAAAAAAAATTTTTCTTTTAAGGCTCAAAAAGTCTTAGCCACCTTTTTCTATAACAAATATTATAGGTGGCTAACAAAGCAGACTACAGATAAAGACACAATTTGAAGACAAATTAATTTAAAAGATAAACAGTCAGCAGAAAGGATAAACAGAGACAAAAGATGATTACAGTAAAGGCCTAATCAGAGTTTAAAGGTATAAACATGAAAGATGAGCAGAAGAAGAGCTTTGAATGCCACATCCATAGAAGCAATTACTCCTCCAAAGGACTAAAATGCCACCTACAGGCCTATTTTTCCATAAAGATACACAAAGTTATTACAAAAAAGAGATATTTCATAGAGACAACTCAGAATTTATTACAAAGCCTACCTAAAAAAGCCTAAAAGTCAACAAAAGCCACTAAGTAGTTCAAAGAGTTAATGTAACGCAGAATTAGACTTACATACATTTCGCCTTGGGCCTTGCATGGTCTCTAAGGTCAAAAACATTAAACTCTGTCATTTATGAGAAAATAGAGACCCTTTATTTCACTCCACCTCCTCATTTATCTATAAACACTATATGAGGAGCTCATTGTTAGGTTGTTGGTTCGATTATCATTGAAGTGTAAGATAGTTGCTGAAGTTTTTGACGTGTTGTTGAGTAGTTGAAGAATATTAGGCTGAGAAGAGAAGTTTTGAGCTGTAAAGACCTGATGGAATTGAAGTATGTAACTAGTTTGAACATCAATAATACAAGAAAATTCATGGGATCCTAGTCTATGTTAATGGTGATGTTTTTCCTCACTGTTTTTGTTTCTCCTTTTGTTTTACAAACTGTCCATTTTCTCTGATAAATAACAAAAAATTTAGAGTAGGATTTACTGTCAAAGTACCATATTTCTGTCTGAAAGCTTTATCTTTATGTTTTCTTCTACTAAGGTCTGATTGGAGGATTCTTAATTGCCCTCCTATTTTACCTAGCTAGATGTTTTAAGAATGATTCGATAGAGTACAACCAGTGAATAAATGTTGGGGAGCCCATGTCTTTTCTGTGTATAAATTGAGATATTGTTTTTTAATGTTCTTTACAAGGTTTGCTAAGTAGAGTTAACCCATGGAAGTCTATGGTTTTCCTTGTCCTCTGGCTAGTATTTAACTGTTGCCTTGAAAGATCCCTTGAGAGCATGCCAAAATCAGGCTAGAATTCAAAGTTTTTGTCTGATCTTAGGCTATTTTCCTTGTTTTCTTATATGTTTTCTCCTTTCTAAAAGTAGTATTAGGATTACTGGATTGTTGTTTGAAAAGTGTTCTTTAATAAAAGTTTTCCCAAATAATTCTATGGTTTTCCCTGTCCTTTGGCCTTCTTCAAACAATTACCTTGAAAGGCTTTTCTTGTTTTAGTGAAGTTAATATATGCTTAAATGGTTGTTAGCTTTGCTTCTTTCACAATATCTTAATGTTTCATATCACAACTCAATCTAAAATATCCTTTGATATAGATGAATTGTCCTATGGAAACCCTTGAAGAATGGTTGTGCAAGTAAATCCTTTTTTGACTCCATAGCTCAATGGGTTAATATTGTTTCATGACCTATCTCTTCAGCCGAAAAATTATTTCAATTTACTCTCACCTTCACCCTTCAAATGATCTCTTCACTTAATGATATCCATCCCAAAAAAACAAAAAAAACAAGTTCCTAAGAGCCTCATAACTAGCCTAATATCATAAAAAAACCATAAATATATATCCTTTGAAAACACTTAAATAGAGAGATCCCTCTCTAAATCTGGGAAGGCTAGGTCCTAGGATTCCAAAATGGTTCTGATGTGGCCCCGTGCAACATTTATTCTTGCCATTATTGTAAATCACAAGGAGCCAACATAGTGGCGACCATACTGGGGTATATACTGAGTAATAGATAACTTCACAACTCAGCAAACCTCATCCTTAAAATGAATCAAGTGTCTACCAAGAGTGGTTCCTGATTGTTGATGGTGGACAACAACCAGTCCTAGAAAACAAGTAAAAATCTTCCACTTGGTGATTCCATTGGTTTTCCGTAGGCCTGCTGATTCCCCTTGGTTTTCCATAGACTCCACTGGGAAAATTATTTCATCATAAAAACATCATTAAGACCCAGTTAAGAGAACTTTCTGGATTAAGTTTTCTTGCATAGATTAGTTTGCCTTCAGAGGCTATCATACTTGGCTAAAATTTTCTTATCTTTGGGTATAAATCTTGGCTTCCAAAAGAATCCATACTAGATCCCATCCTGACCCAAATCCTCATACAATAGTTGATAATCCAGAAATCATTCTTAGGAAATATCCTACACCTAAGAACCCAACTATTGTCAGACCAATTCATAGGGCAAGTTCAGTTCCTGAAAAACCTTACAGCTCTGCAAGGTACCTAGGTTGACTTACCTTTCATAAGAAACCTATCTAGAACCAAGTCACTTAGTGGTATAGATTAGATAGACTTTGAGCTTGAAAACTCACAACATAGTAGCAACATAGAAACCTCCCCATCCACTCCACCTAATCTTCATTTCATTCATAACTTTGGTTTCTCTCATCCTAAATATTCTCAACAGTCCCTTGCTGATCCAAGTACTTATGTTTCTCTCACTCACACATCCACAGTTCAAACCACTTCAGTTCATCATCAACCTCCTATCAAAAATCCCCCACTTGTAAACCCCCCATTTTTTCCTCAACCATATATCATGGCAACATGGTATGCTCCCTTCGTCCTTCCTTTACCTCTACCTGTTCTACCATAGGATTATCAGTTCAAAATTCCATTATATTATGCTAGTAGTTCTACTACATCTCAACAACATGTGGATATAATGAATGATTACTTTGACAGACAAGAAATCGATGAAGAAACTGTAAAACTTAGGAAGTTTGCTAAAAGTTTAAGGGGAGAAGCAAGAAAATGGTTCAAAGGCTTAAACCCTAACAATATCAATGACATCCCCTATTTTCATTAATTATTCCTAAACAAATGGGAAGTCAAAATAAACCCCCTTCAAATCCTATCAGAATACAATGATCTTAAAAGAAATGCTAGAGAGAGTGTCCAAGATTATTGCACTAGATTCAATAGTTTTTATAATGCACTCCCTCCACAAATTAAACCCCCACAAGGCTTAGCCTTAATAAATTTTCCTGAAGGATTTGACCCAGACATGTGTTATCAGTTAAGGGAGAGAGAACCCCTTACGTTAGAAGACATGCAGAAAGGGGAAGTAAGTGTAGAAGCTAACCTTAATTCCAGAAGGGCTAGATTGAAAGCAGAAAAAAAGGTTACCTACAAAGATGAAGATGGACCTTCCACATCAGACTCCAAAATTGATAATTTGGTCAGAACCATGGAAATGATGATGGAAAGAATAAACATGAATGAGAGAGCGTATCCTAAAGAAAACCAAATAGGTCATCAAAATAAAAATCAAAATCAGAATCAGAACTTTAGAAGGAATCCCCCTCAAATTAGACAAAGAGGCCCTGATCAACAAGTTAGACCTCCTTTGCAACAGAATTATGTTGATGATGATGAGGGAGTGATTGAAGAAATAGAGGGAAATCACATAAACATTTTGGGAAAAAAGGATGAGTATACCGTCTTCCTCACTAGGAAATAACAAGTCATATACATACCTTATGAAGAAGAGAGCCTAGAGTCTATAGACACCAACAAGGCTTTGAAAATTCCATAATAGAAGTACATAAACAATATGACTTAAGGAGTAAAAATAACCAAGATGTTCCCAAGAAAAAGACCTCTGAAATCTCTGCTAAAAACAACCCTGTAAATACTTCCAAAAAGACAGTTGAAAACAAAAACATAGTGGCTGAAGATTTTGATAAAAATGAAGGAAAAAACACCCAAATTCATGACAAACATATTTGTGACCCTAGCAGCACTAGCACCTCAACTAATGCTCCTGAAAAAACCATTTTAACTACTGTAAATAATAAAAACTAGCAAGCCCATTTTGTTGAGAAAACAATGACTAAAAAGGTTGAATTACACATTTCCAAAACTCAAACTCCTTTCAGCATAGAGAGTGAAATTGCCAAGATAAAAATCTCCATCCCTCTCACTAAATTAGTCACTCAAGATGTATATAGGTCCCAATTGTTAAAAGCTTTGAACATAGGAGATCACAATGACTCTGTTAACTTAAATGATGACAAACCTTAGCTTCTGTTTGGACCAGAAGTAGAAGGAAGATTTCAAGAAGCCGCAGTTCCTCCTTTTCATGTCAGTTTAAACATCCATGATAAAAATTTACACAATGCCATGCATGATTTAGGAGCATCACATAACCTAAAGCCGAAAGTGATAATGGAAAGATTAGGCTTTGAGGTAACCAGGCCTTATAAAGATTTATACTCCTTTGATTCCAACAGAGTTAAATTCCTAGGCCTAATAAAAGATCTCTGTGTGAATTTAGCACAAATCCCAGCCAAAAGCGTAGTAATAAAAATTTTGGTGGTTGATATACCCCCCAAATATGGCATGCTTCTTTCAAGATCTTGGGGTGCTAAATTGCAAGGCACAGTGCAAATGGATATGACTTATGCCACCATCCCTGTCTTCAGTCAACCTAGAATACTTTATAGGGAAACACACATGAAATACATGGTGAGTAGCCAAGAAAGACCAGAAAAATCTCCTCTTTATTCTATACATACTGACCTTGACTCATTCATTCTTTACAATGATGAGATTCCTAATGAGCAAGGATTAGAAAATGAAACATACACCAACATAGTGGCAGCCATAGAACAAGAGAAAGGGAAAGAAAAATCATCCAAACAGTTTGCTAATTTAGAAAAACACAGAAAACAAAATGAAGGTATTGAGCATCAAAACAGTCATCAACATAGTTCCAATCATAACAATCAAAGAGAAATTCCTCAACACATTGAAAACCTTGAGGAACAAGACACAAATAAACATAGTGTAGATCCTAAAAAAGAACACAGTGGTGATCAAAATAAACAAAACAGAGAGGAAAAGAAGGAAAGTTATGATGAATCTGAAACCATTCCTCTTTGGAGCATGATTTTTTATGGGTCTTGTACTAAAACTGGTGCAAGCCGAGCAGGCATATGGGTGCACAACACTGAAAAAAATCATGCAGAAGGTAATTCATACCGATTAAATTTTCAATGCACAAATAATATAGTAGAGTATGAAGCACTCCTCTTAGGACTACATTTACTGAAAAAATTAGGAGCCAAGAGGATAACTGTTCATCGAGATTCAGAACTGATAATTGGGCAAGTAAATGGAGAATACATTTCTAAACGCCCCAGACTGAGAGCCTATAGAGATGATGCCATGGACCTATTAAAATCATTTGCTGAATTCCAACTTAATTTTGTCCCTAGAAACCAAAATATTCTTGCCAATTGATTAGCCTTTTCTGCTAGCATATGTCTGAAACCTTATGAAAGAAAACAAGACAAAGTTCAAGTCAAATATAGACCAACAATCCCAGACAATGAGAAATAATGGCAAATTTTTGAAGGAGATGAACAAATAGAAGACTTCCTACAATCCAGAAATGAGTTTGAAATGCCAAGATCAAATTCAGAGTATGATGAAGATTGTCCTACTGAGGAAAAATAACTTTTTGAAGAAGAAGAAACTCCTGAGATTACTAATATAAATCTGTTAACCAAGAAATTCAAACATAAAATAGAGAACTACACAGATTTAGAAAAAGAAGATCTAGAGGTGCTGCAATCCAAAACTGAAAGTTTGTCAAAGGGACTAGTGCCTCTAGAAGAATTGTTTGACTTTCATGATGTTTCCAAAAAGCCAAAAATAGAACCTACTGAAGCTGAAGTAGAAGAGTGTAACATAGGCAGTGAAGAAAGGCCTAAAATGATCAAATTATCCAAGACAATACCAAATCACATTAAACTGAAATACCTTGAGTTGTTTAGAGAATTTTCTAATGTGTTTGCATGGAGTTATGAAGATTTAAAATCATATGATACATAAATAATTCAGCATAAGATACCCCTCAAAGAAAATCAGAAGCCTTATAGATAAAAATTCTGCAGAATAAACCCTGTTCAATTACCTCTGGTTGAGAAAGAAATAAAAAAAATGTATGATGCTGGAATTAGAGTATATGTGAGATACTCAGAATGGGTATCTAATGTTGTATCAGTTAGGAAGAAAATAGGAGAGATAAGGTTTTGTATTGATTTCAGAAACTTAAATAAAGTCTCATTAAAGGACAACTATCACTTCCCCAAAATGGATCATATCTTACAAAGGGTAGTAGGTTTTAAAATAATTTCTTTGCTAGATGGTTTCTCAAGTTACAATCAAATATTGGTACATCCTGATGATCAAGTTAAAGCAACCTTTACTACACCTTGGGGCACTTTCATGTATGTGAAAATTCCTTTTTTTTTTAATGAATGTTGGTGCCACATTTCAGAGAGCCATGGATATTTCTTTCTAAGAAGAAATAGGCTACTTCATTGTGATTTACTTAGATGACATCATAATTTATTCCAAAACAGATGAAGAACACCTTTACACCTAGGAAAAATATTTGAGAAATGCAGGAAATATGGTTTATCCTTAGATCCAAAGAAAACATTGTTTGGTCTCCAAGAAGGTAAACTTCTTGGTCATATCATATCTGAAGAGGGAATAAATATAGACCCAAAAATGATTAAAGGTATATTGCAAATCAATCATCCTAGAAACATCAAGGAACTTCAATATTTCATTGGAAAGATTAATTTCTTAAGAAGGTTCATACCCAACATAGATGAACTCCTTAGAAACATGACAAAAATGCTTAAAAGAGAAGGAGGAGTTAAATGGACCTTAGAAGCAAAGAAATCATTTGAGCTAGTAAAACAAGCACTTACCTAAACACCAGTTCTCACTAGCCCCGATTTTACTAAAGATTTCTTCATATTTTCATTTGGATTAGAACACACAGTGGCCGCTGTCCTCCAACAAAAAAACATGAAGGGAAAAGAGAAACCTATTGCATTTTTCAGCAAGGCATTAAGAGATGCACCTTTGAAATATAATATAATGGAAAAACAATCCTTTGCCTTGGTCAAAGCCTTAAAAGACTTCAGAGTTTACATTTTACACTCACACATCATATCATTTGTGCCTTATTCAGTGGTTAAAGAAATCTTGACACAAGATCTGAATGGCAAAAGAGGAAAGTGGATCATTGTAATACTAGAATATGACTTAGAAATCAAACCCACTAAGCTCATTAAAGGCCAATGACTAGCAAAACTAATGGCTAAATCAAACTTTCAAGCTCTTGATATAAACATGCTTAACGCATTAGATGAACAGGAGGAGTTGGAAACTCCACTTATTCAAGATCATTTTCTGAATTCATCTTGGTATGTTGATATTTTTTATGTGCTAATTAATCTTAATGTCCCTCCTAGTTTGTGTTAGCCCCCTAATTTGCTCTATTTTTACCATTTTTCCCTTCCTAAATCATAACCATTTACCTCTGTTTCACCTCTTTTATGCACCCTCATCTTGCACCAGTCCAAGCACGGTGACATATTTCGTATAAACCTTTATTCTTTATGTTTTAATTCAATTTAGTAATAATTAAATATTTATTACATGATTTATTACTTTTAAATCACTTTTGTAACTTATCTATATCTCCAATGGTTATTTGATAGTTAGAGTTCTTAACGTGACCACTGATCTTAGTGCAGGATTGGATCTTGCACCATTTCCAGCACAACAAATCTTCACGGAAGATCCAAACCTCCTTGATCACTGCCTTGTCTTGAGCAAATTCAGCGATGACAAAACAATTGATCCAAAGGTAGCCAAGACCGAATCCGTGAAGGGCGAAAAGCTGGAGATTAGCTACGGTCGGTTTTGTTAGCTTCCTAATTTTGAAGGCCGAATGCTAAATTCTGCGATGGTTATGTAATCAGTTGAACGATCTATCTCGGCCTTTGGCCAAAAAATCTATATAAGGTAAAATTTAAATATGACTTAGAAGGAGAGTTTTTAGAGAAAAGTTTGGTAGGCGGTAACATGTTGTTTTGTTATCGCCCAAATCTGGGCTGGAAATTGTATTAACGCATGTATTCACCTCAATGAATTAATAAAAGGGAGCTCTGCTTCATGTTTCAGAAATTGTGTTTCTGTCTTTTAGATGATGAATTGAATAATTTACTGAGCAGTGTTTTAACTTAAAAGGGAAACGCGCTGGTTGGCTAGGGCCCAGCCAACCAAGCACGTTTACCCCATTTTCTGTATCTTATAATTTGTGCTTATATTTTCAAAGTGTGATTTAAATTTTAGCACATGTATTCTTGTCTGAGTGAAAACGGATCCATTGTGTGAAATAGATACATTTTCTTTTCTTGCAATTTACTTTCCTACACTTGATTTCAGATTGGTTTTCATCCGCCTGGTACAAGTAGGAGAAACAAACCTGCACCAATGCACATTGGTGTGATATTTCCTTTTCCTACAATTCTATTTAATAGTTTTTTCAACCTGGTCCAAGAAGGAGAAATGAACCTGCACCAGTGCACGTTGGTGTGATGCAACAAGCTTTGTTAGTCTAATTTCCGCAATCTTCTTTCTTTCTTTAAATGCTTATGACAGGATAAATGATTGTTTCTTTATTTATGCATTTTGTTAAGACCAGAAACATTCAATTTATGTGTGCAATTTGATTCGATAGTAAACTAGCACTTGCAGTAATTAGACATCATTTTAGGGATTAAATGCTAAGTGTAGGAAGCTCTGATCCAATGCAAGAACCAGTTTCTTGCCACAAGATCTGAGTGCTCTGAACCTTGAAAAGTTTGAGCCCTTGCATGAATTAAAAAGCCTTCAGTAAAGCATTAGGGGAATTTTGAGGTCTAAAATGGGCCACCTAAGGAAATTATAAAATAATAGTGGAAAAAATCAAATAAGATTTGATGACATCATCAAATTTTAGAGGGAAAAATGAAAAAACTACTTTTTCAACTTATCTCCCAAAGTTTTTACTCAAATTTCGAGAGGGAGTACTCGTTGGATGCGAAATTTAATTCCTCATCCAAGGAGTACCCATGTTCCATACTTTCGATGGGTCCTACTACACAAAAAATGAGAAATACATAAAAAAACGTGATTGTAATCATGTTTTTTTATGTATTTCCCATTTTTCATGTAGCAGGGTTCATTGAAAGTATGCAACATGGGTACTCTTTGGATGAGGAATTAAATTTTGCGTCCAACGAGTACTCCCACTCGAAATTTGAGTAAAAATTGTGGGAGATAAGTTGAAAATATGAGTTGAAAAAGTAGTTTTATTATTTTATTATTTTTTAATATTTTTACCCTTTTATTTAAAAAATGGTAAATCATCCCCCATGGTTGACATCATCATCTTGAATCCTATTGGTTGTTATAAAGTTTATTTTTTTTGTACATTTTTCTTAGGAGGGTCATTTTAGACCTCAAAATTCCCCTAATGACACTATTTATACCTTCTACATAAATCTCTGATCCTGCACTACTAGTGCAGGACAGATTAATGCAAGAAGGAAATTTCTAAAGAAGTAGGTTTAAGGGCCCATATAACGAGACTGCTAAAGTGTCTCTGCTAAAGGAAAACACACATTCAGTAGATTAAACAACCATTAGTGAAAGTGATTGCCATTTATCTTTAATTCTCTCTTGCAAATGCATACTTCGTCGTTCCAGTCTTAGATTATTTTTTATGGTTCAAATTGCCTTTTTCTTTTTTGACTTGATTCTGTAATATTTCCCTTAAAGAAAGTAGGGATTTATATTAGGAATATTCATACCATCTCTGGCATTTCCTATGCTTCATCTCTAAGTTTACGAATCCCCTGGGTTGACAAATTAAGTGTTGAGGAGTTTGCTTAAGTGTAATTCCTGCACCCAACATTTTGGTGCCATTTCCGGGGAGGCGATTTGATTTGGTAAGAATTTTCTAATTATACAATAGAGGTAATTTATTTATTTATTTTTGCAGTGTTGTTTCTTTGAAGGAATTTTACAAGTGTTAATTGATTTCTGACAACATTTTTTTAGAAGTTGTTTGTTATTTTTCTTTTTTTTCTTTACTTTTGAAATGAATTCCTAGGAAAGGTAAGGGTTCGAAGCCCACTAAGGGCCGAAATAATTCTAAAAACAATTTTCATATTAGGTCTCCTTTTGTAAGCAGGAAGCCCAATTCAATTCAAACCCATCACACAGGAACAATCCACCTGGATTCCAGTGATAACAGCTCAGGTGTGGATTAGCCTATTGAGAGTGGTACAAGTAAAAAGGGAGCAATGGTGGACCAAGAAGATCATTTGGAAGGGAGTGGCGACAACCAGGTAAGTGAAGAACAATCCACTTTTGTGTTTCCAATTGTGGATCTTGATACTCTGGCGCAAATGAAGAATATTCGACCATCAACTCTCCCTCATTTCCATGGTAAAGTTCATGAATATCTTGAATCTTTTCTATTCGAGTTTGATATTATGTGTAGAAGTTATGATTATGCAACTAATGCTCAGAAGTTAAGATTATTTCCTATTACCCTCAAGGACTCAACTCTATGTTGGTTTATGGTGTTAGCAGGAAACACTATAACTTCTTGGGATCAGATGAAGAGAGTGTTTTTGTCTAAATATCAAGAATATTGAAAAATTTGGGACATGCAAGATGAAATTTTTACAATCATACAAGATGATGATGAAATTATTGAAGATTATCTGGAAATATTTTTGTATATTTTACAAAGGTCAAAACTTAAGCTTGATCCCAGCACTACTAGAACCTTGTTCTTAATAGGAATTACTGATAATGTTATAAATAATTTGAATCTGTTAGGACAAGGTGATATTTCTCAGCAAACTCTTGAACAAATTTGTGAATTATGCAGGAAATTTTCAAGAAACCAGTATAGATCTGGTAGAGGAACTCGAAATAGAAATAGAAAAACTAAATCTATTGATGCTATGATTATTGGAATAGAAAATAAAATGGAAAGCATGAAAATTGATATAATGAACACTATTACCAAAAAGTTAGACTCCTTAAAATTTCAGTAGAAAATCATGAAGGAACAAGAGTCATTATGTATTTTCTGTCCTAAATGTAAAGACAAGAATCCTCCTAAAGAGTGTCCTCTTAATTTGAAAGAAACTAATAAGTGTGCTATTTGTGCAGAAGACCATATCACAGAAAAATGTCCCTCTATACTAGGATTAAAGTTGTATTTACAGGGGGACAACCTGAGGCTGAATACTTGAATGCTATGGGAGCAAGAAGGAATTGGCCTCAAGTAGGTACAGGTATGGCTTCTGAATTTTCTCCACACTATTTTTGTTATAATTCACATGCATATTCTTATCCTAACTCTCATTAGTAGTGGCAGTATGGGAATCAATTTCAGCATGGGCAACTTTCTCAACCATGGCAACAAGGTTGGAGAGGGCCAACTCATTCTCCATATTCCTACCAGCCACCTATGTAGTCATATCCATCTACACATGCACCTTATTTAATGCCTCAACTTCCAAGTCAATCCACTCCACCATTGCCTTTACCTCCACCCTTTCGACCTCCTCAGTTTCCTGCTCAACCTATGCCCAATCCTAATAATAATAAAGCAATGCAAATGATCTATGTAAAAAACCCACCTTTATCATTTGAATACCAGTCTATTCCAGTTGGGTTTCATGATATTCAATTAAGATCGGGAAGGACTATAACATCATAAAATCAGAAGAAACCTATGGTGATCGTTGAAGAGAAAGGAGAAGAGGAAACTCTTAACCATTCTCTGAAAGCTGTCACTAAGCAGCCCTTAACCTTTGAATCCTTGCCATCTTCTTTCAACCAGCCTCCCTTCCCAAAGAGGCTAGTAATGGAAAGGAGTGAGCCTATTTCTGAGACTAGTTTGGCATCTGAGCTTTGGAGTCTTTTCATTAAGATACCCTTGCTTCAAGC
Source organism: Pinus albicaulis (assembly GCA_034641835.2). Taxonomy (NCBI): domain Eukaryota; kingdom Viridiplantae; phylum Streptophyta; class Pinopsida; order Pinales; family Pinaceae; genus Pinus; species Pinus albicaulis. The sequence goes on from CM076572.1 coordinate 378,778,944, forward strand.
CATCAAAGAGATCCCCATTTTTACCAATATTATTAAGAAACTCTGTCTCAAGAAACTTGGGAAGAAGATATTGGAACCCCAAACCATTCAATTTGTTGGTAGGGTAGAAAAGTTGATGACAGGATGTGTGTCTGTGGAAAAATATACTGATTCTGGAAACCCTGTTGTCTCAGTTCATATTGGTAATTTCCTTGTCTCTAATGTTCTTATAGATCTGGGGGCAGCCATTAATGTCATTACTAAGCAAACCATGGATCAACTTCGGTTATCTCATCTTCGCCCTACTCCCATTGTGCTTGAATTAGCAGATAGATCTAAAATTAAGCCAGAATGAGTATTGGATGATGTGATCATAACATTAGATTCTTGGGAATATCCTGCTGATTTCATTGTGCTTCAGCCAAATAACCTAGTAGGAGGACATCCCTTGATCTTGGGTCGACCATGGCTTGCTACGGTCGATGAATATATTGGATGTCGTTCCGGTGATATGTATATTTCACATGGAGATTCTAGGAAGAAAGTTACCTGATACCCCCCTGCTAGATCTATTCAAGACCTTAGAGATAATTTATGGTTGGATTGAAGCAGTGATGAGGAGACTCAGTCTATTTCCCTTATCAATCATTATACTAGGTCTTCACAATAAGATTAGATTCAAGATTTCCTGAATAATCTAGACACTATGCCTAACTTTGAGCCATTGAGCCAGATTTTCAACCTAGATTTTCAAGAAAATCATGATTCTTATTCTTTTGTACCACTGCACTTGACCACTCCCATGAGTACTCCTGAGCCCGACACTAATCTTGTTGAGATTAGCCCTGGAAAATCCTTGCATATTAGTTCATATTTGGACTTATCTCAGAAGGATCATCCTGTCAATTCGTTGCAAAACCATCTTAGTGCCTTTGCTTGGGGCTATTAATATATGAAGGGTATCCCTCCTGAAACTTGTACAAATCATATCTATATTCAGGAAGGAACCCGACCTGTCTGAAAACCCCAAAGGTGAATGAATCCAACTCTAAGAGATATTGTGAAGGAAGAAGTACAAAAACTCTTGGATGATGGTTTTATCTATCCTACTTCTGATAGTCACAGGGTCTGTCCATTAGTATTTGTACCTAAGAAAGATGGAAGATGGTGTATTTGTATTGATGATCGAGAATTGAATAAAGCCACTCTTAAATATTACTTCCCTCTCCCTTTCATTGATTAGGTGCTTGATACCCTTGTAGGAAAGAAGTATTTTTCCTTTTTGGATGGCTTCAGTGGTTATAACCAAATACAGATTGCACCTGAAGATCAGGATAAAAATACTTTTACATGTCCATGGGGAACATTTTCTTATAAATTTCTCCCCTTTGTTTTATGTAATTCCCTGGCAACCTTTCAAAGGGAAGTCCTGGCCATTTTTGTTGATCTAGAATTTGTAGAAATTTATATGGATGACTTTTCTGTGTTTGGTGATTCTTTTCAAGAAGCTCTAAAAAATCTAGAGAAAGTAATTCCTCGTTTTCAAGAAGCCCATCTCACTTTGAATGACAAGAAATGTAGATTAATGTGCAAAGCGAGAGTGGTACTTGGCCATTTGATTTCTGATAAAGGTATCCAGGTTGATCCGACAAAGATTGAAATTATTCTGCATATTACTGCACCCAAAACTCAAAGGGAAGTAAGAGGTTTTTTAGGACATGATGGCTACTATAGAAGATTCATTGAAAAATTTTCGAAGATATTTTTTCCTCTTTTCCGACTTCTAGCTAAGGATAGTGAATTTTCTTGGTCCACGGCTTGCCAATAGTCTTTTGAAACATTGAAGGAAAATTTGGTACAGGCGCCAGTTTTGAGAGGTCCAAACTGGTCCCTGCCTTTTCACATTTCCTCTAATGCTTTAGATTTGGATATTGGCACAGCTTTGGGACAAGAGGAAAATAAGAAATCCTATGCTATTTACTATATTAGTAAGAATTTTTCTTCTGCTGAATTGAATTATACAGTTACAGAGAAAGAGTTTTTAGCTGTAATATTTGCAATTAATAAGTTCAGGCACTATATTATAGGATATGAAGTATTTTTACGTACTGATCATTCCATGATTAAATATTTGATGAACAAACCATTGACAAGCAGTAGTGTGACTAGGTCATTGCTATTGTTGCAGGATTTTAATGTTTCTATTGTTGATAGACCAGGGAAATATAATATTGTAGCAGATTTTCTTTCTAGTTTAGATAATCCTAGTGAAGTAAATCCTGTTAATGATGATTTTCTAAATGAACATATTTTTTCTATGTCTACAGATTCTCTGTGGTTTTCTGATATTGCTAATTATTTGGTCACTAGAAAAACACCACCTCACTTTTCCGCTTATGAAAAGCGGAATATTATTCAGAAAAGTGTTGCATATTCCTGGATTCAAGGAGATCTCTTTTACACTGGTCCAGATATGATTATCCGTAGATGTGTAAGAGAGGAGGAAGTGTTTAAAATATTAAAATCTTCTCATGATGAACCTTGTAGAGGTCCATTCACTGATAAGCAGACTGTATACAAAGTATTGCGTGCTAGTTACTTTTTGCCTTCCTTGTTTAGGGATGCCAAACAATATGTCAGACGATGTGATAGCTGTCAACAAATGGGCCAGCCTAATCAAACCAATGAAATGCATTTATGCCCCCAAGTTATGATTGAGCCATTTGAAAAATGGGCTATTAATTTTATAGGGCTAATAAATCCAACATCCTTAAGTAAAAAGCATATTTTGGTTTGTACAAATTTCGTTACAAAATTGGTAGAAGCTAAAGCTGTTTCTTTTGCTACAGAAAAAGTTGTTGTTGATCTTCTTTTAACTAAAATATTTACTAAATTTGGTGTGCCTAGAGAAATTGTTTCTAATAATGGTCCATAGTTTATTTCTAATTTGGTACATGGTGTGATGGAGCAATACAAGATCCGGCATAGGAAATCCACTCCGTATCACCCGCAAGCAAATGGCCAGGTGGAATCTACAAACAAAGTGATCGAGTCCATTCTTACAAAGACAGTTAATATGCATTGGAAAGACTGGGCTAAAAGATTACCAGAATATTTGTGGGCATACAGAACCACTTGGAGAAATAGCACGAGACATACACCATATGAGTTGGTATATGGCAAACAGGTTCTGTTATGAATTGAGTTCCAGATCAAAACTTTCAGAACTTCAGTTCAGTTAGGACTAGATCTCTCTTAGGCACAACAACAACTTCTTCTCCAATTAAATGAGTTATATGAATTTCGTAGAGATGATGTTCATCAGAACATCCTAATTCAGTAGCAACGAAAAAGGTGGCATGACAAGTCTATTCAGAAAAAGCAGTTCCAACTAGGTGATTGGGTACTCCTCTAGGATTCTAGATTTAAAATTTTTAAAGGGAAGTTCCATACACATTGGATGGGACCTTATGAAGTAATCCAAGTATTCAAGAATGGAGCAGTAGAAGTCAAAAATATTGATGGACAAAATTCAATATTCTTGGTAAATGGACATAGATTAAAGAAGTATTTTTAGCAACTTGCCAAGAAATATTTTACACAGCAAGTCCAATAGAAATTCGAGACGTAGTGGTGAATGGTATTACTGACCTTTTGAAGACATGAATCTTTATTTCTCTTGAAAAAAAATTTAAAAATACAAAAAAAAAATATTTAATAAAAAAGTAAAGAAAAAATATTTTCCTGTAATTGTGAAAATCAATTCGCTGACATGATTGTAGAAGGGTCAACCTGAAAACCAGCTTGTTGGCAGGAAGATTAAAAATTTCTAATAAAAAAATAATGTTGCTTGATCTTTAGATATGCTAGCGACCACTGATTAAAAGAAGGTTCAGCAGGACCAACCTTTATACATTGGGGTAATTAGCATGGATATTTTTATTCAAGTAACACTTAATTCTCGCTACAGTTATTTTTCTTGCACCAGTGGTGGCAGACCTTCCAGAAAATTTTCTACCTTTCTTCATATCCCATTTCGTAATATTCCCTCAGTTTTTTCTTAAATCCCAAAATGATTAACCTTCTCACATTCTTCTGAATTTACCCTACCCGCTTTGTAAAAATCCCACTTTACCCTTGAATTTTTTTTCCCTATCCCACTTATGTTTATCCCCTCTTGTGGTACTATTCTTGGAATCCCTGTAACAAAATTCCTTCCCATTCTGAATTATTTTTTTTCCTTTTCACACTTCTTTGTTCCCTCATGAATTCATTGCAGGATCTCATACACAAAGAGCAAAAAGATGCTCTGAAGCATCAAGAAAGGGCGAAGAAAATTTCTAGTATCAGTTGAGGAAGCCATGTTAGAAGTCCAACCTATATTTTACTTAAATTCCCTATTCTTTTTTCAAACAATATGCTTGCACTAGTGCAAGCATATCGTCCTATATAATAATACAAGCAGAATGGTACCAACAAAACAACATAGTAAGCGGTGTAAACAGATCGGTGCAAGCATGCACCTTGACAGAAGAAGAGTACAATTTGCTCTTTTCATAAGTAGATGTCATAGGAAAGTGGTCATCGAAAGTTTACAAGAATCATTTTCAATTATTTAAGGAGTACTTGTGCTATCATATTAACTAGGAGAAAATTATTTAAAGTATAAATTGTTTTTAGTTAAAGAATCATGATAATTTTTTAATAAATTCTAAAGTTATTTTTTTGAATTATGAAGGAGTTTGGAAATGTTTAACTGTTTCTTGGATATAATTACCCTTTCCTCCATGATCCCCAACATCTTTCACTTATAATGATTGCCTCACCTAGCCGTTAAAAATGTTGCTGCAAGTACCAATCCCAAATGGTTTCAAATATGCCGCACATCCACGGCTATTTTGGTGGAATGGATTGGTGATAAGACAGAAGGGATGGTGGATGGTTGTATCCCTATCTATAAAGAGCCAAATTTTCTGGTATTGCATGCAATTTTTGGACTGTTCATAACTATTGAGCAGTAATGCTGCCTATTCGATGGGAACCTTCATCTCTCAGTGAGGTAGATCATACCGCTGAGTTTTGCAATAGTCTTTCACTACTGCGAGACTCAGGATTTCTTCATTTTTTGCAGAAATTTGATGGGAACAATAGTGAAGTGGCCCTACAGTTTGCAAAGAGTTTTAAAAATGACCGCGTAAAAATTGGGCCCCTGAAATTTAATGTCACGAAAGAATCGATAGCAGCAGCAACGAGCTTGCAAAACACTGGTGAGAAGTACTTAAAAAATTAGAAGCTCGAGAGGAACCACTGGAAATGTTTCATCCTTGATAATAATATGAAGGTAAACTGGAAGAAAGGAGTTCCACGCAACGCCTTGCTGGGACAGTGGCGGGACCTCCTTTTTATCCTCCAGAAATTCCTAACTTGCGAGGGAAGGTACTCCCTCACCTTTGTGTATCATTTCAGGATGCTGCAATACTTCGAAGCCAACCATCACATTCGATGGAGAATTTATTTCCCTTATTTTTTTCTTAAGAGTTTGGAAAACATGGCCAAGAGTGTGTAGGGCGCATTGGCGGATCAGGCCGACAAGAAATTATATCACCACGGCCTTATCAAAAAATTGGTCCAGAAACAATTGGAAATTAAGGGCATGACCTGGAAGGTGTTGTTGAAGTAGCTATATAAAAATCCATCTGCAGAAAAGAAGATAGCCGCTGAAAAGAAAATAGAAGAACCCACTAGTACAAGCAAGAGCCCGAGTCCAAGTGTAAAGAGGAGTCCTTCTTGCACCAGTGCAAAAAGGAAATGATCCGGAAATACAACTAGTAAATCTATTGAAGAAAGTCCTCCGACACCACCGATACATGAATATACCCCAGAAGAAGAAGATAACCTGTTAGTCCTTGTGGACGCAGAAAAATCTATGAAAGTTGGAGATGACACTCTGTTGGCCGATTTTATTAAGGCCCGGAAAAAGAATGAAGAACCTAGTGCAGAACCACAGTCCCCAGAAAACATTGAATCCCCTCCTGCACCAGTGCAAGAAGAAGAAGAAGAAGTGAAAGAAGAAGAAGAGCAAGAAGAAGAAGAAGAACCGGAAGAAGTGCAAGAAGAAGAAGAACCGAAAGAGCCAGAAGAAGAAGAAGAAGAAGAAGAATAAGAGTTTGCTGAAGTCATGAGGGATACTGAGGTAGGGATACTGAGGACCCTAAGGAAAACACAACCCCTATTGAGATATAAAAAGAGGAAGATTTGGTAATTCATGCTACTTGGATAACTGAACTGGAGCTTCAAGTACAGAACTTAGAGCAGCTCGTAGCTAAAGTGCAGGAAGATAAAGAACAGAGTAGAGAAAAGTTAACAGCAGAGATCCATAAAAATAAAGGAGAAGTCAAAGTGTGGAAATACCAAGCTACGTAGTGTTTCAAATGACTTAGAAAGGTGACAAAGAAACTAAAGAAAATAAAAAATAAGAAGTCTGAAACATTGCAGGTTGATGCTAGTATGACAGAGCAGGATTGAGCTGCAATGCTCAAAGTTTTGAAGTTTTTTTGTAGAGGTAAAGAGTTGTGTGAGGACACACAATAGCTTAGGGATGAGATGATGTTAGCCCTCTAATTTTCTCTCTTTTTACCATTTTCCCCTTCCTAAATCATAACCATTTACCTCTGTTTCACCTCTTTTATGCACCCTCATTTTGCACCAGTCCAAGCACGGTGACATATTTCGTATAAAAATTTATTATTAATGTTTTAATTCAATATAGATTTAATTAAATATTTATTACATGATTTCTTACTTTTAAATCAATTTTGTAACTTATCTATATCTCCAATGGTTATTTGATAGTTAGACCTTGGTGCAGGATTGGATCTTGCACCATTGCCAGCATAACAGATCTTCGCGGTAGATCCAAACCTCCTTAATCACTGTGTTGTCTTGAGAAGCTTTAGCCACGATAGAATGATTGATCCAAAGGCAGCCAAGACCAAATTGATGAAGGGAGAAAAGCTGGAGATTAGCTGCGGCTGGTTTTTTTAGTTGCCTAATTTTGAAGGACAAATGCTAAATTCTTTGATGGTTATGTAATCAATTGAATGATATGTTTCGCCTTTGTACAACAAATATATATAATGTAAAATGTAAATAGGACTTAGAAGGAAATTTTTGGGAGAATATTTTTTAGAGCGAAGTTCGGTAGGCGGTAATAGGTTGTTTTGTTATCCCCCAATTCTGAGCTGGACATTGTATTAACGCATGTATTCGCCTCAATGAATTAATAAAATGGAGCTCTACCTCATGTTTCAAAAATTGTGTTTATGTCTTTAAGTTGATGAATTGACTAATTTACTGAGAAGCATTTTAACTTAAAAGGGAAATGTGCTGGTTGGCTAGGGCCCAGCCAACCCAGCACGTTTACCCCATTTTCTATTTCTTGTAATTTGTGTTTATATTTTCAAAGTGTGATTTAACTTTCAACACATGTATTCCTGTCTAAGTGAAAACAAATCCGTTGTGTGAAGTAGATACATTTTCTTTTCTTGCAATTTACTTTCCTGCACTTGATTTCAAATTGGTTTTCATCTGCCTGGTACAATAAGAAGAAACAAACCTACACCAGTGCATGTTGGTGTGATATTTCCTTTTCCTACAATTCTGTTTAATTGGTTTTTTAGCCTGGTCCAAGCAGGAGAAATGAAATTTTCACCAGTGTACATTGGTGTGATGCAGCAAGCTTTCTTAGTCTACTTTTCGTAATCTTCTTTCTTTCTTTAAATGCTGATGACAGGATAAATGATTGTTTCTTTATTTTTGCATTTTTTTAAGACCAGAAACATTCACTTTTATGTGTGAAATTTGATTTGATAGTAAACTATCACCTTTCAGTAATTAAACACTCATTTTAAGGATTAAATGCTAAGTGCAGGAAGCTCTGAGTGCAAGAACCAGTTTCTTGCCACAAGATCTGAGTGCTCTGAACCTTGAAAATTTCAAGTCCTTGCATGAAGTAAAACGCCTTCAGTAAAGACACTATTTATACCTTCTACATAAATCTCTGATCCTGCACTAATTCAGGACAGATTAATGAAAGAAGGAAATATCTAAAGAAGTAGGTTTAAGGACCCATCTAACGAGACTACTAAAATGTCTTTGCTAAAGGAAAACACACACTCAATAGATTAAAAAACCATTAGTGGGAGTGATTTCATTTTATCTTTAATTCTCTCTTGCAAATGCATACTTCCTCGTTCCAGTCTTAGATTATTTTTTATGGTTCAAGTTTCCTTTTTCTCTTTTGATTTGATTCTGTAATATTTCCTTTAAAGAAAGTAGGGATTTATATTAGGAAGATTCATACCATCTCTGGAATTTCCTGTGATTCGTCTATAAGTTTACTAATCCCTTGGGTTGAAAAATGAAGTGTTGAGTTGTTTGCTTAAGTGTAATTCCTGCACCCAAAAGTTTGTCTAAAACAAAGGTAAGGTTTTTAAAGTTAAAGGTTGTTAATTAATGCATTTTAGATAAATGTTTATATTGGAAAAATGCTAGTGGATTATTGCTTAAATGTTTGCTTGAGAATGATGCAGATAATATCAAGCATGAGTTCCATGAAGGAGAATGTGGAGGCCACCTCTATTGGAAAACCACTGTGAACAAAGTCCTTAGAGCTGGCTATTACTAGCCCATCCTCTTTCAAGATATTCACAAAATGGTCATTTCCTGTCATAAATTTCAGATCTTTGAAGGCAAAAGAAAATTTCTTCCCTTACCTCTGCAACCAATCACTGCTGAAGCTTCTTTTCAATAGTGGGGTCTAGACTTCATTGGGGAAATCCATCCTGCTTCATCTGCCCAACATAAATGGATCCTCACAGCAACTGATTAATTTACCAAATGGATAGAAGCCATCCCTTCTAGGAATTCCATAGACTCAGTAATCATTTCATTACTTGAAAATCATATCCTGTCCAGATTTGGTTGTCCTAGGAAAATTATCACAGAAAATGCTGCTGCATTTGGATCCAAAAACATGGTTGATTTCTTTCATAAATATCATATTACATTGGACCATTCCACAGCCTATTACCCTCAAGGTAATGGGTTGGAAAAATCCTCAAACAAGAGTTTGGTGAACATAATCAAGAAGTTGCTGGAAGAGAATAAAAAATCATGGCACAACAAGTTAATACATGCACTGTGGGCAGATAGATTGACAGTCAAAAATTCAATTGGGATGTCCCCTTATCAGCTAGTTTATGGAGTAGATGCAATATTTCCAACCAGTTTAGGAGTGCCAATCTTGAAGTTGATCCAAGAAGTACAATCCGAAGAAGATGAAATGACAAGAAGAATAAACCAGACAGTTTAGTTGTAGCAAACCAGAGAGGAATTTTATAATAGAGCGCAGCAAGTACAAGAAAACATCAAGATGTTGTCTGATAAAAGAACGAAGGAAAGTGATTTTAAAATGGGTGACAAGGTACTAAAATGGGATTCTAGGAAAGAATATAAGGGAAAACATGGAAAGTTTGAAAATTTATGGAAGGGCCCTTATCTCATTCAATCTTCTATAGGAAACAATGCATTTTTTCTTCAAGAAATGGAGGGAGAAATTTTTTTTGGAGGTTCTGTCAATGGTAGGATGATCGAATGTTATTTTTGCTAAGAACTCAATTCAGAGCTTTTTTTCCATTGTAAATAACATTTCTTGAAAGAAAGTTTGAAAATAAAATACAAAAAACAATAGAAAAAGAGAAAGGAGGGAAGATAAAAAGAATAAAGGTACAACCCCATACCAAAAAAGAGAAAAATCTGAAAGTGTGCAAGCTCAAATGCCACTGCCTGAAAAAGAAATTGTTATTCAGTCATACAACCTAAACATGTCTGAGTGAATTTGAATTTTTTTCTGATAGGTTACTGTGAAGAATATTTTCCAAACAGTGTAATCTTGGCTTATTAGTAGAATAGATTAGGATAGAGAAAGAATGGTTCTAACAAGCTCAAAATTTGAACCAAGAAAAGAAAAGAGAAATGGCTCGAAAAAGATCAAAAATTGAGCCAAAGAAAGAAAGAAGAATGTTTATCAATTTCAGATTTAAGCCTTCACAAATTTTGTTTTAAATTTCTGCAAATAAAGTCTATGTGTAGATTGTACATAATGCCATAGCCCCCAGAGAAAATCAGACTATCTAATCCTGATTTGACTGTGTTTTAAATTTCTTGTTTTAGAAATAGAGAATAAAATTTGTCAAACCATTCAATCTTGAAAGATAGTTAGAATAGGTAGAGAATTACTGAGTTCAACTGTTTAATCTGAACTTATGGAAGATATAAGGGTAGAAATAGATTATTTTACTGCTTTCAAATAAAGGAAAAAGTTGATGTTACAAGGGTTCAAATGCACCCACTGAAGAAAAAATGTTAGGACAAGTAGGTTGTGTAGATAGAATTTTGTGAGAAAAATCATCTTGTGTGATAACTATTGATCATCTTTCAGAGTAGCATGATCATAAGAGAAAAGAGGATTGTCAAAATGCAACAAAAGACAAGGCACTAATCTACTTTCTAAAGATTTATCTCTGAGGCCCTTGACACCTCCAAGGAGCTGCCCTCCCCAAGTGGAGCCACTGTTAGCCATCTATAAATTATTTTATATCTCATGATGGCTAAATATCCCTTCATTTTTCAAAGAAACAAATTTTTATAAAAAAATTGTGAGTTCGTGGAAGCCCACTGTCTTCATCATTTTTCAAAAGAATCACTCCATTGAAATATTTACTAAGATTCTCCAAGTTATCCTACTGATATAAAAGAAACTGTTTCAAATATATTTTCCATCATCTCATAAGCTCATTTCACCCATTTTTCACTCATTTTCACTTATCCTAACTCATCATTTCTTCCTCTGAAAAATCCCTTCTTCCCTTCATTTTCTCATGAAAACCCCTCTAAACCTTATAAAAATTCCATTATTTGGTTTAAGGAACCCTTTTTATAACTCTCAGAACTCTCAAAAAGGCCCAAAAGCCCACTTTTTAGGCCTATTTACGACCTTTTATGAAAAGCAAGCCTTAAGCCCTTAAGGGCGTAAGTCCTCAGCCCCTCTTCTTCATATGACCCAATGGCACGACCGCACCACGTTTCCCTTAAGCCCCCTTCATTTCTTATTTCATTCCCTTCTACCCACTTTTTTCTGAGATCTTATCCACCATTAATCTACCCGATCCAATGGCCATCACATTCTCGCCTTTTCATCCTGCTCCCAACCATTCCCCTCTACCCACTTTTCTCTAAATTCATCTCCACTGTTGATCTACCCGATCCAACAACCACCGCATTCTCATTGTTTCATCCCGCTCCCAAACGAACCCCTTTACCCACTTTTCTCCAAAGTCATCTCCACTGTTGATCTACCCAATCCAACAGCCACCACATTCTCACCTTTTCATCCCGCTCCCAACCGAACCCCTTTACCCACTTTTCTCCGAATTCATCTCCACCGTTGATCTACCTGATCCAACAACCATCACATTCTTGCATTTTCATTCTGCTCCCAACCATTTTTTATTTTTCACAAACCTGTGATCATTTATGGACCATAGATCCTCTAGATCTAACGACCTTTGCTGATCCCCAGTTCTAAACCCTGCCCGATAAAATTTCACTACCCGACAGTTTAGCTGACATCACCCCCCAGTCCCACTACCGCGCATCTTCCTCGTCGTGTTCACTGTTCACCGTAGATCTGGATCCCCCAGATCTAATGGACCACAATCCATTTTGCACCCAATCCTCCTCAAAGGCTTAAACACCCCATTTCTGTGTGAAATGAGTGGTTTCGCCCTAGATAGGTGTTGCCTGATATATGGTATCGCGTCTGCCAGAACCAAAACCGCTTACCACCTGATCCCTGCGCAAATAACACCCCGGTATTGCGCAAAACCGCTTTCACCACTTCCACACCATTTTTCAAATATTTCCTTGGTATTTCATGTTTCCACCATGAAACCCCTCCTCTGTGCATTATCCCTCCTCTACATCATTCCTCCACCCTCACCAAGCCGCTGAAAGCAGTTTATCCACAAGCACACGTTCAATTAACATTTTTATGATTTAGTTGTAGGTTTAATGGCAGCCTAAATATTGCAGGCCCTCCCACAACAACATCCAAGTTGCAAATGTCCGGGATGACGATCCTCAGGGTTATAACAAGCAAAAAGGGAGATTTCGGGTTTATTCCAGTGTTTATAAATGTTTCATGGACATTGGTTGACCAAAAAAAACCCTCCAGCGTGGGAGCCAAGCCACCTGTACACAGAAACATCAGAATATTAGTGAAGAACAGTGAATAACAGTGAAGACAGAAAACAAAAAAAAAGGTTAAAGAATAATTCAAAAGATCAAAGACTTAATGAAGCAGACTAAGGATAAAGACACAGTTTGAAGACAAATTAATTTAAAAGATAAACAGTCAACAGAAAGGATAAATAGAGACAGAAGATGATTAGATTAAAGGCCTAAAAGCCAAAATCAAAGGCCTGATCAGAGTTTAAAGGTATAAACATGACATATCAGCAAAAGAAGAGCTTTGAATGGCACATCCACAAAAGCAATTACTCCTCCAAAGGACTAAAATTCCACCTACAGGCCTATTTTCCCCTAAATATACATAAAGTTATTACAAAACAGAGATATTTCGTAAAGACAGCTCAGAAGTTATTACAAAGGCTACCTAAAAAAGCCTAAAAGTCAACAAAAGCCACTAAGTAGTTCAAAGAGTTAATGTAACGTAGAGTTAGACTTAAATACATTTTGCCTTGGGCCTTACATGGTCTCTAAGGTCAGAAACATTAAACTATGTCATTTATGAGAAAATAGAGACCCTTTCTTTCACTCCACCTCCTAATTTATCTATAAATATTGTATGAGGAGCTCATTGTTAGGTTGTTGGTTGGATTATCATTGAAGTGTAAGATAGTTGTTGAAGTTGTTGATATGCTGTTGAGTAATTTAAGAATACTAGGATGAGAAGAGAAGTTTTGAGCCGTAAAGACCTGTTGGACTTGAAGTATCTAACTGGTTTGAACATCAATAATACAAGTAGATTCATGGGACCTTGGTCTATGTTAATGGTGAAGTTTTTTGTCACTATTTTTGTTTCTCCTTTCGTTCTACAAATTGTCCATTTTCTCTGATAAAGAACAGAAAAATTTAGAGTAGGATTTACTGTCAAAGTAACCTATTTCTGTCTAAAAGCTTTATCTTTATGTTTTCTTCTGCTAAGGTTTGGTTGGAGGATTCTTAATTACCCTCCAGTTTTATCCAGCTTGTTGTTTTAAGAATGATTCAATAGAGTACAACCAATGAATAAATGTTGGTGAGCCCATGTCTTTTCTATGTATAAATTCAAATATTGTTTTCTAATGTTCTTTTCAAGGTTTTCTAAGTAGAGTTAACCCAGGGAATTCTATGGTTTTCCCTATCCTCTGGCTAGTATTTAACTATTTCCTTAAAAGATCACTTGAGAGCATTCCAAAATCAAGCTAGAATTCAAATTTTCTGTCTGATCTTAGGCTATTTTCCTTGTTTTCTTATATTTTTTCTCCTTTCTGAAAGTAGTCTTAGGATTACTGGATTGTTGTCTGAAAAGTGTGCTTTAATAGAAGTTTTCCCAAAGAAGTCTATGGTTTTCCCTATCCTTTGGCTTGCTTCAAACAATTACCTTGAAAGGCTTTTCGTGTTTTAATGAAGTTAATAGATGCTTAAATGGTTGTTAGCTTTTATTCTTTCAGAATATCTTAATGTTTCATATCACAACTCAATCTAAAAGATCCTTTGATATAGATGACTTGCGCTATGGAAAACCTTGAAGAATGGTTGTGCAATTAAATCCTTTTGTGACTCCATAGCCCAATGGATTAATACTATTTCATGAGCTATCTCTTCAGCCAAGACATTCTTTCAATTTACTCTCACCTTCACCCTTCAAATGACTTTTTCAATTAATGATATCCATCCTAACCAAACAAAACAAACAAGTTCCTAAGAGCCTCATAACTAGCCTAATATCATAAACAAAGCATAAATATATATCCTTTGAAAACACTTAAATAGAGAGATCCCCCTCTGAAGCCAGGAAGGCTAGGTCCTAGGATTCCAAAGTGGTTCTGATGTGGCCCCCTGCAGCGTTTATTCTTGTCATTCTTGTAAATCACATGGATCCAATAGTTTCTTCAATGGCCAAGCATCCAACTAAGTCCAAACCTTACTAATGAGAAATAAGAAGAAGATATAGACCTAAAAACAACTCACTCTAGCCTCAGGGAGTCGAATCCATGAGATGAGGATTATTTTCCACCAAATGTTGAACATGAATCTGAATACTAGGAAGACCCAACAACTTGCCTCTAAAGGAGAGGAAACTGAATCATTTGACCTCTATAGGACTCAAGCTAATGAATATACATATAGTAAACTAATACACATCATAATTAAATTCATATTTATCAATTACATAAGTGAAAACCCCAAATAGTAAGTTATAACTCAAAAATTACGTGAAAAACAAAGAAAACTCCAAAACATGAAAAATTTGTCCTATGCACAGCGCCAAGGAGGAAAAAATAACCCTTCTTGCAGGTCACTTTTGAAGGACTTCCCGATGTCCAAATTGAGCTCATGATAGTTCATTGGAAATCCTATCCTGTTTACTTTCCAGATATATTTATAGTTACTAATTTGGAGTTGTTTTGTCCCCTCAAAGGTGTAATCTCCCAAGACTTCCTCTCTACGTAGCACCACCCTGAAAAAGAGGCAAGAACATGATTTTTTGGGTGTTTTTGGCCCTTTTTCCTGGCCAGTTTTGCTCTAAATTCTTAGAAAAAGTATAAGGGGGCATGTCCTCATCATTATGAATCCATTGATGTCCTCAATTTGTCCATTGGATGCCCCAAAAGAGTGCACAACACCAAGACGCTGTGCATAGAGCAGAAATTTCTGTGTTTTTCAAAATTTGCCCAAAAACTCAAAATTTTCAAAAAAAATTCAAACATGTTCAAAGTTTGTGTGGTAAGCGCACAATCACATGTAAAGTTGAGCTAAGGAGGCATCAACAAGTATCTTGAGTTTGTCACCTCCTTTCTTACCCTTCAAAATCTCCTTCTATTTATGCTTCATCTGTTTGACCTTGATATTGTAAATTTTGTTCCAGGTCTGATAGTGATGGGCCATGTGTCTCAGCATATGATTGTCTCTGTTGGAATTCATTAGTAGCTTTTCCAAGTGAATTTTGACTCTCTCAAGCCACACTTCTCTATTATCTTCAATATCCTTTGCCAACTACTAGCAAAACTCAGACTTTGGGCTTCTTTCTTTTCATTCTCCAATGTTTTTTTGAGGCCTCTTGTCTTTGGCCTTTTCTTGATGTTTTCAACCTCCTCAAGATCTTCCATGGCTTCTTGATTAATCATGTTTTTCCTCCCCTCCTGTAGCAACTTCATCTCTAAAAGAGTTTTCTTGCCTGTCAACTGTTTGTTCTCTTGCTCTAAGGAAGAGATGATGAATTTTTCCCTCCCAAGATTGGTTTGTAGCTCTCTGATCTGTGCATTATTTTATTTTATGGAAATGCTTGATGTGGTAGTGTCATGAAACTCTTAAAGTTCTACTAGCTCAAAATCATCCTCTATCTCATGGGCATCTTCATGCTCTTGATTTGTTTCTCCATGGATGACCTCTATGATTTTCTCTTTTCCCTTCAATGCTTGGTGTACCTACTTTGTTGCTGAAGAAGGAAAAGCCCCTTCCACACCATGTGGAGCAAGCATTTACCTGTGCGTTGATGAAGAAGACAAATCCTCTTCCACACCATGTGGAGCAAGCATTTTCCTCTCTCCTGCAAACAATTTTCTAAGCCCTCTTTGATTTGTTACACTGCATTATTTGACTTGCCTGGGTGGTTTAACTTTATGCATCCTTATTTTTACAGTTGCAGGGCTAGTAGATGTCTCTCTTCTCTCTTGTAGAATTTTTGGAGGAAGTTGGGGATTTGTGAATATGTCATTGGAAATGAAGGTACCCCCAGAGATGTTGAGTATATTGAGATGATGAAACATAATGAGTTTCATGAGGGAGTGATGATAGAGGTTGTTCATCTGCTGATGATATTCTTTCTTTGCCACCAATTATGGCATCTTTTCAATGTTCCAGTGCAAGAAATATGGGATGTTCAACATCCTCACCCTAGTGAAATGCATGAGCAGCCTGATATGATATGTCTACAATCTGGAGAATCTACCCTCAAGAGTGAAGTATCTCATGATAATCTTCATCATCGGTGCATACTTGCTGAGGAGGAAACTGAAGGGGAAAAAAATCATTTTTTCATTCTTGTACCTAGTCTTGAGGTAAGGCTCAAAATAATGATCACCGAGTTGTTGTGCTTTGTACCATCTCTCCCCTACATTTGGAATCCCTGTAGCATTAGCAATAATATAAGTGGAAATGGAAAAAATTATACCTGCAAGAGTTACCCTGTTGTCATGGAGGTTCAGAATGAAAAGCATAGTAAACTAAGGGGGATGTTTAACTCTTTCCGCTTTTCACAAAACTCATATTTGAAATAGGACACAGGTTAAGGTGAAGCCTCTAGGTCTCTAAGGTTTGTTGGCTCTACTATGATGATTATACCTTCCTTGTGTGGCCTTCTTTGATGTACAATATCATCTTCCGCAAACTCATCATCACTATGTTACTCCTCTCTATAATGAATATCCTTTCTCTCCATGCTTGTTTCTTTGGCACTTTGGAAACCCTAGGGAAGAGGGAAGAAAGGGAGAGTGAATAAGGGAGTGAAGGGAATGGGAGCATAGAAGGAAATGATGAAATGAGGGATTTAGGGGATAGGGATAGGGTCAAAAAAATTAAATAAGATGGGGAAAAGGGTTAAGAAACCTTGTGAGGCGATGGGAGTTGAAAATATGAAGGGAGATGAAAATGAGAAATTAATTACAGGTCAAAGGTAGGGGGGAAATCTAGGAAAAAATAGTGAAATTCCTAGAAATTGGGATTTTAATGGAAAAGATTAAAGGGACTTAGGGATGAGGATGTATGGGTAGTTTTAGTGTTTTTTAGAAGTATGGGAGGATGTGGTAGGGTATAGGGACAATGAATTTGGGACAAGGGGGTTTTGGGAAATTTGTGAGGGGAATGGGGATTTTGGGGGTGACAAAGAAAAACTAGGGTTTTTTTGTAATTTGTTCCAACATAAAACTCACACGCAAGCATAAAATGGAGAATTAGGGAGTTACAAAGGCTCCCTTACTTGCTTTGGAGATGAAGAAAAAAACCTTGAGGCATTTGGAGAAGTTTGGGAGGGTTTTTTCCCTGTGCGCAATGCCTTACCCAGGTGAGCAAGGCCCTCTCTCTATGTGCAGCACCATGTAATTTTGTAGTGGAGAAAACACTCTATACATAGCACCAGACTCTTGTGCGCAACACCAGCTAATTTTTGAAGGTTTTCCATTGTTCGAACCTCCTGCTCCAAAATCACATTTTTCTCCTTGACAAATGAACAAATGAGGATTTCTTTTTGGCGAATGGGCTTTTATACTTTGAACGACTTTTGGATTATGAATGATTGGGGCCCACACTTCTTTCTTCTCATTAAATTTAAAAATACTTTTTGATGCTTTGGATGACTGACATGGCCTTCATCAAATTTATTTAGCTAGGAGTATGTAGCTTTTAGGGTTTTATTACATATAATGACTTAAAATTACATAATATTAGGAATAATAAAATAACTCTGTTTTTATCTCAAAAATGTTATTTTTGAGATGAAAACTTATAAAGATGAAATGGAAATTTACATGGAAAACATGATTGAAGCAATTCATGAGTTTATTCTGGGTCACTATTGGGTGTGGAGCCTGATTATCTTGTTTATTTTGTATCACAACGTTGGACCCCTGTACCTTAATGGGGCGGCAATGCCGCTCGTAATTAAATGCTACCTGGGGGGTCCAGGGGGGGTAGCTACGACTTTATGGAGCCCCCCCCTGGCGGGAAGTTTCGGGGGGCAGTGCCCGCAAAGCTAAAAGCATATGTAAAATTTCCCTGTAAAAGTATAGTAATTTATAGTCAATCTGGGTTTTCCATTAGGCAGATGATATGACAGTATAAGTTATGTTTATTTTAGGTTTTTTTTCCCTAGAAGCCAACCCCTCACTTTGTATGAGGGTATTATATTGCGGCTATGTATTGTATGTGTATTCTTAGAGCGAGAAACAGATAGGGAGACTGTGAGAGAGAACAAAGGATATTACAACGGATCTGCTGTAGGTTGTGTCTCTTCATTTTGCTGGATAATAGAAAGGAAGGACAGGTTGTTCGGGATGGACGTAGCCCAAACTAGGTGAACCACATATATCTCTGTCTCTATTTTTTAATGTGTTTTTTGTGCTTTTGTTTTCGACATATTTTATGTGTTGCATTGTTCTGTGATATATATAATTTTCTAATAGTCACCTTCACACCTTCTACTGCCCTTTATTAAAAATGAGAGAATGCAATGATTTGAACTAATGAAACCCTTGACATAATGAAAAATGAAAGAAACTGACTCAATGAGTGACTTTGACTAAAACTGGAATGAGAGAAGACTTGCTTCAGCATGATGAAGACACGGAAGAGGGTCAGTTGGCATATAGTTGTGAAGGAAAATGGGACAATTGACTAGGACAACCACCAGTGGAACAATTTTATATCATTACCTAATGGAATGATTGAAAATTATTTAAAGTGGGACACCTAAGAGGAACATGCAAAATGTGTTTTGATCCCTGGTGGAATTATGCAAATACTGACACTAACATCGGCCTTATTAGGGATGGAAACTCCTTGGAGGTGTCAGTAACACCATAGAACAAGTGCCTAACCTTTGGGTCAATACAGTCAAACAATTTAAAGACTGTAGAATATTAAAACTGACTCATAAAACCAACCAAAGTGACTGAGAAGTGACTCAAAAAATGACATGGAAACTAACTCAAAACTGACTTAAAAACTCTGAAAATAATAGAAAATCAACAAGCTTTATAGCCTTCACTTCTGGCCCCAAGCCTAAATTATTTTTTGCTCCAAACCTTGCAGAAAATACAAACTGGTATTTACAATGAAAGTGGAACATTCTTTTAAAAGTTGCACCAGAAATAGTAATTTTTCAAGAGCCTACCATTGACTGGTCCTCCTGAACATTCTTGTACCTTCATCTCTTTCAACAAAAATGCATTTTTTCCTCGATAAGCTAAGATCTTGTAGGGTCCTTTCCATAGATTTTCAAATTTCCTGTGAATTCCTTTCTCTTCATTTCTTGCATCCCATCTAAACACTACATCTTCGAGTTGAAACCTATCTGCCTTGGTCTTATGATCATAAATATTCTTGATTTTCTCCTGAAATTTAGAAGCAGTATGAGAAAATTCTACCCTTTTTTGTTGAAGGTGAATCATTTGATTTATTTGACGTTGAATATCATCTTCCTCACTACCTGCTTCCTACAATAATATCATAACCGAGACTGCAAGTGATGTAGGAAACACTGTATCTATACCATAAACCAATTCAAAGGGTGACATACCTATAGACTTCTTTCTTCTCACTCGGTCTGCCCACAAAGCATTGATAAGCCTCCTATGCCAATTCTTCTTATTCTCCTTGTTACATAGCAATTTGTCATCGTCCTTATAATCCCCATCCCTCACATTGGAGGGCTCATTCCATGAACTGTGAACAGAGACAAGACTTGAAAATACTTTCATTGCATCCCTCTGAGGATGAGCTTTGATTGCCCTGAAAACATCTCCCTGCAAAAAACCGTAAAAATAGCTCTTTTTCCATTGGCGCAGTTCCACAGTTCAGCCCTTGCACCAAGGGGGAAAATCCTCCAAAGAGGGCGCGCCAATTGGTGCTCTGTCATAGAGCCACACCCACGCCAACCATATTAAGAGGTGTTTTTTAAAAATAAAAGGCGGAAGTTTCATCCTCACAAATTCCTAGACTGATTTCTATCTTGAGTTGGGAGGTTTGGCTACGGATTACCATAGAGAGGGAGTGGTTTGCCACCTCTCATGGAAGCTTCCTTGATGATAGGGCCAATCCCATAATTATAGGAATCCCAACTCCCCTTCCTCCTTCTATAAAAGCTTGCTCTTCTCCATGGCAAGCTAATCTCCAAGTTCCCAAGAGATTTTACATCCTTATGTTGCAAGAGCCTTCTTGATTCCCTTAAGGCCAAATCCAAGAAAGGAGACGATTGCCAAGTATCCGGAGAGAGAGGCTTGTCCCATCCTTGACAGGATTTATCGAGACATGTTGTGCTGACGACCCGCTAAAGGAGAGTACTGCGTCAAAGCTATGGTTGTATTCTTCTTTTGACTCTTTAATGATAAGTGACTATCGGTTATGGTTCCACTCTTGTTCTTGATCATGTTCATGAGTTATGTCCTCTTCGACTGACATATAGTTGTATGTACTGGATTTTATGCTTGCGTTTGTGTTGCTTCTTGCATGTGTAGGTGTCCGATCACGGAGATCGTGAGGATTGTGATTTGCCAGGGCAAAGGAACGGGAGCACCACCTCTTTTACAAACGACAACGTCGGATTCCAGGTAAGCCTTCCTCGCAAGTCGGTTTATTTGAAATTAGAAACCTTCACTGTAGCATGTTTGATTTTTGCTAGACCCGATCTGGGCTAGTAGGGATTGCCTCTGTCCGCAGAGGGGATTTACCTCCTCAACAATTTGGCAGCTCTGCTAGGGAATCAGCTTGTTGTTTGATTTGTAAACTATAGAAGGAGCCTGAAGCACAGCCAGATAGCCTTCGAAACGCTTTTTCTCTGCATTAGCAGAGTAGATCAACGTTGCTTTAGTCAATCTCCAGTTTGGTTTACGGACTGAAAAAATTGGAGTTTTGTCTTCTCTTTTCAGTCAATTCCTTGGTCTTGTTTGCTTGGTCAGCTCTTTGTACTGGTTTTTCCTATTTGTTTGGCTTTGTTTTAGCCTTGTCATCACTTGTCTGTGTCTAAGATTGCTTGTTTTTTATTTTTCCATAGTAAACTCAGCTAGCGCGCTTTTTAGCGTGACAGTCGCGCCCATTGGCGCAGGTTTCCCGTGTATCACCTACGCCATTTCCTTTTTGGCGCTAATTTCAAGCTCACAGTCATGCCAATCCTGTGAGCTATTAGAGTTTGCTGTGTTTCATGCTTTCTGAGGCTGACTTGTGATTTTGATCTTGTTTTTTCGTCTATTTGAGTGCACTGGAGCCTAGTTTGACTAGTTGTAACCTCCATCTTTTGGTTGTTTGCCTATTTCTTTCGATTTTTGCATACGAGCCCTAGGGCATCTAGGTTCCTTTGTGAGTCGAGCCTCCCTTGGGAGTTTTTGGTTTTCGTTCGTTCAGTTGACTTTGGGATTGCTTCCTTGCATTCGTTTGACAGTTGTCTATCATCTTATTGCGCTTTTTGAGTGACTGATTTTGTTTTCATTCGAATTTCGCTTTGCTTTGTTCTGGGCCTAGATTACATGGCTCATTGGTGTCTTCGGGACTTTTCTTGGTTTTGAGAGACTTTTGGTTGATTTGAGATCTGATTATTTGTGCCATTGAGTGAAATTTTCTTGTTTTTGCTCTCTTAATATCATTTCTCGAATTTCTTCTCATTTTTTTTCAGTTTTTTTAGTGCATCTAGCTATCAAACAATGAAAATTAAAAAAAATCTCTTTTGTTTTTGGTTGATTAGTGCAAATTAAAATCTTTTCAGCATTATTAGTAATTAGTAACTTTGAAGAAAAGTTTTTAGTTTCATTAGCTGCATTAGAGATATCGCTGATTGTCTTCTGATCATTTTGTTTATGTAAAAAGCTCTCAACTTTTCTATAGCTAGCTTTCATCGAACGAAATGATGTACTGTGGCATGTAGTTTTGCATTTAGGAGATTTTTGAGATAGCACATTCGTTAGGGCCTGAAAACTGAAACGTAATTGAAGATAAACTTTAAAATTTACTCAATTCACACTAAGGTAGCATTGAAATCTAACGAAACACATTTAGAGGTCTAGGCTAGAGACGTGTTCCGGCGTCTTTAAACCTAGTAGATGTCGTTCGCCTTTTGGCTTTAGACAGCGCTAGTACAGACTTGTGCTCCCTGTACCATCACGTATATAAAGGGAGACCCCTCTAGGTTTCAAACCTTTATCCATAGGAAGCCGAGTCTGCCGCCCGATACCCGTGATACACCGAACACAACATTCGGGGAGATTGCCTGCACGTACGGAAAGTCCTTGGTTGATTTCTCTTTCATTATTGAAACCAAGGTGTATATTGCAGTTCACGGTTATTTGGTACACCCTTTTGCCTAGCATTCCTGAGTAGTCATTTTGATCCTATCTGACTCCCTAAATTTGAAAGGATCACCAAGCGCTTGTCCTTTCACGCTTGTGTCAAATCTAAAAGAGATAGAGTCACCTTTTCAACCGTTTCTCGACTCTTAAAACATGAAACGGTGAAGTTTCTTATTTTTCAATGTGGTAAAAATTAGCCACCCACAATTACATGCCCTGTTATATTTTTCTTGTTGACCATTTGATCGTGTGTCTTGACTCTTTTTCAGCTCGTATGCGTGTTTGATATTTTTCTATTGTCATTGCTGCCACAGTGGCGGAACCCTCGGTTTCGTCTACTGGTAGTCCTTACATGGACGATTCATCAGAGGTGTCCCAATCCTCTACTGAACCAGAACAGCCCATTGTTTCCGAGTTTCATGACTGGGGACTGTTTCTTTCTGAGCAACCCTTTGGGGGACCAGATGAGTTCGATTGGCCCTTTTCGGACCCTGTGTCTGAATTGAGATTAGGAGATGATTTCCTTTCTCTTACATTGGGTTAGCCTTTTATAGCTGCTGTTTTTCCTCCTAGTCCTCGCTGTCTATTGCGAGATCTAGCAGCAGGCTCAAACATGAGTGATTCTGGTGAGGAAATCCCAACGTCTGGTGAAGACTATCAGCTCTTCCCATGAAGATTATGTTTAGGAGACAACTTTGAAACAGTTGTCATGTCAACGTCCAGTCCCTCATTACCACAGGGGTACAGGTCCTTGGGTCAGATCATTTCCGCTGCTGCCTCTATGGGATTGTTAGCCCCTTCTCCGAGGCCAGCTGCTCCTTCATCGGGGGTGTCTCCTCAGACGCCCGTTACTTCTGTACCCGTTTGACCCACTGTCTGTGTGGCCGCCTCTATCCCCGTTGTCACGGCACCCTCCGCCAGGGCTATGCTGTCTCCTGAAGACGTTTATTTAGCGACTGCCATACCGGAGAACATCTCTCCGGAGGAGCATCGGTTGTCCTTGCAACAGCCAAACCCCAAGGTTGGACCATCCTCCCAAGATCCCAACTGATCTTACTTTTCACACTATGCACAGGATGGTACGCCCGTGTATGCTTTTCCAGGTTAGTATGATGAGCACGGGGACATTTTGCATCTACCCACTCTTGAGGCTTACCTCTATGCTCAAGGTTTACCTTATAACCAGGCTTATAACCCGCAAGGGAAACCTTTTCAAGGCCAACCATCAGGCCCACCTGGCTAGCCTTATGACCCACAAGGGCAGCCTGTGCAAGGCTATCCTGTGGGCCAGCAAGGGCCATCATACAGTTTGCAAGGACAGTATTACAGCCCTTCCGGTCAACCTATGCAGCCTCAGCCGGGGTACCAACCGGGACCATTCTATGGTCTTGGGGGGGAAATCCAGCCTTCTTAGCCTATGCAACCACAGTATCCTGTTGTTTCTAACGTTGCATATCAGCCAGGACCACCCTTTGGTTCTGCTTCAGGTCAAACCGGTTACCAGCAACCACCTGGCCCTATTCCTCTACCAGGACAACCGGCCCATTCGGTACAACCTGGTGTTCCCCCTCTAGGCCAACCGGCCCATTCGGTACAACCTGGGGCTCCTTTACAGCCAGGTCAACCTGCACAACCGTCACAACCTGTTTATTCAGGTCAACCTGTTCACCCAGGGCAGCCCTCTCAGCCGGGTCAGCCTGTTCATTCAGGGCAGCCCGCTCATTCCATTAGCCCTTCCCAGCAGCCGATTCATTCGATGCCGCAGCCAAATCAACAGCTGTGCCCTATTTATCAGGCTCCGCAGGGTTCCACCTATCAGCAGCTGACTCATCCTTAGTGTGGTTATTATCCTCATGGTCAATCTCAACTGAATTATAATCAACCACGAGGCTCTCAGTATTATCCTCCCCCACCCGGTTCTACCTATACTCAGCAGCCAAATCCAAATGCTGCTTATACTGGGCCGACACATAATCAGGGTCCATAATTTAGTTATCAAGCCCCACACACTGGTTACCAGCAGCCAAATCAGTCTGGTTATACGACCTACACCCCCTACGGTCAGAATCCTACGGGACAGAACCCATAGGGGCAAGGATATTCACAACCATTGTGGAGTACGGGTACCGGTCCTCATCCCGGGCCTGGCATGCCGGTCAATCCGCCATTTCCATTCCTGGCTACCTTGGAGTTGTCGGATGTTTCAAAACTGACCAATGATCCGATTTTTCATAATCCGTATTGGCCTCCGGTTCCTACCAAGATACCAGGTGATTGCCCCAAGTTTGAGGGAAAAGATGGAGAGGACCCCCAAGCGCATGTGATGACGTATCATCTTTGGTGTTCGTCTAACTCTTGGGTCGATGATTCAATTCGTCTGCGCCTCTTCAAGCGCACTTTTACTGGAGCTGCTACTAAGTGGTACATCGAGTTATCCCGTGGCATCTTCCAAGATTTCAATTCCTTAGCCATGGCTTTTCTGACGCACTTTCAGTTACTGGTTCGTTATGAAGCCGGGACGCACCTCCTGACTTCTCTGAAACAGGATAAAGCCACTCACATTTCTAATCACATTCATGAGTGGCGGCACCATCGTAGACTGATCAAGTTTCATATACCTTATCAGATACTAACTCACTGGTTCACTACCTCCTTCGTGAATAAAATCGCCCAAGATATTTCGATGGGAGCGTGTGACGGAGGAACAAGCCATTGCGCGTGCCCAATACCTGGATCTTGTGTATTCTCAGTCCGGCACACTTTATGATATCTTGCCTAATGCCCCACGGTCCAGAACCTCTAAGGCTCCACCTACCCCCGCAGTGGATGGTGTCATTGGTTCTGTGTCTCAGAATTCGAAGAAATCTTCGAATGGGAAGCATAAGTCTAATTCTTCCAAAAATACTCCTGCTAATCCCGCCCCATCAGATTCTGGCAAAACCGTGGAGGTGAACATCGTTCAGGCCAATCCTACGGAGAAAGCCTCCAAAGGGAAAAAGAAGGGCAAAGGTAAATCCAAATCCGACGCCCCAAAGCCAGAATCCAAATCTCGTACTGAGGATGGTTCTCAACGTAAACCGAAGTACCCCTACCTCATTTGTGAAGGAGACCATTATACTAACGATTTTCCATGACGATACGAAGTTAGTCAACTTCTCAAAGGCTCCAAAGGGACTCCGGCAGTTCTAAAAGAGCCATTCCCATCTTAGCAGACCCAGATGGTTGAACAACCATCACCATCTGCACCATTTGGGTCCCAAGTTTTTATGATGAATGGTGCTGCACCTATCTCTGTCGCTACGCGTTCGAAGGATTACAACGAATCGCAGCAAGCACCCGGGAAGGTAGTTGCAGATGGACCACCTCCTCCACCTGTCTCCGGTTCGTTGGAAATCGAGAAGCCTACTCCTGAACCTGTTGTGAAGCCACCTTCTAAAGGTGTTCTTCGAAGATCTTCTTATAATCCAAATGCTCGTGCTGCTCAACACTACAACATTGTTGAGGATTTGGCATAGGTACCTTCTGCTATGTCTGCACTAGAATTTCTTCAAAGTTGTCCTTCGCAACAAAAGGATTTATTGTCTGCAATCGGTGGCATTGATCCTGCCGATTCGAGTCTTCTCACCTTCGATTTAGAGAATTTCACCCCCCGACTTCCATATCAGATCACTCTTGTTATTCAAGTCTGGATCAACGATCTGAACATCCATAAGGCCGTTGTGGATGAAGGTGCCTCTACCTGTGTCATGTCATCTGCTTGCTGTAAGGCCATTGGCTCTCCAACCCTTTCGTCCTCTCCCAATGCCCTCGAGGCATTTGATGGTCGGGAATCCAAACCCCTGGGTGTTCTCGAGAGTTTAGCGATCACTTTACAGGGGAAGACTATCAACATGGAAGTAGAAGTAGTCGACGCCAGGCTCAACTACAATATGCTTCTTGGCCGCAGTTGGACCCATGCCATGCTATGCGTGCTATCCACCGTCTTTCGACTTCTTAATTTCCCTCATGAGGGTAAAATCGTCATGGTGGATCAGTTTTCCTTCTTCACCTCCACCTCTGAGAACAACGTACCATACATGGATCAAATTTTGAATCCCCCTGACAGTGTAGGACCCGATATCTTCAAAGACCCCGTCCTCATGGGTCTATTTCCCGCACCATCACCGCACACCGCTCAAGTTAACATGATTTCCAGGTTTGATGACCCCTGGCTCATTCCTACGCCTGAGCAGGTGTTTGATTTTGGAGAATCCATGCCCTTGACTCCAGTAGAGATTAGCTAGTATGAAATTGTTGTTGCATCCGATCCTCCACCTCCTCAGCATGCTCCTTTGAGCATGGCTCTAGATGTTTACTCTCAATCCCCCTAGCTTGGTCAGGCCGATTCACCTGATCCTCTCAAAGAGAATTTTCCTTCCGATGAAGCCATCATTGAAACTATATCTCTCAAGGAGCTGCCTTGCGGAGATGGACATCATTTCTCCTCTTTTATGCCTAGCTTGGGGGAAATGTCAAATTGTCTAGAGCGTTATGCATCTCAGGTTCCTACTCGTCCTCTCCAAATGCCAATCTTGATGCACGAGGTTTTTTCGGAGGGAAACCTGAGTAATATCACTCAAACCATCCCGATCAACATCTCCGTTAAACCGGTGATCATTGAGAATATACACGTGGGAGTGACTTGTTCTTCTAATGAGATTCAATTCTATACTAATCTTTTTAAAGAATTCAGAGATGTGTTCACCTGGTCCTACGAGGAAATGTCGGGGATTGATCCCAGTATCGTAGTGCATGAGATTCCAACATATCCTGGTACGAAGCCTGTGTGCCAACGCTTACGCCCCATGCATCCTCGGAAAGTCGCTGCAATTAAGGCAAAAGTTGAAAAACTTCTGAACGCGGGCTTTATTTATCCCATCCCCCTACAGAATGGGTTTCTAACATTGTCCCTGTTGATAAAAAGCAGGGTACTATTAGGGTCTATGTTGATTATCGCGACATCAATCGTGCCTGTCCAAAAGATAACTATCCCACTCCGTTCATAGACTAGATCATCGACGAATGTTCCGGAAGTGAGATTTATTCCTTGATGGATGGTTTCTCAGGATATAATTAGATCAATATTTCACTTGAGGATCAACACAAGACTACATTCATCTGTCCGTGGGGTACTTTCGCGTATAAAAAACTCCCGTTCGGCTTGAAGAATGCTGGAGCCACTTTTCAGCATGCGATGTCTTACGTTTTCCATGACATTCGCCATATCGTTCAGCCTTATTTGGACGATTTGCTAGCTCATTCAGCTAGTCGAGAGGATCACCCTGAACACCTCCGCCAGATTTTTCTCCGCTATAGGCGCTACAATATTAGGCTTAATCCTCATAAATGCATCTTCTGTGTGGATTCTGGCCGTCTTTTGGGATTCATAGTCTCCAAAGACGGAATTCGCCTTGACCCTTTAAAAGTCGAGGCTATCATCAACCTCCCATCACCCTCCTCGTTATATCAGTTGCAGAGTCTGCAGGGAAAATCAAACTTCCTTCGACGCTTTATCCCGAACTACGTGGAGGTGGTTAAAGGATTCACGCGCCTATTAAAGTAGAATGTTCTCTTCCATTGGGATGAAATTTCTCAGCAATCCTTTGAGAAGCTAAAGACGTTACTAGTTAATGCTCCTTTGCTTCGTCCTCCTGATTATCACCGCGATTTCACTTTGTATCTCGTCGCCACGTTTAGCACCGTTGCTATGGTTTTGGTGTAGGATGATGATGATGGTAATGAGCATGTTGTTTATTATCTATCTCGAAACCTTCTCGATACCGAAACACGTTATGCTCATGTCGAGAAGTTGGCGTTAGCCGCAGTACACACTGTGCAGTGTTTTCGCCATTACATCCTGTTGCGTACGATAACAGTGGTTTCGGATTGCAACCCCATGACATATATTCTCTCTCGAAAATTGCTGGGGGGAAAATACTCCAAATGGATCGTTATCCTGCAGGATTTTGACTTAGAGTTCACTACTGCTAAGTCGACGAAATCACTTGTTTTCGCAGATCTTATATGCTCGCTCCCGACAGACTCCACTCCTTCACTTTCCAAGGATCATATCCTGGAGGAAACTCTTTTCCTCATCAGTACTCGCGACCATTGGTATGGTGACATAATCGTGTATCTTCAGACCTCCACATTTCGGTCTGAGTTGACTAAAGATGCCCGACGTCGGATTCGGCATCAGTCTCAACCCTACCACATCGTAGGAGATACCTTATACCGCGTTGGAGTAGATTCGGTGCTCCGACGATGCCTAACCTTGGAAGAGGTTGAAAGGGTTATAAATGACTGCCACAGTGGTGCCTGTGGTGGACATATGTCCGGATATGCTACTGCCCAGAAAATTCTGCGAGCAGGTTACTTCTGGCCGTCCGTATTCAAAGACTGTATCGTTGCAGTCTGTAAATGTCACACGTTCCAGGTATTTCAGCGCAAGATACGTGCGCCACCTCTCCCTTTGCATCCTGTTATTACCGTCGGCCCTTTTGCGAAATGGGGCGTGGATTTTATGACGTGTAACCCTCATTCGGCCGGGGGGCATGCATATATCATTGTCGCTGTCGACTACTTCACCAAGTGGGCCGAAGCGATGCCTACACTAGCTGCCGACAGTAAGACAGCTACCCAATTCATATTCAACCATATCATTGCATGTTTCGGGGTCCCGCAAGCCATCATTACTGACCACGGTACTCATTTCCGAGATTATATGATGGCCGAGCTGACTTCAAAGTTGGGCTTACGTCATGATAGCTCAACGCCATATTAACCTCAAGCGAATGGCCAGGTTGAAGCAGTGAACAAGGTTCTGGTCACTATGCTTCAACGAACAGTTGGTATCCACAAATCCAATTGGCACCTATAACTGTTCTCAGCTCTATGGGCATACTGGACGTCTGCAAAGAATGCAACTGGATTCACACCATTTCAATTGGTATATGGTCTGGAAGCAACTCTTTCGGTTGAATGTGAGATTCCTTCATTGGAATTAGTTGTAGAACTCCTACTCGACACTTCTGCTGAGGAAGAGCATCTTTTGTATCTGGAACGGTTAGATGAAACCCGCTGCTTAGCTGCTTTAGTCATTGAAGCACAAAAGAAGCGGGTCAAAGCTCACTTTGATCAATCCGTTTCTCCACGTTCCTTTATCGAAGGAGACCTTGTCCTCCTATATGATCAAGCACATGACAAGCTTGGGGCCGGTAAGTTCCAACCTATGTGGCATGGGCCCTACATAGTAAAACGTGTTTTGAAGAACGGGGCTTATGAGCTTATATATTATGAAGGAGTTTCGCTGGCGCAGCCCAGAAATGGGCTGTACCTCAAAAAATACTACGCCTAGAGTTATTTTTGGTGTGGTGTGTGTACATAGATGTGTGTTTTTCATTTGTGTGCATGTGTGGTGTGGTGTGCGATGTAAACATCTTTCTGCTGATCGGGTCTTCCTGATTGTGCAGATGTCCATTCGTCCATTTGTTGGTTTCGCGGATGGTGCCTCCCGCAGTACTAGGAACCTGTCTTCGGCGGCCTGGGTAGTCTATGATCCTGCTGGTGAGTTGGTCAACCTGCAAGGAGTGTGTCTGGGACGTACTAAAAATAACATCGCGGAATATAGTGTTGTATTAGAATTATTAACTGAGGCTGTAAACCTTGGTATCCGTGAATTTCTTGTGTATCTAGACTCACAACTTGTAGTATTACAACTGAACGGTCATTATTCAATCAGAAACCCATCCATTTTACGTCTGTATCTGTGTATTCATTTACTAGAAATAAATTTTGACTATATTACATATCAACATATACCCAGGCATATGAATACATTAACAGATGCAGTAGCTAATTTGGTACTAGATAGAAATTTGCGCAATTTGTAAAACAACATCACATGAAAAAGAAAGATCCATCCAGAAATAGATATGTATATATATGTCGAAATGTTTACATAGTGTGCGTCGCATAGAATCAAAAAATATATATGTTCGTCTTAATACATCCGGAGACGACATGTCTCTCAAAAAATATGCATGATAAAAGTCATAGGAGTCTAATCCACATGGTGCTCATGATAACAAGTGACTGCACGCACTAAGCATCTCAGAAGTCGGTGGAGGCGACTAAGCACTCCCACCGTATGTCTCTAGTACACCATCGGTACATCCGCCAGTCGGGCATAGTCTGGGATCCCTCGGGCGATGCCCTCGAGATTCTGGATTAACTCCCCCCCTCTGCACCCTCTGCCTGAGGATCAGGTGTGGGAAGAGTCCTCCGTGCGATAGGAGACATACCGGCTGGTCTCTCTAGACCCACATTTGCATACATATAAAATGTGTCAGGAAGAACATGTATTAACAAAAAATCATAAAACATAAAAATCAAAAAGAGAAGAGGTCATACCCAACTCCTCGTCCCAATCATCTCCCTCCGGCAGTGGGAGATCTGGATTACCAGTGAAATCGGTACCTGCATATGGCCATTCTTCCACTATGATCAACTGACACTGCAACCACCCAAAAAAATCCAGCCTCCAGAACATCTGTTGGCCCCCTCCAGCTCTGGGCATCAGTGCTGCCCAGCGAGCCATTCTTGGCTCTCGTGGAATCGGCTCAGCTACTATGGCCCCTTGGCCCTGGAAGATTGGTAATCGTTCTAGAATGAACGATACCAGAATAGAACCGTAGCCAAACTATTTTAGTTTTGCCTGCTTGCACTTCATGAGCTGTCTCTTCATGTTTATCGTCACTGCTGTGGCCCAGTCGAACAATAGGGGAGTCATACACTCTGAGGCTAGCAAAAGTTGGGCCTTTGTTGCCTCGTGCGGTGCCTACGACACCGTAGCCCGCATGATGGTATGTAGCACCACTCTTTGTGCCAGATCAGGAATGGTGTGAATGTCTACTTTCCCACTTTCGGATCCCAGGTGTGCCCCTCGGCACACTCATGCCATCACTTGCTCCATCTTCTCACCAGACGGTCTGCTCCCTGTCAATATGGGCACCGGACCTCTGCGTGATAATCCGGTTATGAAGTACACGTCAGCAACCTCCAGTTCTAAAACTTGATCCCACAGCTTGAATACTTTTTCATCTGCGTCCCACATATTGATCAAGTACTGTAGAAGCTCAGGCTGAGCTCGTAAATAAGGTGTTAGGAAGAACTTTTTTAGCCCACATTTCCTGAGGGCATTCATGCAAATTTCATTTTCCATGGCTTGTTCATCCTCTTCACCGTGCTCCCTCTCTTTCCACTCAATCACCATTTTGCTCGGTTTCCTGCATCAACATGGTCACAAAAACTTAATTAGATCTCTGATGAGCTTCAAAATTCATCCAAATTGATTAAAATCTTGATTTTTTAGGCGAAAATTTGGGTTCCGCCACTGGCGCGGCTGTTTCCTAAATATTCGCGCTAGTCGGCGCGAGCCCTTTTCATATAAAAGCCCATTGGTGCGGGTCCGTGCCCGATACCCGCGCCAATGAGCGGAGCCCTAAAAATTTAAAAAGTTGCCACAGAAATCTAATGCATGATGGAAAACTATTAAAAAATGGATTGAAATGGAGTACAAAGAAGCGCCTCTTACCTGGAACTGACGGAACTCTGAATGGTAGCTCGGATAGGTCGTAATCGCCGTCGGAAGTTTGCACACCAAAATGGACCACTGCTGCTCTTTGGTGAGGTAAATAGTAAAAAGTAATTCTATTTTTACCATTGGACATATTTATAACTTTTTTGAACTCAAAATAGGTTTTTGAAAGTTATTTTTCTGAATATTTTAATATATTTGTGTCGAAAATGGGTTTTACACTTGCTTTTTGTGCAGCAACAGGTCTTTTACGCGACTTAGACAGTGAAACGAGTTGTATTTTATACTTTTTCGGACTCGGTAAATACACGAAAAAGTCACTCTGGAGTCATCTTTCATCTCTTTTCTGACTCTCTAAACATGAAAAGATTGTCGAGGCCCTTGTCATTTTGATCTCATTAAAGTGGACACGAATTGACATCTACCCAGTATACATTTACCCCTTTTTCGGGCTGGGATGGATTATTTACGAAAAAGGAATACCCTAGCCTATCGCGACTAGGAGGTTTTCTTGGATATTGTTTTCTACCTTTTCGGGTCTGAGGAACTATCTACGAAAAGGGACCACTGGAGTTTACTTTTCTGCTATCTTTTCAAACTCTCTAAACATGAAAAGACGTCGAGTTCACCCTTTGTCAGACTCGTTAAACCCTGATGACATTGGATTCAGTCGAAATGACGTTATTCGAGTCGCTCCTTCCTAGGGCTCGTTAAATGTACTAGGATGGATTCGCCCGAAGGGTGGACTTATATTACAAGCATATGCTATCCCCTTCAAGCTTGTTATCAAAAATAATTGGGGTACTCGCCAGAAATGGTGGGGGAAAAATGGAACCAACATCGTTGTCGTGTCAGCAGTATATCGCTCTTGAACATGGCACTTGTTGGCATTCGTGTCGGGTTGGGGACATCTCATCTCGTTTTTCACTTTGCCTCCATGGGTTTGGATAATCCATTTTTACCTCTCATCTGCTCATTGCTTCGTTACCATGACCTCTGATCCGTTGATGTCAAGTACTTCCAAGTCCACTGTCGTGTCGTTTACATGTTCAAGAGAAGTTGACCTCTGCAAAGTATCAACCTCCCTCTGATTCTCATTTGATTCTAATTCACAAAAACATCATGTTCCTCTGTTTCATGTCGATGATGTGGGAAACATTATGGCCCACCTTCAATCAAGGTCACTTCCTATCGACTTCAGCTCATCATCCAGGAAGCTGATCTAGAGAATCCCTTATGGTACCTTGGAGCCTGCATGCCTCAATGGAAAGTTTGTCGCATTCGACGTGAGGTTTTCATCATATGCCTCTGATCGAGTGATTCTACGGGTGTTCGACACTAGCTCATTGATTCGCATGCCGTGGATTTTACCTACAGTACCTTGAGGGCCATTGTCATTATTGATGGTTCCTCTCGCATCTGTTAACAACTTTCATCATTGGCTGGTAATCAGACGATGTTCTTGCATGTTCGACTTTAGCTCACATATTCGCATGCTTGAAATTGTACTTTGTTCGGGTCGAGATGGAGCGCAAGACCCTGGATTGTGTCTGTTGTAATCCAGGCTGTGATATTGTGGATTATTATGATTATTTACATGACTCACTGATTGGATGGCTACGACCATACCTGAGTCTATTCATCGATCCTCACTAGATGGCTGCGTCCATGCCTTGGATCTAGATTATTGTATACTCTGTTATGGATGGCTGCGCCCATACCACACATATATATCATGTATCTAAGACATCAGTTGTACTTTTCTCCGCAGGTTATCCGATGGTAGTGTTTTCAGTCGGCGTGTTCTCGTAAAGCATTTCACCCCTCTCTCTCTCTCTCTCGGGCCTCACGCTTTAGGGGGCATCTGTTACACAACAATTTGTCACCATCCCTAAAATCCCCACCCCGCACATTGGAGGGCTCATTTGGTGGCCTGTGAACAGAGACAAGACTTGAAAATACTTTCATTGCATCCCTCTGAAGATGAGCTTTGATTTCCCTGAAAACATCTCCATGCAAAAAACCCTAAAAATAGCTCTTTTTCTATTGGCGCGGTTCCACAGTTCAGCCCTCGCGCCAAGGGGGAAAATCCTACAAACAGGGCACGCCAATTGGCGCTCTGTCATAGAGCCGCACCCGCACCAACCATATTAAGAGGTGTTTTTAAAAAATAAAAGGTGGAAGTTTCATCCTAACAAATTCCTGGACTGATTTCTATCTTGAGTTGGGAGGTTTGGCTACGGATTACCATAGAGAGGGAGTGGTTTGACACCTCTCATGGAAGCTTCCTTGATGATAGGGCCAATCCCATAATTATAGGGATCCCAAGTCCCCTTCCTCCTTCTATAAAAGCTTTCTCTTCTCCATGGCAAGCTAATCTCCAAGTTCCCAAGATTTTTTACATCCTTATGCTGCAAGAGCCTTCTTGATTCTCAAGGGGCCTGTAGGTATTTAGATTGAGATTGCTGTAAGTATCCTGGGAGAGAGAGAGGCTTGCTCTATCCTTAGACAGGGCCGCACGAACATGTTGTGCTGATGACCCACTAAAGGAGAGTGCTGCGTCGAAGCTATGGTTGTATTCTTCTTTTGACTCTTCAATGATAAGGGACTATCGGTTATGGTTCCACTCTTGTTCTTGATCATGTTCATGAGTTATGTCCTCTTCGACTGACATATAGTTGTATGACATATGTGTATTCTTAGAGTGAGAAATAGATAGGGAGACTATGAGAGAGAACAAAGGGTATTACAACGGATCTGTTGTAGGTTGTGTCTCTTCATTTTGCTGGATAATAGAAAGGAAGGATAGGTTGTTCGGGGTGGATGTAACCCAAACTAGGTGAACCACATATATCTTTGTCTCTATGGTTTTATGTGTTTTTTGTGCTTGTGTTTTCGACATATTTTATGTGTTGCATTGTTCTGTGCTATATATAATTTTCTAATAGTTACCTTCACACCTTCTACTTCCCTTTATTAAAAGTGAGAGAATGCAATGATTTGAACTAATGAAACCCTTGACATAATGAAAAATGAAAGAAACTGACTCAATGAGTGACTTTGACTGAAAATTGAATGAAAGCAGACTTGCTTCAGCATGATGGAAACATGGAAGAGGGTCAGCAGGCATATACTTGTGAAGGCAAATGGGACACTTGACAAGGACCACCACCAGTGGAACAATTTTATATCATTACCTAATGGAATGATTGAAAATTTCAGAGTGGGGCACCTAAGATGCACACAAAACAAGCTGAGATCCTGTGAGACCATAAAATATTGACACCAACATCGCCTGTCAGATGGAATTCTTTAGAGGTGTCAATAACACCATAGAACAAGTGCTTAAATATTTAACAATATAGTCAAACATTGGAAAGACCGTAGAAATAAAATCGACTTCATAAAACAAACCAAAGTGACCTAGAAACAACTCAAAATCGACATGGAAACTAACCTAAAATCGACTTAAAACTCGAAATAATAGAAAATCAACAAGCTTTATAGCCTTCACTTTGGGCCCCAAGCCTAAATGATTTGATGATCCAAACCTTGTAGAAAATACAAACTGGTATTTACAATGAAAGTGGAACATTCTTTTAAAAGTTGCATCAGAAATAGTAATGTTTCAAGAGCCTATCATTGATCATTCCTCCTAAAAATTCTTGTCCATTCATCTCTTTCAGCAAATAGGCATTTTGTCCTTGATAAGCTAAGATATTGTAGGGTCCTTTCCATAGATTTTCAAATTTCCCGTGTTTTCCTTTCTCTTCATTTCTTCCCATTGCAGCACTACATCTTCCAGTTGAAACTTATATGCCTTGGTTTTGCGAACATAAATCTTCTTGATTTTCTCTAAAAGTTTAGAAGCAGTCTCAGAAACTTCCTCCCTTGTTTGCTGAAGGTGAATCATTTGATTGATTCTCCACTGAATATCATTTTCCTCACTACCTGCTTCCTGCAATAATTTCATAACCGAGACTACAAGTGATGTAGGAAACACTGTATCTATACCATAAACAAATTCAAAGGGTGACATACCTATATACTTCTTTCTTCTCACTCGGTCTGCCCACAAAGCATTGGTAAGCTTTCTATGCCAATTCTTCTTATTCTCCTTATTACACAACAATTTTTCACCGTCCCTACAATCCCCATCCCACACATTGGAGGGCTCATTCTGTGACCTGTGAATAGAGACAAGACTTGAAAATAATTTCATTGCATCCCTCTGAAGATGAGCTTTGATTGCCCTGAAGACATATCCTTGCAAAAAACCCTAAAAATAGCTCTTTTTCCATTGGAATGGTTCCATAGTTCAGCCCTCGCGCCAAGAGGGAAATCCTCCAAAGAGGGCGCGCTAGTTGGCGCTCTGTCATAGAGCTATACCCACGCCAACCATATTAAGAGGTGTTTTTTAAAAATAAAAGGTGGAAGTTTCATCCTAACAAATTCCTTGACTGATATCTATCTTGAGTTGGGAGGTTTGGATACGGATTTCCATAGAGAGGAAGTGGTTTTCCACCTTTCATGGAAGCTTCCTTGATGATAGGGCCAATCCCATAATTATAGGGATCCCAACTCCCCTTCCTCCTTCTATAAAATCTTGCCCATTTCCATTGCAAGCTAGTTCCAGAATCTCCAAGTTCCCAAGAGCTTTTACATCCTTATGCTGCAAGAGCCTTTCTTTATCTTTAAGGCCAAATCCAAGTTGCGATATTTACCAAGTATTCGGAGAGAGAGGTTTTGTCCCATCCTTGACAAAGCCATTTATATGTTGTGTCACGATCTTGCTTAAAGGAGAGTGTTGTTTCGAAGCTATGGTTGTATTTTCTTTTGACTTTAATGACAAGCAACTACTGCCTATGGTTCCACTCTTGTTCTTGATCATGTTCATGAGTTATGTCCTCTTCGACTGACATATAGTTGTATGTACTGGATTTTATGCTTGCGTTTGTGTTGTTTCTTGCATGTGCAGGTGTCCGATCACAGAGATCGTGAGGATTGTGATCTTCCAAGGGAAAGGAACGGGAGCACCACCTCTTTTACAAACGACAGCGTTGGATTCCAGGTAAGCCTTCCTCGCAAGTCGGTTTATTTGCAATTAGGAACCTTTACTGTAGCATGTTTGATTTTTTCTAGACCCGATTTGGGCTAGTAGGGATCACCTCTGTCCGCAGAGGGGATTTACCTCCTCAACACTCCTCAAACATTTTCATAATGATATTAACCAAGGATTTATTAGAGGACTCAGCTAATCCATTTCCCTGTGGATAGTATGCAGTAGGATCATTGAAACTGATGTTATACTTGTTACAAAAGTCAATATTTTTATTTTAATTGAATACAATTGCATTATCTATGACAGTATTATGAGGACAAACAAAACGAGACAAGAGATTTGACTCTAAAAACTGAATAATTACCATGTCCGTAGCTTGCCTTGCAGGAATAGCCTCAATCCACTTGGTGAAGTAGTCGGTGGCTATCAAAATCCATCTATGTTATGTTGATGATGTAGGATGAATTTACCCAATAAAATCAAGTCCCCACTGTTGAAAAGGAGCATTTACTGCAATAGGATCCAGCGGAAGAGGAAGAAATTTCCTTTTTCCTTGAAAAACTTGGCATTCATGGCAACTTGTGACTGTTTTCTACAAATCTAAAAATAGATTCAGCTAATAATACCCTTCTCTCAACACTTTATTAGCTTTTTTTTCCCAAAACAAGTGGCCTCCAAAATCTCCCTTATGGAATTCATCCATTACCTTCTTAGCTTCATCTTCAACCAAATAATTTAAAATAACACCTTCTGGATATTTCCAATAAAGGGCACTACCTAGAATGCATAATTTAGCAGATTTTAATTTCAAAGACCTACCCTTACTTTTTGAAATTCTAGGAGGACATAAGTGCTGAAGAACATACAATATATATGAATACCACGGTGAAGTGAGAAACATTTTTGATACTTGTATTAGAGCGCCATCTTCTTCATCATCTGACATTGCTGCAATAAGGTTTATATCTAGAGCATGTAATTTCGATTCAGCCATGAGCCTGGCTAACCCCTGTCCCTTGATCATTTCAGTAGGCTTGATCTTGATATCATACTCTAGCATCGCTTCCATCCATTTACCTCTTCTTCCTTTCGGATCAGTCCGCATGAGTGTAATATCCCCAAATTGGGACTACTAGCTAGGCATGTCTGAAAAACGCATTTTTCAGAAATGGTTGCTACAGAATTGGAATTTAGCCCTTGGATCCCTTATACTGGATATTCTAAGACTCAAATCCAAGAGGAGAGAAGAAAAAAATCAAAATAGGTGGGTTAAACGGACCTCCCACACCTAGTATGGATTGGAAATTGCCCAAGGAAGGGGCTGCATCAATACAAAAGAACACTGCCCAGAAAATAATGCAGTTTTAATGAAAAACAGTAGATGAAAAATATGATAGGTCAAAATTATCTTGTACAATAGTAAATCAGACTTACAATGTGTCCCATTCAGTGTACAAGAGAAAGATGGAATACTTTTATGAAGAAAACTTTCTAAAAGAGGTGTTGCAACAATGTATTTCACTGTAAAAGCCTTGACAATATTATTTATAAGAGAATACAACAGATTTAGGTTACAACTCAAATATAGAACAGATCTGTGTACAAAATATTAGATCTGTATCAGATCTATACACTAGACTGTTTCTATTTTACATACCCATTGGGGTTTTCAGCAAAACATGAAGCATATGGAGTAGATCTAAGATCTCATGCAGCAGATCTACAGATTTTTGTAGAATTCCTAAAGCTTATATAGGAGATTCAGATCAGATCTAAATATGACATGGATAAGAATAGAAATCCATGGATCACCACGGTGAGAGGAAGATTCCCATCACTAGAGATCATTCCTCAAATATTGCCAAAACTCCCTGCAACTTTCCTCTTGTAGATAATGTAATCCTGGAAGATATACTGCACTGTAGACTTGATGAATAGTTTGGCTTGATGCCAAGGTATGGATCTGAAGCTTTTATGATCCAATACAGTCTTGCCAGGGGGATAGAAGGCTTTCCCACTGAAAAGAGGCACTAGAATGGCTTAGATCTGAACAGATCTAACCTCCACTTGCTACAACTTACAAAGACAACCAAACCCTCAACAGGATTTGCGTTGTATTTTTAGGTAGAATCTTGGCCAAATGCCTAAGAGTGGACAAGAAATGCAGGACTCTTCCAAGAGGCCTCTCAAGGAAAGAGGTGGGATTATCAATCATGAACACCTAGTTCTAAACAACACTATTATCTGCTAAATAGCCAAGAGAATAAGAAATGTCTAAATAGACAATTCCTTCAAAAATAATATGTTCAACAACCTTCTTCTGCTTTTCTCCTCTTTCTTTTATAGGATAAAAGCCTTGCAAAACCCTAAACCATCTCATAGGTTTAGCTCCTTTCACATGTGTAGCCTCCAACTAGATCTGCACTGTGCATCTAGGAGATACATTGGATCTGGACAACGTTATGTATTTGGTCCTATTGACCCAGTCAATTGTCACAATCCCTTTCACACATAAGGGAGTTTTATTAAGGCAGCCCAAATTTAGCCTTTTTCACATGGGGCATTGATTTATTTTGATGTTTAGGAGTTTATTGATCCTCGTTTACAATTTTATTCATGCAACAAGAAAAATGAAACAAAATTGTACATTCCCATTAGCTTGGACGAATTGGGAGAATTACAGTCCTCCCCTCCAAAATGTTGCTTGTCCTCAAGAAAATGATAAGGTGAGTGATGCAACTCATCTCCTCCTCCATTGGTGACACAAAAATGAATTAATCTCCCTCCTTGTGCCAAGTGTTCACCAAACCAACACTCCATGAATTTCTCCACCATATTTCTCATGAGATACAAATAGTTCATCTCATAAGAAGACAATAGAACATAGGAAACAAACATGGTGTAATGTTCCGAAATGGAATCAGCAGCTTTTACACCACTGAATCAATCATTTTTTTGGAAATATGAACAAGGCTATTTCATAGAGGGATTGAGAGGGATTTTACCAGTTATTTCACCTCTAAAGAGAGGGCGAGAACTGGAGGCTTCCTAGCCCTTTCTCAGACTCTGCCTATAGCTATGCAAATATTTCTTCCTTCAGGAAGATCTTGCTCAAATGAGTGAGCTACAGCAATAGATAAACATGAGCTGGAAAATAACAGTGAATGCATAAAATTAAAAAATGCAATAAACCCTCATAGTCTTCCCATTGATAATATGGTAGCAGAAATGTGTACAAGATCTTGAGGAAGTGATCACTCAAGCTGAAGCATAGACACAAGTACAATGAACATGAAATACACTGCTACATATATTTTGCCCAACTATGACTGCGTATTCAATGAAGGATAATTGTTACAAAATAATGATACAATGAGATATGGAAATATGAAGCTCAAATAAAGAAGGGGGAGATGGATCTCAACCCCTGGAAACTACAATAAAAAATCCCTAAAGGGATTGGCAACAATACATACAAAATGGTAAATCTGTAGAAATGTTAGAGTTTCTAGAGCAGCTGCAACTCTAATATGAGAACATGAAGGAGATGGATGAATAATGTTGCATAAAGTGTATAAACCTACTCCAATGGAAATATAGAGTGAAAGGCTAATCCTTTCACCAAATATTTCACCCCCCAAAATGCCGGTGCAACCCCTCACTGCAATTGCACTAAAAAACTATGCAGTATAGGAGAGGAACTGCGTTGTAGGTGATGGGAAGAGATTGGCCTCCTGCCAAGATGTGAGAAATGGATCTGATATCTCCCCTAGTGACCTCCCAGATGCATAAGAGATTCCTCCTCTGAAATCTGACCTCAGGAATGATGGTGTCAGAACCTGCACTGCAACCACAGCAACACAATGGCTCTTGCTGCAAGAATCACTACACTGAAAGGAATAGCTTTGGCCTTGAGCCAAGATGTGGAGAAGATGAAGTTCAAACCTTCAAGAGCTTCTCAGGAAAGGAGGGAATTCTTGAACAAGAAATCCCTTGTGTTGAGTAGCATAGCTATCACAGTGTGCAACTCTGGAAAGCAATTCGAAATATCCAAGCTAGCTCAAAATGGTTCCTTTCCCCTCCTTTTATGCCAATGAAGGCTCCTTAGCAATGGAACCCACACATTAGGGCTTTCTCCTCCTCATGCAATTTCGTAGGCTTCCCAAGGAAGCCACACCTCCATCTATTGCACAGTTTGACTTGGTCAACATGACCTAGCCCTCTTTGCAATTAACCCTTCTCACACATGGAGTGTGCAAACAAGCTCCAATAATGCTCCTCTTTCATAATGTGATGGATTTTATTGATTTTTTTCATAATCATGGGCCTCCTTACCCATTTATTTAGCTGCAATAATATAAAATCAAAATTCTAATGTTCCATTTAGCCATGTGCTAAATTGGGAACATTACACATGGCTTGCCCAATGTTCTCCCTGAAATATGAGACATAAAGTACATGGGGAGTGGCCATTCCATATGGCTCATGCATTCCTTCCTTCCTCCCTCCATACATCCCTATGAAAAGTACAATTACATCATCCATATAGGGAATGAAAACAATGTACATACAAACAAAAAATTTTGCATAGGGAGGTGGGTCATTTTCCCACATGTGGAACCAATGTAGAGAATCTCCTACCTGCATCAGATCTAGATAAGGTAAGTGGTTTTCCCACCACTTACTTTCTACCCAAGTCATCTCACTATTTCAGAAAGTGTGAGATATATTTGGTGCCTTTTCGAAGCACCCATCATGAAAGTAAATCTCCCTTTTCACATCAAGGGAGTGGCCAAATTCAGAATTTTTAGTGGCCTAACAATTGCCATGAGATTTACATGATACATTGCTTCTTTTAGGAGTCATGGACTACATAAAAATGGTAAAATAACATGTACAATCAGAAAATAAAACTTGCTTTACATGAACATATCTTTTACCAACAAGGTCTCTCATACACATGGAGTTGTGCAGGGATCTTTCTCCTCTTTCCAAAGAAGGAAGAGATGGCTGAAATGACTCTTGCATAGAGTCCCATGGCTACCCAAAATCCACATAGCTCATGCATTCTTGAAAATGCTGATATAGTTCCTCTTTCAAACCTTCGCAATCAAAGCTTCTCATGATGATGTTGTAGATCCTCATGGAATACATGTGGCTGAAACAAAACTCTTTGTATTCTCCTTGTAGTATCTTATGCTTGAGCTTAGAAGCTCTATGCAAAAATATTCTACCATGATGATAGATGACTTCTCCTTGGACTAAGTAGCCCTCTTCATGCAGCTGGTCATCAAGTATCATACATGTGTGAAGATATTTGGAATAATCCACTAGCATTTGGGATTTCCAATACAGATCTACACTGCTCAAAAATGACATTGCAGATGATGCATCAACAAGAGTGTCTATCATGTTGTTGATCCTTACCTTGACATCTCCTATGTCAAAGGTGTGTTTTGGAAGGATTTTCATTCCATTATTCTCCTCCCACAATGTAGTATCAAAAAGTAAAGTGAGTGTTGATGATAAGGGAAGAATATTTCCCTCCCCCTTGAGCTTACCCAAGCCTCCCAGCATTGTAGCTGTGTCTTCAAGTGCTCCAAACCCTCCTGAATCTAAGCTTGGAGCAGTAAGTTGTGAGGTCTTCCCCACAAAGTCTGAATCAGGTGACCTCCCAGGTGGTTTGCCACTAGACAAAGAGATTTTAGGGACCATTCTCATATGCATGATAGATGATATCCTCATGTCCCTGCTTCCACTGCGCAATTTTAAGTATGTTTTCTCTGTGGAAGTCTCATGAAATTTGGAGACCCCTCTTAGTGGTGTAAGAGTGCATCTGATTGGACCATTCTCTCCATCTTCTAATAGTGGATCAGCTATGTGATCCCTCCTTTGTTTTGTCTCATTGTCTCTTAGCATGGACACATACTTCTCATATCCTCCATATGGAATATCCTTAGGAACTCCTTGCAAAGATGCAAGAACCCCACTAGTGGAAGCCATTTCTTCCTATCCATCTCCAAATGAAAATAGATCTCCTCCTATTATCACAAAGCTGGAGGATATTCTCTTCTCTTCTTCTCTCTTCTCCTCATCAAAGGAGAATGCCTCATCACTAAGAGACCCTTTTCTTTGGTCTCTTCTTGAAGAAGGAATCCTCATGCTCTCTCCTTGTGAAAAGAGACCTTGTTGTAGTGGGGCTTTTGCCTCTAGAAAATTGTGCAGCAGATCTTCAACCCCCTCAACAATGTTTAGAATTGGAGTTGGCTCTATGGAATCTTCCAACTTATGAAAAGATTCATATTTCTTGGGCTTGATTTTCCTTTCCCAAGAAGTCTCAAAATGTCTCACATCCAATCTTTTCACTAGTCCCCTAGTGAACTTTGCATTAGAAGAGATATTTATCCCCTTCAAGGAAGAGGACACAAACAGCCACAAGGCATAAGCCTTTCCTTGCAGATGCAGCGCTGCTACTCTCAAGGCTTAACAAGTATGTGTCAATCTTCCTTACCCAAGACTTGGCTAAGTCATTAGGTGATCCATCAAAAGTAGTTAGAGAGAATCTACCCAAAGGGTGTTGAAGTCACCCTCTTCTTCCACTATGGGTGCTATATCTTTCTTCTTTGAGTTGACAAAATTATGGGAAACTGAGATTCTCTTTGAATCTCTCTGATAGAGACTCATATTCTTGGAGATAATCACTAATATATTCCCCCTTTGGTGTCCCTCCCTTTCCTTCTTTCTTTGACAAGAAAGTAGGGATGCTCCAACGTTGCAGATCAGGTTGTGTGGCTGAATGCTCACACACATAGTAAGAAGTATTGGGGCTTTCTTGATGTAAGAATCCTTGTAAGGATCTGCATGTATCTCCCTCTTCATTCCCCAAATTTCTTCTTTCAGTTCATGCATAGTTTGGAACAGAGTTTTTGAGAACTCTTTCCCTTTCAATCTTCTAGGTAAAGGGTTTGGACCCTTTACTTCTGTGTCTTAAGTGTAACCACACTTCTTTATATTTATTTTATTTCCATGAAAATACATATTGGCTCTTTAATAATCAAAGCACAAGTTGTGCCAAGATAGTTTCTCTGATACCAATGTAATATCCCCAAATTGGGACTGCTAGATAGGCATGTATGAAAAATGCATTTTTTAGAAATGGATGCTACATAATTGGAATTCAGCCCTTGGATCCCTTAGATATGATAGTATAAGACCCAAATCCAAGAGGAAGAAACACATAAAACTAGGTGGGTTAAAAAGACCTCCAACACCTAGTATGGCTTGGAAATTGCCCAAAGAAGGGGTGCAACAATACAAAAGAACACTGCCTAGAAAATAACGAAGTTTTAATGAAAAATAGTAGAAGACCAATATGATATCTCAAAATTAGCTTATAAAACAGTAAATAAGATTTAAAATGTGGCCCACTCAGTGTACAAGAGAAATATGGAAGACTTTTATGAAGAAAACCCTCTAAAAGAGGTGTTGCAACAATGTATTTCATTGTAAAAGCCTTGACAGCGTTATTTATAAGAGAATATTGTAGGTTACAACTCAGATCTAGAATAGATATATGTACAAAATATT
This sequence comes from Pinus albicaulis, assembly GCA_034641835.2. Lineage (NCBI taxonomy): Eukaryota > Viridiplantae > Streptophyta > Pinopsida > Pinales > Pinaceae > Pinus > Pinus albicaulis. Next base: position 378,823,606 of record CM076572.1, read on the forward strand.
ATATCTATATCATATCTGTACACTAGGCTGTTTCTCTTTTACATACCCATTGGGGTTTTCAACAAAACATGAAGCATATGGAGTAGATCTGAGATCTCATGCAATAGATCTGCAGATTTCTGCAGAATTCTTGAAGCTTATACAAGAGTATTTAGATCAGATCTGAATATGACATGGATAAGAACAAAAATCCATGGATCACCATAGTGAGAGGAAGATTCCCATCATTAGAGATCACTCCTCAAATATTGCCAAAACTCCCTGCAACTTTCCTCTTGTAGATAACGCAGTCTTGGAAGATATACTGCGCTCCAGACTTGATGAACAGTTTTGTCTGATGCCAAGGTATGGATCTGAAGCTTTGATGATCCAATACACTATTCCATCTTTATGGGAATAGTGTGTTGAATAATATTTTTGTCATAGACCTTCAATCCTGCATAATCCCATGTGAAAATATCATAAAATTCAGATAACAATTTGATGTACTTATCTTTTTCTTTAGGAGATAATGTCTTAGACAAATTAACCATCTTGGGCTTATCTTTTGTTCAAATGTTTACGTCTTCCACACCCTTTTCAGTAGGAAACAATGTTGGTTTTCTCGCCGCGTCATCTTGATTAAACAATTATTCTAAAGGTATGAGACCTCTAGCAATAATATTATCCTTCAGCTGCAAAACATTAATCTGATTGACCTCTATGTTTTGATCATCAAAATCACAAACATCATCAATAAAAGCATCTTTTAACTTTCCTTCACCAATACCTTAAGTTATTAGCAACATTAGGTCTATGTTTGATATGAATTTAAAATTTATTACTTGATTTCATCAGAATTTTGAGATTACTTGTGACCGTAGTAAGAAAATCCACAATGATATTTTGACTTCTTGGTACCATTGTCAATGTATATTCAGGGAACATTTTCAAGATATCCAAGATTGCATTCCTATAAGCTCTCATTCACGGATGCTTTTCTTGATATTCTCTTTTCACCCACTTTATGAGAAGCTCATAATCACCATAAACAAAAATTCTTTTTCCGCCAAGTTTCTTCAAAATTTTGAGACCCGTGATCAATGCTTCATACTCTACTTCATTGTTAGAAAAATCAAAAGCCAATTTATAAGAGCATTCCCTAACATTAATTCAAACTCTATGTGTCTTTCAAACAGGATTTCAGATCCAAATTCCAATACCTACACCTTCCTTACCTAAAGCACCATCAAAGTCCATGCTCCAAAGGCTATCTTCCTCTTCTAGATGCTGAAACCTAACTATTGGCTTTGATTTACTTTTGCCGGTCACCTCATTTTTCTGTTATGCACTGATTTTCTATTCTTCTAAGGGTTGTTCAGAAGAAGTCACAACTCTTTTTTATTTATCAATAACTTCTCTAAAACACTCTGAAACTTCTCGTACATCTTCTACCTCTACTAGATGACTATTTACATCATTCAAACTACCATCATTATACAAAATAAAATACTCTAGATCTATATGTACAGCTTGTATAGAATGATTTATGTGCTTCTTCTTACTAGTTATCATGTACTTCATCTTCTTTTACCATTACAATTTACTCAATTTCCTAAAAACAAGAATAGGAGCATAACAGAAGTAAAGTTGTAAAGTAACTTTAAGTTTAGCTCCCCATGATCTAGACAACAACATGCCGAATTGTGGCAGAATATCAAACACCATCACATCCATTAAGACATTCTTGGCTGGGATTTGGTCTAAGGAAACCACTAAATATTTAATGAGGCCAATGGAGTAAACTCTACCATAATCAAAAGAATACAAATCATGATATGGGTGGGTGATATCCATGCCCATATTTTCCATAGTAGATTTTGGAATTAAATTGTGAGAAGCCACAGAATCAAGCATAGCATTATGAAGTATATACTCATATATTCTAAGGCTTAAATAAAAGGGGGGAAATTCACTCTCTTCTAATTGACCATCTATAGCTGGACCGAAGATGAGCTCGGGGTGGTCATATTCAAAGTTAACCATATCGGACAAAGGATCAATGAGCAACATTTTAGACACCTGGTGTTTATAGTGACTATTCTTTACTAATTTTTTCAAAGGAATGGATACTTTCAATTTAGCCATTTCACTTTCTAAATTAAAATTTGTGACTTTATCTACCTCTTTAATGAAGATATCTCTTCTATCATTTTGATCCTGTGTTACATTCTCATTTTTATGAGAGTCTTTATCTTTAGTAGCTCGGCTTGTTTATGGTTGGTTAACTTTTCTATGATTCTGATCCGCATGCTCTTTACCCTTTCTCTGATTGTTTGGAAGATCATTTTTTGGGTGGACCTCTTTTCTTTTCTGAATAGGACTGACAGGTACATCTCTGCTCTTTAAAGAATATTGTTTCTATTGTGCACTCAAAGCATTCATATACCCACACTGATAATCATTGGATTCAGTTTCCAAATCATCATAATTTTCCAAGATGTTGTCCTCATCTTTTGTAATATCCAAATTTTCAGTATACTCTTCATCGTCAGTTAGAAATATGGGCAGACCATCTGATGTAAAGAAATGATTTATTTATATAACCAGATCTTCATCTTCTTCCTCTTCCACTCCTTGAACATAATTCTGCTAAAATAGGGTCTGAATCTGTTGTTGTTGTATTGGTTCAACGGATGCTTTTTTCTCTCTTTTCTTGATTCTGAACTAAGGCTACTACCCTCTGAAATTTGGGTTTCGGATATGCGATTCAGGCCTATCTGATATATACAGCTAATCAACCATTTTTTACATAGTTGGATTAATGAATCCATCTTAGCAACAGAAGTAGATGTCTCCTCGTTCACATTCACTCTCTTTTCAAATCTCATTCTTTCTCTTTTGGCTAGCAAATTCGCTTCCACTCTTACTGCATTCTTTTGCATATCTGCTAACGTTGTGGGATCACGTTGACGCAGTTGATATGCCATATCAGTATCAAACCCATCCGGAAATTTGAATAAATCCAAACCTTCAGGTGGGTTGATATGTGCGGGAAGAGCATTGTATATTGTATTAAATCTCACACAATAATCTTGCACACTCTCGCCAACATTTCTTTTGATGTTGTCATATTCAAACAGAATTTGAAGGGGATTTTTCTTTTCTTCCCATATTTATACTAACTGTCGATGCAAGGCTTCTAAAGAGTCAATAGTGGTTTCTTGTAGAGCTCTAAACCATTTCCTTACTTCCCCTCCATGACTTTGTACAAAAAGCCTCATCTTCACATCCTCAACATCAATTTCATGAAGATCAAAGAAATCACTCAACTTGTCTACATGATTTTGGGCTGTCATAGGTTGAGTATTGTCAAAAAAAGGGGTTTTGGTTTGGTAATCGTAAGGCATAGTACCTAGATTCTGAGGGAGAACAAGGGGGTCATATCTTGCAGCCATGATTGTAGGTGGAGGATTAAAAATAGGGATTTGGATGTTCGATGTAATTATGGGAGGATTGATCACTGACTGAGTAGTGTTAATAGTATGTGAAGTATAAGGTGAGGAATGAGGAATATTTTCAGTGATAGTAGATGCAGTGATGGTATTTTGAAAGAATGAAGGATCCAAAGAAATAGTAGAAGAAGCTAATATCTAAGGTCTGCTTATTACCCATGCATTTATTTGTGAAGAGAAGTTTTGTAGATCATCAACAATGTGTAAAAGTTGTGACCCATATTGTGACCCCAATTCAATATGTGAAAACAGATCTTCAACAATATTGTGAAAGGAAATGAAGGAATCAACAATTGTTTCATCAACCCAACTCAAATATTTGCTCCGGAATATGTTTTGTTCAAAATTTATATCAAAATCAATATCTTGCAAGGTTTCTAACTTTCCAGGGAGTGAAATAACTCTGGGAATGGAGCTTTTGTCTGATTGATTTTTGGCTAAAATAGACTTATCCACAACAGTTTTAGATTTTCTTCTTATGTTCTGAGTATCACTAACAATGTTGGGAGGATTCGGATCTGGATTGGATCTAGTGTATCTTTGGGAAGCTAGTATGTCTAATTTTGAAAACTAACTTTTGCTTTACGACTTTCAATTCAGCCTTTGAATAAACTCTAAACTTATCATCCACACGTTTAATAATTTCAATGAAAACTTACTGGGGTGGATATGATCTTAGTTTTTCTTCCCCAGTGGAGTCACCAAAATGTTATCACTCAGATTGAACCTCAAGCTGAAGAAGGCAATTTTGAGGTAACCACAAACCACACTTAGCCATGTAGATAGCCCTACTAGGAAAGGAGAGGGCTCTCTCCGTAAGGATCACAGCTAAGATGGCTGAGTAAGAAGGTATTAGGTTAGGTATAGTAGCTTAGGGTTTTGATTTGATTTTATAGGGTTGTGTTGGATCAGAAGGAGAAAAATAGTCAGGGAAAGGGAAATCAGGTCAAAATTTGCAGGGTGTTCTATGGGAAAAGGTAGCCATAGTGATTTATCGCTTTAGGCTTTCAACGGGTAGGATGATCAAGATAGGTAAGGAGCTAGAAAAATAATGGTGAAATCATGGGTTATTTCTAAACTAGAGAAATTACACATTGTGAATGTCTACCCAAAACAAAGCACATGAGAATGGATTCTGCTTATCTAACTTGCATACATTCACTTACAAATTACGAAATGATGAAGAAAATTAAAAATAAATTTTAACACATGAAAAAAAGGAGAAACTAAAATAAACACCATACAACAGGGATCCCATAGAAATAGCTTCAAATCTTATTAATATTCCTGCTCAGAGTTGATACAAAGCATGCTTATTCAAAGGCCAACCATCCAACTGAGTCCAACCCTTAATAATGAGAAAGAAGAAGAAGATATAGACCTAAAACAAACTCACCCCAGCCTTAGGGAGTCGAATCCATGAGATGGGGATCAATTTCCACCAAATTCTGAACAAGAATTTGAAGACTAGGAAGACCAAACAACTTGCCTCTAAAAGAGAGGAAACTAATTCATTTGACCTCTATAGGACTCAAGCTAATGAATCTACCTATAGAATTAAACTAATCCCCATCATAATTAAATTAATATTTATCAATTACATTAGTTAAAAACCCAAATAGTGAGGTAAAACTCAAAAATTACGTGAAAAACAAAGAAAACTCCAAAACAGGCAGAATTTGTCCTATGTGCAGCGCCGAGAAGGAAACAATATCCCTTCTTGTAGGCACTTTTGAAGGACTCTCCGATGTCCAAATTGAGCTCATGATAGCTCATTGGAAAGCCTGTCCTATCTATGTTCCAGATCTTCTTTTATTTTCTTATTTGGATCTATTTTGATCCCTCAAAAGTGCAATATCCCAAGACTGACTCTATGCGTAGTGCAACCCTGAAAAAGAGGCAGAAGCATTTTTTTGGGGTGTTTTTGGCCCTTTTTCCAGACCAATTTTTCTCCAAATGCATAGAAAAAGTACAGGGGGAATTTCATCATCATTATGAACCCATTTATGTCTTCCTTTTATCCATTATATGCCCCAAAATAGTGCGCAGTGCCAAGGCACTGTGCATAGAGAAGAAATTTCTGTGTTTTTCAAAATTTGCCCAAAAACTCAAAATTTTCCAAAAATTTTCAAAAATGTTCGAATTTTGTGGGATAAGCCCAAAATAACATGTGAATTTGAGCTACGGAGACATCTCAAAGTATCTTGATTTTTTCACCTCCTTTCTTACCCTTCTGGATCTCCTTCATTTTATCCTTCATCTGTTTGACCATGATATTGCAAATTTTGTTCCAGGTCTGATTGTGATGGGCCATGTGCATGAGTATCTGATTGTCTCTGTTGGACTTCATTAGTAGCTTCTCCAAGTAAATTTTGACTCTCTCAATCCAAACTTTTCAGTTATATTCAATCTCCTTTTCCAATTTCTAGTCAAAACTCAGACATTCTTTGTTATCTTCTTTCTCCAATTCTCTTTTGAGGCCTCTTGTCTTTGGCCTTTTCCTAATGTTTTGACCCTCCTCAAGATCTTCCATGGCTGCTTGATTAAGCATGTTTTACCTACTCTCCTACAGAAAATTCATCTCTAAAATAGTTTTCTTCTCTATCAACTGTTTGTTCTCTTGCTCTAGGGAAGAGATGATGAATTTTTGCCTCCAAAGATTGGTTTGCAGCTCTATGATCTGTGCCTCATTTTATTTGATGGAAATTCTTGATGTGGTAGTGTCATAAAAATCTTCAAGGTCTACTAGCTCAAAATAAATCTCTACCTCATGGGCATCTTCATCCTCTTGATCTATTTCTACATGGTTGACCTCTATGATTTTCTCTTTTCCCTTCAATGCTTGGTGTACCTGCTTTGTTGATGAAGAAGGCAAAGCCCCTTCCACAAAATGTGGAGCAAGAATTTTCCTGTGTGTTGATGAGGAAGGAAAAGCCCCTTCCACACCATGTGGAGAAAGCACTTGCCTCTCTCCTGCAAACAATTTTCTAAGCCCTCTTTGATATGTTACACTGCATTCTTTGACTTGCCTAGGTGGTTTAACTTTATGCTTCCTTGTTTTTGCAGCTGCAGGGCTAGTAGATGTCTCTCTTCTCTCTTGTGGAAATGGTGGAGTAATTTTGGGATTTGTGAATATGTCATTGGAAATGAAGGTATCCCAAGATATGTTGAGTGGATTGAGATGATGAAGCATAATGAGTTTGATGAGGGAGTGATGATAGAGGTTGTTCACCTGCTGATGATATTCTTTCTTTATCACCAAGTATGCCATCTTCTTAATGTTCTAGAGAAAGAAATATGGAATTTTCATCATCCTCACTCTAGTGAAATGCGTGAGCAACTTGATATGAGATGTGTACAATCTGGAGAATTTTCCCTCACAAGTAAAGTATCTCATGATAATCTTCATCATCGGTGCATACTTGCTGAGGAGGAAACTTATTGGAACGATGTCCCTTGGCTACATTTTTTGTATATTTTTTTAGTAATTAGTCTAGAGAATGGGATTTGGGGCTGGTAAAACCCCAATGTTTTGTAATTGGGTCAAAGAGTAGACCTAGATTCTGTAAAACATGGTTTGCGGACCATAGGATAGTGAAGGCTATGATGATATAAATAGATGGATAATTTGAGTCTTAGGGTAAGAAAGTAAGTAATATTGATGCTACATATGCAATTTTGAGATATGCTTTGGTTTTTTTGGGTAAGGACTCTTGTTGGTTGTGTGCGCGGAGATCCTTAGTCCTGCTGTGTGCAGACCCCACTGGCTATGTGCATGGGATGTGACTTGGGTTTGTAATTGGGTTTTTGGATATTAATGAATGTGAATCTATTGAAGTATCTTTATGCTATCTAAAATGGTTTTGTTTATTACTTAAGTGACTCTGTGTTATTTGAATAAGCTTTTATTGTGTCTGCGATATATAAATTACCTGCGATTGTAACGTTATGTGGTGATAATTGTTGATGCGCACATGGATGCGAATGTGTTGATTAGATTTGTTAATGATAGTAGCTTTTTTTATGCTGATTATATTGGTAAAGGATCGATAATAGGCTTCCTCTATGCAAACCTACCAAAACTCAGCGAGATCTTCCATAATTACCTATTGTCTCTCTCCGGTGTGCAAACTTGGTTCCAGCACCCACCCATACTACTTCAGGTGAGACCTTGGCCTAAAAAAGTAGGTCATTGATGAAAGAGCCAGTAGTATAAGGGTTTGTTGGCAAACCTTAACTCTGAACCTGGGTGAAGACCCCTCAAGCCAACAAAACTGTAAGGGAAAAAATTTCTTTTTTCATTATTGTACCTAATCTTGAGGTAAGGCTCAAAATAATGATCAACCAGGTCCTGTGCTTTGTACCATCTCTCCCCTACATTTGGAATCCCTGCAGCGTCAGCAATAATAGAAGTGGAAATGGAAAAAGTTACACATGTGAGAGTTACCCTGTTATCATGAAGGTTCAGTATGAAAAGCCTAGTCAACTCAAGGTGATATTGAACTCTTTCCACATTTTCACAAAACTCATAGCACCCGACATATCTGAAACTGGACATAGCTAAAGGTGAATCCTCTAGCTCTCTAAGGTTTGTTGGCTTTGCTTCCCTTGTGTGGCCTTCTTTGTTGTACAATCTCATCTTCCTCAAACTCATCATCATTGTGTTCCTCCTCTCTGTAATCTCTATCCTCTCTCTCCATTCTTGTTTCTTTTTCACTTTGGAAACCCTAGGGAAAAGGGAATAAAGGGAGGGTGAATAAGGGAGTGAAGGGAATGGGCACAAGGAAGGAAATGATGAAATGAGGGCTTTAGGGGATATGGATATGGTCAAAAAAATTAACGGAGACGAGGAAAAGGGTTAAGAAACCTTGTGAGGTGATGGGAGGTGAAAATATGAAGTGAGATGAAAATGAGAATCTAATTACAGGTCAAAGGTGGGGGGAAATCTAGGAAAAAATAGTGAAATTCCCAGAAATTGGGATTTTAACGGAAAAGAGTAAAGGGACCCAGGGATGAATATGTAGGGGTATTTTTAGTGTTTTTTAGAAGTATGGGATGATGTGGTAGGGTCTAGGGACAATGAATTTGGGATAAGGGGGTTTTGGGAATTTTGTGAGGGGAATGGGGATTTTGGGAGTGAAAAAGAAAAACTAGGATTTTTTTGCAATTTTTTCCAACATGAAACTCACACACAGGCATAAAATGGAGAAAGAGGGAGTTACAAGGGCTCACTTACTTGTTTTGGAGATGAAGAAAACAACCTTGAGGCATTTGGGGAAGTTTGGGAGGGTTTTGGCCCTGTGCGCAGTGCCTTACCCAGGTGAGCAGTGCCCTTTCTCTATGCACAATGCCATGTAGCTTTTCACTAGAGAAAATGCTCTATGTGAAACGCCAGCCAATTTTTGTAGTTTTTCACTTGTTTGAACCTCCTGCTCCAAAATCACGTTTTCCCCCTTGACAAATGAACAAATTAGGATTTATTTTTGGCAAATGGGATTTTATACTTTGAATGACTTTTGGATTATGAATGATTGGGACCCACACTTATTTCTTCTCATTAAGCTTTCAAAACACTTTTTTGTGCTTTGGATGACTGAAATGGCTTTTGTATTTCTTCATCAAATGTCTTTAGCTAGGAATAAGAAACTTTTTAGGGTTTTATTACATAATATGAATTAAAATTACATAATATTAGGAATAATAAAATAACTCTTTTTTTTATCTCAAAAATATGATTTTTGAGGTGAAAAATTATAAATATGAAATGTAACTTTACATTGAAAGCCTGCCTGAAGCAAACCATGAGTTTATTCTAGGTCACCTTCACACCTTCTGCTGCCCTTTATTGAGAATGAGACAATGCAATTATTTGACCTAATAGAACCCTTGACCTAATGAAAAATGAAAGAAACTGACTCAATGAGTGACTTTGACTGAAATTGGAATGAGAGAAAACTTGCTTCAGCATGATGAAGACACAGAAGAGGGTTAGCTACACATATACTTGTGAAGGAAAATGGGACACTTGACAAGGACAACCACCAGTGAAACAATTTTATATCATGACCCAATGGAATGATTGAAAATTATTTAGAGTAGGACACCTAAGATGCATATGCAAAATGTGTTTTGATCCTTGGTGGAAGTACGCAAATACTGACACTAACAGAAGCCACCGCAACAATGCCTCTTGTTGCCATTCCAAATCATCAACGATACAAGTATGAGAACCATAATCTCTCAAAAGAAGCCACCGCAGTAATGCCTCTTGCTACCATACCACCTCATTATCATACCAAGTACAATGACCATAATCACCCAACATAAGCCAACGCAGTAAGGCCTCCTGTTACGATCCTCCATCAATATCATGCAATGTATGGGGAAAAATCATCCCATACTCTCCCAAGAGTAACCAAAGAAACATAGATTCTTGTTTCCATCTTACATCATCATGATGAAAGTCATGGAGGAATAACATACTAATTGACATGTGGGATGCCATATCAGAACAATACAAACAAGCTCCCCACTGCCACATCATGTGAGAGTTATACCATGTCCCAAACCCAAGTACATACATGAACATAAGATATATCCCAAACAAAAGTATTGGATATTTAACGGGAAAAAAGTACCGGAAAACAAAAAAGTGCATCTATGGACATAACTGTGCAGTTGGCATATTCCTAGAGGGCTAATATTGAACATAAAACTACAAGGAATCAGTTGGATATTACAGTACAATATTATCTGAAAATGGGAAAGAGAGGAATATAGAACATATGCATAATTCCAAATAAAAATAAAACATATAGAACTAGAAAAACAGTGGAATAAATCAAAACATCATACATATGAGTAGAAATGGCTGATTCATATCATTATAAGCAACAATAAATATAAATTACAGAATGCTCCAAAGAAGATGCACGCAATCCAACAAGAAGTGGCTGAAATACACTAATGAAAACTAGCACTGGAAATGTTGTGATGCTATTGTTGTTGTTGCTAGAAAATGCTGCTACTATGAAGAAGAACCATGTGTGGGAGGCTACTAGAGTGCTCATAATGATCCAGCATTTTAACCATGGATTCTAATAAAAAAACCTAGGAAAAGCTAGAAATGGTTTGGATAGATTTTAACTTTGGATTTTCAGCCCTTTTTGGGTTGCCAACTGCACCTCTGCTGGCTGATTTACACACTCCTCCTAGGTAACTATTAATATGGGGCTAAATTAATGATATAAATACTACAATAGCACCCAATCAGCTCAATACATGAAGGGTTGGTCCCTTCTCTTAATATCCAATCTAGAACCTTGAGATCTAGCTCCTCCTTCCTCTGCTCAAGTTGTAGTTGCACACTGCACAACTGCTGGAATGAACTGCACTTTCAAGAGGGCTGAAGCTGTAGCCTACTGCTAGGTGATGGAATATAGCTCACAACTGATGGAAATAGTATCTTCAAAGTGAGGGGATGATCCCTCACAAGATTCCAAGCTGAAATACTCAGAACTTCCTTCCTCGAATAGATCTAATTGGTTGGACTGTGCAATTCCTAGAGGAAATCTTGCTGCATGGAGGCATAAAATGAAGGCCTGATGCTAGATATCACAATGATGCTCCTAGAAGACTAAAGTGGAAGCACAAGATGAAAGGATGAAACCTCCACCGGTTTCTGAGATGAAATGCTAAGAACTACCTTCCTCCTCTCAAGCCCTAAGACATGAATGCGTAATTCCTGAAGCCGTATATGTAGAAGAGAGGGGTTGAATGTGGCCCCAATGCCAGATAATGAATATCTGCTCAAAATAAACTTCCCAGAGTAGGCACTGAAATTCCTCCGTGGGTAAGGGTGGGATTCCCACTCGAGAACACCTGTGTGCTAAACAACACAATAGACTTAGCTAAATAGTTGAAGCGTGCAAAGAATGTCAAACAACAATAAAATATCAAATTCCAAACTCATTTGATTTGTTGCCCTCTTCTTCCCTATATGGTTGTGAGCCTTCCCTAGCCTTGGCCCACCTCATAATTGCACTGCACATGTGGCCACTAGTCTCCACAAAGACTGTGTTGTCTCTCCATGATATCCATGACCTCTGCAATTAATCTCCACTTTCTCCATCATGTGTGCATTTAATGCACCACTTCCTCCCTCACTGCATCATTAATGCTCTATTATTTTGATTTTTCTCCTCCACTATCTCCATCATCTTCCTCATTATTCTTCATGTTCTCCAATCTTCCTCCATTAATAAGCTGCTCCACTACTCCATAATGCTGATCCATTATCTAACTAACCCACATTCACACAACACAAGTGGATTTTATTCATTTATGGGGTTTATGTGTCCCTCCACCCTTTTATTTACTTACTAAGAAAGAAAAGGAAGAACTCTAATATTCCAATTAACTGATGGAAAATTGGTAATATTACAATGGTACTAGAGAAAAATATTCCAGGGAGGAAGGAAGTTAATTTATGTCTTTACTAGAGGGCTTTGAACAGGAAGATGCCAACTACACAATTATGAGATATTACAGTAATGTTTCTTCCGAGGAAGAAGTTTCCATCTAGCTTCCCACTATAATTATATTTGGCTTTGGGAAAGAAGATTCCAACTGAAAAGTTATGAGATATTACATTAATGTTGCTTGCTAGGCACAGGTTTCAATCTAGTTTCCCACTGCAATATCCAAAATGGGATATTTTAAGAATTTTTCCAGAAATTAATTCAACCATAAAATCACTAGAAGATTTCCATGTAAAATAACTTCAGAAATCTAATCCATTAGCATTATAAACAATTTTCATAACATCAACCACGATATTTATGGCAAAAACGGAAATATAATTTGCAACTGAATAATAGGCAATATAAGTATGCATAAGATATCAACCTTATTTTATTAATATAAACCTATTCGTACAAAAGCTATAAATTGCTGAAATAATGGCCCAAAAATGTCTACAGCAATGCCACAACTTGCCTCCAAAACAAATTGGAAATAAACTGCAACCTGTGAATCCTGAATGGATCCACCAAGGGAATAGATGGGTTCTGGCCACTCTCACTAAATTACTTGAGGATTTCTGTCTTGAGGAAACTACTGAAGTAGAGAATCCAAGTTCTCAAACCTTTCACACAAACAATGATTCAATCCAAGATTGACCCCAATAAGCCCTACACTCTCCCAGTAGCTTTTTAATACATTCTCTAGAAAATGATCAGCGAAATACTCAACAACCCTCCAAATGTGAAACAAATAATCCCTTTTTCACTTCCTCTATCTCCCTCAACAAAAAAGGCTCAAAAGGATGATGCCTTCCTTCGCAGCTAGGCTCAACTCTCTTCCTCTGCATTGGCCTAGAGACTGCCATGCTACTCTAGAAATAGAATATCAATCTCACCCCTTGGAGGTTCGCCTATAGATAAAAAGATAATGAACCTTGCAACCAATAACAAACACAAGAACCCAGACACGTCCTACAGAAATACGCACTACAAAATGAGGTAACCAAATGCAGAATCTGAAGATAAACAAATCAAGAAACTGAGATCGGAATCAATGGTGAAATAATGCATGCAAAAGTAATAAATCTTTGATATTATTCTAAAGCTGATGTGCAGTAAAATCCTTGAACTTGGATTTTCCTGTAATTTGGAAAGTAAACCCTCAGGCTGGAAATATCACCAACTCTGATACCACTGGAAAATCAGGATCCATATTATGTGCAAAGGCTTCGTGAGGTGGATAGGTGTACATGCCCCTGATCATCTAATGCTTACCACTCATCTTATCTACCCATTACATTTTCAAAGTCTCCCAATCTGTGGTGACCTTCCCCAAGGTAATAAACCACTACATACCCAATATCACATTGCTATCAGGAATGTTGACCAAAAATAAGTGATTAGTCAAAGTGTATATCCCCAAGGTTACAGACAATGCCGGAACACTGCACTAGCTTACATAATTACATCAGCCCAACATAACCAAGCTCCATGCTGCCACATCATGTGAGTGCCATGCAATGTTCCAAACAATAACATACCCATTGGCATAGGATGTAATATTCCCAATTTTCCACTAGTTAATTATAATATTAAAGTTCTTACTTTTCTTAACTAGTTAAGTAAATAAAAGGGTGGAGGGACCCATAAACCCCATAGATGAATAAATCCACGTTTTTTGTTTAAATGTGGGTTAATTAGATAATAGATCAACATTATGGAGTAGTGGAGCACCTTAATAATGAAGAAGGAGTGGAGGTCATAGAGCATTAATGATGAATATTATTAGATAGTGGAAGAATAAAAGTAAGATTATAGAGCATTAATGATACAGTGATGGAGGAAGTGGTGCAATAAATGCACACACGATGGAGGGAGTGGAGATTAAATGCCGAGGTGATGGAGATCACAGAGAGACAAAATAGTCTTCATGGATCCTAGTGGCCACATGTGCATTGTAGTTATGAGGTGGGATAAGGCTAGGGAAGGCTCGAAACCATATAAGGAATATGAGGGCAGAAAAAAAAAATCAGTCTGGAATTTTATATTGTATTGTTGTTTGACATTCTTTGCACACTTCAGCTGTTTAGCTAAGTCTGTTGTGTTTTTTAGCACATGGATGGTGTCGAGCTGGAATCCCACCCTTAACCATGAGGGACTTTGAGTGCCTACTTTTGGAAGGTTATTTTGAGCAGCTATTCATAATCCAACGTTGGTGTATTCATAATCCAACGTTGGTGCCATATTCAACCCCTCTCTTCTGCATATAGAGCTTCAGGAATTACGCATTCCTATCTTAGGGTTTGGGAGGAGGAAGGTATTTTCTAGCATTTAAGCTAGGAAATCGGTGGAGGATTCATCCTTTCACCTTGAGATTCCATTTTAGTCTTCCAGGAGAAACATTGTGATATCTGGCATCAGGCCATCATATTACACCTCCATGTGACTGTAGTTCCTTCAAGAATTGTGCAGTCCAACCAAGCAGATCTAAGGGAGGAAGGAAGTTCCAAGTATTTCAGCTTGGAATTCTCTGAGGGGTCTTTCCCTATCTTTGGAGAGATAATTTACATGATATTTAAGAATTATTTCATCATCTAGAATCAGTCTACAACTCAATCCTCCTTGACAGCGCAGTCTAGTCTAGCAGTTGTGTAGTTTGCAGTTGCAACTTGAGCAGAGAAAGGAGGAGCTAGATCTCAAGCTTCTATCTTGGATATGAGAAGGTATCAGCCCTTTAGTTAGTGAGTTGAGTGGGAGATATTTAATCTGATAGATGATACTTCCAACCCCATATCAGCAGTTCTCTCCGAGGAGTGCGTAACTTAGCCAGCAGGGGTGTAGTGTGCCACCCAAAAAGGGCCAAAAATCCAAAGTTAAAATTTGGCCAAACCATTTCTAGGTTTTTATAGGTTTTTTTAGTAGAGTCTATGGTTAAAATCTCGAATCTTTCTGAGCACTCCAACAGCCTCCCGCACATGATTCTTCTTCACGATAGCAGTAGTTTCCAACAACAACAGCAATATCAACACAACATTTCTAGTGATAGTTTTATTTAGAGTATTTCATCCATCTTGAGACCTGGGTGCATTCCTTTTGGAGCACTATGTCCTTACCTTTCCGTTGATCCTTAGTGATATGGTTCAACTTTTTAATGCCTATATGTATGATGTTTTGATGTATTCCGACATTTTTCGAGTTATACATGCTTAATTCTTATTTTACTGTAGTTTGAATTGTGTAGATGTTCTATATTCCTATATTTTCCATTTTATAATATTACAATGGTATCAGAGCATGATCTTTGGCTCAGCTTGTGGGCACTTCATGACATCAGAAGAATAATAAGAAGAAGTAGAAAAATAAGAAGTATTCAATGGTGGAAGGATTAAGTTTTTCCAAACTTCTCTTTGGATCTATATAGGATCTCTCCACAGAGATTAAAGAAATGAGAAGGGGAAGGAAAAGAGAAACCTCAAGAGGGTTTCAGAATGAGGAAGGTCCAAGCACTTCCTATCAACAACATAAACAACCGGAAATGCAAAGAGCTCCAAAAAACTTTTATGTGTCCACTTTCCTTGCAAAAGGAGACGAATGGCATGGATATGGAGGATACTTAGAGCATGAGACTTTGAGTAATTATATTGTAGAGTACAAATCTCAATCAAGATAATTCAAGGAGGATCTAACTCTCCAACAATTTATCCAAATCAAAGAAAATCGGAGATCCCACAACAACAATAGAAGAACAAGGCATATACAAAATAGATTCTTCTTGCCCACATTCGATGGATCATCCATAAGCTTAGTAAAATATTGGCTGAAGGAGTTAAATATTTTCTTCGAGCTACACCCAGTAGTGGAAAGAGAGGCTATTGAGATGGAAGCACTGCCGCTTGAGGGTGGAGCAAAGGATTGGTGGTTCAGCCATATAAATCATGCAAGAGCGGCAGCTTATGCAGACTTCACTCAAAGGCTTATTAAGAAGTTTGATAGAATGAAAATGAAGATACTTTCCATAGAGACATTTCCCAAAATTGATGAGATAGAAAATGAAGAACAAAGGGAGGATGTCAGAACTATCACTCAGGAAGAGGAGGAACCTCCACCACCACCAACTGCAGAAGTACTTGCATCAGATGAAGGAACACTTACATATTTGGAAAGTGGTCTTGAGCATTGAGTCCCATGCATTTTTCAAGAGATGCATGAGGAGGAGGAGGTAGATACCAGCACTGGTGCAACAATAGAGGAGAATCCATCACCATCACCAATAGTTGGAGAATTCATTGCATTGGTTGGAGGAACTCTTGTAGCTTTCCAAGATGTTTCCAAGTTTCATCTGATCCAAGGTTTGCAAAAATTTTCATCCCATGTTATTTCAACACCTCAATTTTAGATTTGTGGGATCATTCCATCAAGGAAATTTCATAACCAATGGTTACAGAACCTTGCTAATTTGCAACAACAAACTATCACTACGCAAAGGACCCTTGACTTGTTCAAGGAAGATATGTATAACCATCCTATTTCCTCAGTATTGAGCTACACACAACACTTTGTGTTTAAATGTGGAGTTTCGGAGGATGGGATGAGCATATTCCTAATCAATACAATGATGGGATATGACTTCGACATTGTATATGGCCATGAGACAGCAGATGCACCATCATGGAGATAAACAAAATTATCACTAAAGAGTAGTGATGAGTTTGGGGCCCAACTATTCTTGGAGCATTTCGATGACCGCTTCACTCATGAAGCATTGGATGGACAGATGATAGTTGGTATACATCTTATGATGGATATATTTCTCCATTATCAGGATGAATCCTTCTTAATGAGCATCTCAAAACTCAAAGAGAATTTTCTACCTACAGCATATTCAGAATCTTATGGATTCTACCGGGTCAATGATGAGAGCTTCTCATGGAGTAACCTCAAGGAGGATGCACTTCAACATATCATGGAGTGAAAATATCATCAGATTGGGGAGGATGGTATTATCGATTGGGTGGATACCAAGTTGGAGTATGATATGAGTCATCACCCACAGTTGGATGGATGGGTGATGATTATGAGCAAGTGGTTGGTGAGCTACTTGCAGGTCTATGACACAGGGCTGCAAGAAGCATGGTTGCACTGGTTTCTCTTGGGTTAGTATGGTTACCACCCGAAATTTTAGATTGGTATGTTCCATGCCTTGCACAATACTGAGGTGATGCAGCAAAAAGAGGCATGGTTGCACTGGATAATTTTGAGAGAGTTTGGCAATCACATGACATATCCTATGTCAATGGGTATGTTTTTGTTTGGAGCATTACATGGCACTCACATGATGTGGCAGGAGGGAGCTTTGTTCTGTTGGGATGATGTGACATTCTACATGTCAGTCAGTATGTTATTTCTCCATGGCTTGCATGATGATGATGAGAGGTGGAAATAAGATTCGTTGCTGCTTTTTTTACTCTTTGGAGAGTATGGGCTGACTTTCTCCCATACCTTGCATGAGGAAGATGGTGAATGAAAATAGGATTCCTTACTGCATTGGATTCTGTTATCAGATTATGGCCACCATACTTGCTATGATGATGGGGTGGTATGGCATCAAGAGGCATTGCTGCGGTGGTTGTTATTGAGAGAGCATGGTTAGACATTTCACATGTCAACCCATATATCTCTATTTCCTACTTTTTACAATGTTGAGATGATGCTTGGAGCAAGCAAGGCCAATAGGGCCAAGGATGGGAGCATGGAGAGGTACATCCTACTCCATGTAGCATGGGTTGGAGAGATGGTTCATGAGTTGGAACTTTATTTTTGGGGGAGGAACCATTTCACTTCATATGTCTCATGTAGAGAAGAGGCTTTGGAACAATGTATGGTTGCCACTTGGAGGTTCAATGCTGAGGAGAGGAAACTAGCTATACAGTTGGAAGCCATTCTAGACTCCTAAAAATTTCCATTAACTGCATTTTTGTTTGGTTCCCAATTAATACGATGTTTTTCCTGTTTTCCTGTCTTTCTTCTAAAGCATTTACAAGGAAGGTAGCAAGGGTGGGATGGCAGTATTCTGTCATGTGGATTTTTCCTCGAGCATGTAAAATTGTGGAGAAATGAGATGACAGGTGCCTTATTACAAAGGCCAACAACGATGTCATTGTTCAGTATGGATCTAGATTGGGAGTCCCAACTATTGGTGGAGTATTCCAAGAACCACCTCACATGCGAAATGCTTGATGGGCAGGTGACTAATGAGAGGCATAAAGTGGTGGATGGTGTCATCTATTACCAGAATCATATCTTCTTGACTAGAGACTCTAAGCTCAAGGAGAAAGTTCTACAAGCAGCACATGATTCACTCCTTTCTGGTCACCAAGTTTTCATCAGGAAATATCAGGCCATTTGGGGGAGATTCTCATGGGAGGGTCTCAAGGAGGATGTGCTCCAGAATATTAGGAAATGTGTAGTTTTCCTAAAGAATGAAGAGGAAAACAACCATCCTGCAATGTTTTTGTAGTCACTTCCTTTTCTGAGAGGAAGAAGGGAGAGCTCATATATGGACATCATCACTAGCTTGCCAACAGTACATGGTAAGGATTCTATTTAGCATCAGTAATATCCCAAAAGGGAGAATGTAGTAATACAAAGACACAATAGTTGGAAACTAAAAAAATGAACATCTAAATACACCATAAAAATTTATAGAATATCTGAGCCATTTTATTATATAGGAGGTGGAATACAAGTACAAAAATTCTCAAAATATGAGACACTCAAGCAAAATAAGTGGCCTAGAATGACCCTAAAGTGCTCCCACAAGAGGGACTATGTAAATTTTGGACTACTAGAAGGAGTATTGTGCTATCCCTATTGTAAATGTCAAGACTGCAACTACCAGAAAAATATAACAATGTAGATCTGGAAGTTCTGGAGCTTAGATGATGCCAAGATTTTAGATATGGTCTCTATGATGAATACCCAACATAACCCAGAAAGGATTTCTAGATCTGAAAATATTGGAAAATCACCCTCTTAGGCCCTACAACATATAACTGTTGGGTATGAAGATCTACTGCATGAGCTGAAGATATGATGGCTGCAATAAGGCACAAACAACTAAATGCATATAGGATTGATCCCTCCTTCAGATCCTTAAGCTAGAAGCTCAATATCTCTCTCCTCCTTCCACCTCCACTAAATGTAGCACTGAATACACAACAGCTTGGTAAAAATATGTTGTCAAGGAGGGAGGCTCTATAGCTTGATGCTAGATAATTCATTTCATCTCTTTAATGATGGAAACAATGAATACAGATTGAGGAGATGGTTCCTCACATGATTTGCAACTAAAATACTAGAAACTTCATTGCTCCTTCAGATCTGCAAGACTCGAATGCACAATCCCTTAGGAAATTTATACTGCATGGAGGTGTGAAATGTTGACCTGAATGCCGAATATGAACATGATGCTCCTGGAAGACTGATATTGAAGAACAAGGTGAAAGGATGAATCCTTCATTGATTTTCTAGATGAAATGATAGAAATAACCTCCACCTCTCAAACCCTCATGCAAGAATGTGTAATTCCTGAGACTAAATGTGCATATGAGAGTGGCTCAATGTGGCACCAATGCCTGATGACATATGACAAATTAAATAAAACTTCCCAGAGTAGGCCCTCGAAGGCACTAGTGGGTAAGGGTGGGATTTGCACTTGGAAACACTCGTGTGCTAAAAAATACTGCAAACTTAGCTAAACAACTGAAGTGTGCATAGAAATGTCAGATGAAAAATCCAAATCTAAACAAATCAATAATAAAAATCTAAAGTCTACCTTTTATTGCTTCCTTCATCTCCATTATATTATTTATGAGCCTTGTGTAGCCCTGGCCCACCGCATAACTGTGTTTCACATGTGTCCAGTTGCCTCCATGAAGACTGCGTTGTATCTCCATGTTCTCCACCATATATGAATTTAAGTCCCACTCTCTCCATCATGTGTACATTAGATGCACCACTTCCTAAACTATTTCATCATTAGTTCTCTATGATCTTACTTCTATTGCACCATGATCTCATTTGAATTCCTCCATGATCTCCATGGCCTTATCATTAATGTGGCATGATCTCCACTCTTCCTTCATTAAGAAGTTTCCCAACTACTCCATGATGCAGATATAATTCTAAATTATCCACATACACACATCAAAAGTGGATTTTATTCATCTATGGGGTTTAAGGGTCCTTCCACCCTCTTATTTACTTAATTAATTAGAAAAAGTAAGAACTCTAATATTCCAATTATCTGGTGGAAAATTGGGAATATATCAATCCTCCCCGCCAAAATTTTTCTTTTCCTCAAGCAACTGCAAAAGTGGATGCTACAGCAATGCATCTCCCTCTAAATGGCATCTTCATATGGAAGGTCTCCCCATCTGCTCCAATTTTTAATGCATGCCCAACTCCAAAGTTTCCTCTCTAGAATGTCTTGAATGGCCTCCAACTGAAAAGTTAGATGCCTCTCCTAATCAAAAAGTCTCCAAGTGGCAACCATATGTTTTCCAAGATCCTCCTCTATGCATGAGACACATAAGGTGAAGTGGTATCTTCCCATAGTGGAAAGTCCCAACTCATAAACCATCTCTCCATCCCCTGCTACATGAAGTAGATTGTATCTCTCCATGCTTTCATCCTTGGGCCTGTTGGCCTTGTTGGATCCAAGCTTCATCCCAACAATGTGAAAAATAAGGAGTAGAGACATATGGATGAACATAGACAATGTCAAACCATATTCTCCCAACAAAAACCATCATAGCAAAGCCTTCTGCTACCATGCCAAATAATCATTAAGTCAAGTAAGAGAGTCATAATCTCTCAATAGAAGCCACTGTAGGAATGTCTCTTGTTGTCATGCCATATTAGTATCAATACTAGTATGAGAGCCACACTCTCTCAAATGAAGCCATTGCAGAAATGCCTCTTGCTTCCACATAACATCATCATCATACCAAGTACAATGACCATAATATCCCAACATAAGCCAATGAAGTAAGGCCTCCTGTTGTCATCCTCCATCAATATAATGCAATGTATGGGGAGAAATCAACCCATACTCTCCCAAGAGTAACCAAAGGAACAAGGATTCTTGCTGCCATCTTACATCATCATGATGCAAGTCATGGGGCAACAACATACTGATTTACATGTCGGATGTCATTATATCAAAACAATACAAACAAGCTCCATGCTGCCACATCATGTGAGAGTTATGCCATGTCCCAAACCCAAGTACATACATGAACATAAGATATATCACAAATAAAACTGCATTTATGCACATGAGACATATCCCAATCAAAGGTAAATACATGTACATAAGAGATATCATGTGTTGGAAAAAATCTCTCAACAATAACCAGTGCATCTATGCCTCCTTTTGCTGCATAAAATCGATGACATCCATGGCATGGACCACCCAAATGTGAGATCTTGGGTAGTAACCATACTCACACAAAATCAACAAGCGCAACTGTGCTTCTTACTGCCCTGTATCATAGATCTGCAAGAAGGTTGGGAACCCCTTGCTCCTCATCTGGATCAATTCATCCCAATGTGGATGTTGAATCATACCATGATCAATATTGGTATCCACCCAAGGTAGAATACCAATATCCTCCATCTGATAAGCTTTTCACTCCATGAGATGTAGAAGTGTACCTTCTTTGAGGTCTCTCCATGAGATCCTCTCATCAATGGCCAATAGAACCCATAAGGTTCCATGCATGTTGTAGGTAGAGATTCATCTCTGAGCTGTGAGGTGCTCATCAAGAAAACTTCATCTTGAAAATGGAAAGTACTCTCCATCATAAGATGTATACCATCTATGATTTTTCCCTCCAGTTCTTCATGAGTGAAGCTACCTTCGGAATGCTCCAAGAATAATGGGGCCCTCATCTCATCACTACTACTTAGCGACAACACCGTAGGTCTACATGCTAATACATCTATTGTCCCATGGCCATACAAAATGCTGAACTCATAGTCCGGCACTGTACTGAATACGACTGTGCTCCTCCCATCTTCTGAAACTCCACATTTCAACACAAAGTGTTGGGTGTAGCTCAACCATGATAAAATTGGATAGCTATACATCTTCTCCTTGATCAAGTCAGGGGTCCTCTGTGTAGTGATAATTTGCTACTCCAAATAAGCAAGGTGCTCTAATCCTTGGTTGTGCAATTTCCCTGATGGCATTTTCTCACAAATCTCAATATGAGGTACTGAAATAATATGTGATGAAATTTTTTGCAAACCTTGGATAAGCTGAATCTTGGGAACATATTGCACATCTACAAGATTTCCTCTGACTAGTGCAATGGCCTCTCTAACTATTGGTAATGATGATGGCTGCGTCTCCTCTACTATACGAACACTGGTATCTACCTCCTCCTCCTCGTGCATTTCATGAATCATGCATGGGGCTCTAAATATTAAGAGCTCAATATCATATTGCAAATATGCAAGTGTTCCTCCTCCTAATGTAAGTACATCTACAACTGATGGTGGTGGTAGGGGCTCCTTTTCTGGAGTGATAATGAGGAAATATTCCTTTGTCTCTTCATGTACTCCCTCATCAATGATGGGAGAGGTATCTATGGGAAATGTCTCTGGTTTCCTTCTACCAAACTTCTCCTTCAGTCTTCAAATGAAATCTACATGACAAGTCACTTTTCCATGTGACAAATGACTAAACCACCAATCTTTGGCTTCACCCTCAAGGTACAGCGCTGCAATCTCTGAAACCTTTCTTTTTACTACTAGGTATATCTAAAAGAATGTAGCTAACTCTTCCCTCCAATCCCTCAATGTGTTTTTGGAGGATCCATTAAATGTAGGAAAGAATAATATATGCCTCTTTCTTTTTTTTGCTATTGCAAGATCTCCTTTATTCTTTGATTTGCAAAAATTGTTGGAGAGATAGATTCTCCTTGAGTGCTCTAGATTGTGCTTTGTACTCAGACATATATTTACTTAGGGTCTCATACCCCAAGTCTGCTTCATATTCACACCATTCCCCTTGTTTCTCAAACAAAGTGGATATAGTAGAATGATGTGGAGGTCTTTGCTTCTCTGATTGCTTCTGTTGCTGATAGGAAGTGTTGGGACCTTCCTCTTTTTGATCTCTTCTTGGATCCTCTTTTTTCCTTTCTCTCTTCATCTATTTGACCTCCTTGGAGAGATCTTGCAAGCTCTAAAGATAACAGTAGCAAAACTTAAACCTTCCATCATTGTAGATCTCTACTATCTTCTTCTTCTTTCAATATTAAAGATGAAGTTCCCACAAGATGAACCAAAGATCATGTTGATTCCACTGTAATATCCCAAAAGTGAGAATGCAGTAATACAAAAACACAATAGTTGGAAACTACAAAAATGAACAAATAATCTAAATACACCTTAAAAATTTAGAGAATAACTGAGCCATTTAATTATATAGGAGTTTGAATACAAGTACAACAATGCTCAAAATATGAGACATTCAAGCAAAACAAGTGGCCTAGAATGACCCTAAAGTTCTCCCACAAGAGGGACTGCGTAAATGTTCGGTTGCTGGAAGGAACACTGCATTGTCCCTACTACAAATGTTGGAACTGCAACTACCGAAAAAATATAACAATGTATATCTGGTAGTTCTGGAGCTCAGATGATTCCAAGATTTCAGATCTGCGCTTTATGATGAACAACCAAGATAACCCAGAAAGGATTTCTAGATCTGGAAATATTGGAAAATCATAGTCTTAGGCCCTATAACATATATATGTTGGGTACACTAATATATTTCATGAGATGCAGATATGATGGCTGCAATAAGGCAAAACCAAATCAATGCATAGAAGGTTGATCCCTCCTTAAGATCCTTAAGCCAGAAGCTCAAGATCTATCTCCTCCTTCCTCCTCCACTGAATGCAGCTACTGAATACACAAAAGATGGGTAAAAGTGCATTGTTAAGGAGGGAGGCTCTATAAAATGATGTTATATAATGAAATTAAGCTCCTAAATGATGTAAAAATGAATACGAAGTGAGTATATGGTCCCTTATAGGATTTACAGCTAATATACTGGAAACTGCATTCTTCCTTTAGATCTGCAAAATTGGACTGTGCAATCCCTTGGGGAATTGTTGCTGCATGGAGGTGTGAAGTGTTGGCCTAAATGCCAGATATGAATATGCTGCTCCTAGAAGACTGATATTGAAGAACAAGGTGAAAGGATGAATCCTCCACCAGTTTCCTAGCTGAAACGCTAGAAACAACCTCCACCTCTCAAACCCTCAAGCAATAATACGTAATTCTTGAGAAAAAATGTGCATATGAGAGTGGATTAATTTGGAACCAATGCCTAATGATGTATGGTAGCTCAAAGAAACCTTTCAATAGTAGGCACTCAAAGTCCCCCGTGGGTAAGGGTGGTATTTCTGCTCGGAAACACCTGTGTGCTAAACAACACTGAAGACTTAGATAAATAGTTGAAGCGTGCATAGAAATGTAAAATGAAAAATCAAGATCTAAACAGATCAATAATAAAAATATAAAGCCTGCCTTCTATTTCTTCCTTCATCTCCCTTATATGCTTTGTGAGCCTTCCATAGCCCTGGCCCACCTCATAACTGCGCTGCACATGTGGACACTAGCCTCCATGTAGACTGCAATGTCTCTCCATATTCTCCACCATCTTTGCATTTAATTCCTACTCTCTCCATCATGTGTGCATTAGATGCACCACTTCCTCCACTATTTATCATTAGTGCTTTATGATCTTACTTTTATTGCACCATGATCTCATTTTAGTTCCTCCATGATCTCCACGATCTTATTATTAATGTGGCATGATATCCACTCTTCCTTCATTAATAAGTTTCCCCGCTACTCCATAATGCATATCTACTTCTAAATTATCTATATACACACATCAAAAGTGGATTTTATTCATCTATGGGGTTTATGGGTCCCTCCACCCTCTTATTTACTTAATTAATTAGAAAAATCAGTAACTCTAACATTCCAATTATTTGGTGGAAAAATGGGAATATTACATAGTGCACTAATAACGTAGAAGAATATGAGGCACTTATCTTAGGGTTACAATTGCTGAAAAGGTTGGGAGCTAAAATAATTTATGTTCATGCAGTTTCTGAATTAATCATAAAAAAAATCAAGGGAGAATATGTTGCAAAACATCCTAGATTGAGAACATACATAAATGCAGTGCTTTAATTTCTAAGAAATTTTGATGAATATGATCTTGTTGTCATTCCACGAAATTAGAACATCCTAGCTAATGGTTTGGATTTTTCAACAAGCACTTGGAATTTGCCTCATACCAATAAAAAATACACAGTGGAAGTTAAACACCGTCCAAATGTACCTAATAACATGAGATATTGGAAAGTATTTGGGAATGACAAATAGATTGAAATTTTATTACAATCAAAGGAAAATTTTGAAGATAGTATTGTAGATTTGGATTGTGAATTGGAAAATCAAACTGATGTACATATTAGTATAGATGAACAGTTTGATGTCACTGATGTAAATATTTCAGCAAATAAAGTTGTACATAAACCATAATTTCATGAAAAGGACCCAAAAAAAAAGGAATTTACGGTACTTCAGCTAAAGGATAATGTCCTACACAGAGGTCTAGTCCCATTATAAGAACTTTTTGATTTCAACGATGTAGCCAAAAAGCCAAAAATGAAACCCATAGGAGCAAACATAGAATACTGTAACATAGGTAGTGAATAGAATCCCAAAATGATAAAAATGTCAAAATCATTGCCTATTGTTACAAAACAAAGCTACATAGCCTTGTTCAAAGAATTCATAGATGTTTTTGCATGAAGTTATGAAGATATGAAAGCCTATGACACTAGTATCATACAACATAAAATACCAATCAAACAAGATCAAAAACCATTTAAACAAAAACTGCATAGGATAAACCTTGTCCTAATGCCCTTGGTTGAAAAAGAAGTAAAGAAAATATATGATCCTAAAATCATAGATCCTATTAGATATTATAAATGGGTATCTAACATTGTGCCTACAAGAAAGAAAACTGGAGAAATCAGATTATGCATTGATTTCATAAATATAAACAACATCTCCTTAAAAGATAACTACCCATTACCAAAAATGGATCACATATTACAAAGGGTAGTAGGATCTAATAGGATTTCTTTATTAGATGGTTTCTCAGGCTATAACCAATTCTTAGTGCATCCTAATGATCAGTATAAAACTGATTTCACTACTCCATGGGGAAATTTTATGTATGTGAAAATTCCCTTTGGGTTGATGAATGTTGGAACCAATTTCCAGAGTGTTGGGTGTGGAGCCTGATTATCTTTTTTATTTTGTATCACAGTGTTGGACCCCTGATTAAACGCTTCTTGGGGGGTCTGGGGGGGGTGGCTGCGATTTTGTGGAGCCCCCCCTGGCGGGGGGTTTCAGGGGCAGCACCCCCAAAGCTAAAAACATATGTAAAATTGCCTTGTAAAAGTATAGTAATTTCTAGTCAATCTGGGCTATTCATTAGGCGGATGATCTGACGGTAGAAGTTATGTTTAGTTTAGGGTTTTTTGCCCTAGAAGGCAACCCCTCGCTTGTATGAGGGTATTTTATTGTGGCTGTGTAATGTATGTGTACTCTCGGAGCAAGAAATAGATAGGGAGACTGTGAGAGAGAACAGAGGACATTACAATGGATCTGCTGTAGGTTGTGTCTCTTCATTTTGCTGGATAATGGAAAGGAAGGAATGGTTGTTCAGGGTGGATGTAGCCCAAACTGGGTGAACCACATATATCTGTGTCTCTTTGGTTTTATGTGTTTTGTGTGCTTGTGTTTTCCGCATATTTTATGTGTTTCATTGCTCTGTAATATTTAATATTTCTAACACATAGAGAAATGGATATTTCTTTTGCTGATGAAATTGGGCATTTTATTGTGATTTATCTTAATGACATTACTATATATTCAAAAAATGATGAGGAACATTTGCTGTTGGGTGCCAATTTTGTACTTATTTCCTACATTTGTTTTCCCCATTGATACCTCGTGACTACAACCATTGGGACTATATTTTCCTCTTTTCTTGCCTTTATATCCTAAACAGTGGTGTTTTACCTTATTTTCATTAACTTGTTGTTTCATTGATTATTATGATGTATCATTTATTTTTTTATGACTACTTGGGATAAATGTTAGAAGAAGTTCTTTGGTCTTTTTCTATCCTTCCAGATGTTTTTCTTAACAAAATATCTAGGGCATGAGGCATACAGAAGCAGTGTAAGTGACCTGTTACACCACGATGTTGTTACATCGCGGTGTTGTTATACACCTGATATATAAACTGTTGTTACAATTGTACCGCTGAATGGACATTGTCAACTTCTCGATGCCGACCTATCTGCAATTGTTGTTACGCTATAATTGTCATTTTCCACAAAAAACTGTAGAAGTCATTACATATTGTATTTTAGGATGACATCTTTAGGGAAGTTTTGATTGTAATCTATATTTTTCCAGTCAGAATTTTTATTAAGAAGTGGTTGTAACTATATGTATCATATTTTTATCAGCATGAGAATCGTAAGATTCTCATGACTGATCTGTTCCTCATTTTTCTGAACATGTAGCCATTATATAACTCTCGACCCTGGAAGTCAAGGGGTTAGCGGAGAACAATATTACTTTTGGCTCTATAATTTTGGCCACATTAATACAAAGATATCACATTGTTGTTATTACATTCATTTCCTGGTTTAGTTTCCATTTAAGATTCTATCTTTTCATGTGCCCTGCTAGGGAGGAAGGGCCCTCCTCTTTAGCAGGGACTACAGTGGTTAAGGTAGTTTTACTATATTTCCTATTTTATTAAGAAGTGTTGTTGTTTTTCTGGTTGTGAGTAGATCTGCTTCAATTTCAATATTATTATGTTGTTACACAAATGTGATTAGAGATACGAGTTGGGTAATTCTAGTGTGGCGTGTTACGTACAGTTAATTGAGGCATGATTACATTCCTGTAGATTTTTTTTATTCTTGCAGGAGTGATTCCTTTCATAAATTGATTCAACAACGATTCCTCTTTTATTTTGATTTGCTTTTGGTTTGATGTATCGGCATAGAAAATTCAATTGTCATTGAAATAAAAGATGCCCCTAGATTGATAATTTATGTGTATCATCTTAGTCATTTAACAGTGGTTAATACAGTCCAAAATTTTAGCATCATTACCGGGGATGGAAGTGGCGATCCGATCAACCAAAATTATTTGTTTGATGATAGAGTGCTCCTAGTCTACAACTATTGGGCAGTAAGACGAGAGCTAAAAACCTACGCATTGCTCTAACATACCTAGGCAGGCTCACCATTTCTGGGCACTTAGAGGTGTAAGTTGCAAGTGTTTTCCTTAGTTTGTCTTCAACTACACAATTGATGGGTGGTAAGACGAGAGGTAAGAACCTGCACATTGCTCTAACATACTTGGGTAGGCTCACCATTTTCTCACTAGGACACTTAGAAGTGTGAAGTTTTTGGGTGTTTTCCTTGGTGTGTCTTCAGTTACACAATTTTTGGGTGGTAAGACGAGAGGTAAGAACCTGCATATCACTCTAACATACTTGCACGGGCTCACCATTGTCTCACTGGGACACTTAGAAGTGTGAAATTTTCAGGTGTTTTCTTCAATGTGTCTTCATCTATACAGTTGTTGGGCAGTAAGACGAGAGGTAAGAACCTACTCATCACTCTAACATACTTGGGCGGGCTCACCACTTTAGAAACTAAATAACTTGTAGGAAATATTGATATAAATAGGGTCCATGTGTGACAGTAGGACAACAGAGAAATCCACAACACCCCCCACTCTAATTAACTATAGGAAAGATGGGTCATAAAAAGGAAAATATGAGTGCAGACTTAGGAAGGAAGACATTCTTTGGAGATCTGATCTCGAAAGCAGAAAAGGAACAATCTACTTCATACAGAGACAATAGGAAGACGTGACCACAGAAATTTGCTACTATATTGAAACCTGAGGCATTAGTACCTTCTATGTCTAGACCTCATCATCCTTCAAACAACACATCCACTCCTGATATCAAGACTCTAGATTTGAAACAACAATAGAAAGTCATTGATCAAAATCTAAAAATTGAAGGACAAGGGGAAACCAGTGGGGAGCATCAAGGGCTTGAGGAACAACATTTAGTTGAATTTCATTTGGATATGGGTAGTGGAGTGAAACAATTTTTCCTGGAACAACCCAATCTTTTATTTATTTTTCAATCCCATGCATATTCCGACGATAGTTCATCCCATCAGGAAGGGTTAGCCATGGGGGACAAGAATGTTAAGACATATGGTTCTGTTACTTTTGAATTCTCGATATTGGCAACACGAGATGAAGATCCTATGAAAAACATTCATTTATCTTCTCTGTCATCCTTTCAAGGGATGGTTGTTGAATATCCTCATACCTTTATGTTTGAGTTCGATGTGATCTATAGGAGTTATGATTACACTTCAGATGCCCAGAATATGAAATTTTTTCCTGCTACTCTGAAAGGGGTAGCATTAAGATGGTTCATGAGATTGGGTGATGGCATGATCCAAACTTGGAATGACATGAGAGAGGCCTTCCTCTTTAAGTATCATGGTTACTATCAAACTGGGGATTTGAAGGAAGAGATCCTCAAAATTTCACAGAAGGAGGAGGAGAGCATGGAAGACTACATGGAACATTTCCATTATAATTTAAAAAGGTATATGTTTGGTAACTTAGCCCTGGAAATATTGAAACCTATATTCTTAAGAGGTATAAGAGATGATTGTATGGAGCATTTGAATCTATGGCGAAAAGGAGACATATCGCAAGAACCGCTTGAAAAAATAATGAAGCTTTGCCTGCAGAGTTCAAGAGGATCAGTGAAGGGGAGAAGTTCAGTCCAAGACCCTTCAGTTTGGATACAGAAGTCCACAAGTGGAGGAGTAACCAGAGCAGAGATCGGGAATCTATTTGACGATTTTAAAACTGACCTCCTTAGTACTCTCTCTGCCCATATCATTGTGGTATAATTTAAGAAAGAATAGGTAGAAGCTGAAGCAACCTTGGAGATAGTATTTCCTCGATGCAAAAAGAAAAATCTAGAAAGAGAATGTGGACTAAATAGTGTCAGCTTGTTCAACATCTATGAGTTGGCACATTCTACTAGTCAATTCCATGAGCTTCCCAGACTGAAAGCAGTACTTTAGGAATCAAGCGAGGATGTCCAATCTTCCTACTTCATCAGATCAAAGATACCATGGCAGCCACGACCTACAGGTATGCCTGTAGATATTTACTCTTTTAATCCTTGGAATAATTTTTATAATAGTTAGCAATTTCCATGGTCGTATCCTACTCCTTCCTCAACACAATTTAATTCACCATGGAACTAGGGGCCTTCGCCTCCACCAATGCAATATCCTCCATCGAAATCTCATCATTGGACTCAAAACTGGAGAGATAATGGACAAGGTCTTGTGCCTCCCTGCGCTACCAATGTAGCAGCAGTTACAACTGCTTCTTCTTCAAACTCCTGCACCTCCTGTCTGACCCCAATTACCCGTGCAACCTAACCCTAATCCGAATAATAACGTAGCTAAGAGCATAGATGCCCTGGTTACTTTTCAGACTTATCTTATCACTCCTATTGGGCTTAATGAGGTTCAAATTTGGTCGAGAAAAGTAATTAGACCTGAACATACTCCCATTTTTACCGAGGAAGAACATGAGTCACCTAGAAATGATATAGTCAATTCTGAAACAGTTGTTACACCTGTAACAACTCATATAGCACCTATAGCAACTAGCTTAGGAAATCCTGTTGTTTCTACATCAACCAATCCGAGTAGGGCTGGTGCATCTATGACAACTAACTCAGCTGTTAAAATTCAGGATGCTCCATACCCTCAGTGATTAATTGAAACTGGGCCAGCCTCACAAACTGAATCTGAGTTCCACAAGGAATTACATAATTTGTATGTGTAGATTCCACTATTACAAGCTCCTAAGGAAGTACCCATCTATGCCAAAACATTAAGAGATCTGTGTGTCAAAAATGTTGTAAGGAAATTGAAAGACCCTGCTACTATCCATGTTATGGGGAAATTGTCTGAACTTATGATTGATCAATCTTTGTTGACTAAATATATTGATCCAGGGAATCCTAAAGTGACTGTCCATATTGATGACCATCCCATAACTAACACTCTGATTTATTTAGGGACAACCATTAATGTAATGACCAAATATCTTTTTATCTACCTAGGGCTTCATGGACTCAGACCTACACCTACAGTGCTTGAATTAGTAGATAGGTCTCATGTCAAGCCTTAGGAAATGATAGAATATGTGGTGATCATTGTGGCTTCTTGGAATTACGTGGCTGATTTTCTCATTTTACAAACCAAATCCAACCTAGGGGTTTATCCTTTAACCTTGTGGAGATCGTGACTAGCCACTGCAGACACATATATTGGATGTAGATCCAGATCTATGGTGATCTCCGATGGGAAATATTCTAAGAACTTGAACCTTTACCCCCTAGAAAATCCACATATGGATGTGAATAGTCCCTAGTGGGACAAATTTGTACCTGAATCTGATTTTTCCCTACCTCTCCTAACGCTTGGAAAATCACAATACTTCAAGGATGAAACAAAGCATGACATTATTAACAGTTTTATTAGAAATTCACTCTATGTTTCCTCTATTAAACATCCAGGGGAAGAACATGAGGTATATAATGCAACTATTAAACATTTATAAAATAATCTGCATACTGCCAGTAGTCTTGTTGAAATTGAGCCAGAGAAATATTTAAACATTAATCCTAACTTGACTGTTGAACAAAAAAAATTGTTGATACATATGTTATATAAATATAAAAAGGAATTTTCATGGGATTATACTGATATGAAATGTATCCATCCTAGTCTATGCACTCACAACATCTACCTTATAGAGGGCTACAAACTAGTTAGACAACTGCAGCATCGAATGAATACCTCTCTTAAGGAGATAATGAAAGAGGAATTACAGAAAATCCCTAATGCTAATTTCATCTACCCCATTTTTTAAAGTTAGTGAGTGTCTCCCCTTGTCATTTTTCTGAAAAGGAATGAAAAGTGGAGAATCTGTGTAGACTATATAGAATTTAACAAGGCCACAGAAAAGGACCATTTCACTTTACCATTCATTGACCAGGTCCTAGATACTCTCTCCGAGAAAACGTTTTTTTCATTCCTGGATGGATTCAATGGCTATAATCAAATACATATTACTCTGGAAGACCAAGACAAGACAACCTTTACCTGCTCGTGGGGTACCTTTGCATACAGGGTCTTTCCTTTTGGCCTATGAAATGTGAAACAACTTTTCAAAGGGAAATATTGGGTATATTTTCAGATCTCTTGAATGACTGTCTCAAAAATTTCATGGATGAATTTACACCCTATGGGTATTCCTTTTAAAAAACATTAGTTAATTTGGAAAAAGTACTAGAACGTTGTGAACAAACTAATGTTGCTTTGAGCATTGAGAAATTCCACATGATGATGCCTGAGGGGATTGTGTTGGGACATTTCATTTAGGAAGATGTAATCAAGGTAGACCTTGCAAAAATTGAGGTAATCTCGAGAATACCAACTCCTATAACTTAGAATAGGTATGTATTTTTTTGGGACATGTAGGGTACTACAGGAGTTTTATAGAATTTTTTTCAAAGATTTCATCTCATCTATTTTATTTTCCTATGAAATATGGAGAATTTGTGCGTGCATGGATGTGTGAGCAAGCCTTTTTGAAGTTAAATAACTCTCTAACAACAACACCTATTTTGCGAGAAAAAAATGGAGACTATCATTCCATATCACTACGGATGCATCTGACATAGTTGTGGGTGTTGTTTCGGGGTAGATGGAGGAAAATAAACATTATCCAATTTACTACATTAGAAAGAATTTAACTCTAGCTGAACTCAACTATAAAATTACTGAGAATGAATTCCTAACAGTAATGCATGATATTAATAAATTTTGGCACTACATCATTAGATATCAAGTATTTTTACATAATGACCATTATGCAATTCGATTCTTAATGAATAAAACTATTACCAGTGGTAGAGTTACATGATGGTTATTGTTGTTAGAGGAATTTGATATCACTATTTTAGATAAACTTGGAAAATATAATGTGGTTTCTGATTTTCTTTCTAGATTGACTATAGGTGATGACTGCACTCCTACTGATGATTCTTTTCCATATGAATATCTGTTTGCCATATCTACTCACTCACCATGGTATGCATATGTAGCCAAATATCTTGTTGTAGGAAAATTCCCACACCATTTATCTTCCAAAGAAAAGAGGAAGATCATACAACAGAGTGCTACCTACTCTTGTATAGAGGGAAATATTTATCACACAAGACCAACCTTTCAGATTAGGCATTCTGTTAGAGAAGATGAGGTTTTTGATATCTTGAAAGCTTGTCATGAGGAACCTTGTGGAGGGCACTTCGCTAACAAAAGGAAGAGATATAAATTACTCTCAATAGGGTACTACTAGCCAACTATATTCCAGGATGCGAAGAAGTTTTTTAAGGGATGTGATAGTTATCAAAGGATGGGTTAACCTCTGAAATTAGATGAGATGTCGTTACAACCTCAGATAGTGATAGAGTGATTTGAGAAATGGGCCTTGGGTTTTGTAGGGCCGATTAATACTTAATCACAAAAATATCATACATATTGGTCTACACCGAATATGTCACAAAGTGGGTCAAAGTGAAGGCAATAACTAGATCTACAGAGAAGGTTTTTTCAGGCTTCCTGTTCGATGATATCTTTGTTCGCTTCACGATACCCAGGGAGATAGTGACTGATGGAGGCCCCCATTTCACATCTCATTTGATCTAGAATTTGGTTGAGAAGTATGGAATTCATCATAGGATCACTTCACCTTATCACCCACAAGAAAATGGTCAAGTGGAGAGCCCCAATAAAGTCATTGAGGGAATCTTAACAAAGACATTAGCCAGCCACCGAATAAATTGGGCCGAAAACTCCCAGAGGTGTTGTGGGCTTACAGAACAACATGGAGGAATACTATAGGCTTCTCACCATATAAATTAGTGTATTGTAATAATCCTTTATTCCCCATAGAGTTTGAAATAAATACATTTAAAAAATCATTGCAAGTCAATATGGATTCAAGCATAGTGCAAAGACAAATATTGAACCAACTCAATGAGTTGGAAGAGAAACGGTTGGCTGCCATTCAACAGAAAGAGATCATTAAAAAAAAAGAGCTATATGGCATGAAAAGTTCATCAAGAAGAAGAAATTTTAGAAAGGAGATTTGGCTCTTTTGTATGATTCAATATTCAAGGATTTCAAAGGCAAGGTTTGCACCAACACTGCACCAGATGGCTAGGTCCTTATGAAGTAGATATGGTCTTTGATAATGGGACTGTACAATTGGTTACCATTGACAGTGCCAAGACACCATTAATGGCTAATGGACACCATATCAGGTTATATCATCAACCTACTTCGAAGGAATCATTTGTTAACATTTTCCTGAACTCTGACCTTTATGTTACAGCAGCAGGGAATGTTCCCCTATGCAGCCTGGAATTTGAAATTCCAATAAGTGCAATAGCTAAAAACCACCCTTGTGGCAGTTATTACACACACACAGATATATATATATATCTGATTGTGAAAACCTCTTTTTAGGGCACAGTCAGACAATTTGTAATAACTGAAAACCACTTTTGTGGCGGCTATTACACCCAGTTTTTTTTCCTTTTCCAAAACATTATCCTTCATTCCCTATATATTTTACAATATGATGTTACTTATTTGTTTCTTTTATGTATCTATTTTCTCTAATCATCATGTTTTATGAAGAATGAAACAAAGGTTGTCTTGTTTGTTACATATGTAACAACCGACACCCATGAAAAATGTTTCCTACTTCATCGTATGCAGCAATAATTAAAACAGTCAAGTGTGACCACCATTATCACTGGAAGCAGTATGCCATCAATTCAAATTCCTCCTCCACATCATTTCTCTTACATCATTAAAAAAGGTAACATCATCATTTAATAGTTTGGCGATTAATGGCAAGTGATGATATTCCCATGACGTCCATGGGCAACTGTCACCATTAAAGTAGGGGGGTGAACAAATCTCGTAATAATTGAAGAAATATATAGTCAGGAAACCGTTATTAACCTCGCATGCCTAAAATTAAATAACACGATATCCAATTATTATCAAATTCGGCCGGAAAAGGAATTTGTACTTAAAGACCGTTATTTCCCATTATTAGACATTTATGTAGGAACGTGTGAAGTACAATTTGGTAATTTGAAAATCTTGTCACCTCCCATCACCTTCCTCAGCTGAAGTCTTGCATCCTCGTCCGAAACTCTTCATTCGAGATAAGCAAAGTAGGATGTCAAGAGGGAACAATAAGTGCAATGATATTACGGTTGGCTAAGCTTAAGGAGTGATTCAAAATAATATCAAGATGGGAGGAGCAGTAGTAAGACATAAGCCGAACTCCATGGAAGCTTTGTAAAACTATCCTAAAGCTTATTAGGTTTTTAGAGACGCTAGGTGGATTGAATATTTTCAGAAATTGGAAGTCTTGGATGATGCTATTGCAATCAAATTTGCTCAGAATTTGAATAACCACCAGACCCGATTCAGGGGCCCGCAAATTGAAGTGACAGAAGAAGTCATTGCCTGAGTGACCACATTGCTAGCAGAAGGATATAGATAGTTCAATAGGAAAATTAATGACCCTTCTTTGAAGGAACATTTTCTTGAAGGAGAGGAAAGGATGGAAAATAAGGGAAGAGGAGTTGACAGATTATCACTCCCCCAACCATGGGAAGATGTCACTCTAGGATCAATCAAGTACATTAATTGTGAGGGAATATCCACAATCGTCTTAAATTACCACTTCCCTCTACTTAATCATCTTCGACACCAAAAGAAGATCAACCTCCAATTTTCCTATTGGGAAACATTAAGCATATAGCAGTGGCGGTGAAGACAAAAACACATCCTGAAGCATGTGTGACCAATCATGGACATACTAAATTGATCATGTTGGATGCCCTATGCCAACAGGGAAGGAGCTAGGAATAATTAAAGCAAAAAAGGCCTAGGACAAGTTGGAGAAAACAGGTCGCGACTTTGGAAGGAAGACATGCAGAAGTTGAAGTCCAGACTTAGCCAGTTAGGGTCAGAATTGGAAAAGAACCCACTAAAGATTCAATTAGGGATAGACGGCAAAAACAGAGGGTAAGATTTAGCTTTCCAACAGAACCATTGCCGATAGCTGAAAAGCAGAAGGATCAAAATAAGAAGAAATAGAACCCTCCTCGTCAGGTAAGGACAAAACTCATGTTCTGCTTTTAGAACTTGAACATTTAAGAAAGGAAAACGAACAGTTGAAACAAAGATTAGCTGAGGGGAAGGAAATTTTAGTATCCATATGTACAACATGTTCTAAAGGGATAAAAACAATAGGGTATAAGGTCTGTGGGGAAAACACCATCCCAATGGAAACATAAACAGAACTTCGGGAGACTGTCCCATAAGAACCTGCAAAGGATACTATTGTTACACAAGAACCGAGAGTTAAAGCAGAGCCTCCCATAGTAATTGAACCAGAGCCTAATACACAATAACCTATGGAGGCCACTGCTCTTACAGAATAAACAATAGAGGGCACAGAGGCTAGCCTAGGAAAAAATGAAGGGGCTGACACAAAAGAACCCACTAATGAAGTTGTTGTTACACAAGAACCAATAGTAGAGGTGGAGTAGACCCATCCAATAGAGGTTTTTATGTAGAATTTATATAACATGCATGTATATCTTGGATTCACTAGATCTAACAATGTACTAAATTTAAATACTGAATCGCTTCTACAAATATTTTGCGGAATTAAAAACAACACAATTGCCAATCACATGAAGCAAAGAAGAATAGATAAAAACCACAACACTAGATATTCACGGGCAAAGTTTACTACTAAAAACCCCTCTATCATATATTATATATTCCATAAGGAATCATGAAACAATTACATACAATTCTTCTCACGAGAACCTCTTATATTTAGCTAATTTTCTCACACTGTCTCAGATAAAATTGGGCGAATACTCAGCCAATTTTCTGCATCCAAACAACCTTCCTTGCTCATGCATTTCTTGATGAATGCAATCCTTAATCACAAATAATTTCAACCTTCCTCAAGGCGTTGAGTATCATGGGAATCATGTGGTGTTTTAACTACACCTGGTAGTCAACTAATATCACAACTGATAATTACACTTCTCTTTCACCTACATCTCAACTCGGTCTCCATTGGAACTGACATGCATGCAGCTAATAATAGTAAATAATCAGTTGCATGTGAGATCGTTGCATGTGAATTAATTAATATTTAATGAACTTTATATCTCACTAGTTTATCTGTAGTTACAACTAGCACAACTGACTTTAACTCACTTAATTGAGTTAAACTGATTTACAACTTGCATTAACTAATGCACCACTACACTTCGAACTTTGTTACAACTAGAATTATTGTACATGTCCCACCAACCAACCTCTAACTCGAAATCCACGAGATAAATTAATTTTAAACTTCAGTTAACTATTTCAAGTCCACAATGAGAATAGATTATAGTTTGATGTCCATCTAAATTAATGGATAATAAAAATAGACATGCACCCAAATATAGCATTGTGTGCCCCACCCTAGTGTACGTGCTTAATGCACTAGGTGTGGATTCTAAATGTTGTTTCCGGATGCCAATTTCACTGTTTCTTGTTGAAAAATTCAACATGTTACACCCACTATTTATGTTGATGATGAATGCATAGGAACGATGGGTCCTATCACAGGATGGAGTTTTGATAAAATTTTGTTGACTTCCAAATTGCAGAAATGGAAACAAGAAGCAATGTCCCTTCGGGAGGGGGTGATCTAGTTGAAATAATATCAAAAGGAGAAAAGTGATTTTTAGGAAAAATGGATGAAAGAAGAGCTGAAGAAAGGTTGGGAAGAGTGTAAGTGGAAGGAAGCCATAAATAATTAGAAGGAACATCTACTATTGTTGCAGCAATAGGTTTAGGATCTAACAATGGATAAGAAAAAAATCCATGAGCTTGCCCTCAATTTTTTGGGGTGTAGACGACCTTCCCCATCTTACCCCATTTTCCTATGGCAACTCTATTACCTATTTCATTTAAAAGCCTTCATGGAGAACAGGCCCTATCTGGGTTCTTCCACTCGCACATTTTTAGACTACTTTCATGATTATGATTTTGATGAGGAAAAGCCTGCTATGTGAGTTATTTTTGCATAATATCATTTGTGAGCACGTAAGTATGCAATTGGTGGTAACTATATTATCCTACATTGGGGATTTTTAGTTACAAGCCTTTGTGTCATTTATGAGCAACTAGATTGTGTGGCATCTGTCCTCCAAATCTATGGATGCCAATGAAGAAAAGGCATCATTATGGATCTGGGCAGAACCAGGACAGGCTGCCGAGTTAAGGAAATAATTTAGAAGAATTCTGAGCACTCCTGGGTTAAGGGAACCTGCTTCCACTTACAGAAGGAGGATTGTCAACTTTTTCCTTAATCAGTTTTCATTAATGAAGAGTTGAGCCCTAACTAGGTGTCTAAAGCGTACAGAAGCCAACAGTGTTAAGTTGTTGGAAGGGGACCCATTTTCATTTCACAACTTTTTGGTAGTTTTTACACATGTACCAGCATATGCCAAGATAATACAGACCCTTTGCACTTCCTAGCTTGGGCTAAGATTTTAATTCCCTTTTATTTGGCTACCAATAGAAGAATATCAAATTCATTATGAACTAAGCAGGTATGAAGCAGAGTCTTGGGTATGAAAGCTGATGGATACTGAAGGGTTCAGGTCTCTAGATGAAGACACAGCCAATGCTTATGACCTCACTAACCTGCACCAGATGTATTCTCATGGGATATGAGATTTTGCATGAGGACATGCAAGTGCTTTAGCTGGGGGGAAATATTGGGTGCCAATTTTGTACTTATTTCCTACATATGTTTTCCCCATTGTTACCTTGCGACTACAACCATTGGGACTATATTTTCCTCTCTTCATGTTTTTCTATCTCAAACAGTGTTGTTTACCTTATTTTAATTATCTTTCCATTTCATCGATTATTATGATGTATCATTTCTTTTGTCATGACTAACTGGGATAAATGTTGGAAGTTGCTCTCTAGTCTTTTGCTGTCCTTCCAGATGTTTTTTTAGCACAAAATATCTAGGGCATGAGGCATACAGAAGAAGTGAAAGTGATTTGTTACACCACAATGCTATTACATCACAGTGTTGTTATAGACCCACTATATAAACTGTTGTTACAGTTGTACCGTTGACTGGACATTGTCAATTTCTAGATGCTGACTTGTCCACAATTATTGTTATGCTACAGTTGTCATTTTCCACGGACAACTATAGAATTCATTACATATTGTATTTTAGGATGAAAACATTTGGGCAGTTTTTATTGTAATCTATATTTTTCCAGTCATACTTTTTATTAAGAAGTGGTTGTAACTATACATATCTTATTTTGATAAGAATGAGAATCGTAAGATTTTCATGATTGATTTGTTTGTTGTTTCTATGAACATGTCACCATTATATAACTCTCGACCCTGGAATTCAAGGAGTTAGTAGAGAACAATATTAATTTTTTCTCTGTAATTTTGATCACATTAATACAAAGATATCACATTGTCGTTGTTACATGCATTTCCTAGTTTAGTTTCCATTTAAGTTTATATCTCTTCCCTCGCCCTGCTAGGGAGGAAGGGCCCTCCTCTTTAGTAGGGACTACAGCAGTTAAGGTATTTGTATTATATTTCCTATTTTCTTTATGTATTGGTGGAAGTGGTGTTGTTTTTGTTCTGGATGTGATTAGATTTTCTTCAATTTCAATATTATTATGCTATTACACAGATGTGATTAGAGATACCAGGTTGTGTGGCGCGCTAGGTATAGTTATTTGAGGAATGATTAAATTCCTGTATATTTTTTTTATTCCTTTATGAGTTATTCCTTTGAGAAATTTATTCAACAACAATTCCTTTTTTATTTTGATTTGATTCTGGTTTGATGTATCGACAAAGATAGTGCAATTTTCATAGAAATAAAAGTCATCCCTAGATTGATAATTTATCTGTACCATCTTAGTCATTTAACAATGGTTAATATAGTCCAACACTTGGCACATCTAAGAAGATTTTTTGAAAGATTTAGAAGGTTTCGCATCTCATTAAATCCTAAGAAAACACTTTTTGGTCTTGAAGAAGGAAAACTTCTTAGTCATATTATTTCTAAGGATGGTATTAGGATTGATCCTAGTAGGATTGAAGGTATACTTAAAATAAATCACCTAAGAAACATCAAAGAACTTCATTATTTTATTGGTAAAATAAATTTCCTAAGAATATTCATTCTTAACCTTGCAAAAATTCGTAGAAACATAACCAACATGCTTAAAAAATATTCAGAAATAAAGTGAAATATCGAAGCTAAAAAATATTTTGATATAGTCAAACATGCATTAACAACAAACCTAGTGCTAATTATCCCATATTTTACCAAAGATTTCATAATATTTTCCTTTGCCTCTGAACATACTATTGCAGTTGTCCTATTGCAGAAAAACAATGAAGGATTTGAACAACCTGTTTCATTCTTTAGCAAAACTTTAAGGGATTCCTCTTTGAATTACACCATTATGGAAAAAAAATGCATTTGCATTGGTTAAAGTAATAACGTATTTTAGATTATATATTTTACAATCCCATGTTATTTCTTATGTACCTAATTCAATGGTCAAAGACATTTTAATGCAGAATGGACCTGATGGAAAGTGAGGCAAATAGACTTCCATCATTCTGAAATATTACTTAGAAATAAGGCCCACCCAATTGATCAAAGGAGAAGGACTAGACAAACTGATGGTTGAGTACAATTTTAAAGCTCTGGATATCAACATGGTTTATTAATTGGATGATCAATAGGAACATGCAAATCCACAAACTGATGAAGAATTTCTAAACTCCCCCTGGTATTCAGACCTCCTATATGTTTTATTAAACTTAAATTCTCCTCCTTGTATGACAAAAACAAAAGAAAGATTTCTAAAATTTAAAGTAGTTAAATTTTTCTTTCTAGAAAATGTCTTATACTGGAAAGATGTTGGGGGTATTTTACTCAAATGTTTGTTAAATAATGATGCAGAAAAAGTTCTACAGAAGTTTCATGTAGGTGACTATGGTTGACACCTTTATTGGAAAACCACTGCAAATACAATCCTTAGGGCCGGTTTTTATTGGCCAACTCTATTCCCTGACATACATAGGATGGTAACTACCTATCATAAATGCCAAATATTTGAAGGAACGAAAAATTATTATCCCTGCCATTAAAGCCTATTTCTGTTGAAATCCCTTTCCAACAATGGGGATTAGATTTCATTTTCCTCTCTCCTCTGGCCAACACAAGTGGATTCTTACTACCACTGACTACTTTACCAAAGGGATAGAGGCCTCTTCTTCCAGAACTGTAGCTGATTCTGTCATTATTTAATTCCTTGAAACTAATATAATTTCTATATTTGGTTGTCCTAGAAAAATCATCACTAATAATGCTGCAACCTTTAAGTCCAAAAAAATGGTTGATTTTTGTCGTAAATGCCACATTAATTTGGGACACTCAACATCTTATTACCCTCAGGGTAATGGGTTAGATAAATCCTCAAATAAAAATTTGGTAAATATCATCAAAAATATATTAGAAGACAAGAATAAATCTTGGCGTAACAAGCTGGTCAATGCACTTTGGGTTGACAGACTTACAACCAAAAAATCAATTGGAATGTCACCATACCAATTGGTCTATGGAATGGATGCAATTTTTCCATTCTCTTTAGGATTTCCAGTCATGAATATTATTCAAGAAATAAAGGCTGAACCAAATAATGTACAGAGAAGGATAAATCAAACTATTCAATCACAATAATCTAGAGAAGAGTTCTATAATAGGAGCCAAGTTATTTAGGAAAATATTAAGAAGATATTTGACTGATTTCAATCTAGGAGATAAAGTGCTGAAATGGGATTCTAGAAGAGAAGACAAAGGTAAACATGGAAAATTTGACAACCTTTGGCAAGGACCATACTTTATTTATGCTTTTAGGGGAAATAATGCATATTTCCTTAAATATCTAGATGGAATATAGATGCTTGTAGGTCCTATCAATGGCAGGATGTTGAAAGATTACTTCTCTTAGGAATACAATTTTATCCTTCATAATTGTGAATACCATTTTTTTTAAAGTCTTTAATTGGATAGCTTATTAACAAATGTTGAAGCCTGCAGAGAAGGCCCTAATCCCGGTTTAATGAGCTATCATAAAACATAAAAAGGATTCAAATGAAGACTTTTCAGAAATGGAGTACTCAAGGCTATATCAATCTTATGTTCTTGACACTTCACTTGGAGAAGTTCCATCCCCAGTTGGAGCCACTGTTAGGGTCCTATAAATTATAGGATCTCAAGGTGATTTAGTATTTTACAGTTGCAATTCCATATTGTACATGAATCTCAATATTCAAATGATTTCCAAAAACAAAATATGAAAAAGAAAAGAGGGTATGTCGAAAAAAGAAAAAAGTTGAAAAGAATGAAAGAAAAGAAAAGAAAACCCCACAAAAGAATAATACTGAAAGTGCTGCAAGTCAAAATTCCACTATTGATAAGTTAATTTGATCAATTCATACAGTTTAAGCGTGATTTAAAAAGTTTGAATTTCTGTTAAATAGGATAGTGAATAAAGACTTGCCGAATAGTTTAATCTTGATAAGTCAGTAGCTAGGTAGCAATGAAATTGATTCAACAATGTAATTTGAATCAATAGGTGAAATAAGGGATAGAGTAGAATAGCTTTTCATAAAAAAAAAATATGATCTGGCTCTGCTAGTTCAAATGAACCTTACAAAATAAAATATGAAAAATGTCAGATTAGAAGAAAGGGTAGGTAGAAAGAGAAGGTGAATTTGGAAAAGGAATGAAAATTTTATCCTAATTTGTAGTGCGAATAAATTTTATATGATGGAGAAGGAAAAGGGATGAATGTATTCAACCAAAGTTCAAAGGTTTGATTCATAAAAGGGTATTTGTTACATTTCACTCTTATCCCTATGTCTTACCCTTTC
The DNA here is from genome assembly GCA_034641835.2 of Pinus albicaulis. Classification (NCBI taxonomy): domain Eukaryota; kingdom Viridiplantae; phylum Streptophyta; class Pinopsida; order Pinales; family Pinaceae; genus Pinus; species Pinus albicaulis. Next base: position 378,867,052 of record CM076572.1, read on the forward strand.
ATATCTACTCAGCCCACATTTCATTTATTTTCCAACCCCCAATTCATCCCATCACATCACAGTTATACTTCTGCCACCTTTCCCGTCATCTCAATCTACAAATTTTGATCTGATGGTTGTAATCACTCTTTGGCCCCCCTCACTATCCAGATGTTACCATCGGGGGAGGGGGGGGGGTCCGAAATGAGCAGTATCAATAGTTGTACCCACCATGACGTGGCATGCCATGGTGATTTCTCACTTCCCCTCACTAAAGCCACTTACCACGTGCTACCCCCTCTGAAAGCAGTATTCTCCGCTGACACAAAACCACCCCCCCACCCCCCCTCCACCTATCCCATTAAGCAACATCATCCACTCGTTGCCCATCCAATCAAATACGCTCCCACCCTAAATTAATATGTTTCATAATTAAATGTGTTTAACCATTAACCAATGGACTCACACAATGGACAATGGGAAATTTGGAAAAACCATAAATTTCCTCCTCCCACCTTATTCAAAACATTACTATGCTCTCAAATTACCTTCTCTGCAAATGGGTTTTCAATTCTATAGGTCAAGCACAGTAGGAACACTAGAGAACTACAAGTCCCAATTTTTTCTCCTCTTTCATAATCTTCCTCATTCAAATCCTACCTCTACACTCTGCAAACCTCTACCATCAGAAAAATTAATTGTTTATGCAACCTAAACCAATCATGCCTCCCAAGAAGAATAGTTAAGAAACCTTCAATCCTATTATTCACCCTCCGATTGACCTAGATCATATTATCCTCGCAGACAAGTGTTTTAAAATCCATAATACCCTCTATGAGTTTGATTTATTTGATGTTTACTACTGGTTAGAGGATAAGTTAATAGACAGTGTTGATGATATTGGTATGTGGGAGGCAAATTTTCCCTACTACATTTTCCCTAAAACCCACAATGCCCAAAAATTCATAAAAATATGTTGTGCATACTATAAACCTAACCAAAGAGCTGTAATTTCCCCTACTAAGGAATTCTTGTTCACAATTAATACCCAATCCATCATTCAAATGATACAGGGACCCTTAGCAGAAAATACAACACGATTTTCTGGAGAAGTCCTCATAGAACTATTCCAAAAGATAGATTTTTCCAATAGAGCCAAAGCCATTGAGTTATTCTTGACTAAAAATAACCCTTTACCCAATAAAACCCCCCATATCCCTCATCCTTAATCCCTGAAAGAACCAAGCAAATAGATATAGTCCTATCATATCTTCTTGGATATTACTTTGACCAATGGATATATGAGGAAATTATAGGATTTTTTACTATATTGTCCACAAATTCCAAGCCCTTTATCATGTTTGATTTTAGCCAATTCTTAGCTGAAATTATCCATGACCAGTTTGTGAAATTCCATATAGAGGGAGTATTTAAGTATACTTATGTTATTGTTTATATGTTCTTATATTTTTAGTCAGGAAGGTTTCAATTTGCAATGAAGAAGATGGATGAAGATGGACACCCACAGTCTGTCATTTTTTGGACCACCCTATTGATGAAAGAGAAAAAAGAATATAGCTACAAGTAATTCATTGAGATTATTTCACGTCGAGCCATGAGTATTCTATGTGGCACAGTTGAGATTATAATAAGTGAAGATATTAAAAGAATTATGCAACTTTCAAATCAGGTAAAATAGGGGACTGGTATTTATACCAAAATTATAAAGAGCTGAGAGTATATGGATGTGAATTTCCTCCCTAAAAGTTGCCTAAACTCCTCCTAATGAGGAATTTTCCCCTGGAGTATGTCAGGAAAATGCTAAATTCTAATGAGGTTCATTTTTTTCAACAAATAAGAAATCACAATTCAGGATCAAGTCTGAAATGGGACCATTTATATGTAACAATAGGGCAACAGGAGAAGAAGTTGACAAAATATTGAAAGAAATGAAGTTTTCAACCATATTTACATGGTCTTATGATCCATTTAGGGTCATTTCTAAAATGAGGGTGGAAAGCAAGTCTGCACCCTACATTCACACTCAAAGGCTAGAAATGGAACAATTTATGAATCAGATAGAATGGGTAGAGAATACTTTGCAGGAGGCATAGGAGTAGGCAATATCGACTTCAGGATTACAAGCCCCTATACCACATCAAAAAAAAATAAAAGAGGATAAGCAAGAATCAATAGGAAAGAGTCATAGGGAACATCATTCACTCAAAGTGACTGATACTTCAATAAATTATTCAAGATGAAATATAGGAAAAGAGCCAGGATACGCATGGAAATTGATCAAGGCAAAGAGACAGAGCAGGAGACCATCATAAACATCATATATACTCGAGGATATTCTGCAGTGGGAGGTCAGTCCATCTTCTCCCCTACTACCCCAGCTATTATGCCAAGTCAGCAGCAAGCCCTCCAGACATTCACATCTAGTGCTTCTACAAGAGAGGGAGAGTGCAGTGATTGATACCTGTCAGTAAATCAAACTGAGGAATGATATTCTAAATAATAAAAACTACACCCAGTTCTGGAAGAAAACCTCTAGCTCACAGAGTATATTATTATCAGCCTTTGATTCAGAGAAGGGGAAAATGAACATGGCATTCCTGGAAGCTCAAATTTCAAAATCTAATATGGCAATAGACTACAAGTATAGTTCATTTGAATTCAGCATCAAGGACATTCATCCCATCAACCAGATGGAAATGCACAAACAGATAGGTGAAATGATATGTCCACATTGACCAGCACAACAATGAATTTGTGTAAGTTGCATGTCACCTTAGCAAATGTACACTCACAACTCAAAATGGAGAATATCTCTTCTATCTCCAAGTATATAAGGATAAAATCCTTGGAAAATTTGGTTGTAAAGATAGGATATGACCCCTAAAATTTACAAGATTTGGAAGATATAATATACAAAAAAAATGCATATATATCAGCATTAAAGAAACAACTGAAGATGTCATCCACATAAGACCCAATAAAAAAAGTAATTGATGAGACAGAGTCCCAGAAATCTGAGATGATGAAACTCATCATGGATCCCAACTAAAAAATATGGAGATTGAGATGGATAAATGGTGAAAAAAAAAGGGTAGGCTACAAAAAGATCAATTGTTCCTTTAAAGGTTGAACCCCTTACAACCATTCCTGCATCAAAAACTTCAACAACTAGCACAAGAGATGTCGTAGATTAGCTAGAAAAATTAGTAGAGAACCTGCCATTACAAACAGAGGAAATTAAAATACTACATGCTCAAAACAATATTTTATAAGATCAGATTGTAAAGAGTGAGATAGATCATTCAGCTGGAATCACAGAGAAGTCAGAAGTAGATAGAGATTTTACAGAAATCTCTAAAGGAATCCTCTATTGGCAACACCTTGGGTCAAATTAAAGAAATTATATAGACCAACATGACTGAAGCTATGAATGAAATCTGGCCATATACCCAAATTATTTATGAGCAAAAGGACCTGATTGAGAAAGCCAATAAGGTCATTTCAGATATAAATAAAGAACTAGGAGATATGCCATATACAACTAACAAAATAATCAATTATTTGAATTCTAAAAATAGATATGAACTTGATTATTTGGGAGTGCATGATAGGACATAAACCATTTTGGAGGTGAAAAAATTCCTTACAAAAAGGAACTTGGTGCAACAACTTGAGGAAAAATGTAATGGACTGGAAATTGCAGTCAGCAGGTTTTTCAATAGGATTTAACCATTGACGAAGAAGGGACTGCCTTCTCTATTTGTTATCAATGACCAACTAATGGCCAAATATGATTATGAGAAGAAGCTCAAGGAAATTGCAAAGGTCACAAGCAAATTTTCAAACATTAAGGGTGCTATGACAGGGAGAGATTTTCTAGAAGCTGTGAGTAACGATATTTTCATCCAGCATGAGATAAAGCATATCTTCGTGGTCAAGCCCACATTTTCTAGATACATAGAGGTAAATGAAATTTATCAAAGGGTCATGAAGATAATTATTACAGATGAGGATTAGTGGGAAAAGTTTTGCGAGTACCAGGAGTGAAGAGAAGTTACATCCAGCGCAACGGCCAACGCAACAAACTGTTAGATCAGACAAAAAATAGTTAGATCATGTAGCAAACAGTTAGATCATGCAACAACTGTTTCCCAGAAAAAAGTGCCAGATGTCTAGATATCTTCAAACGACTCCACCTTTTTGGGTCACATTGGTCAAATATTGTCATGTTGTAATTAATAAAAAGATTGTCTGTTTTGATACAAAATTATTTGTAGAATTAGTTTAAATACTTCATGCGTTCGAGGTATCAAGGGTTGGACTCTGATTATTGTAATTTTTTTCTATTGAGCGTTGTACCTTAGAGATGCTGAAACATCAGTAGAGAAGACCATTCACAGGATACTTGTGCTATATGTTACTGGTGATGTTTTCCCTTTTATGATATTTTTTTCATTATTTATCCTTATTGCGTATTACTTTAATCTAATTGTAAAAAAAAAAGTGAGGAGTAGGATTTGTTATTTAAACACCTTACTTTTGGTTGTATTTACAATATATATGTTTTCTTCTGAAGTCTGATTGAGACATTCATGAATGATTTTCAATCACTACTAAATTCACCATTTTTTCATTTCATAATTCATTTAGAATTAAGGACACAGTAACTGTAACTAGCTTGCCCTGTTGAGATTCACTAGGGTGGGGCCCACCGTGCTTTTTTTGGGTGCATGCCTATTTAGGTTATCTCTTAATTAATATGGACAATAAACTATAATATATTCTCAATGTAAACTTGAAATAGTTAACTGCGAGTGATAAAATCAATTAGCTAGTGGATTTCGAGTTAGAGGTAGTTGGTGAGGCATGCTGAGTAATTCTAGTTGTAACATATTTCAAAGTGCAGTGGTGCATTAGTTAATGCAAGTTGTACTTAGTTGAACTCAGTTAAGTGATTTAGACTCATTTACGTGAGTTAAACTAAGTTGTGATAGATGTAACTGTTTGATACACTAGTGAGAAATCAAGTGAATTAAATATTAATTAATTCACAATTAGTGATCTCACATTCAACTAAGCATTTACTATTATTATCTGCATGCATGTCAGATCCAGTGGAGACCTAGTTGAGTTTTGGGTGAAAGGGAAGTTCACTATCAGTTGTAAGATTATTGGCTTGCACACATGCAAAAAAACACCCATTAGAGTGCCCATGATACTTGAATATTCAAGTAAGGCAATAATTCCTATCTTTTAGGAATTGCATACGCAAGGCAGCTTTTCTAGAGGCTGAGAATTGGATATGTGTTGGTTAGTTTTGCACATGACAATGTGAGACAATTAGTTGAGTATTGGAGGGTTCTTGTGAGAAGAGTTTTGTATGTAATTGTTTCATGATCCATGCTTAATATAAAATAGAAGATATTGGGGTGTTTATTTGTAATCTTTCCCTCGGAAATTATCTGTGTTGTGTGTGATTGATCTTTCTTCATGTTCATGTGGTTAGCGATTGCATGTTTAATTCTGCAAAAGATTTGTAGAAGCGGTTCAGTATTTAACTTTAGTACATTGTTAGATCGGGTGAATCCAAGATATACATACATGTTGTATAATTTCTACATGGTATCGGAACACAAGAAATTGCAGAAGTGAAGCAGGAGATGAGTTTGTGACTGGATAGAATTTGAATTTGGAGAAAAAATTTCTTGGTGCTACAGCTGATTCAAGATCGAAAAGGCTTTCAATAGCTTGAGTTTGGAGTATGCACTCAAGGACAACTCAAAATATATTTCTTGGGAGGACAGGATGGAGGTAGTATTAGAAGACAATGGCTTGAAGGAATTCATTGACAATGATGTTCCTAAACCCGTTGTGGCAGATGCTGCAAATATTGATGCATGGAAAAAGAAAGTGGCAAAGGCGAGGAGGATCCTATTGGAGGGAGTACAATACCACATTGTCTAAAGCCTCAATGGGAAAGGAACACCATATTCAATGTGAAAGGCGTTGAAAAATCTATTCCAAAGCAACATCAACCATAGGAAATTGGTGCTCAAAGATAAAATCAAGAAGATCAAGATGGAAAAGGGCGACACCATTCGAAAATATCTAACAAAGTTTGCCCAATGTCAAGATGAATTGGGGAGCATTGGAATAATATTTTTTGATGATTATTTGGTGATTTTGGCTCTCCTAGGACTTCCCAAGTGTTTGCACAGTTATCAAGACTCTCTCAATGGAAGGGAAAAAATTCCAGATTGGGAACGATTGTGGTCGGATTTGGTGTAGGAGGAGTTCAGATGGAACACTAGAGATGGATCTTCTGTTGGGAAAAATACTGAGAGGGGGGGGGGGGGGGAATCAGTATTTACCGCATAATCAAATATTTTTACTTTTTCATTCCTTAAAACCCATACGCTACTTTCCTTCAGTAAACTAGCGTATATACGCGGATCCCCTTTATGAAACTAGCGTATACACAGAGATCTAGATCAGTCATTAAATCTTTACTTATATTATTCCATCATTCATTCATCAGATGCTCAATAAACAGTAAACAAGTGCAGTAAGAACAGAATAAACCATCACACAAAGCATCACACATGAACACCAGGATTTTTAGGTGGAAACCCAAATCGGAGAAAACCACCGCTGCAGTTGCTCAGCCTTCAATATTTTATTATAGAGAAAACATCTTACAACATATGTGCTGGCGTAGACTTGACCAGCACGCAGGCACCCACCTGCGCTCGTTTACCAGCTTCTCCTGGAAGGGAGCTACGACCCCCTGATCTCGTTTACCAGCCTCACCTGGAAGGGAGCTACAACCCCCTGACTGAAAGCTACAGCCCTCAGCACCACCTTGGACCACGTTTCATCAATTTTCACACCGGATCCAAAGCTTCCTTTAGAACACAACTTGCAGGCCACGTTTCATCATATTTCCGTACCGAACCCTTTCCAAACCTTTGCTTCAGCAAACCTAAGTTTGCATACGCGCTTACTGCTTTTCACTTCACCGATGTCGCGCATATACGCACTTCCGTCCACACAAACCGTATACCTTTGTGTATATTTCATTGCGCATACGCGCTTTCTCGTCCGCAAATTCCGCAAAGTCGCGTATATACGTGCTTTTCGATCGGGCGAGAAGCAGCGAGATCTTCAATCATTATAGAGCAAAGATAACATAAGTATCGTATATTCAGCTCAGCCTTACCCTTTTACTCTCGCATGATGTTCGCCTGTGATGATGTTCACCTCATTTCATATCTAAGCCTTCCATAAGTAGATCTAGTAGATACAAGTACATTTCAGATCTAGATCCCCTTATTCATCATTGGTGCATCATACATTCAGATTTATAATTCAAGTGTAACCCTTTCCATTCAGATCTACTTCATAGAGAAGTATTCATTCAAGCTCAGACATCTTGCACCCACTCTCATGATTTGCACAATGAATTTCTTCTCCTTATATAGGTTTATCCTTTTTCAATACCACGGGCCAAAGCAATACCATGAGCCTTCAATACCAGGAGCCAAATCAATACCATGAGTCTTCAATGCCACGGGCCCCTGTTTTTTTTTTTTTTTCACTTTATGAGTACTTTTTTTTTTTCCCATACGCTACTTGGAACGTTTATTCCCGCGTTCATACGCGACTTCCCTTAGGCAAATCCACGTATTCCTAGAGACATACTCTTTTCATCAAGATTTAGCACATGCTGAATTCCTTTCTTCATTGCCTTCTATACACACTGTAGATACATCAGATTTACTTCATCAAGAACAGGTTCTATCAAGCACAATTTCATCAAGTAAGTTGCCATCATCTTCATCAAGTGGGTTGCCTTTCAAGGACAACACTCAACATCATAAATCAACAAGCATCATATCATATCAGATTTACATCATTTACCAAGTCCATCAAGTCAAGAATAACTTCATCAGGTGGATTGCCATCAAGAACAACACATGTCAACAGTCACATGTCTTCATCTTCATTCAGTGGGTTGCCATCAAGGACAACACTCTGCATCATATTTCCAACAATCTCCCCCTTTGGACTTGATGGCAACCACGATGGTGTTTGGTTACCACAATAGATAGGTACATTAAGAATACAATGACACCATGTCACTCTCTCCTTCTTCTTTTTTTGACACCATTCAAACACCATGTCACTCTCCCCCCTTTGACATCAAGGGCAAAGGGCGGATCAAAATCAACATACTCTCCCCCTTTTCTCCACATGTAGATCTGATATATACTGAAGTGACCAAGCTCCCCCTGAGTTCATGCTAAATCTTCAAACAAATTTTTCAATGAAGTACATGACTCTATGACCTAAGACTCATACTTACATCAATTATCCATCCAAGTGGATTTACATAGGAGACTCAACTACCCAACCAAGTGGGTTTACACATTTGACTCAGCTACTCACCCAAGTGAGTTTACAACATTTGACTCAGCTACCCAACCAAGTGGGTTTACAATATTTGACAAGTCCTTACATGACTGAATATTACAAGATTTACATCATGGGTCTCAACATGACCTTTTCATCAAATTACATATATGACATTAAGACCAACACCAGAAAGTCCTCAAGAATGAGAACATATTTCAGAACCATCATAATGCCAACACTGCATTATACTCAGCAAAGCTCATGCTCCCCCTGAATCTGTGCAACCAAGCAATCTTTCCAAATGACTAAGGCTCCCCCTTAGTTTGTGCATCCTGAAACCTTCCACCAAAAAATCATCAAGGCATCTTCATCAAAACATTAGAGACAGAATTATGAGAATTGGAACACCACCAGAGATACCAAACAGTATCAGAGATACCAAACAGCACTGCAGTTGTGCTGAAGAGAGCTGAACCAACCAAAAATTTCCAGCAACCAAACATACGCGGTTTTATGTGTGGGAACTCGCGTATATACGCGACTGTGTTTCATGAAACCCGCGTATCCCAAGCCATCTTCTAAATTTATGCAGATTTGTTCTTGTGACTGGCAGAGAACACTCCCAGCTTCTGTCTTAGATACTCGAATGCTTCCCTGGGCAGAGGTTTGGTAAAGATATCAGCAACTTGTTCTTTGGAGGGAACATAATCCAACTTCACTGTTTTCTCAAGCACTTGTTCACGTAAGAAGTGATACTTGATGGGAATGTGCTTGGTCTTTGAATGCATAACAAGATTCTTTGAAATATTGATGGCACTTGTATTGTCACACTTAATGGGGACAGGAGGAGTACATTTGATTTGAAAATCTTGTAAGGTTTGCATCATCCAAAGGAGTTGAGTGCAACAAGATGCGGCAGCTACATACTCTGCTTCAGTTGTTGATAAGGCAATAGAATTTTGCTTCTTGCTGAACCAAGAAACTAACCGGGGCCCCATGTAGAATTCACCACCACTAGTGCTTTTCCGATCATCAACACTTCCAGCCCAATCTGCATCAGTGTAAGCATGAAGAGTAAGATCAACATTCTTTGGATACCATAGACCAAAGTCTTGAGTTCCTTGAAGATATTTGAATATTCTTTTAATAGCCTGAAGATGAGACTCTTTTGGATTAGCTTGGAATCGTCCAACAATCCCAACAACATGCATAATGTCTGGTCTAGTCCCAGTGAGATAAAGTAAACTTCCTATCATCGATCTATACTCTGGTTGGTTCACTGTGGGAGAATCATCATTAGAACTGAGACTGCATCCGGTTATCATTGGTGTACTTACAGGTTTGCATTCTTCCATGCCATACTTCTTCAGAATTTGCTTAAGATATTTTGCTTGAGATAGGAAAATACCATTTGCCGTTTGATGCACTTGCAAGCCAAGAAAGAATGTTAGTTCCCAAAGTAAATACATTTCAAATTCTTGCTGCATGACAGAAGCAAATTTTTGACTCAAAGATTCTTCGTTGCTCCCAAAAATGATGTCATCAACATATACAACCATAATCAATAGTTTATCATTTTCAATTTTTGTGTACAAGTTACTATCAGCAGACCCTTTTGAAAAACCTTGTTGATGAAGATATTTGTCAAGACGATAATACCAAGCTCTTGGAGCTTGTTTGAGACCATATAGAGCCTTTTTAAGTCTACAAACAAGATTTGCATCATTTCCCAAAATGAATCCTTCCGGTTGTTCTATATATACTTCTTCTTCTAGATCACCATTAAGAAAGGCAGATTTAACATCCATTTGATAAACTTTGATTTGTTGATAACTTGAAAAGCAAGAAACATTCTTATGGCTTCAAGTCTAGCTACAGGAGCAAAAGTTTCTTCAAAGTCTATACCTTCTTGTTGAGTATACCCTTTGCAAACCAGTCTAGCTTTGTTTCTTACAACATCCCCATTCTCATTTAACTTGTTCTTGAAAATCCATTTAGTTCCAATGACATTTTTATCATGAGGTCTTGGAACCAAATCCCAAGTGTCATTCTTTTCGATTTGAACAAGTTCTTCATCCATGGCTTGCCTCCAACATTCATATTTGCTAGCTTCATTGACATTGTGTGGTTCAATTGTGGATATGAGTGCCAAATGATTAGAAGATCCTACAAGAGTTCTCCTTGTTCGTACACCAGATTCCTTGTCACCCAAAATTTGAGATTCGGGATGATTCTTTTGAACATATCTGGATGGAGCTTTTTCAGATAGATCATCTTCAGGTTCTTCATTGGATCCACTGTCTATATCATTGCTATCTGATGTAGAAGGCCATATGTCGCTATCATCTTCTTTTGTTGTTTGTTTTTCTTCTTTAGGAGCTGCGGGAGACTCATCAATACATTCAACAACCTTTCGAAGCCTTTTATTGTAACATGTGAATGCTTTGCTTGACGATGAGTAACCAAGAAATATCCCTTCATCTGATCTAGGTTCAAATTTGCCAAGCTTTTCATCATTATTTTTTATAAAGCATTTACTTCCAAAAACCTTAAAATGCCTCACAGTGGGAGAATTGCCATACCAGAGTTCATATGGAGTTTTGTCACTATTTACCCGAACATGAGCCTTATTGAGAATGTTAACTGTTGTATGTGCTGCTTCACTCCAGAACATGTTAGGAACATCAGAGTCAGCAAGCATAGCTCTATCCATTTGAACAATTGTTCTATTCATTCTTTCTGCTACACCATTTTGTTGTGGAGTGCCTGCTACAGAGAACTGTCTTTTAATGCCATGTTGTTCACAAAATTCAAAGAATTCATTTGATGAATATTCTCCTCCTCGATCATATCTAAGACACTTGATTTTTAGATCTAATTCATTTTCTGCCAATGCTTTGAAGCTCTGAAATTTTTCAAATGCTTGATCTTTGTGTTTAATGAACCCGATCCAACACATTCTAGAGTAGTCATCAATAAATAAGATATAGTATTCTTCCCCATGTAATGAATTTTTCCTCATAGGTCCACAGATGTCAGTATGAATGAGTTCAAGAGGCTTACTTGATGATCCTTCTTTGGCATTAAATCGAACTCTGGTCTGCTTACCAAATTGACAAGATTTGCATATGGTACTTTATGGAAGATTGACCTTGGGAAGATCACGAACAGCTTGAAGTCTGCTTGCTTTGTTGATTTGAGAGAAACTCAGATGCCCCAGCCTTCTATGCCATAGCCAATTTTCTGAAGACTTGCTTAAGTAACATTGATCTATGTCGTTTAGTACATACATGTTGCTTGGATTTCTTTTTCCTTTTATAATGATTTTACATGTATCGAGATCACGAACCACACATTCTTTGGAACTGAAGACCACTTCTGCTCCTTGATCACACATTTGACAAACACTTAGCAGGTTATGCCTTAATCCATCCACATACATGACATCTTTAGCCTTCACCTTTTCTTTTAGAAAAACTGACCCTTTTCCTTTAATTACAGCAGGAGTATCATTTCCAAATGTAACTTTCTTTTCTTTTTCTAGAGCATTATAAGTATGAAGTTTGATTTTGTCACCTGTCATGTGTCTTGAGCACCCACTATCGATGTACCATTGATTTTCTTCACCTTCCGCAAATAATGCTATCCCACAATTTTCAACCGGTGGTTCTTTCTTTTTCCATATTTTAGAGCTTGAGGGAACATGTTCTTTTGGCTGGATCTTGTTCCTGCATTCAGATTCTTCATGGCCAAAGTTATTACAATAAGTGCATTCAACTTCATTTTGAAGAGGAGAAAAATTGTTATAGGTATTCTTCTTTGGTTCAGTATCCAACCTTTTCTTTCTTGCTTCTCTTGTCATGATGGTTTTATATGCAACACATTGAATAGCTTTATGACCAAAATTGTGACAAGTGAAACATTGCCCATTGAAGTAGAAATTTCTGCGATCATGGAATCTTCTATTTGAATTTACCTGTTGGTTGTAGTGTCTATCCCTGTTAGTGTACCTTGAATTGAGATGGTCCTGCTTTCCCTGTAGAGATCCTTTATTCCCTTGCTGAGTGGTTGAATGATGTAAACCACCTGTAACTGCTTTTAGATAGTTTGGTGCTGAAGTTTGAGAAGATTCTCCGGTATATCCAAGACCTGTCTTTATAAGAGGACAACGTTGTACCTTGATGATCTCATCTAAGGTTTCAGATCCTTTAGCAAATCTAAGATTCAAGGTTTTTTCTTTCTCAACTTCTTTTCTTTGACTTACCACTTCACATTCTAGTTTTTCAATATGTTTCTTTGCTTCTTCAAGTTGCTTTTCAATGGTCTCTCTGATTATCTTTTGTTCTTCTAAGAGAATTTTGTAATCTTCTAAGCGTAGTTTGAGTTGATTATTTTCTTCAAGAAAATCATTTTCCTCTAGAGCATCCATAAAAGTATCCTTTTCTTCTTTTTGTTCAAATGCCATGAGAAGTCTAAGATCTTCTTCACATTCTTCCTCACTATTAGATGACTCATCACTATCTTCATTAGCATATTAACTTTTCTTAGAGCTAGATCGGTTCTTATTCCTTCTTACTACTTCTTTTCTTTTATAAGGACATTTTGCAGCATAATGACCAACTTTACCACACTCAAAACATTTGAAGGGAAGCTTACCTTTGAATCTTCCAGTACCTAGTTGGAGCTTTCTCATGAAATTTGCTTCTTCTTCATCGGATACATAGCTGGATTCTTTGACAACCTCCTTTTCCTTTCCTTTTGTAGATGCCTTAAAAGCAGCTTCTCTTATTTGAGAAGGAACTCCTTGTCTCATTTCAAAAGCAGTCAGAGTACCATGTAATTGAACAATAGTAAGCGATTGCAGATCTTGCCTTTCTTCAATAGCTGAAACTTTAGAGTCAAATTTTGAAGTCAAGGATCTTAAGACATTTTCCACCAGAGTAGTATCAGTTATGGTTTCACCCAAATTTCTCATTCGATTTACAATATCATCCAGACGAAGAAAGAAACTGGAAACACTCTCATCACTATGCATCTTCAAATTTTCATATTCAATTCTAAGAATTTTGAGTTTTTCACTTTTTACCTTTGTGTCTCCTTCATAGCTTAGAATGATTTTGTCCCATATTTCTTTTGCTGAATGTAGCTGCATCACTTTAGAAAATTCTGATTCAGACATGCTTCCTAGCAAGACATTTACTGCTTTGGCATTGGTTTCATACTTCTTCCTTTCTGCTGCATCAGTAGGAATACTTGCCAGGTATTGATAACCTTCTTCCACGATTGCCCATACATCTGCACCAAGACTTTGCAGATATGCTTTTGTACGTACCTTCCAGAATATCAGATTGCTTCCATTGAATAGAGGTGACTTTATAGACATTACTCCTTCTTGACTTCCCATTACGACGGATCTCCTTTAAGCGATCAAGCTTCTGCACAAGGACCTGCTCTGATACCAATTGTTGGGAAAAATACTGAGAGGGGGGGGTGAATCAGTATTTACTGCATAATCAAATCTTTTTACTTTTTCATTCCTTAAAACCCATACGCTACTTTCCTTCAGTAAACTAGCGTATATACGCGGATCCCCTTTATGAAACTAGCATATACACAGAGATCTAGATCAGTCATTAAACCTTTACTTATATTATTCCATCATTCATTCATCAGGTGCTCAATAAACAGTAAACAGGTGCAGTAAGAACAGAATAAACCATCACACAAAGCATCACACATGAACACCAGGATTTTTAGGTGGAAACCCAAGTCGGGAGAAAACCACCGCTGCAGTTGCTCAGCCTTCAATATTTTATTATAGAGAAAACATCTTACAAAATGTCTGTTGTGACCTTGAACTCAAACCAAACACGAGGCACCCACTGCGCTCACGTTTACAACCTCTCCTAGAAGGAGCTACGACCCCACGACTCGTTTACCGGCTCTCTGAAAGGAGCACAACCCACAGGCAGAAGGCTACAACCTTGGCTCGTTTACCAGGGCCACCACATGGACCACGTTTCATCCAATTTTCACCTTGGATCCAACAACTTCAATAGAACAGGGCCATTTCATCATATTTCGAGGCCTGAACCCTTTCCAAACCTTTGCTTCAGCAAACCCTAGTTTTCATACGCGCTTTCACTTCACTAATGTCGCGTATATACGCGCTTCCGTCCACACAAACCAGTGTATACCTCTGTGTATATTTCATTGCGCATACGCGCTTTCTCTTCTGCGAAGCTGCGTATATACGCGCTTCCTCTGCGACGAAGTAGCGTATAGATCTTCAATCATTATAGAGCAGCATACTTCTTCAGATCAGATATTCAGTTCAGATTTACCCTTTTACTTCAGATAGATGTTCGCCTAGATGTTCGCCTCATCACAGATCTAAGCCTTCCATAATCAGATCTAGCAAATACAAGTGCAATTCAGATCTAGATCCCCTTCTTCATCATTGGTGCATCATACATTCAGATTTATCATTCAAGTGTAACCCTTTCCATTCATATATACTTCAGAGAGAAGTATTCATTCAAGCTCAGACATCTTGCCCCCACTCTCATGATTTGCACAATGAATTTCTTCTCCTTATATATAGGTTTATCATTTTTCAATACCACGGGCCAAAGCAATACCATGAGCCTTCAATACCACGGGCCAAGGCAATACCATGAGCCTTCAATACCACGAGCCAAATCAATACCATGAGTCTTCAATACCACGGGCCCCTGTTTTTGCACTTTATGAGTACTTTTTGCCCATACGCTACTTGGAACGTTTATTCCCGCGTGCATACGCGACTTCCCTTAGGCAAATCCGCGTATTCCTAGAGACATACTCTTTTCATCAAGATTTAGCACATGCTAAATTCCTTTCTTCATTGCCTTCTGTACACACTGTAGATACATCAGATTTACTTCATCAAGAACAGGTTCTATCAAGCACAATTTCATCAAGTAAGTTGCCATCATCTTCATCAAGTGGGTTGCCTTTCAAGGACAACACTCAACATCATAATATCAACAAGCATCATATCATATCAGATTTACATCATTTACCAAGTCCATCAAGTCAAGAATAACTTCATCAGGTGGATTGCCATCAAGAACAACACATGTCAACAGTCACATGTCTTCATCTTCATTCAGTGGGTTGCCATCAAAGACAACACTCTGCATCATATTTCCAACATCTTCATCTAAGAATGAGGATGAAGAGGATTTTTCTTTGGCTGCCAAGGCGAGGAAGGGGAATGGGAAGAAATTCCATTCTAAATCTGAGTCCAAGAATGAAAAGAAGCAGGACATGTCCAAGGTGAAGTGTTTTCACTATCATGAGCTTGGGTATTTTTCTACTAACTATCCATAAAAGAAGAAGAACAAGAAGGCTGGAGGATATGTAGCTGGTAAGGCCATTTCCTTGCAATTTTAGCTTGACTTCTCATTGATCACATGCATGATGTCCAGTGTATTGGGAACTATGTGGTATTTGGATAATGGAACTTCCTTTCACATGATGGGAGATGAGGAACTTTTGAGTGACTTGGAGGAGAAATATCTCCAGATGCATATTGAAAAGGGCAATGAAGTGCGGTACAGTGCTACCAAGATTAGTACCATTACCTTTTAGAGGAAGTGAGGTAAACCCTTTCAATTAAAATATGTAATGCATGTACCAGGTATGAAGAAAAATTTGGTCTCAGTCGCAATGTTGGAGAATAGAGTCTATGATGTTGTTTTTATTGATGGAAAATCTTTCCTGCGACATAAAAAAATAGGACAAACCAAGAGGATAGGGATTCGAGTTAAGAATCTCTACAAGCTGGAGGTAGATGGTTGCACAACAATTATGGGCAAGGAAGATCATGTGGTGAGCCAGGATGAGGGCGAATTATGGCATAAGAGATTAGTCCATATTCACCATGGAGCCTTGAAAGTCATGCAACAGATTTCTACTGGTCTTCCTAGGGGTCCACTTGCGTAGTCAAAAACATGCAAGGGATGTACTATGGGAAAATATTTAAAGGCCACCTTCATGAGAAGGAAAACCAAGCTTCGGGGATCCTTAAGAGATTTCACACAGACGTGTGTGGTCCTTTCTCTGTTGCTTCGAAAAAAAAACATAAGTACTATGTAATATTTGTTGATGAATTTTCTCGTAAGTGCTGGATCTTCTTCATGCAGAAGAAATATCAAACATTCTCTAAGTTCTATGAGTTTAAGGCACTGGTGGAGAAAGAGTTGGGGAAGCAAGTGCAGGCTCTTAGGAGCGATAATGGTGGAGAAAACATCTCTAATTAATTCAATAACTTCTGCAACAAAGAAGGAATTCGAAGAGAACTCATAGCACCTCATAACCCACAAGAGAATGGGATCTTGGAGAGGAAGAACATAAATATTTTGGGTGCAACACGAGCGATGTTGCATGATCAAGGCCTACGAATGAATTTGTGGGAAGAAGCATGCAATACAGTGGTACATGTGAAAAATCATTTTCCTCATAGAGTACTTAGCATGAGTACACCTGAAGAGGATTTCACTATTAAGAAACCTAATGTTTCACACTTTAATATTTTTGGCCCACCTACTTCTGTGCATGTGACCAAGGACGCTAGGAAGAAACTAGAACCAACAACTGAGGTTGGGATTTTTGTGGGGTACACTGAAACACCCCATAATTATCATGTGTATTTTCCAAATAGCAGAATGACTATTGTGCAATGGGGTATAAAATTTGATGAGGAGAAAGCCATGCGGTTGTCCCTTGAGAGGGAGAACACTGTTATCAATGAAATGGGAACTATTACCTCAAAATGGGAACTGTAGCCCAAAAAGACTAAAAAAACATGAAAAAATGCCCCCAAAAAAAAAAATTGTGTATTCCAGAACGCATTTGGTTTTTTCTCAAGGTCAAATTTCAACATTTTATAAAATTATGCTAAAAACAAAATTGTTTCCTGAAAAAAGGATTGAAAAAACACCCTCAAAACATAACGAGTTGATGCTGGAATAACAAAAAAAAACATTGTGTCACACTTTTGACACATTGTAACAATGGAATTAAAGACAACATATTAGGACATTGAAAAATCATAAAATTCTAAATTTTTTGATAGATGATGTTAAATATAAACAAAATCATGTCTGAAGGGCTTATCATTTCGAACAATTTTTATCCATGTTGTTAAACATAAAATATCTTGACTCTAAACAACCCTAAAATTGTAATTATTTTCAACCATAACATTAAAGAGAAAATTTCATAGCACATAAAAACCTTAATGACAAGTTGTAAATCTCAAGTTTTTAAATCTTAAGTTTTCAAGATACTTGAACCATGAAATTATGGAGAAATTATATGACTTAAACAATTTTTAAAAATGAACAAGTAAATGAAAAATTTATTATTCCAACAATAATTTTAATTTTAAAGGAGAAAAATATATCTCTTTTCAAATCTTAGCATAAGAAAAATTTAAATCTAATTGCAACCAAAACCTAAAAATCAAGCATCAAAACAAAGTGTCCCCTCTCAATGAGGCATATAATTTTTAAAAATTTTAAAAGTATCTTATACAAAATTGTTACAATACATAATATCATGGTAATATCACTGCATAATCTAAAAATTCAACATTAATTTCTATTTTATTTTTTACTTTTAATCAAAATATCAACATTGGTACATTGAATATAACATAAATTATTTTTGTAATTCATTGTTGCGTTGTGGATATTCTAAAGAGATGAATTCTTCATAATTAAAACATATAATCCAACAAACATAGAAATGCCTCATAACTTCATGAAAAATGAGATGGAAGTCAAAAAATTTATTTCAAGTTACCATGCAAACATCAATTACATAAAAGTGTCTTAGATAGTTATTCAAAATCAACCATAGGTTCTGGCACACCATCAGAACCTACATCTTCAGATGAATGGCTCAATGCAGATGAAGATGATTCATATTCTTCTCTTTCATCAACTAGTGCTCCATCTGAGTCAACATGCATGCCCACCATTTCAGAGTTCAAAAGTCTTGTAGATCTACGTCTACATTCTGCAGAGTCCCATCTCAACAGTAATTGTTCTAGTAGAAATTTCTTCAAAATATTTATGGTCTGCAACCGAAGAGTTCCTCTCTTTTTCAAATTGAAGTCATACACAAGTATGTCAACATCCTCCAATTTTAAGACATCTGTGCGGCGACGATTTATATTTGTGCCCTTTCTTTTTCTCTTTCTGCCAATTCTTTTTTCCACTACCATCTCTGGCTTGTACACACCATTGAAAGGGTGGGTACTTGTGGCATACCAATGTACATCAACAACTGTAATCTCTTCATTTTCATTAATTACCTTTATAACCTTGGCAATCCAGAATGGATAGCCAAGTGGATCTTCATCTGCTAACACTACTATCATGCAACCCTCCTTAAGATCCTGCACAGAACCCCTATAAAGGTCTTCCATGGCTTCACGTTGTGCACGTGATCTTCTAGAACCAATATAGATTTCTCTTTCCTCTACCTGTGGGGAATTAATAATAGCTTGAGGCTGTTGTTGTTCAACAATGTGTGTTTCCTGATGTTCATTTGGCATATTTTGTGGCAAAAAAAAAGGACTCTTCAAAAGCGTATCCACATTTATTGATCTTGAAATCATATCACTTTGATTACTGAAAAAAGACTCCCACCAAACTGAATCAACAACATCGAAGTACTCATATGTATCTCTAATACATATTTTGATTTCCTCCAGACATTCAGAATAATTTATGTCTCTCTTATGCCTTCGTGCATTATGGAGTTCAAAAACTAACTGTAATAACAATATCTTTGATGAAAATATTGGACGCTCTGGAATGAACTTCAAAAATGCTAAACCTGATGATGGCCCCCATTCTGCAACAGTTGAATACTTCTTGCCCCATATAAGTGTTATCCCATTAATTTTTTTGATACGAAATTGATGCTGGAAGCTAATGTCGTTAAGTTGTTCAATGCATTTCTCCTCACCATGCGATCCAAAAATAAACCTTCGCATGTCAATAGTTTCTTCCAACACATGAAAAACAGGCTCTGGAATGTACGATTTCTTAACACATTCAATTAATGATGGCAGGCTCCCAACACCTTTCCTCCTCAATGTTACTGAAAAACGACTGAACATTTGATCAATATGATCATGAGTATGCCCAACAAGAAGGAAACCAACCTTTATCTTTTTAAAAATTCCCAATTCAACGAGCATGTTTAGATACCCAAAAAGAACTTGATTTTTGTTTTCACAACTTGTGTTGTCTGATTGTAAATACAAAACTTCAAAAAGAATACTAGACCAATGAATAACCACATCATGGATTATAGTTATGGTTAAATTTGCATCATTGTGAATATTTGGAGTTGTGAAGAAAACTCTTGGAAACATCTTCTCATTAAATACCATACAACTAACCAAGTGAAATTGAATGAAATTTTCCTCCTGTAATTTTTTTGGTGTGCAGACAAAATGTGGAAGAAGTGTTTTCTTTTGGTCCATACCATCAATTATCAAACCCAAATATTTTTTTGGATGATCATAACACTTCTTTCGATGTTTATACAACTTTTGCCTTTCACTTGTTTGCTGATTGCGATGCTCTTGAATTTCTTTGACAACGGAATCTGTACATAAAATAAAAGAAACATGTGAATAAATATATTTTCATAGTTGATAACTATCCAATTTTAAAAAACAATGTTTTGAACACATACCTCGTTCTGCCCCTTGACATTTATCTCTTTTTCTTTCTATTCTGTCCATTTAAAGATGATTTTGGGGAAAATCTGTTTTTTTTTATGGTTTTTGTGTTCTAAAACTATTTTTTTAAGGTTTTTAGATTCAACAAGCATACTTTTTTTATACTTAAAAAAAACAAAACAAAACTTCAAATGGTTAGGGTTTTAGGACAAAAATTTATAACTTTTTTCTTTTTTAAGGTTTTTAGGACATTTTTTTTTATTTAGAGAATAGATAGTTTTATTTTATATTAAACTTTATATATATATATATATATATATATATATATATATATTGGTGGTTTCGTTATTTAATTTTTTATTTTATTTTTATTTGACAATTTTTTTTATTTTTTATTTTTTTTAATTCTAAATCTTATTTTTAATTGTAATTTATAATTTTCATTTTTATTTTTATTTTATATTTGAATATATATATATATATATTAAATTCTATAGTATTATATTTTATATTAAACAAAAATTATTTTTTTATTATAATTGTTTTAGTTTAAAAAAAAAAAAATTAACATTTTCATATATTTGTTTGTGTATATTTTAAAACATATTTTTTAATTTTTTTAATTGTTTTTCTATATTTTAAATTATAATTGTTTTAGTTTTAAGAAAATAAAAATATAAAATTAAAATCTCCTATATGTTTGTTTATATTTTAAAATATATTTTTAATTTTTTTTTTTTAAATTTTAAATAATAATTGTTTTAATTTAAAAAAAATTAAAATTAAAAATTAAAGTTTTTTTTTATATTTGTTCGTTTATTTTTTAAAACATATTTTTTAATTTCTTTTTATTGTTTTTTTTATATTTTAAAATTTTAATTGAATATTTTTCTTATATTAAACAATACATTTTTTTTTATTATAATAGTTTTTGTTTAAAACAAAATTTATATATATATATAGTTTGCGTTTGAAAAATAATAATAATAATTTGCCACCTGTCGGGGGCCGGAGGCAGGCAAGGCAGCCCTCGACGGCGCCGCCCAGCCTGCCTCCAGCCCCCGGTTGGGCGGAGGGCGATTCTCGAAATCACCCTACGTCTAGCCGAAGGCCGAAGGCAAGCCCGACAACCCTCGACGACGCCGCCCGGCCTGGCTCCGACCCCTGGCTGGGCGGAGGCAGGTCAGGCAGCGCCGTCGAGGGCTGCCCAGCCTACCTGCGGCCCCCGGGTGAGCGGAGGGCGATTCTTGGAATCGCCCTCTGCCCAACCGGGGGCCAGAGGCAGGCTGGGAAACCCTCGACGACACTGCCTGGCTAGCCTCCGGCCCCCAGATAGGCGGAGGGTTATTCCAAGTATCACCCTCCGCCCAGCCAGGGGCCGGAGGCAGGCCGGGCAGCCCTCAATAGCGCCACCCAGCCTGCCTCTGGCCCCCGGCTGGGAAGAGGTAGGTCGGGCGGCACCGTCGCGGGCTACCCAGCCTGCCTCCGACCCCCGGCTGGGCAGGGGGCGATTCCGAGAATCACCCTCCGCCCAGTCGAGGGTTGTAAGTCAGTTGGGTGGTGTCATTGAAGGCTGCCCAGCCTGCCTCCAGCCCCTGGTTGGCAGAGGGCGATTCTGAAAATCTCCCTCCACCCAACCAGGGTCCGGAGGCAAGCTGGGTAGTCCTCGACGGCGCCGCCCAGCCAGGTGGAGGGCGATTCCAAGAATCACCCTCCGCCAAGCCGGGGGCTGGAGGTCGGCCGGACAGCGCCATCGAGGGCTGCCCAGCCAAGGGCCGAAGGCAGGCTGGGGAGCCCTCGACGGTGCCGTCCGGCCGACCTCCGACTCCGGGCGGACGCGAAAACAATTTTTTTTTTTAATTTAAATATATAATCAAATTTTTAATTTTTATTTTTTTTATTTTGTTTTAAATATAAAATATTAATGTTTTGTTTTAAAAAAATTAATCTAAAATTTTAATATAAAAATTTTAAAAATTTTAAAATATATATAATGTTTTATAATAAAGTTTAATTTTTTTTTTAAATATATAATTTTAAGATTGTTATAATATAAATTTTTAATGTTGAATGTTGGATAAAAGAGGATAGCTATAAGCATATTCTTATGAATCGAGTAGATGGGAAGAGTCATATTCAAGTACTAGTTCATGATGCAGTTGTAAGAAAACTAACATATGAGGATAAAGATGCAAAAGGAGATATAGTTAACATTTATCAAAAACCGCAAACATTGATTAACTATATTATAGATCTATGTTCAAATGAAGGAGATTGGGTTTTGGATTTATTCTCAAGTAATTTTTATTATACAAATTTAAATTTAAATATTTTATTTTTTACTTTTTATGTCTTTATACTAATTTTCTTACTTATTTCTTTTGTGCTTGATGATTAGGTACAACACTATCATGTTGCCTACCAAAAGGAAGAAATTGCATTGTCATTGAGAAAGACCCAGTGCAATGCAAATTTATTCAACAAAGAATTAACGCTCTTGAATTCATTCTAGATGCGAAGCAAGAAGTTGGTTTGAGGAAAGGGGATTTTAATGAATCAAGTGTGGCAAAAAAAGAAAATGAACCTCAACCACCATTATATGGAATGATTGGAAAGGGACACTTTGGAAGATTTGAAAACATGAAAGATCCATTAAAAGATGACAATGACCAAAATGAAGCAGAAAATGTTGCGGAAGAAGCCATCAATGATGTTCTAGATGATGTTGAACATGTATTAGTTGATATTGTTGATGATCTTTAAGTTATGCTTGCAAACAAAGCTCATTTTTGAGATCTATTAATCAGTTTTACTTGTGATGTTTAGACATTGATATTTTATGGGAAGAATCCTTATTTTTTGCAAAAAACATGTGATTAATATTATTTTTTGACATAAAATTCAATAAAAATGCTATTTTCTTAAGTTTTTTTTGTTAATATTTTCCCAAAAAATTAGTTTATTTAACATGTTTTTTTAACAAAAAGTCTCTAAAAGTGTATTTTTTGCATTCCATTTATATTGAAAATTTGTATTTTTTTGTCATATCATTCAAAATATTGGGTTTTTAGCGAAAATTATTTGATGTGCATTGAAAATTTAATTAGCAATACATAAACTTGTAGAAAATATAAACTTTATAATATTGACCTGTTTTTCATTTTTTATCTATGTGAAAAAGTGAAGATATCATTACAAATTTTTATTATATATATATATATATATATATATTAAAACACAAGTACATAAATGCACCTAAAAATAAACATCTCACGAAAGAAGAAGACATTAGAAAATGTATAGTTTCAAAATCAATCCTCTAAAAAATTGTTGGTAATGATACGCCACCACTATTCAAAATCAACATAAAAAACCATCACAAAAAATAAATGAATAAATAAAAATTAAAAATTAAAGTGCCAAAAACATGCTAAAAAAAAATATGATTCCACATCACTACTTTTCAAAATCGGGTGTTTTTCTTGCTACGTCAAAAAGTAGGTACCAGTGCAGTTACCTATTTCATCGGTAACAGTGTTGAAGCTAGACTTGCATCCAGAGGAGGAACTGTTGGTTCCCAAAGATGAGTCTCAATATGTGGATCAGCCACATGAGGAGGTTCATGGAGTGGAGGAAAACACTCATGCAGAACCAATCATCAGAAATGGTAGAAGGCGCACCATAGAAGTTGATAGATTGAGACTTGATGCTGCACAGAATGTAGGAGCCCCTACTTCACAATTCAGACAAAGAAAATATCCTGACCGATTACTAGATACATGGCTCTTATGAGAAAATGTATTGTGACTGAACCATCTTCCTTTCAGGAAGCAATGCAGCAACCAACTTGGGTTGATGCAATGGTGGAGGAGTATGACTCCAATATCAAGAACAGTGCATGGGAGATAGTCCCAAGACCGATTGAGAAATCAGTGGTTGGATCGAGAGGGATTGACAAGGTAAAGGAAGCTATAGATGGGAGTGTGGAGAAATACAAGGCAAAATTTTTGGCCTGGGAATTCTCACAGATCAAGGGGATAGATTATGATGAGACTTTTTCATGTGTTTCTAAGTACTCTTCCATAAGATCCATCCTTGCACTCTCAGTGCAGATGGGCTGACACATGCACTAGATATATTTTAAAACTATGTTTCTCAATGGGGTCATTGAGGAAGAGGTGTACATAGAGTAGCCTAAAGGTTTTGAAATTGTAATATTCACAAATGGGAAAAGCATGAATATAGTGAATAAACATGGAAATAGTAGTGTAGATCAATTCTTAAATGTGAGAGACCAATATGGAGCCTTCTTATTTATCGTAACAATAGCAAACATGTATAATATAATGGGCCACAAACCATAAGACAAGATACAACAAGCCTCCAATAAAGAAATCCCTCAAGAATGAGGTGTTGCTACTATATCAAAACGCCGAAGACACTGCTACAACGCATTCATAAGAGAATTTCTACAAAAAATGAACATAAAAAATATAAAGGGCTGATATATGCCTCAAATATAATGTACATTGAAGATCAATGCTCTATACAACCTCCAACAAAGAACCCAAGAGGGTTTTCAGAAATACACCAATATACAAGATATGAACCAAAGCCCTAGGGCTGAATATCCACTGCAACAATATAACTAGAAATATTTGGCTAATATGATGTAGCAAGAAATATTTCCACATCAAATAGACTCTCTAGATGAAAGGATGATCCCTTCACTAGAAATCCTCCTCCCCAGATGGTGTACTGAAACCACCCCTGCAACTCCTCCCTAAAATAACGCATTCCAAGATAGAAATTGCACTGTAGGGGAAAATGATAGTGTGGCATGATGCCAAATGCTTCAATAAGCCTCAAGGTCCTTCCTCACTAGCCTCCTAATGGAAGGAAACCTTCCTCCACTGACAAACAACTCAGAAATCACCCAAATAAACTCTCCACTACTTCTGACCTGCAACACAACACAACCTCATCAGGAAATGCATTATAGCATAAGAATGAAGCTTGGCTTGATGCCTGAATGTGGAATATAGTGAAAATACTCTTCCTGAGTGGTCACTAGAAGTCCCTCAAGGATAAAGGTGGGATTCCTACTTGGGAACACCCTGTTCTAAGAAACACTGCAATCTTAGCTAAACATCTCAAGAGAGAAACAAGTCTAAACATACCATAAAATCTAAAATATCAAAAAATAACATAATGATCTATGGCTGCCATCCTCTTCCTTAGATAAGTGGTGAGCTTTCTCACCCTTGGCCCCACTGATTAAAGCCACTATCTCCATGCATGGCACCTCCCTCCAAAACTAAATTGTCCCTTAATAAATGTCCACTCATCCATAACATCGTTGTTGATTTGGTCAAAGTTTACCCAGTCTTCATGCTACAACCCCTTTTCACACACAAAGGTGCTTAATTAAGTTGCTAATGATCTCCTTTCATATTAGCAGTGATTTTATTACTACTAAGGAGATTTATGGGTCTCCATAACCTCTTATTCAGCAAATTAAGAAGCAAAAAAAAAATTTAATATTTGAACTAGCTCATGGCTAATTGGGAATATTACAATCCTCCCCTCCCAAATTTTGCTTGTCCTCAAGCAACTGTAAAGGTGAGTGTTGCAACTCTTCTCCTCCTGCATTGGTGACACTTCCATGTGATAAGTTCTCTTTATATACCAAGTGTCTCCCAATCAATTCCTCCATGAAAATGCTCCTCCCAAGTACTCATGCGATGAAAATGACTCATCTCATAAGGAAGAAAAATATCCAATGTAGAAATCATGGTTTGCCCAAGGTTCTCCTTGAAACATATAGCATAAGAAACATGGATAATCTCTCTCCCAAAGGGCATGTGAAATCCTCCCGTCCTCCCTCCAATCATTCCCATAAAAATAATAAGGACATCATAAATGTATGGGATCAAAACCAAGGATACAAAAGTTGTTATATGCAATAATGGGGGTGGATCATAGTCCCACATGTGGAACCAGCGCAGTATATCTCCTGACTACCTCAAATAATGATATGGTAAGTGGTTTCCCCACCACTTACTTGCTGCCATAGTCTTATCACATGCTCTGAGAAGGTGATAAATGTTTTGTGCCTTTGGAGTTCACCCGGAATGGTAAATCATCTCCCTATATCATCCTAGCGAGTAGCCATGCTCAACACTGTTTATGGTCCAAAGTTGACCATGAAGTTTATAAGGGAGAATGCTCCCCTTTGGAACAATGGCCTGCACATGCATGGTAAAGGAATGAAAATATTCACCAAATAAATCATTATGCATAAAAACAATATATTTACCATATAATCTGCTCACATATATGGAGTGCCTCATAGATAGATACCCTCTCATTCCCCAAGAGGAAAGAGGAGGCTGTGATAAATCCATCAAAGTGTTATGTATCTCCTCCATCTCCACATGATCCATGCATATCCTCAAATTCTGATATATCTCCTCTTCAAAGCCTTCCCAAGTATATCCCTCCATGATGGTATGGTATGCTCTCATGGAATAATTATGGCTAAAGAGAAAATATTCATCTGCTGCATGTAGTAAATTCTCCTTGAGCTTGGATGCCCTAGATAAGAATATCCTACCATGATAGTAGATGACCTCATCTTTTACTGAATATCCCTCCTCTAATAGCTAGTCATCAAGTATCATGCAAGTAAAAAGATTCTTGGAATAATCCACCAACAACTGGGATATCCAATATGGATCTATCCTCCACAGTGACAGCACTGATGATCTATCATGTAAAACATATTCCATGTGGTTGTCCTCCTCTTTGACATCTCCCATGCCAAAGTCACAAATTAGGATGCTGCTAACTCCTCTTTTCTACTCCTCTTGTAGTTTCTCATGCTCAAGTCAAGATTGATGCTTTTGGAGGTTAGTCTTCCATGGGAAGCTATCACCTATCCAAAAAGTCATGATTTTGGCCAAAGCATGCATGAGTGGCCACTATTCTCTACCATGTGTGGAATATTTCTCCCCTAGTGAGAACATATTTTGAGCCTCCAAAGTTAAGGAATAGTCTCCTTGCACCATGATGGTGTCATCCTCCATCCCTATAGCATCCTCTCTCAACACAAGATGAGGTGTGAGAGTGGGTAATAATGATAGTGGGAGAATTTATCCCTCCTCTTTGAGTCTACCCAAGACTCTCTGCACTATACCATGACCTCCCAATGTCCCCACTCCTCCTGGATCTATGGGTGGTGCAACATGTTGTGAGACATTCCTCACCAATTTCTGATTAGGTGGCCTCCCAGGTGGTTTTCCACAAAATAGTAATGTATCATGGGCCAAAGACATGTGAATAATAGATGGGACTATCATGTCCTTGCTTCCACTGTGCAAATCCAACTCTATTTTGTGTGTGGAAGTTCTCTAATATTTGGGTATTATTCTCAATCATGCAAGAGTCCCTCTATTTGGATCAATTGCTCCATTCTCGGCTACTAGTGGTGGTGGATCATATTCTGCTATTCCATCGCTATGACCTCCTTATAGGTCTTCTTATTCTTCATCCTCATCATATTAAAATACCTCTATATAGTGTGCCTTTCCAGTTGCACATCTATGTTCGGGTGCCCATGATTCTTGGAATGTGAAGCAAAGCTTCCTTCTCCTCAAATCTCTTTGGAAATCATCACTAAGAGGTACATTATTTTGGCTCCCCTTTGTAAAAGGAGTCTTCTCATCTTTTTCTTTTGATGGAAAAGTGGGCTTTTGCTGAAATTCTGTCTTTTATCTTGGCAAGGCATCTTGTAGATCTCTAGCCCTCTCAATGGCATCTTAAATGCTAGTCGGTTCGGTAGATTTAACCAACCCATGAAGAGGTTTTGCTAGCCCATAAATAAACATATAGACCCTTATTTCTACTGGTAAATCAGGAAACACAACAACAAGTTTTAGAAATCCAGAAATATAAGTTTCTGGATTACCTGATTGTTTGAGCTTTACTAGCCCCATGAAAGGTGTCTCTAGATCTATTCAATCAAACCTCTCCACCAACCTCCTTGTGAACTCAAAATATGAAGTCACATTGGCATGCCCCAATGTAGAAAGACCATGAAACCACGAATCATGTGCCTCACCCTCATGGTGCAGCGCTGCTACCTTGATGGCCTCCATCTCAGGTACTTGATTCAGCTGGAAGTAGATGTCTAGCTTCTCTACCCATGATTTGGTAGTGCATTTAGATGACCCATCAAAGTTGGGTAAGACAAGTATGCCCATAGTCTAGTGTAGATCATGATTCTATATGAATCCTCCACCTCTATTGTGATGTCGGGCTCTCCTATTGTCCATGATCTAAAAAAATTCTTGAAAAATCAAATGATCCCTAAATCTCTGATATTGAGACGCATTTCCATGAAATAGTCAGGGGTTTCTTGTTATTGAAACCCTCCATTTCCCACTGCTAAGAATTTAGGAATTATAGAACGTTGGGAAACCTGCTACTTCACTGGTTGATCACTCCAGTGATGAGAAATGTCGGAGCCTTCACCATGTAGAAAAAATTTAGGGGATTCCTTGTGTCTACCCATCCTCATCTCCTTTATTTCTCTAGCAATGTATTGCATAGTTCGAAGAAGAAGCTTAGGAAACTCCTTCTCCTCATCTCCTGATAAAGGGGTTTTACCCTTGTCTTCTTTATCATCGGTATAATCATACTTGCAGTTTCTTCTAATATACCTCCTCTCTCTATCTGTGAGAGGATATCCTTCTTTTGATGACATACTGGCTTAAGATGGACAAACTGAGCCAAGATTATGTTATGATACCACTGTAATATTCCCAAATGGGAAAAGCATGAATATAGTGCATAAACATGGAAATAGTAGTGTATATCAGTGCCTAAATGTGAGAGACCAATATGGATCCTTCTTATTTATCATAGAAGCAGCAAACATGTATAATAAAATGGGCCACAAACCATAAGACAAGATACAACAAGCCGCCAATAAAGAAATCCCTAAAGAATGAGGTGTTGCTACTATATCAAAATGCTAGAGACACTGCTACAACGCAGTCATAAGAGCATTGCTATAGCAAATGAACATACAAAAGATAAAGGGCTGATATATTCTTGAAAGATAACGTACAATGAAGATCAAGGCTCTATACAACCTCCAACAAAGAACCCAAGAGGGTTTTCAGAAATACACCAATATACAAGATATGAACCAAAGCCCTAGGCCTGAAGATCCACTGCAACAATATAACTAGAAAGATGTGACTGATCTGATGTATCAAGAAATATAGCCTCCTATAATAGAATATGTATATGAAAGGTTTATCCCTTCACTGGAAAACTTCCTCCCTAGATGGTGTATTGAAACCACCCCTGTAACTCGTCCCTAAAATAACGCAGTCCAAGACAGAAATTGTGTTGTAGGGTAAAATGATAAAGTGGCCTAATTCAAAATGCTACAATAAGGCTCAATTTCCTTCCTCACTAGCCTCCCAATGGAAGGAAACCTTCCTCCACTGAAAAATAGATCATATATCACCCAAATTTGTTCCCCACTGCTACACCCTGCAATCATCACATTTCTCAACAGAAACTGCATTGTAGAAATAAGATGGAGCTTGGCCTGATGCCTTAATGTGGAATATAGTTCAAATAATCTTCTTGAGTGGGAACTAGAATTTCCTCAAGGATAGAGGTGGGATTCCCTCTCGGGAACACCCTATGCTAAGCAAAACTATAATCTTAGCTAAACAGATGAAGAGATAAACAAGTCTAAATAGACCATAAAAACTAAAATATCAAAACATAACATAATGATCTATGGTTTCCATCCTCTTCCTTATATAAGTGGTGATATTATTCACCCTTTGCCCCACTCATTAAAGCCACTATCTCCATGCATGAGATCTCCCTCCAAAACTGCGTTCTCCCTCAATAAATGTACACTCCTCCATAACAACGTTGTTGATTTGGTCAAATTTGACCCAGTCTTCATGCTCCGACCCATTTTCACACACAAGGGTGTTTAATTAAGATGCTAATATGATATCCTTTCACATTAGCAGTGATTTTATTCCTACTAAGGAGATTTATGGGTCTCCATACCATCTTATTCAACAAATTAAGAAGCAAAAACAAAATTTAATATTCCAACTAGCTCATGGCTAATTGGGAATATTACAGAAATATTCAACAATGATTCACATGTGTGCCAAATCAAAAGAGAACTATATGGGCTGAAGTAAGCACCCCATGCTTGGTACACTTGGATAGACAACTATTTCACCAGACTGGGCTTCACCAAAAGTGAAGAAGATGAAAACCCATAGCAGATTGTGGCTGAGGATAAGATATTGATCATTGTTATTTCTGTTGATGATCTATTTTTGATTGGTGATGAGAAACTGATACACTCATTCAAGGAGGATATTTAAAGGGAGTTCAAAACGAAGGACATGGGACTCCTTCATTATTTCCTTGGATTGGAAATATGGTAGTGGGATTGTGAAATTTTTGTGTCTTAAGGCAAGTATGCAAAGGAGATACTGGGTAAGTTTAACATGGAGAGCTACAAACCCATGGATACTCCTCTTCCAGGAAATTGGAGGAAAAATTATGCTACTTCTAGAGAGGTAGTGGATTCTACTATCTATAGGTAGTTAGTGGGATTACTAATGTATTTGGTGAAGACAAGACTGAAAATTTGCTACGCAGTTAACCAGCTAAGTCAAGCTATGGTTAAGCCTACTAGGCTCTTCTAGAAGGCGGGGAAGAATTTCTTGAGATACCTGAGGGGCACATTAGAGTATGGTCTATGGTACAAACAAACATAGGGAGTGAAGCTTCAAGGCTTCACAAATTCATATTGGGCAGGAAATCCATCAGACAGAAAGAGAACATCAAGAGGGATCTTTAGCATAGGATCGACATCAGTTTCCTGGTACAACAGTAAGTAATGATCTCTGGCACTTAATTCAGTGGAAGAAGAATACATGACAACAATTCAAGCTGCATATGGGGATATATGGATGAGAAATATCTTGGTTTGTTTTTTTGGTTCTGATATGGATCTGACAGTGATTCATTATGATAATCAGAGTTGCATTAAACTCTCGATTAATCTTGTCTTTCATGATAGGTCCAGGCATAGAGATATCCAGTACCATCATATTAGAGATTATGTGTAGAGAAGGATAATGTTGCTTCAACACATTCCCATGGAAGATCAGGATGTAGATATTCTAACGAAGGCACTCACCAGGAGCAAATTCGAATACCATAGAGATAGGATCAGGGTGAAGGATAATCCCTTTCTTGTTGAGAGGGAGTGTTGAGACTCAACAAGAAAATTTCAGCAGCCACGCCTAGTTTCCTTAAGCGCCCAGATTAGGGTGGGGCCCATGGTGATATTTTTGGGTGCATGTATATTTTGGTTATCCATTAATTAAGATGGAAAATAAACTGTAATATATTCTCAATGTAAAATTAAAATAGTTAATTGAGAGTGATAAACTCAGTTAGCTAGTGGATTTTGAGTTGGAGGTAGTTGGTGACGCATGCAGAGTAATTTTATTTGTAACTGAGTTAGAAGTGCATTAGTTAATGCAAGTTTTAATTAGTTTAACTCAATTAAGTGAGTTAAAATCAATTGTGCTAGTTGTAATTGTTTGATACACTAGTAAGAGATCAACTGAATTAAATATTAATTAATTCACAATCAGTGATCTCACATGCAACTGAGGATTTACTATTATTAGCTGCATACATGTCAGATCCAATGGAGACCCAATTGAGTTCTACGTGAAAGGGAAGTTGACTATTAGTTGTAGAATTATTGGCTTGCACACATGAAACCAAACACCCATTGTAGTGGCCATGATACTTGCGCAATCAAGGAAGGAAATAATTCCTATATTTTATGGATTTCATCCATCAGGTATTGCACAAGCAAGGCATTATGTTTAGAGGCTGAGAATTGGCTATCTGTTGGTTAGTTTTGCACATGACAGTGTGAGACAATTAGTTGAGTACTGGAGGGCTCTTGTGAGAAGAGTTTTGTATGTAATTGTTTCATGATCCATGCTTAATATACAATAGAATATAGTGGGGTTTTTAGATGTAAGATTTCCCTAGGAAATTATATTTGTCGTGTGCAATTGATCTTTCTTCATGTTCATGTGATTATCATTTGTGTTTTTTATTTCGCAAAACATTTGTAGAAGTGATTTATTATTTAACTTTATTACATTGTTAGATCGGGTGAATCCAAGATATACATGCATGTTGTATAATTTCTACATGCCTTGTGACTACTCTTTGAAAATTTGATGCAACATCTATCTTTTATTTGACTCCATAGCCCAATGGAAAATAGTTAACTCAAAAATATCACATATCCAACCAACCAACCAAACAAACAAACAAAAAATTTCAACACTATCATAACCACCCTAATATCAATTAAGAAAACAAAGCTAAATTATAAAGAGAGAGCCCTCTCTGAAGCTGGTAGGGCTAGATCCTAGCTTTAAAAGTAGTTTGATGTTGTCCTATATAATTATTCTTGCCAATATTAAAATTAGAGAATGATAACAGGTAGGAGAAACAATTTTGGTGGAACTTGGACATAAAGGGGACATCTATTTTTGCATAGTTTTTAAAGATAAAATACACCGAGTTGATTATGATTTTAAGGACATCACTTTAGAATCTAGGCTAGTGTGTAGACACTGACCAAAGGGTGATTAGTGAAACTAGCAAAAGTATTATAGGTGATTCTAGATAAGTAGGTGTTTTTGTGCTCTCATATGTGTTCCTCTAAGCTTTCGAACCATCTTTGTGCCGAAGGTGTTACCAAAATTTGTTGGGTTTATGTGTTCACTTCGGAGTTGTGCACAAATAGAAGCTGGAAAAGCACCCATGATTTGGGCCTTGGAGGTTCTTTTGTTGTAGAGTGGGAAAATTTCACCAAATCCCTGATTGTCAATTGTCTTACACTATTTGAGGAGGATGATTCTTCTGAATGGGTCTAGAACTCCTATTCCAAGCCTATCATAGCTTGCCATGCCTATTGTGATATGTCATAAAGCTTCCCTTTCCAAAGGGTTAGGTGGTGGCATTCTAAATTATGTGATTAGCCTATTCCCCCTAAACTAAAATGTTATATCTCACTTCCCTTATAGAATTGTATTCAAACTTGTGACTGCCTATTGTGGAAAATTTTTCATGGGCCAAATGTATGTGTTCTTTGCACAAAGGATTCATAAATTATCAATCGTTTATTTTTTATTGTGCCTTTTATAGGTCCCTTTGGTCATATATCTTAGGGGTATTAAAATTATAGGTTAATGGCTTGATGTCGACACTGGAGCAATGCCTTATTTGGTGTGATCAAAATGGGGGAAATTATAAAGCACTATCCATTTTCATTGCATGGGGTATTTGGAAAGCCCGAAATAATATCATCTTTGAAAGCAGACCCAAATATATCACAACAATATTGGGCCAGATTTTTGGGATTCTTTTTGGATTATGTCAAGCCTTGGAAGCCTCCCAGAATTCAATCCTTCCTCCTTCCACCTAGTTCTCTATTTGAAAATGTTGGCTTCTTTTATGGAGTGTATCAAGATGAGGTTTGTGGAGGGGGAGCCACCATTTTTCTTCCTCATAATGTTACCTTTT
The DNA here is from genome assembly GCA_034641835.2 of Pinus albicaulis. Taxonomy (NCBI): domain Eukaryota; kingdom Viridiplantae; phylum Streptophyta; class Pinopsida; order Pinales; family Pinaceae; genus Pinus; species Pinus albicaulis. The sequence goes on from CM076572.1 coordinate 378,900,899, forward strand.
ACATTTGGTTGACTGCAAGTGCAGGGAAAAATACTAAAGTAGAAGTGGTGGATGCTTGGACACTATTATTTTTTGTAGCCTCATTGAATATATCCATTATGCATATTTTTGTCAATTCAAAGTGCGTGGTTTATTGGTTGTCTAGAAAGGGCCATCTAAGGTTCGTATCACTCAAGCATTGGATGGAATTCATTCAAAGCCTCAAATGTCTCTTTCAAAATTTTTTCTTCAAGCACATCTTGAGAGAATGGAATCAGCATGAAGACCTCTTGTCCAAAAAATATTTGTAGGTGGATGATTGCTGCATTTTATTTTAAAGAAAGAAGAGGTATTCATCTTCAAAGGAGGGGATCTATCCAAATTCCAAGTTAACTTCAGGTGGTTGAATTGCATAAATTACTTTAATTCCTAGAATATGTCAGTTGTTTACTTTTAGTTTTTGTACAGTTTATCTATGTATGTATAGTTTTGAGGCTATTGTCATACGATCCTGCTTTATCAGTAGTTTTGGGTCTGAATCTCCCTGGAATTTTTACCAACATTTCTCAAAATTTCTAGTAGGTGATAAATGGGACATATCTATCTTATTTGGTTTATTTTTTGAAACTTTCAGCTATTTTTATTTTTTCATATCCCATAGGTTTTGTTTCAAACAAATATGTATATGTACCCCTTTTATATTTATAATCGAAGGATTGTCTATCTTATATAGAAAAACTATATGGGCAATGAAGATAGATTAAGAGAAGGATTTGGCCACAATTATTTCCTATAATTGTGTTCCCTTTTTTTAGCATCACCCTTCTTAAGGTATTTTTACATTTAGATTAATTCAGATGAAAAACGTGAAAATAAGATAGGGTTTGATGGATCCTTTTACTTAAGAACTACTATTGGGAGGAGATATAAAACACATTTTGTGAAGAGTTTCTATTACTCTAGCTAAGATGAAGGTTATGAGTGCCCTAAATTTTTATACTACTCCTCATGTATAGTATTTACCCACGGTTATTCTATTTATCATTGTGCGCAATTGCAATACAAAACCAAGGGAATATTAGAGGTCTACCTAGGTATGCTAGTCCTACCATAATAAAGTTAGATATCTTAATCCTACATAAAGAAAGTTATCTACTTGGAATCATCATTATCCAATATGTAGACAAGGGGGGCTATTATAGGTATCAAGCCATACTTAGTAGGTGCAAGTTTGATATGTGCCACCTATAATTGGATTAACTTGACAATACTTAAAAATGGGAAATCTAATTTATAAATTGTATTTAATGAGAAAAATACAACGCAGTGGAAATTTTTGATTAATATTAAATAAGTTATAGTTTCAAACTAAAATGGCATAAAACGGAATTAACCCTAAAAGGATATCTTGGTTCATAATCTCAGATATTTTTATAACAAGCCCGAGTTAAAATTTCATGTAATAAAGTTAATAAATTCAAAATAAACTAAGGTCATGGGACATGTATTCCAAGCTGAATGTTGGGGCAAAAAATCCTAGTGGGTGCCACTTTCAGTTTAATATGGCTAAGGAAATTACAAAGGCAATAGAAAAGGTTCAAAGGAAGCATATACACTAGCATGCACATTACCAATGACATGGAACATATCAAGGAGGATAAATTGTTTATTAAGATGATTCATCTCACTTATGTTGAAACTCAAAGTCATGAGAAATGAAATTTAGTTAAATGATCACCTACAAATGTTCAATTCTCATGAATTTAAAGGGGTTCGTAAAAAAAAATCCATGAAAATTGTAATTTGGGCCAGTCGTTTAAGCAATTCCCCCCTCGCACAAAAGTAATGAGAAAACACATTTAGTGGCAGTAGTTAGAACCCCCCACCACAAAAAGTTTAATTTTATTGAATTTTTTGGGAAGGGGGTGGGTTTAAAAACCATCCATGAAAAATATATTAATGGGAATTTGTTTAAATCCCCACCACCCCCCCCCCCCACGCCTCCCAAAGTTCAATTTTCATGACTTTTTGAGGGAGTTTTCAAAAAAATTCCATGAAAAATATATTTAGGGGAAATAATTTAAAAAATGCCTCCAAATTTCATGAGATAACACTTTGAGAGGTGGTTATTAGAAAACCCCTTGAAAAATTTCAAATTTTCATGAATTTTGGGGACGTTTTAAAAAGCGGCCCTTAAATCCATAAAAAAAATTCTAGAGGTGGTTTTGGTAAGACTGTCACAAGCCAAATCCCCCCTAAAGAGATTTTTTGTAGTAGTGTAGGTGCCAATATGTGTCAAGTTCCAAGTGTTAGTGAATTCTAAGTGCCAAATATTCCTCTTTTAATTCTCTCCTACTTTCTAATAATTTATCTCAAATAACATTAATCTTAAACCATACCAAACCATGCATGCTAGATTGTTCCAAAGAATGATATGCATGCCAAGATAAGCCATGTGCTAACGCATGCTAAGATGTGCTAGGTGCTAGGGTGTGGCACATACACACACTAGGGAGTGTGAGGTTCAAGTGATAGGGAAACACAAGGGAGAACTAGCTTCAAATGCATGGAAATGAAGTGTCAATGAGTTCCATGTGTGCTAAAGAGGGAGTGGTAAGGTGTTCTAGGTATTTCCAAGGCATGCTAGAGTGGGTGACATGCTAATATGTTCTAGGTACCAGTGTGTGCCAATGCATTCTAGGGAGTGTTAGGGACTGTCATGGAATCACAAGGGAGATCTAGTTCAAAATGCATGGAAATGAACTAATAAGAGTGTGTGATAGGGAGTGTTAGAGAGTTCCAAGTGTGTTAAGGAGGGAGTGACAAGGTTATATGCTAGGTAGTGCCAAGACATGAGAAAGTTCCAGGCCCTGTCAAGGATTTTAGGGTGTGTTAAGGAGTGCCAAAGAATGCCAAGGAATGCAAGGGATGCTAACACGCACCATGTACTGCCAAGAACTTCGGGTGTTAGGTGTTAGCATCCAGAGCTAAGTATACATCGAAGATAAGGTAGAGGAAGAACCAGAAGAGGCAGCATAAGGTCTACGCTTGGTAGCGTAGAGCCACATAGAGGCAATGTTGAGACTTAGAGGAGATACACTATTTTTCTGAGGGTTAGATTTTTTTCAGTGCTAGGAGTCGGTGCGTGAGACTGTAGGGCTGCAAGATCAAGCATCCAACTAGATAAAAGATCAAATGGACACTATTCCCAACATTTGTGATGCATATATGTGTAGAGGCAACTTGGGGCTTCTCAGTTCAGGGTTGGGTCAGTGTCAGATCTACAATGTTAATGTGAGGTAATCCTCACTATTTTTCTACCAATCAAATTCTCTATTGGATAGCCAGATTTGGTCATCCAGATTGTATTCAGAAATTACTCCTTAATAATACAAAACCTCAGTTGTTGCACTGGTTTCCCCATAAATTTGGGTTTTTCTAGGGACATTAGTCCAAAAATAATGGTCTCACTTATGTGTGTTGTATTTATTCTTCTCAATACTTGTCTTCTACATTTTATTTATTTAGTAACGACCGCAATTGTATTTTCTTCATTATTTACCTGTAAGAAAAGTAAATAACTTATAAGAATTTAAAAAGTAGGAGAAGTAATATTAGTTTGATGCAGTAGGAATCCGGGTCATCAAATATTCACATGGTATCAGAGCGCAGGTGAAGCAAGAGTGCAAACTGGAAGATTTCAAGGTTGAAGAGATGGAGGGAGATTGAAGAGTTGCATAGGCAGCAGATCGAATCCCCAAGGGACTACACAGTCCATTGCTAGGAGGGCAAGATTTTTTTAGGAAAGCTCTCTCTAAGTGAGTCGACAAAGAGGTAGTATTTTCCAGTTCGTGATTTGTCAGTGACAGAGGGAGCAGTGCAACATCAGATTCAGCGCATATCATTTTAATGTTGCGACAATTTTTTTTTGCTGCAATATTTGCTACTATAGAAAGCGTAAAAATAAGGAAGAAGGAGCATGCTGAGGGAATTCTGACCTCAGAAAATTTATTTCCCAATAAATTCTGGTTTTTCATGTAGAAGCAGCAGAAACTAAGTTTTATTTAGCTTACTCTAGAAGGGATTTTATAAAGCAAGTTATGCAAACGGTTAGAGGCAATAGTTCAGCATTTGGTTGGGTGAGATGGAAGCCACCGAGTTGTGTGATTAGGATTGGCTGGAGGAAGCCTCAAACAATGTAATATGGAAGGCATCTCCATCCTTCTAGATAAGCATGATCTCAAGACCTTCATCAACATCATGGTAGTTGTCCGTGCATATCCAGATCCATTAAAGGCCTACAATAAAGATATGGAAAAAGCCAAGAGATTTATCCTCGTTGGAGTGAGGGATCATACAGTTTCACACATTTCTAGAAAATGGAATGACAAGGAGGTACGTGACACATTAGCTACACTATATGATGGCTCTTTCGAGAAATGAAAGATTCTCTTGGAGGAGAATATGCGATCTATAAGGATGAAAAAGGGAGAACATATAGATATATTCCCATTGAAGCTTCAGGATGTTCGAGGTCAGTTGGCAGTTGTAGGGTCAACATCTCAGGCCACAAAGATGGTTATTTTAGCCTTGAATTGTGTTTCTGAAGAATGGTAAGTATTTTTCCATAGTATCTTGGCTGGAGAGAAGTTGTCAGATTGGGAAGGAATGTGGGAAACTCTTCAGTAGGAAGAGATGAGGAGAGACTTAGTCAAGTGCAATATTGATGGAAACAACAAGAGTGCGACAAAGCCCAAGGAGGAGGAGGAGAATGTAGCCCTTGCATCAAAGGGGAAACATGAGTAGCAGAGGCAGAAGAAAGACGTCTCAAATATCATGTGTTTCTATTCTGGTTAATTTGGTCACTATGCTAATTAATGTCCTCTCAAGAATAAGGAAAAGGATGAGAAACATGATCTGCAGGCTACAACTATGAGAATCGAGGAGGAAGAGTTTGCTATGATTTCCCACATATCTCTAGGGGAGAATTGGGGGATCTAGAACTATAGCTTGAAAGAGCTGCAGTTGGGTAGGAACCTTGAGGAGTCAACCTCCTGGATCAATACCTTTCTACGGGAGCCCATATCAAAAGTAGCAGGATGGACCAATGTCAGTTGGTGCAGAGGATTTCTGGAGTGACAGTGTAGTGGCTAGAGAGTGCCAAAGTCTGAGCAACGCTGAGCAGAGTTGGAAACAATGCAAATGGCACAAAGAAGAGTCAATAGTACTGCCAAGGCTTCAGAGGGTTTGTGTAGAGACTAGCTATAGTCATATCTTCAACATCATATGCATCATGCTAAACACTTAGTTCAATATTTTGGATGTTTTTTAGCTGCAATAGCAGTAGAGTTGTAGTGCAAATGAAATTGGTAGCAGAATGAAGGGTCGACAACAACATAGATGTAAAAACTCAGTAGTTGATGTAAATTAGTTTCATACATCATCAGCGTAGAGGGAGATGTTACAAAGTCAGTGTGATGCTTCAGCAAGATGCATTATTAGAGAAAATTCCTCACTAAGAGGGAGTTTTTATTTTTGGTATAATCATATATGCTCTATTAAGTCTCAAATTTTGTAGGGAGGCTTAGACATGTGTAATCCAAAATTCCCATAAACTGTTTTGGGAAATTCCACCTGGATGAGGTTTTATTAAAATAAATAATTATTTTTAATGGGAGCCTAAGTTTAAACTTAGGGAGTTAAAATAATAAAGTGTATTAATATAAATGGTTGTGAGAATTCTAGAAAAATATGAAGATCAAGTAAAGTTAATCTTAGCCCTTGATTATGTTTTAATCTGGGTCATTGATTTGTCAACGAGAAGGTTATAAGAAAAGGCTTGATGGGAACTTGGAAATTACAAGGGAAGAGAATCCATAGATTGATTTCTCAAGTGAGCAACATAGAGTAGTCAGATAGATCATCAAAATGGTTCTTGTAGTGAGGGAAAGAGATAATTCCTAGATGGAGATATTTTTACTGACCTGAGAACACATCCCAGGGAAGGCAGAAGAAGAACCAAAAGAGGCAATGTAAGGGCTACGCTAGGTAGCGCAGAGCCACACATATGATGTTGAGCCTCTGAGGAGATATGTTATTCTACTGAGGGTCATATTAATTTCAGTGTCGAGAGCCAGGATGTGAGACCAAAGGGCCAAAATATCGAGCATCCAACCAACATAAATATTAGTGGGAAGGAGTGATGTGGTTCCCAACATTTTTGACGTAGATTTATGCAGAGGAAATGTAGGGATTTTCAGTTAAGGGTTGGGTCAGTTCCAGATCTCTAGTGTTAGTGTGAGGTAATTCTCACTATTTTTCTACTAGTCAGATTATTTATTGTATGGCTAGATTTGGGCATCCAGATTGTATTTAGAAAATACTGCTTAATAATACAAACCCTCAGTTGTTGCACCAATTTTTTCGACTTGGATTTTCCAGGGACATCAGTCCAAAAATAATGGTGGCACTTATGTGTGCCGTATTTCATCCTGATAAGTACTTGTCTTCTGCATTTTATTTATTTAGTGACAGTTGAAGTTGTATTTTATTCGATATTTACCTGTAGAACACAGTAAATAAATTGTAAGAATTTAACAAGTAGGAGAAGTAATATCCATTTATTGTATTAGGAATTCATATCATTGAATTTTCACACTAAGGCATGCTAGAGTTCTAGGGTAACATTCAGCCAAGATGTGCTATGTGCTAGGGAGTGCCAACACGTGCTAGGAATTATTACAGAGTGCAAAGGAAACACAAGGGAGAACTATGTCAAATTAATTCATGGAAATGAATGAATACGAGTTTGTGATAAAAAGTGCCAGTGATTTATGGGCATGCTAATGAGGGAGCGGAAAGGTATGTTAGCCAGTGCTTGTATGCTAGAGGCTAGGGAAACATGCCAATATGTGATCGGTACCATGGTTTGCCAATGCATGCCAAGGAGTGTTTGGGAGTGTTAGGGAAACACAAGGGAGGACTAGTTTCAAATGCATGGGAATGAATGATTAAGAGTGTGTGAGAGGGAGTGCCGACAAGTTCTAGGTGTGTTAACAGTGGAGTGACAAGGTATGATTGGTAGTTCTCAAGAATGCTACAATGTGTTACATAGTAATTTTTCACCCCATTCACTTCATGTCCCTGATCATGAAGTGCCCTAAGATGAAAACTAAGCATTATACTGTAATATTCCAAAATTTGCATGCAACAAATTGGAATATTAAATTTTTCTAATTTCACTTAGGAAATGAATAAATGGGTAAGGAGGCCCATCCATTTCAGAAACAAGAATAAAATCCCTCTTAATGTGAAAAGGGATCATATTGCTAGCTGTATTTTACACTCTCATGTGTGAACATGGACAAATTCATGTGGACAGGTCAAGTTTGACCAAGTAAACAACACTGGAATGAGAGGAAGAGATCATCCATAGAGACAACGCAATGCAAGTGGGAGGAATATTCCTTGGTGAAGGAAACCCTAATGAGTGGGGCCCAAGGCCAGAAGGCTCACACATGTTTAAAAGGAGGGAAAGGCAACCATAGAGAGATATATTATGAATTTATTATTGAATTGTGGTATGGTTAGACTATTGTGCATTCTCTTGTTGTTTAGCAGAGTTTTTGTGCTGCTTAGCACAAGGCATTCTTGTTTAAGAATTCCTTCTCCTTTCTTGAGAGGCCTCTTGAAGGAGTTGTACCGAATTTATCCACATCCAAGCTTGAGGCCAAGCATCCTCCTTCAACTACAACATTATTTCTACAGTATTATAATGTTGTGTTGCAGGGTGTTGCAGTGGGGGTTCACAACACCACTTCCTGCACTCATTTTTCAAAGGAGGGAACCTCCATTCCTTTGGGAGATCAGTAAGGAAGATCTTGGTGCAAAATTTCATATCTTGGCACTTGGCCAAATTACTCCCATCACCTACAACACAGTCCCTTGCCGGAACTGTGTCATTTCTTGCAGAGTTGCAGTGACAAGGTTAAATTCCTTGTTTTTAAGCTTGTTTCTTAGGGAAAGGGCCAAACCTTCTCTCGGAAAGCTTGTAATAAGGATTTCCCTTCATTTCTTATATTATTTAGCTGTATGCATACAAATTTTTAGTTAGACTACATTTTCAAATCCAGATCTGCAGATCTAACATATTGTACATTGTGCATTCATGAAACCCTTACCGGGTTATCTTTAAAATGTGTAAAAGGGGCTAGATACCTAATTTTCTTCATGCTTTGAGAAAAAAAACTACAGATCTGATGTTTATAGCATATTAAATCTGAAACCCTCATAAAATTATGTTGTGCATGTTTCAGAAATTCTTGTATATCTTAAGTCATGGGATTTCAGTGTTTTTAAGCCATATCGGGGCCGAGAGATTTGTTTAACTCATCAAAAGGGATTTGTTTTTGATACCCTTCTCGATGTGAGTCCCATAATACATAAGTTAAGGGATCCCAATGTTATTTATCTTAGTTATAGCATAATTTTCTGAAAGTAACGTTTTTATGGTCTAGGTTGCTACATTTCCCTACCTTGGGATGATATCATAGATCATATTTTTGCTACTGTAACATTCATTTGATGGCTATGTGTTCCTTACACATTTTATGAATTCATTTATCACTACTATTCCAGTTTTGTGTTCATGTATTGCTGCATCCCCATTTTGAGATATTACATATATCCACCATGGAGAATACATCAAGATATCCCTAGAAGACCAACATGAATTTTCCACGAATATTTTATAAATACGTTCATCTTAAAACCTAAATTTTTGGGTTAGTGAACTTTTCTAGTTGCCTGCCCGTGCTGATGGCATGTTGCAACACTTTGACCTAGCATTTCTGGTGTGCTTTTTGATAGGAAAAAGTGCATTGAACCTCTTCTGGTAGTGTTTCCTCAAATGGAGGAGAAGTTTCGTGCAATATAAGATTCTAGAAAAATGATCTAGATATTGTTCGATATAGATATGCTCGAGCTCTCTCATTTTGAGCTCTTGATCTTATCATTAGGGTATTTTCCGTTCAGATGTGGGCCTTCCTCCTTTTATGGATCCCTAACTCCCTCTCCCTACCTATAAAGTTAATCCCATCTTTCCACTATTAGTCGTTCTTTCCTGATCATTTATCCTTTACATCGCTATATTTTGATTATGCCCGAATTGCACTTGGGAGAAGGATTGCGTCAAGAGCCTCGATTTGGAATTGAACTTGTATGCTTCCTTTTTTCTATAATTAATAATATATTTGATGTGTCACTTTCCATATTTGTCTATATATCTATGAAAGTAGCCTAATACTCCTTTATCTATTAGTTAGTTTGTATTTGATGTATTCTATGTATCTTTTCACATTTCTTGTTGTTGTCTCTTCATTTCTTACAGGTATTCGAATGCCACATGAAACAGGAGTGTGCATGAAGGATCATAGAATCAAGGCCTTCACCAAAGGACTAGAAGATAGCATCAGGAAGAGGTAGGTTCTTCTTCTTCCATTTTGAATAAAAACTAGGAGAGAGCTCATTAGTTGGTCTCGTGTGTTGCTAAACTCTCTTTAGGGTTAGAGAGATCACCTCTGTCTGCAGAGGGGATTTTCTTCAGAACAAAATTGGTGACTCCAATGGGGAGCTATAGCCTCTTTATCTCTCCTTTTACCATTTGGTTTATTGATCAGTTTGATTGATCATCAATATCTAAGTCTGTATGGGTCTCTATAGGTCTCCATAGAAATTGATTTGGCTTTAGGGGGTCAAGTCTGGTCTTATTGTTGAAATTATTTTATTTTTTTCTTTTATTTCTTGCCTAGTGAATTTTATGTCCTTAGAGAAGCACTCGCTACGCTATTTTATATAAAATAGTCGCACTGATCTACCTTTCAGCACGAGTTTTCCTTTCACATGCACACAATTGTCTTCACAATGGATTATGTGGGTGTGTCAATGCGTGATAGGGAATTTTATGGAGTGTCGTGGAAACAAAAGGGAGAACTTGTTCAAAATGCTTCGAAATGAACGAATAAGATTGTGTTATAGGGAGAGTCAGTTAGTTTCATTTATGCTAATCAAGGAGTGACAAGGTTATGTAGGTTTTAACCCTGTATAGAAATTATCTACAAAAAAATCTTAAAAATAGAAAATAAACAATAGCGAGATCATAAAACATAAAACATATGTACACAAAGATTTTCCCCTAGATCCGAAATTAGGATGACTAGCTTGATTTTTCATTATATTACTTTTAGTGTTACAATAGGTATATATACATGCCAAAGCATACATAAACCCCAATCCATTAACCCTAGATTAGAACATAACCGTAGTTCCCTTGACCGGATCTACAAAATACCAGGGGCCAAAAACCATCATACCCCAAAACCATGTGTAAATCCATGCACAAAACCAAGGGCGGGTCTGCCCACCGAAAAATAGGGTCCAAATTTTTTTTCCTGGGGCGCTGTCACCCCCCTTGATGCACTGGGTGCAACATATAGGGGTGTCTATCACCACCCCACGCGTGACTAGTTGTGGAAAGTATATAACACATACCCAACATTCTCCCACTTGTTGTTTTATTTTCGCAGGGGGCCACAAGAGAGCTTAGTCGTTAGCCCAGCTCTGCAACACCCATTGTTTCTCTACACCAAGAGAACTTCTGAGTGCTTACTGACTTCGTCAATGCATCTGCAACATTCTTCAAAGTGTCCACCTTTACCAGCAACACCCTTTTAGCCTCAACCATATCTCTCACAAAGTGATATTGAACATAAATGTGTTTTGTATTTGAATGATAAGCAGGGTTATTAGTCAAGAAAATTTCACTTTGACTATCACAATCTATCCTTATAGCTTGCTGCACCAACCCCATACCTGAAGACAATATCTACAACCAAACTGCTTCCTTGCTTGCATGAGTGGTTGTCATGTATTCTGCCTCTGTAGTTGAAAGAGCCACTACAGACTGTCTTTTACTCAACAAACTAACTGCACCTATAAATAGGCTAAACACATACCCACTTGTAGATCTTCTTTGGTCCAGATCTCCTATTGAACCCTTAGTTAAACTAAGAGGGGAGGTGAATCAGTTTAACACATTCATGGAATTTTAAAACTTTTTCATTAACACTTGTAAACACCTTCATTTCATGTTTAACTTAACATGTGAGTAATCTTAGAATGTGAGCAGCAAGAATTCATATAATGTAATAGTAGACTTAATATGAGAGCAGCAAGTATTAAGCAGATGATATAAACCAGATCAACACATAAACATCATGCACAGAGACACCAGATATAAGTGGAAACCCATAAAGGGAGAAAACCACACCTTATTATTATTGTGATGCAAAGGCAAGCTCCAACTCCCTCTCACCACTGATTTCCTGCAGGAACCAACCTACAGGAGGCTCCTACCTCAATTCGGCAAGCTACAACTTGCAAGGAAGCTCCAACTCCCATTAATTTTTTGCAGGCACAAACCTACAAGAGGCTCCAACCTCACTCAGCTACAACTGACATTTTATCAAGCTACAACTTGATGTGGAAGCACCAAATCCCATCTATTTTCTACAGGAACCAACCTACAAGAGGCTCCAACCTCAGTCAGCTACAACTAACATCTATCAAGCTACAACTTGATAGGGAAGCTCCAACTTCCTTACTCTTTCAAAAGAAAAACACTTGTTGATTTACCTTGGATATCAGCTCTGTTCTATACCTTCTCTTCTACTATTCATCAGTCCTCATATCAGCCCTGCATCATCTCTGCTCAGCCCCTCCTTCTTCTTGTCTTTTCTCCTCAATTCTTCATACTCTGCATTTTCTATATTCACACTCTCTGACCTCTTGCAGCTTTCTTATTTCCTTCAACTCTCTTCAATTCTGCTGCACACTCTCTTCTTCTCTCACTCTGTTTTCGTTACCTTATCCCCTTGGATATTATCTTATTTTATACAAACTAGCTTCATGGTTGATTGTATTCTACTGGGAATTCCAAATGGACAACTAGGTCTCTTTGCTTTCTGCCTCCTCAACTCTTTTATCCACTCATTCAGAAAATATAATTATAGGTACCAATTTAACATTTTAGTGGGATATTTCTTTTTCCTTTGGATACTTTCCTTTGCATCACAAAAAATATAAAACAAAACCATTTACATTCAATTACTATGAAAACTCTAGCTCACTCATTCAGTGATCTGGATTTATGCAGGAACGCAACAGAATACAGATATAACCATAGATACAGAGATGCAGCGGAAATAATGCTTCATTTTATTAATAAAATAATGACTGCAATAAGCTTACAAACATAATGGAAAGAAGCTAGGGCGCTGGTAGCGTATCTGCGAGAAAAGAGATGCCAAGCGTACCTGAGCCTCTAAAGTATTTACATTGAGGCTCGCGGGCCCCTGTCGAGACTTAATGGAAATACCTAAGCTAGAGGACGCGCATATCACGAGGAAAGATGTGGCGGCTACATTTGACATTTACAATACGGACATAATGGAGATCGAGCTAGGGCATGGTAAGCGCTTATCTGCGGAGAAGAGATGTATCGGCTCCCAGCCCCCAGGCCGTATTGCAATGAGGCTGAGACCTATTATTGTTGAGAAACAATGTAGAATCCGAAACGTCCAAAACCCTAACCGTAGGAGATGAAGCGCCAAAACTGTGGGCCCCGTTTGGGTAAATTGGTGGTTCAACTTCCCGAGGACGTAACTTTGGCATCCGATCTCCGTTTGACGTGCTCAATAGCTCGTTAGAAAGATCTGTCCGAGGAGTACAACTTTTGAATGAGAAACATCGGTCCATGGACCCAGTTGCTCTCCGTTTTCCCAAAAAGCGTCGTTTAGGGCCTCAAAACGACTCCGGAAGTTTAAGACCCGAAAAACTGCTAAAAATAGTAAGTTGTGCCGAAACTTACAAACTGAAATAACTGATGGTGGGGGTTCAAATGGACTCGATGGGTGGCCACCAATCTCCCTGGATTACTAATGCCCAAAAGGCCCAAAAAACAACTCCGGGAGTCTGAGTTAAAAACCTACTATAAATAGTAAAAAATTTGTCTTTGAGAAGCTCAGCTGAAAGAATTGATGCTGCGGGTCCAAATGGAATAGGTGGGAGGCCACCGATATCCACCTGGATCATTCCTCCCTCCTTAGGAAGCAATGGTCTCCATTGCGTTAAGTTCCTCCATGGGGGGGGTGGGGGGGGGAATTTTGCTGAACTTGGTGTTGGCAGCATTGCTGGATGTAGATGTGCCACTGCTGGGCAGCCATTGAAGGATCTGAAAAAAAAAATTGTCCATCATCGCGTTCCTCTGTTTCTCGAGGGCATCCTCGAGCAAGATTTTGACAGGATCTCCTGCTCCCTCGTCTTTCTTTCCTTCCTCCATGGGGGGTCGTCGGGGTTGCGAGGTTGAACTCCTTATACCCTGGCCGCGTTGGGGACATGAAGAGAAAAACAGAGAAAGAGCAGACCCGCTCTGATACCACTGATCCGGATTTTATGCAGGAACGCAAAAGAATACAGATATAACCATAGATACAGAGATGCAGCGGAAATAATGCTTCATTTTATTAATAAAAGAATGACTGCAATAAGCTTACAAACATAATGGAAAGAAGCTAGGGCGCTGGTAGCGTATCTCTGAGAAGAGATGTAGCGTACGCAGGCCTCTGAACTGTGTTACATTGAGGCTCGCAGGCCTATTACAGACATAATGGAAATAAATGAGCTAGGAAACTGGCATCGTATCCCTGAGAAGAGATGTGGCGGCTACCAGCCCCGGAACTGTGTTACAATGCAGACATGATGGAGATGCGGCGAGCTAGGGCACTGGTAGCGCTTATCCCTGAGAAGAGATGTATCGGCTCCCAGCCCCCTGAACTGTGTTACAATGAGGCTCGAGGGCCTATTTATTGTTGAGAAACAATGTAGAATCCGAAAGGTCCAAAACCCTAACCATAGGAGATGAAGCGCCAAAACTGTGGGCCCCGTTTGGGTAAATTGGTGGTTCAACTTCCCGGGGACGTAACTTTGGCATCCGATCTCCGTTTGACGCGCTCAATAGCTCGTTAGAAAGATCTATCGGAGGACTTCAATTTTTGAACGAGCAACATCGGTCCATGGACCCATGTTGCTCTCCGTTTTTCCAAAAAGCGTCGTTTAGGGCCTCAAAACGGCTCCGGAAGTTTAAGACCCGAAAAACTGCCAAAAATAGTAAGTTGTGCCGAAACTTACAAACTGAAATAACTGATGGTGGGGGTTCAAATGGACTTGATGGGTGGCCACCAATATTCACCTGGATTATTAATGCCCCAAAACGGCTCCGGGTGTGCAGGACCCAAAAACCTACTATAAATAGTAAGCTGTGCTGAAGCTGAAAAACTGAAAGAATTGATGTTGCGGGTCCAAATGGAATAGGTGGGAGGCCACCCATATCCACCTGGATCATTCCTCCCTCCTTAGGAAGTAATGGTCTCCATTGCGTTAAGTTCCTCCATGGGGGAGAAGTGCATGAACTTGATGTTTGGCGACCGTCTTTGGATGTAGATGTGCTGCATTGGCTGACCATTGAAGGATCTGGCATTGTCATCATCGCGTTCCTTTGTTTCTCGAGTACTAGATGCAAACAAGGTCCCATGAGGATCTCTGCTCCCTCGTCTTTCTTTCCTTCCGCCATGGGGGGAGGTCGTCGGTGTTAGGTTGAACTCCTTATACACGGCCGCGTGGGGGACATGAAAGCAGAGAAAGAAGCGAGACCATATGATACCAGCGATCGGATTGCCGCAGACGCGAGAATACGAGGATATAACCACTGATACTGAGATGCAGCGGAAATAATGCTTCATTTTATTAATAAAAGAATGACTGCAATAAGCTTACAAACATAATGGAAAGAAGCTAGGGCGCTGGTAGCATATCTCTGAGAAGAGATGTAGCATACGCAGGCCTCTGAACTGTGTTACATTGAGGGTCGCAGGCCTATTACAAACATAATGGAAATAGATGAGCTAGAATGCTTTGCAGCGGTGTATCACTGAGGAAGATGTAGCGGCTACGGCCTGACTGTGTTACAATATGGGCATGATGAAACAAGCGAGGAATGTTAGATCGGTAACGCTTATCCCCCGAAAGATGTATAGGCTCCATTACTAGTGTCTTACAATGAGGCTCGAGGGCCTATTTATTGTTGAGAAACAGTGTAGAATCCGAAACGTCCAAAACCCTAACCGTAGGAGATGAAGCGCCAAAACTGTGGGCCCCGTTTGGGTAAATTGGTGGTTCAACTTCCCGAGGACGTAACTTTGGCATCCGATCTCTGTTTGACGCGCTCAATAGCTCGTTAGAAAGATCTATCAGGAGGGACTTCAATTTTGAACGAGCAACATCGGTCCATGGACCCATGTTGTCCCTGTTTTTCCAAAAACGTCGTTTATGGCCTCAAAACGGCTGGGAAGTTTAAGACCAGCATAAAGTCTAGGTGTCTTAGAGCACTGAGCCTTAGCGTGGTGGGGGTTCAAATGGACTTGATGGGTGGCCACCAATATCCACCTGGATTATTAATGCCCCAAAACGGCTCCGGGTGTGCAGGACCCAAAAACCTACTATAAATAGTAAGCTGTGCTGAAGCTGAAAAACTGAAAGAATTGATGCTGCGGGTCCAAATGGAATAGGTGGGAGGCCACCCATATCCACCTGGATCATTCCTCCCTCCTTAGGAAGCAATGGTCTCCATTGCGTTAAGTTCCTCCATGGGGGAGGGGGGGGGGGAATTTTGCTGAACTTGATGTTGGCAGCCGTGCTGGATGTAGATGTGCCACCGCTGGGCAGCCATTGAAGGATCTGAAAAAAAATTGTCCATCATCGCGTTCCTCTGTTTCTCGAGGGCATCCTCGAGCAAGATTTTGATAGGATCTCCTGCTCCCTCGTCTTTCTTTCCTTCCGCCATGGGGGGTCGTCGGGGTTGCGAGGTTGAACTCCTTATACCCTGGCCGCGTTGGGGACATGAAGAGAAAAACAGAGAAAGAGCAGACCCGCTGTGATACCACTGATCCGGATTTTATGCAGGAACGCAACAGAATAGAGATATAACCATAGATACAGAGATGCAACGGAAATAATGCTTCAATTTATTAATCAACAAATGACTGAAATAAGCTTACAAACATAATGGAAACAAGCTAGGGCGCTGGTAGCGTATCTCTGAGAAGAGATGTAGCGTACGCAGGCCTCTAAACTGTGTTACATTGAGGCTCGCAGGCCTATTATAGACATAATAGAAATAGATGAGCTAGGGTACTGGCAGCGTATCCCTGAGAAGAGATGTGGCGGCTACCAGCCCCTGAACTGTGTTACAATATAGGCATGATCAGAACAAGCGAGCTAGGGCACTGGTAGCGCTTATCTCTGAGAAGAGATGTATCGGCTCCCAGCCCCCTGAACTGTATTAAAATGAGGCTCGAGGGCCTATTTATTGTTGAGAAACAATGTAGAATCCGAAAGGTCCAAAACCCTAACCGTAGGAGATGAAGCGCCAAAACTGTGGGCCCCGTTTGGGTAAATTGGTGGTTCAACTTCCCGGGGACGTAACTTTGGCATCCGATCTCCGTTTGACGCGCTCAATAGCTCGTTAGAAAGATCTATCGGAGGACTTCAATTTTTGAACGAGCAACATCGGTCCATGGACCCATGTTGCTCTCCGTTTTTCCAAAAAGCGTCGTTTAGGGCCTCAAAACGGCTCCGGAAGTTTAAGACCCGAAAAACTGCCAAAAATAGTAAGTTGTGCCGAAACTTACAAACTGAAATAACTGATGGTGGGGGTTCAAATGGACTTGATGGGTGGCCACCAATATCCACCTGGATTATTAATGCCCCAAAACGGCTCCGGGTGTGCAGGACCCAAAAACCTGCTAAAAATAGTAAGGAACGTGAAGGAAAATTTGGCCCGAAAGAATTGATCTTTGCGGAATTTTCCTGAATAGGTGGGGAGCCACGCGATATCCACTGGATCATTCCTCCCTCCTTAGGAAGCAATGGTCTCCATTGCGTTAAGTCCTCAGCATGGGGGGGGGGGGGCGGTCCCCTGGGGGGAACTTGATGTTGAGCTGCCCGTCTTTGGATTTAGATGTCCTTACCGTCTCGTGAACCATTGAGGGATCTGGGAAAAGTTATCCATCATCGCATTCCTCTGTTTCTCGAGGGCCTCCTCGAGAAATATTTTGATAGGATCTCCTGCTCCCTCATCTTTATTTCCTTCCGCCATGGGGGGTCATCGGGGTTGCAAGGTTGAACTCCTTATACCCTAGCTGCATTGGGGACATGAAAAGAAAAACAGAGAAATAGCAGACCCACTCTGATACCACTAATCCGGATTTATGTAGGAACGCAACATAATAGACATATAACCATAAGCACAAAGATGCAGCGGAAATAATGTTTCATTTTATTAATAAAATAGTATTTGCAATAAGCTTACAAACATAATGGAAAGAAGGGGCCCTGGTACGCGTATCTGCGAGAAGAGATGTAGCGTACACGGACCTCTAAGCGTGCTACATTGAGGCTCGCGAGGCCTATTATGGACATAATGGAAATAGATGAGCTAGGGTGCGCGGCGTATCACACGAAGAGATGTGGCGGCCCCAGGCCACAGGCTTGTGTTACAATATAGGCATGATCGAACAAACGGTAGAGCCTTGGTAGCGCTTATCTCTGAGAAGAGATGTATCGGCTCCCAGCCCCCTGAACTGTCTTACAATGAGGCTCGAGGACCTATTTATTGTTGAGAAACAATGTAGAATCCGAAACGTCCAAAACCCTAACCGTAGGAGATGAAGCGCCAAAACTGTGGGCCCCGTTTGGGTAAATTGGTGGTTCAACTTCCCGGGGACGTAACTTTGGCATCCGATCTCCGTTTGACGCGCTCAATAGCTCGTTAGAAAGATCTATTGGAGGAATTCAATTTTTGAACGAGCAACATCGGTCCATGGACCCATGTTGCTCTCCGTTTTCCCAAAAAGCGTCATTTAGGGCCTCAAAACGGCTCCGGAAGTTTAAGACCCAAAAAACTGCCAAAAATAGTAAGTTGTGCTGAAACTTACAAACTGAAATAACTGATGGTGGGGGTTCAAATGGACTTGATGGGTGGCCACCAATATCCACCTAGATTATTAATGCCCCAAAACGGCTCCGGGTGTGCAGGACCCAAAAACCTACTATAAATAGTAAGATGTGCTGAAGCTGAAAAACTGAAAGAATTGATGCTGCGGGTCCAAATGGAATAGGTGGGAGGCCACCGATATCCACCTGGATCATTCAGCCTCTTGGCTCGCTGCGCATTTTTCTTTTCTTTGACTTTGTCTTTGTCCCTTTCGGCTCTGTTTGTTTCCTTCTTCACTGTCACAGGGTAATGAAAATCTGTCATACATATGTAACTGTGCTTTTTATATCAAGCTAATTGATTCTCGACACAATAATAAAAATATGTTTTGATATGTACACTGTCGTCGTGTAACAACTATGTATCTGTAACAACGCCTTTTATATATAGCACAACTTCAGCTCTCGGCATAATAATAAAGGCCTGTTTAACATATAAAATTCCCTTTCGGGCCCACCATCCAAACTTTGTTTTGTGCTCCGATGCGATGAGTCTCCTCCGATGATTTCCAATTGCAATTACACCCTTTGCGATTGTTCTGATGCGATTGATCGCAATCGCAAACTTCATTGGTATGTTCCACTGCTCAGCTTTCGTGCCGATGCGATGGCCCTACACTGCATTCACTATATATATATATTTTCTCCAACGGAATGTAAAGACCCATGAATTCACTTTAGCGAATGCCCAACACGCACCTCATTTTCTATAAGTTTTGACTTTAGCACAATATATAAATATATCACCATGTATGCATATTCCCCGAGTCAAGCGTTATAAACATTACTATAAGGGGTCGATTCCATTTAATCAATATAATATCATATATCTGGGCCCACTTGCCACGCTTTACAATGCTATAAATTACTCCTTGACTTCTTCCGATTGCGATTGATTGCAATCGCAATTTTCATTTGAATGTATTGACATTCCAATGCTCCAATGCTCTGATTCTGATAATTCACTGTTCACTCAATTGTGTCGATGCAATGAGTCGCAATTGAATTCTTCCAATTGCGATTGGATCCTTTGCGATGGTTTCGATGCGATTAATCGCAATCGCAGCTTTCAATATTATGCTCCGATGTTCTTCTCTTATTCCGATCTGATGCGATGCGATTACTCCGATTATGATTAATCGCAATCACAACTTTTATTTGCATGTTCCGATATTCCTATGCTCCGATTCTCCGATGCGATTAGGCCGGAATTCAAACACATATTAATCATGATTTATAAACTCATCGGGTCCGGGCTTCAATCGCAATCGTAACTTTCTGTTCATATGATCCGCTGCCAACCTTTTCACCGATGCGATTGATGAGGGTCCTGCCATGTGGTACTTTTCTTTTGATTGAACCTTTGGTTCTTTAGATCTTGTGCTATATATATATATATATATATGCTTTGGTCCTTTGTATATATAGTGCAATATATGTAACGTGCTGCATATATATATGCTTCTGCTTCAGTTCTAATGTATCAGGTCTGGGCTTCAATCGCAATCGCAGCTTTCTGTTCATATGATCCACTGCCAACCTTTTCTCCGATGCAATTGATGAGGGTCCCACCATGTGGTACTTTTCTTTTGATAGAACCTTTGGTTCTTTAGATCTTGCGCTACATATATATATATATATATATATATATATATATATATATGCTTTGGTCCTTTGTATATAGAGTGCAATATATGTAATGTGCTGCATATATATATGCTTCCGCTTCAGTTCTAATGTATCCTCCAGCTTGGGTTGTGATTCTCGGAATTTTATGTGGGGTCCCACTTGCGTATTAACTTTGGTTTATATGCAAGCACTTACATAAGGTTTTCAGTTATCCACCTTATATATATATCCACATACCAACTTCATTATATAGGGTTCGACTTTATATATATATATCAATACATTATAGCCGATTTCAACAAATGTTAAGAACCATTATAAAGGAGTCTTTGGGCCCACCTTCGCCCATGTTGTATTAATGTATACTATGTCTTGAGCGTATCATTATAACTATATTTCACCATCGTATTCAATCATATTTGAAATCAAATTTCACGGTGCACAATATTCAAGCGTTCCACAATTACAAATTCCCATAGGTTAAAAGAGATGTCCCGAGCCCACGGAAATTATTTCATCTGCTGCTTAGGCTACCTCCTTTCCTTGTTTGATGCTACTCCTTTGCTTCCTTTGTTCACTTCTTTGCTTCCTCTGCTACTTATTTTTCTCTTCCTTTCTTCTATATCTTCTGCCTTAGTTTCTTTTTACTCCTTTCTCTGTCTCTGTCGTTGCTTCCGCTTTGCTACAACCCTATTGTTTGACTGTTACATTTAAACAGTCTTCTTCCACCTGTCTCCTTTGCACTTCTTGCTTCTCTCTGCTTATATTCTATCTCTGTTACTCTCTTTGCTGCCTTTGCTACTTGTCTTATTCTCTCTTTGCTACCTCTGCTTCTTGTCTATTTCTTTGTTGCCTCTGCTACTTCTTTTCTTTGTTGTTTTTTTAGGTGTTCCTCCTTTTCCATCTCCTTTGCCATCTATGAAAACATTTCCAACAGTATCCCCCTTTGGCATTGATGGAAACTCATCCACCAATAATCCAATGCTTTTTCCAAGTTTTCCTCTTCCTAGCTTCTTTTAGAAGACCCTTTCTACTATTTCTTGCTTTTCCTCCCCCTTTGACATCAATGGCAAAGGGTTGCACATTGCTCAGTGTAGATTCTGTCTTTGCATTTCCTCTCTCTGATTTGTCTTTAGACCACCTTCTTCTGAATTTTTACCCTACTTCTTCAGACTGGTGTACAAGACTTGTTGAGAGAACAATTTTAGGATTATTGATATTGAATGTACACTGCAAGTTGATACAATCCCAAAGCAATGACTCCTTTCACTTGTATAAAGCAGAAAGTGAGGATAATGACACTTCATAGAACACATTGTACTAGCTTTATCTAATCAGGGATGTATCACTGGATTAAACCTAAAATACTGAGAATGCTTCAAATATACTTTAGTCTCTATCTGATGTAGTGCGCCAATACATTTCTGTTGAGGAAGATTGTGGATGGAATATGTCTTCTTTTGCAATACTCATCTGTAGTACAACATTTGTTCAATTGTGATGAAGCTAATATGTCTTTTATAGCTATGGTTCACTTTTCTTTCCTGTTAGTGATGATTTGAGCTAGGATGTTGATAATAATATTACACTTAATAGCTGTAGGTCCTTGTTACCGATATGATCAATGAATCAACCAGAATTTTATCTAAGAGATCAAATGCTTTTACTGCTTGCATAATGTACTTTCAAAAAAAACCCTTGAGACTAGATACATTTAGTGTATTAGTCAGTCTCACTTATCAATCATGTACTTTCCTTTATGACATAAGGAGGTTATGTATGTCAATGATCAATCTCTCTTTAATGATCAACTTCTTTTCAATGGTTAAACATCAACAATTCCTTTCTGCTGAAGTATGCTTGTGATGAATCAATAACAGACTTTTGGACTTCAACTGTTATGTTAACACAACTATTCTGTCATGATTATCTTCAGCATAAACATCTTCAAGTTGATTGATTAACATCTCAGCAAACAGACTTCTTTAGCACTACTACTGACCTTTTCATGCTGAATGCAAATAACCCTGGGAATTTTACCTTGATGCATTCTTGTCATAGTCCTTTGATCCTGTGGACCTGTATCATACTGCTGCTTCCCTGATAATGCTTGGTAATCTATTGATAAGCATGCTTCTTGTACCTAAACACCAATTGATATTACTTTGATAAATCATGCAGAGATTTCACTTCAGCTTGGACATTAACCCATAATTGATACATCCTTCATAAATTATGTTATTGAGCTTTCCACTGTTCACACCAACAATCATCACACACCAACAATCATCAATATATTGAATCTGATCTTGGCTTTATTTACCATTCTTCTTTTTCTGTCATTCTGTTCCAAGGAAAGCCATTGCATGTTCCTTTCTAGGACTTCTCTAGAATCATTGTTGCTTTATATTCAATTCAATTGTTCTAACAGAAATATTTTCAGGAAGATATCTTCAATTAGTTTATTAGAAATCTTCATGGGTAGATTACTCAGAGATTTATCACTTACTTAGTTGTTCTTTTCCAAGGGAAATTTTCATAGATGGAAGAAGAAATGATACAATGATGAGAGGCTCTTTTCTTACTCATCCCTTTTTAAGGTGAATCATTGTTCGTACTAGCAGAATGTTGCACACTGTGATCATAACTTAATATGCTGATGTCTTCTTAACTGAAATGATCATGACTAATGTTTCCTCTCTACCACCATGGTTGCTTGCTACCTTCTCTTCTTTCATCAATCTTTCAGCTAAATAATCTTCTTCCTCTATAGTTCTTTGTTAGAGGAATTTTCTTTTTCCTTCATGATCTTATGGCCGTTCTCATTCTAAGGTGCTCTTCTTAGACTACTTTCATGGGGTCTATTTATGAACTTCTCTCCCCCTGGAATGTTGCTTCATATTTTTCACTGATTAGATATTTTCTTTGCTTCCTCGAGAAGCTCCCCCTGAGCCTATGATGGATTCATTATGTTATTGAGGTAACAGGCTCCCCCTTTCTCTTTTCTTTCCATAATCTATTGGGGTTCATCATAATGTCTGCACTCCTTTCCGATTCATAGTTTTGTTTGATTGGATTGGATTTTATCATCTGTCTGGAGTTCTTTAATATATATGGCAGTTTACAGTGTTTTTCTTTGTGACCACACTTAAGGCATACATAACATCTTATTTGACCAAGGTGCATTTGAGCTGATGTATAATATTTTATTCCTCTTCTTGAATACATTTTACAATCAACAATTTTATGTCCAAAATTAATGCATGCATAAAAATAGCCATAGAAATTATTTGTGTACCTGGTGGAAGATTGTCTTTTCCCTTTGCTTTCTTGAGGTTTTCTTCTTGTTTGCTGCATCTTTTGCTGGTTGGACTAGGTTTTCTTTGTATTACAACATGTTGCAATATGTCCTTGTTTGTGGTAGGTAAAACATGTGATATTTTTCATAGGAGGAAAGAACCTCCTTTGACATCTTCCAAATTTATTCAATTCATCTTCAGGAGCATATGAGCCTTTAGCAGTTGATTGTTTCCTCTTCTCATTCTCTGTCCTACCATGTTGCTACTTGATTCTATTTGTTTCTTCACAAATCCTATTCTTGCTGGCTTATATTTTTGTAGTAGTCTGTTGAGCTACTTCACTGTCCTTTACAGCTTTTAAAAAGATGATTTTCTTATTATCTTCTACCTTAGACTTACTGGTTTCTCCTTCATATCCTATCCCAGTCTTTATGAGAGGAGACCTTTGAGCATTAAGAATTTGGTCCAGTTGTTCAGAGCTTTTCATTTGAGGAGTATTCATTAATAATTCTCTTTGGGCTTTTTCTAATTTCTTTCTTAGGCTCGCTAATTCTTCTTCTAGTCTCTCACATTCCATATTTTTCTCTCTTATTTGTTGTAGCAGAGTGTCTTCTATTTTCCTTGCTTCTTCAAGCTGTGTCTTCAGGCCAATAATTTATTTCTTATCTTCATATTCTCTCTCATCATATATTTGCACCATTGTCTTAAGGTCTTTGTTTTCATTCTTTAGTCTTTCTATTTCAGTCAAGGTCGTGTCTTGTTTGGCCTTTTCTTCAGCTGCAATTTCTTCATGGTTCTTACTACCATTCACACTAGTAGGTACCTCATTTGATTGAATATTTTCCTTTTGACCTGAATTTTTCTTCTTATTAATTCTTTTCTCCTTCTTGACACTGCTGTCCTTAGTGTCTACTCCATGCATGAAATGCCATTTATCCCAGATTTGTTTTGCAGAGGTTAAATCCATTATCAACTCAAGGTCCTTGTTTTGAAGACTGTTATATATCACAGATTTTTCCTTGGCATTCCTCTATTGTTCATTCACTGTGGGGGAGTCTGTGTAGTAACCATCACAAACAAGCTTCCATACCTCAGGTTCATAAGTCAATAATCTTGTTTTAACCTTATCTCTCCATTCAGGAAAGTTTGTTGTATTTAGCACAGGTACATTTTGATAGTCCATGACTAAACCAGGTCTCCTTCAAGCTATTAGGCTTACACCAAAGGAACCTGCTCTGATACCAATTGTTGAACCCTTAG
The DNA here is from genome assembly GCA_034641835.2 of Pinus albicaulis. NCBI lineage: Eukaryota > Viridiplantae > Streptophyta > Pinopsida > Pinales > Pinaceae > Pinus > Pinus albicaulis. Next base: position 378,925,231 of record CM076572.1, read on the forward strand.
TTAAACTGAGAGGGGGGGGGGTGAATCAGTTTAACACATTCATGGAATTTTAAAACTTTTTCATTAACACTTTTTTACACCTTCATTTCATGTTTAACTTAACATGTGAGTAATCTTAGAATGTGAGCAGCAATCATTCATATAATGTAACAATAGACTTAATATGAGAGTAGCAAGTATTAAGCAAATTATATAAACCAAATCAACACATAAACATCATGCACATAGACACCAGATATAAGTGGAAACCCATAAAGGGAGAAAACCACATCTTATTATTGTTGTGATGCAAAGGCAAGCTCCAACTCCCTCTAACCACTGATTTTCTGTAGGCACCAACCTACAGGAGGCTCCTACCTCAATTCGGCAAGCTACAAGTTGCAAGGAAGCTCCAACTCCCATTAATTTTATGTAGGCACCAACCTACAGGAGGTTCCAACCTCAGTCAGCTACAACTGACATTTTATCAAGCTACAACTTGATGTGGAAGAACCAACTCCCATCTATTTTCTACAAGCACCAACCTACAGGAGGCTCCAACCTCAGTCAGCTACAACTAACATCTATCAAGCTACAACTTGATAGGGAAGCTCCAACTTCCTTACTCTTTCAAAAGAAAAACATTTGCTAATTTACCTTGGATATCAGCTCTGTTCTGTACCTTCTCTTCTGCTATTCATCAGTCCTCATATCAACCCTGCATCCTCTCTGCTCAGCCCCTCCTTCTTCTTGTCTTTTCTCCGCAATTATTCATACTCTGAATTCTCTATATTCACACTCTCTGGCCTCTTAAAGTTTTCTTATTTCCTTCAACTCTCTTCAATTCTGCTGCACACTCTCTTCTTCTCTCACTCTATTTTCGCTACCTTATCCCCTTGGATATTATCCTATTTTATACAAACTAGCTTCATGGCTGTTTGTATTCTACTGGGAATTCGAAATGGGCTGCCATGTATCTATGCCTTCTTCCTCCTAAACTCTTTTATCCACTCATTCAGAAAATATAACTGTAGGTACCAATTTAACATTTCAGTGGGATATTTATTTTTCCTTTGGATACTTGACTTTGCATCACAAAAAATATAAAAAAAAATCATTTACATTCAATTACTATGAAAACTCTAGCTCACTCATTCAGCCTCTTGGCTCGCTGCGCATTTTTCTTTTCTTTGACTGTGTCTTTGTCCCTTTCGAATCTATTTGTTTCCTTATTCACTGCCATAGGGTAACAACCATCTGTCATACATATGTAATTGTGCTTTTGATATCAAGCTAATTGATTCTTGGCACAATAATAAAAATACGTTTTGATATGTGCACTGTTGTGGTGTAACAACTATGTATCTGTAACAACGCCTTTTATATATAGCACAACTTCAACTCTCGGCATAATAGTAAAAGCCTATTTAACATATAAAATTCCCTTTCGAGCACACCATCCGAACTTTGTTTTGTGCTCCAATGCGATGAGCCTCCTCTGATGATTTCCGATTGTGATTACACCCTTTGCGATTGTTCTGATGCGATTGATCGCAATCGTAAACTTCATTGGTATGTTCCACTACTCAGCCTTTGTGCCTAAGCGATGGCCCTACACTACATTGATATATATATATATATATATATATATATATATATATATGTTCTCCAACGGAATGTAAAGACCCATGAATTCACTTTAGTGAATGCCCAGCACGTACCTCATTTTCTATAAGTTTCGACTTTAGCACAATATATAAATACATCACCATGTATGCATATTCCCTGAGTCAAGCATTATAAACATTAATATAAGGGGTCGATTCCATTTAATCAATAGAATATCATATATCTGGGCCCACTTGCCACACTCTCTGATGCTATACATTACTCCTCGACTTCTTCCAATTGCGATTGATCACAATCGCAATTTCCATTTGAATGTATCGACATTCCAATGCTCCAATGCTCCGATTCCGATGATTCAATATTCACTCAATTGTGCTGATGCGATGAGTCACAATTGAATTCTTCCGATTGCGATTGAATCCCTTGCGATGATTGCGATGCGATTAATCACAATCGCAGCTTTCAATATTATGCTCTGATGTTCTTCCCTTACTCCGATCTGATGCAATACGATTACTCCGATTGCAATTAATCGCAATCGCAACTTTTAGTTGCATGTTCCGATATTCCTATGCTCCAATTCTCCGATGCGATTAGGCCGGAATTTAAACACATATTAATCATGATTTATAAACTCATCTAGTCGAGGCTTCAATCGCAATCACAACTTTTTGTTCATATGATCTGTTGCCAACCTTTTTTCCGATGAAATTGATGAGGGTCCCACCATGTGGTACTTTTCTTTTGATAGAACCTTTGGTTGTTTAGATATCGGGCTACATATATATATATATATATATATATATATATATATATATATATATATATATATGCTTCATAATTCTAATGTATCCTCTGACTTGGGTTGTGATTCTCGTAATTTTATGTAGGGTCCCTTTGCGTAACAACTTTGGTTTATATGCAAGCACTACCTAAGGTTTTCGGCTATCACATATATATATATCCATACCGAATTCTGATATATAGGGTTCGGCTTTATATATATATATATATATATATATATATATATATATATATATATATATATATATATATACATTATAGCCGATTTCAACAAACGTTAAGAACCATTATAACGAAGTCTTTGGGCCCACCTTCATCCATGTTGTATTAATGTATATTATGTCTTGAGTGTATCATTATAACTGTATTTCACCATCGTATTCAATCATCTTTGAAATGAAATTTCATGGCACACAATATTCAAGTGTTCCACAATTACAAATGCCCATAGGTTAAAAGAGATGTCCCGGGCCCATGGAAATTGTTTCATCTGTTGCCTAGGCTACCTCCTTTCCTTGTCTGATGTTGATCCTTTGCTTCCTTTGTTCGATTCTTTTCTACCTCTGCTACTTATTTGTCTCTTCCTTTCTACTATATATGTTGCCTTAGTTTCTTTGTGCTTCTTTCTCCATCTTTGCCGTTGCTTCCGCTCTACTGCAACCCTACTATTTTACTGTTACATTTCAACAGTCTTCTTCCGCCTATCTCCTTTGTGCTTCTTGCTTCTCTCTACTTCTTTTATATCTCTGTTACTCTCTTTGCTACCTATGCTTCTTGTCTTATGCTCTCTCTGCTACCTCTGCTTCTTATATGTTTCTTTGCTGCTTCTGCTACTTCTTTTCTTTGTTGTTGTTTCAGGTGTTCCTCCTTTGCCATCTCCTTTGCCATTAATGACAAAATTTCCAACATCTCCAGCCCAGTCTGCATCAACAAAACCACGAATCTCCAACACTCTTTCCAATCCTATTCTTCCCTGTAAGCACAATCCATAATCACTAGTGCCACACAAATATCTAAAAAACCCACTTCACTACTACCCAATGCTCGTTCCCTGGGTTTGACATAAACCTGCTCAATACTCCCACTGCATGTGCAATGGCTGGTCTAGTACAAACCATTACATACGTCAGGCTACCCATTGCACTTGCATATGGAACACAGGACATATCCTCCTCTTCCTCCTCTTCTTCTTGTGTCTTGGGACACTGTTTAGCAGACAACTTTACACATATAGGAATTAGAACATTCACCGGTTCACTATCCTACATATTGAACCTCTATAATATAGTCTTTACATACTTCCTCTGATTTAACCAAAGCTTCCTCTTTGCCTGATCTCTCTTAATTTCCATGCCCAAAATATATTTTGTAGCACCAATATCCTTCATGTCGAATTTGGAGAACAGTTGGGTCTTCAAATCTTGGATAATTTCTTTGTCATTTCCAATCAACAACATATCGTCCACATACAAGACCAAACAAATAACACGGTCACCAATTAATTTAAAATAAACATAATGATCCTCCTTGCCTCTGGTGAAGCAAAGTCCTCGTATATATGTATCAAATTTATGATACCACATCCTTGGTGACTATTTTAACCCATACAAAGACTTCTTTAACCTGCATGCCCGTTCTTTCTTACCCTTCACTACAAAGCCTTTAGGTTGCTTCATGTAGATCTCCTTGTCGAGATCCCTATGAAGAAATTATGTCTTCACATACATTTTTTCCACCTCAAAATCAAATGCAGCAACAACAAATAAAACAATCTAATAGAAGTAAATTTGGCAACAAGAGAAAAAATATCACCATCTTCATGTTTAACAACACCTTTCAAATCTCTAAACACCACATCTCGGCTGTACACAACCTTCCTTGTTTCCAGGTTCCAAATCTTGTAACCCTTTAAACCATCCTTATACCCAATAAAGATGCACCTTTTATATTTATTATCCAACTTGGTCCTTTTCTCCTTTGGAACATGTACATATGAATCACATCAAAATACCCTCAAATGTGAAAGATAGGGTTTCTTACTAGTCCATACCTCATGTGGAGTCTTATCCTCCAACGTTGATGAAGGTGATTGTTAACCAAGTAACATGCAGTCTCCACTCCCTCTGCCCAGAATTCTTGTCCTAACCCAGTACCACTAATCATGCTTCTTTCCTTTTCCATCAGCATTCTGTTCATTCTTTCTACAACTCCATTTTGCTGAGGTGTGTATGGAGTAGTCTTCTTCCGTGTTATACCACACTTCTTAAAAAACTCTTCAAATTCCTTCTTGCATAACTCCCCACCATTATCTGTCCTCAACACCTTTATCTTCTTCTCTGTCTGGTTTTCCACCATAGCCTTAAATTCTTTAAATATGTCAAAGAGTTCAGATTTCTTCCTCAAGAAATATATCCATGTATTCCTTGAGAATTCATCTATGAATGAAACATAGTACGCATACTTACCTAGTGATGGAACCGACATAGGTCCAAACACATCACTGCGCACAAGCTCTAATATCTTGTTCACCCTATTATCACCAGAAGGAAAACTCACTCGATTCTACTTCCCATATACACAATTTTCACGGAAATCAAAATCTGGAGAGCTATTAGATATAACTTCTACCATACCATTTCCATGGTTCAATCCATATAGTATCTGAAGGCCCTTCTCTCCAATATGTCCAATCCTTTGATGCCATAACATGGTATTTTCTCCAGATACTACTATGCTTTCCGCTCCACTTTCGGGATCCATAGAACTGTTGCACCCATTAATAAAAATGCTTCCCTGAAGCTTGTACAGAGTTCCAATCCGAACTCCCCACATTAATTCTAGTGCTCCCCGAACCATCTTATGGGTATCTTTCTCAAACACTATTTTTACACCTGCATCATCCATCTTGCTTACAGAAATTAGATTTATGGCCAATGCAGGAATGTGTAGAACACCAGGAAGTGTTGTAATCCTTCCACCTTACAGCTTCAGCTTGAAATTTCCATGTCCGATGATTATGGCCTTCCTATCATCACCTAAGAAGACATCACCACCATCATATTTCTTATACTTGCAGAACCACTCCCTATGGGGAGTGAAGTGAAAAGATGCACCTGATTCAATCAAACATGGCTCATGATCTACATGTGTATTTGAAGAAGAAGCCAAATACACACCCCCACCTTCATCTGAGGTGGTTTTTACCTCTAAAGAAGGAGAATCATCATATCCCTTTCCTTTCTCAGGAGCTTTAGATCTGTAGTCATTTTTGTAGTGCCATTCCTTTCTGCATTTCCAACACACTTTTAAAAACTTTCCAGGAGAGATAGATCTCTCTCTAGATTTAGATCTCCCACTCAAAACCTTAATATTTTCTCTATTTTGGGACCTTCCTTGTACATATAAGGCATCTCCATTCTGACCCTCCATATTTCTCCATCTAATTTCCTCCGACAGCAAGGTTGAGACAATGTCACCAAAATTCAGGGTAGTTGTATTGATACCTATTGTAATAACCAGACTGTCCCATGAATCTGGTAGAGAACAAAACAAACTGATGCAATTATATTCATCTGAGATTTTAATATCAACAGATGGTAGCTGGCTTACCATAGTATTGAAGGCATTCAGATAATCTGTCACCGAGTGTCCATCCTTCATCCTCAGGTTATACATATTTTTCTGCAGGAACAATTTATTCACTAGAGACTTAGATTGGTACGAAGTCCTTAGCTTGTCCCGCAAGGTCTTCACCATAGCTTCCCCAAATACATTAAAAAATACTAAATCTAAGACACACAACCGTATTTTTCTCTTTGCCTTCCAATCAAGCTTCTTCCAGTATTTATCTGACATTGTCGCTGGTTTAGTACCCAGATCTACCAAGATCCACAGATATTTATCCACCAAAAAATCCTCCATATTGAGCTTCCACAACTCAAAGCTCTGACCATTAAATTTCTCGATCTATAACTTCCCGCCACTCACCATCTTCTTTCACCACAATAATTGATCTCGCAGATCTCCCACTGAACAGGGTCTACCTCAGGCTTGAGAAAAAAACCCCTCAACAGTAAAGTCATCCCTTTGAAGTCAAAAAAACTCTTATACCAAATGTAGGTTTTAACCCTGTACAGAAATGATCTTCAAATGAATCTTAAAAATAGAAAATAAACAATAGTGAGAGCATAAAACATAAAATAGATATACACAGAGATTTTCACCTGGATCCCAAATCGGGATGACCAGCTTGATTTTTCATTATATTCCTTTTAGTGTTATAAAACATATATATACATGCTGAAGCATACATAAACCCCAATCCATTAACCCTAGATTAGAAAATAACTATAGTTCCCTTGATCGGATCTACAAAATAGCAGGGGCCAAAAACCATCATGCTCCAACACCATGTGCAAACCCATGCACAAAACCATGTGTGGGTCCGCCCATCGAAAAATAGGGTCCATTTTTTTTTTCTTGGGGCACTGCCCTGAACCCCGAATAGGGGTGGCTGCCACCCCCCCTGCTGTGGCTGGCGCAAAGTATGGGGGGGTTGTCGCCTCCCCTGTGACCCCCCACACATGACTAGTCATGGAAATAATATAGCACATACCCAACATGTTACATGCTACAAAATTCCAAGGAATGCTAGCATTATAGGTAATTTTTGGGAGTGGTAGTGTGTGCTAAGGAGTGGTATAGCATGCCAAGGAATACAGGGGATTCTAACTCATGCCACATAGTGCTAAGGCATTCTAATACGTGACAGGTGATATGGTGTAATATTCCAAAATAGTAAAAACAACAATATAGCACATAAAAGTGGAAAAAAATAGTAAATATAAATACATCAAGCATGAGCCAAACATAGATACATTGTATTAAGTGTATCAGCAACAAATGTATACAATATTTTGGAGAACCAACCCCTCAAGCTAGGCAGGAGAAGCCTCTAATGCGTAAAATCACCAAAACATGTAATAGAACTGCTACACAAAATACTGAAGCCAATACAACACAGTTTTAGTGGATAATATTGCAGATGGAAAAAATATATAAATGGATCTGATAATATAATGCTCATACAATGCTAGAAATGGAGATCTATTTTCCCCAACACCTTTCCTATATAACCTAGAAAGGGTTTCCGGAAATACACAAAAATACAAATGGTAATCTACAGCCCTAGGGCTCAAGAATCACTGCAAATAAAGTACATAGAAGGAGGTTTAAAGTGTGAAGAAATAAGTATAAATCCTCCAATGGACTCTTCAAGTGAAAGGCTGATCCATTCACTAAAAATAAAACACCCCAAATGAGGTACTGAAACCTCCCCTGCAATTTCCCTCTAAAATAACACAGTTAATGAATGAAACTGCATTGTAGGGGATGGTAGTAGCTTGGACTGGTGCCAAAATATAAAATTATGCCCAAGGAACTTCCTTTTTGTCCTCCCAATGGAAATAATTATTCCTCCACTGAAAACAATCTCAAAAATGTCCCAATCAAACCCTCCACTACTACACCCTGCAACTCAGCACAACTCTAAACAGACACTACATTGTAGAAGATAGTTGTAGCTTGGACTAATGCTAAAATTTGGAAATAATTATCAATGACCTCTCATCAATGGGCAATCGAAGTCCACCGACGATGAGGGTGGGATTCTCACTCGAGAACACCCTTGTGCTAAAAAACACTGCAGTATCCCTAAACAATTGAAGAGAGCAACACGTAATAACAAACCATAATCAAATAATAATCCAAAACATGCTCTCTATGGTTTCCATTCCCTTGGTTATATGCTTGGTGAGCTTCCTCACCTTGGGCCCCACTCATTAAAGCCAATACTTCCATGCAAGGAATCTCCCTCTAAAACTATGATGTCCCTCAGTGAATTTCCACTCCTTCCATACCAACGCTGTTGATTTGGTAAAACTTGACCCATTCCACATGCTTCATCCCTTATTCACACATAGGGGTGATTTATCCAGCTATTTTGATATCCTCCATTCAAATTTGGAGGGATTTATTCCTACTAAATATATTTATGGATCTCCCTACCCACTTATTCTTCTATTTAAAGGAAAAAAGAAAAAATTAATATTCCAATTAACTGCATGCTAATTTTGGAATATTACAGTTCTTCCCTCCCAAATGCTGCTTGTGCTCAAGAAACTGCAAGGGTAGAACTTAAGAGCCTCCTCAAATGATAAGTTCCTCCAATGAGCAAGATTCTCTCTCATCAATATGTCCCCAAGTTTCTCCTCCCAAGTGTATAAGTAAGCCTTTCGTGATAAATGAAAATGGTTCTCATCATGAAAAAGTGGGATATCCATGGAGGCAACTATATGTTGTCTAGAGGCCTTCTTAAGTCATGGAATTAGGATAATATTGGGAAAATTCATTCCCATTTGAAGCTCCCATCCCGAAGCTATCATCCATAAAAAATGAATCACCCTCCAGAATGGTAATTCATATAAAAACTCCTCCCAAATGCTCATGAGATGCATCTCCCAGGTGCTCAAGTTAACCAAATGGCACAGCCCATAAGGAAACAGGAGGTAAAATGTAGCAATCATTTTTTGCCCAATCTTCTCCCTGAAGTATGAAGCATAGGAAATGTGGGGAGTCTCATTCCCAATGGACACATCCAACCTATTTTGCATCCCTCCAATCATGCCGACAACAATGATATGAACATCATTAACATATTGGATCATAATAAAAGTTATACTATCTGCCACATGTAATACTGGAGAAGGAAAATGGTCCCTGAAGTGCAACCAGTGCAGTTTTACTCCTAACTACTTCAAAATATGGTATGATGAGTGGTTTCCCAACCACTTTCTTGTTGCCCCATTCCTCTCACATACTTGGAGAAGGTGTGTAATGTGTGGTTCCAATTGAACACATTCTAAAAAAGACATCATCTCCCCAAAATATCCTAGGGAGTGGTCATCACCATCACTGGTTATGGCCCGAAATGGACCATGATATCTATAAGAAAGAATTCCCCATTTTGGAGCAATTACCTATACATGGATGGAAAAGAAATACAAACACATAGTAAGTGAACCATGATGCACATAAACAAAATCCTTACCATATACCTTGAACAAGTTGGTGAAGTGGATCATAGATGGGTCTCTTCTCATTCCCAATGATAAATTAGGTGGTTTTTATAACTCTATCAAAGGGTTATGTCCCTCCTCAACCTCCAAACAATCCATGCATCTCCTCTTTGAAGCCTTCCCAAATGAATCCCTCCATGATAGTATGATATGATCCTATGAAATCAATATGTATGGAGAGAAAACCCTCATATGCTACATGTAGTAGCTTCTCCTTGAGCTTAGAGGCTCCAGTAAAGAAGATCCTACTATGAAAATAGATGTCCCCATCTCTCATTGGATATCTCTCATCTGATAACTGGCCATCAAGTATCCCGCATAAAAAGAGATCCTTGGAGTATTCCACCAATAGCTGGGATCTCCAATAAGGATCTATACATAATAATAGCACTACTAATCTGCCATTAAAGCACCTGTCATGTCGTTGCCCCCTTCTTTGAAATCTCCTATTCCAAAGTCACATACCGAGATGTTGTTATCCTGCCTCTGCTGCTCCTCCTGTAGCTTCTCATTCTCAAGTAAAGGTTGAAGTTTTTGGAGGTTAGCCTTCAATGGGAAGCTATCACCCATCTAAAACTTTATGAGTTTTTCCAGTTTATGCATGAGTGACCACCAACCTATACCATATGTGGAATATTTATCCCTAAGTGGAAGCACTTTCTGAGTCTCCAAAGCCATGGAGTGGTATCCTTGTACCATGATGGTGCCATCCTCCATCCCTGCAACATCCTCTCTCAGCGCAAGATGTGGGGTGAGAGTGGGTAATTCTAATATTGGGAGAATGTCTCCCTCCTCCTTGAGCCCACATAAGACTCTCTGCGTTGTGCCAATTCCTCCCAAGGTTCTCACCCTTCCTGGATATATGAATGGTGCAACCTATTGTGATACATCTCTCATCAACTCCTCATATGGTGGTCTCCCTGGTGGAATGCATCCATTTAATGAGACATTAATGTCTATAGTAGACTGTGTATGTGAGTGGACTGATTTGTGCATAAACCTCCTAAAATGGATAGGGGTGTGTGCTCCTAATCACCTCATGTTGGCCATCCTTCCTATCTTTTCCTTCCATCTACAAGGTCTCACAATATATCAATGATGGCACATGCTGCTCCTGGATTGTGCCCTGGTCTCCACATGTTGGATCCTTTGGAAATCCTTGCAAAGATACAAGGACTCCTCTGATTGGAGAAATTGTTCCATTTCCATCTCCAGGTGGTAATATATCTCCTCCTGGTGTGACAACGTTATTACCTCTTTCCTTCTCTTCCTCTTCATCATTATTGGAAGATACATCATAATCATCAAGAGGCCCTTCGTCTTGATCCTTTTTTGAAAAAGGAATATCCATGTCTTCCTTGTGAGAAGAGAGCTCTTCCTGAAGTGGGTATCTTGCATTTGGAAAGGTATTCTACAAGTTTCTAACCCCCTCAATAGCATTCAGGAATGGAGTTGGGTTTATGAATCCTTCCAACTCATGCAAAGGGTTTGACTGTTTGGGCTTGGCTAGCTCAACCAAGGATGTTTCAGAATGTTTTATATAAAACCTTTTCACTAACCTCCTAGTGAACCTTGCATAAGTAGCTACATTTTCATGAATCAATGAAGAAGAATTATAAAAATACCAATCATGAGCCTTACCTTCAAGATGCAGCACTGCTACTTTAATGGCTTCCTTTTCTGAAACTTGGTGTTGCTGAAAATAGGTGTCTAGCTCCTTCACCCAAGCCTTGGTTGTGCACTTAAGTGATCCATCAAAATTAGGAAGAAATAATCTACCCAAAGCATGATGCTTTCACCTCTTCCTTCTATTGTGATTTATAGGCCTTCTATTCTCATTGATTTGGCAAAACCCTTGGAAATTTAGAAGCTCCTTGAACCTCTAAGATTGAGATTCATATTCTTGCAGGTAGTCACCAAGAGTTTCCTCCTTTGGTGCATCTCCTTCCTCCTGATATCTCTTGCTATGAATGTAGGCATGGTAGGGTTTTGTGGATCTAATTGTGTGGCTGAATTCTCACACCCATAATATGAAGTACTATATCTTTCTTCATGTGCAAATTTTTTATATGAATCTTTATGTCTTTCCCTCCTGATTTCCTTGATTTATCTGTTAATATCATGCATAGTTTGGAGAAGAGGTTTTGAAAACTCATTTCCCTTTATTTCTCATGATATTGGAGTTTTTACTTTGTATCTTTTGTAAGCCTTATCCTTTCGATGAGAAGCTTCTTCTTCTTCTGATAACATAGATGTAATGCTTCATAGGCTAAGTGAAGATTATGCTTTGATACCACTATAATATTCCAAAATACGAAAAGAATAAATATAGCACATAAAAGTGGAAAGAAACACTAAATATCAATACATCAAGCATGAGCCAAACATATATCCATTATATTAAGTGTATCAACAACAAATTTATACAATATCTTGGAGAACCAACACCTCAAGCTAGGCAGGAGAAGCCTCCAATGCCTAAAAGCACCAAAACATGTAATACAACTGCTAAACATAATACTAAAGCTAATACAACGCAGTTTTAGTGGATAATACTATAGTTGGAAAACATATATAAATGGATCTGATAATACAATTCTCATACAATGCTAGAAATGGAGATCTATGCTCCCAACACCTTTCCTAGATAACCTAGAAAGGGTTTCCAGAAATACACAAAAATAAAAATGGTGATCTACAACCCTAGGACTGAAGAATCACTACAAATGAAGCACATAGAAGGATGAGGCTAAAAGAATAAGAACTAAGTAGAACTCCTCCAATGGAATCTTCAAGTGAAAGGCTGATCCCTTCACTAAAAATAAAACACCCCAAATGAGGTACTGAAAGCTCCCCTGCAACTGCCATATGAAATAACATAGTCAAGGAGTGAAAATGTGTTGAAGGGGATGGTAGTAGCTTGGCTTGGTGCGAAAATATGAAATGATGCCCAAGGACCTTCCTTGCTGGCCTCCCAATTGAAAGAATGCTTCCTCCACTGAAAACAAGCTAAGAAATGGCCCAATTAAGCCCTCCACTACTACACCCTACAACTCAGCATAAATCTAAACATAAAATGCGTTGTAGAAGAAATATCTATCTTGGCCTAATGCTAGAATGTGGAAATAATTCTCAATGACCTCTCCTGAGTGGGCACTCGAAGTCCCCTGAGGATGAGGGTGGGATTCCTACTCGAGAACACCCTTGTGCTAAACATCATTGCAGTATCCACTAAAAAAATGAAGAGAGAAACAAGTCATAACATACCATAATCAAAATAATAATCCAACAAACTGCTCTCTATGATTTCCATTCCCTTCATTTTATGCTTTGTGAGCTTCCTCACCTTGGGCCCCACTCATTAAAGCCACTACTTCCATGCAAGGAATCTCCCTCCAAAACTGTGTTGTCCCTTAATGAATGTCCACTCCTTCCATACCAGCATTGTTGATTTGGTCAAAGTTGACCCATTCCACATGCATCATCCATTATTCACACATAGGGGTGCTTTATCCAGCTATTTTTATGTCCTCCATTCATATTTGGAGTGATTTATTCCTACTAAACAGATTTATGGGTCTCCCTACCCACTTATTATTCTATCTAAAGGACAAAAGAAAAAATTAATATTCAAATTAGTTGCACGCTAATTTTGGAATATTACATATGGTATGTCAAGGTATCAACTATATTTCTTAGTTTTTTTACTTCCACAGTTGGATCTGAGCCTTGTATTGGTTACTTGTTAAGTGGGATGAGTTGACATTAGACATGAGTAGCCTAAGATGAGTTACAGTGTTAGGTCCCTATATTACTTGTGTAGTCCCTTATTGTTGTTAGTGTAGCCCCCTTATTTTTATTTTTGTACCCCTTTAGTCCCCATATTGTTATTAGTGTGCCCCATAAAACCCCACTATTTTTATTGTTGTTCCCCTACATTATTATTATTAAGTCGGCTAGGATTATATTGTGACCCCATGGACTCCAATATATAGAAATGAGGTTTTTTTCATTTGAATCATCCAAAAATTGTTAATTTATGTAATGTAAAGGAGGTTTCCCTGTTGAAGTGGATGATTTATAAGGCGTTGATCTCTCTTTTCTTCTAGTTTTGGAGCTGGTTCCATAAAATTTGGTATCAGAGCTTTGGATTCTAGGGTTTCACTGCTTCAAATAGGTCATCATGGCATTTTTGATATAATTTGTTTTCTACGAGTTTCAAAAGCTAATAAAACCCATTTTTGAAGATATCATGATGAAGGTCATGTAAACATTTAAGGTCTTGGTTCACAATATTTTCAGAGATATGATCTGTGGAAGTTAGGGTTTTCACAAGCTCTCGAATTTCATCTAAAAAAGGTGACATTGGGAAAATCATCATAACTCTCTCTCTCTGAGCATCGGATTGGAATTCTATAATAGTTGGAAGAAATTAAATGGACTTTAGTTTACTGTGTATCAATTTCATAGCCAAAGGAGTAAATAGTGATACGTGTCACGCCATACACGTTTTCTATACTGAACCAATCCATAATTACAACATTGCGGGAGATTAGGAATAACGTTGCTTTGAATAATCCAAATAAGGTTAGACCCATGGAATTGGAAAGAAGATTCAGAGGGTTACTAAAGTACCAAAGATGAAATCTCGAGGATCCAAAATTCCAGAGATATATCAGTTTCAATATCGAGCTCCTCAAAAGAAAGAAAAAGGTGTTTATTTTTTTCCAAATTGCATAAGTCTTATTTCAAAATCATATTGAAGTGATTCCAAGAGAATATTGAAGCATAGATATTAGTGTTGGGTTCTAAAATGGACCTTAAAAAGAATTCAACACCCGTTAAGCCCTTAGAAGGCTCTACTATGACTCATGAAGTAGAAGAAGTGCAACAAGGTATATCAAAATTACAAGACCAAGTGCACTAAATTTCACTCTCGCAAACAGCAACAAAAATTGAAATGGAAGTTTTGAAGAAAGGCATGGAAGCTAAGATGGATGGTTGAAGAAAGGCATGGAAGCTAATATGGATGGTTTGAAGAAAGGCATGGAAGATAAGATTGATGGTTTGAAGAATGGCATGAAATCTAATATGGATGATAAATTAGTGGAAGATCACATCAAGCATCAACAACAAGTTCTCCAACTCTCAAAGTATAACCTAAATTTGGTGCATAATCAAATGAAACAACAAGAATATCAACATCAAAATGAAATAAGTTATGAAATAGTAACCAAAACAAGAACTCAAAAAATACGAATTTGATCAATTTTAGAGTATCTCAGCAAGTGGAAGAACATACATGTTGAATATTTCACTTGGGAGGATGATAATTTTATACAGAAGCATCAAGAAATAATCAAGAATGGAGGACAACATTTGTTTGAAGGAGAGGGGCATGTTAGGTCCCTATATTACTAGTGTAGTCCCTTATTTTTGTTAGTGTAGCCCCATTATTGTTATTGTTGTACCCCTATATTCCTCGTATTGTTATTATTATGCCCTATAAAACCCCACTATTGTTATTTTTTTTACCTTACATTATTATTCTTAGGTCGGCTAGGATTAGATTGTGACCCCATGGAATCTTATATATAGAAATGAGGATTTTTAATTTGAATCATTCAAGAATTTTCCATTTATGTAATGTAAAGGAGGTTTCCACCTCGAAGGGTATTATTTATAAGGCATTGATCTCTCTTTTATTCTAGTTTTGGAGCTGGTTTCATAACATACAGGTAACTCTTAGGTGAACGAGGCATATGTTGAATTTCCATGACACCTGAGAATCTGGGTTTGCTCTTAGAAGCTTTTATGCACTGTAATATTCCCAAATTTTCACATTACATTTGGAATATTAGAGTCCTTTATTTTCTTAATGAATTAAGTAAATAAAATGGTGGAGGGACCCTTTGTGTGTGTGAATGTGGATTAATCTAGAATAGATCTACAAAAAGGGGTAGTTGAGAAAGTACTAATTGAATGAGGTTGGAGATCCTGTCTCATTTAATGAGAAGATCATGGACAGTTGATTCAGTCAACTAAGATATTGAAGATGTCAAACAAAGGGTCATTGAGCATTAATGATCAAGTGGTGGAGGATCATGTGCAAATGAAGCACACATGATGGAAGAGGTGTGGATTACACCTAAACTGTTTGGTTGATTTGTTCAAATAGCATTGTCCCACTTGGAGGATCTTGTCCACATGAGGCAGCGCAATTGAGATTAGGGCCAAGGCTTGGGGTGGCTCAATCATTATAAAGGAGATGAAGGAAAAGGAAAAAGGCATCTTGGATTATTTTGATGTATGATCTTTTAGATCTGGAATTGTCAAGTGACATTCCACTGTAATCTTTGGCTATTTAGTAGAGATTGCAGGTGTTGTTTAACACAGGGTGTTCCCGAGTGGGAATCCATCCTCTTTATTTCAGTGATCTATAAGGAAATGGTTTGTGCTTCATCATACATTAGGATTTAAGTGCCATTTCCATTTCCTACTTTCTGCAGAACATTCATATTCAGAAAACTACGTTTTTCTGAAGATCAGTTTGGAAGGTGGAATTTGTCTTCAGTACTTCAGATGGAGAACAAGGTGAGGGATTATTCCCATCACTTGGGCTTATATTACAGCACTCCCAAAGCCACATTGCAGATCTGGCATCAGGCCAAAATTTATTGACCTCCTAGCAGTATTATTCTCTCCAAGAATAATGTTGTCCATATTGCAGATCTGAAAGGAGGAAGGAAGTTGCTAGTATTTCAGCTAGAAATCTAGTGGAGGATAATTCCTTCACATTTCCATCAATCTTACCATCATCTTGGATCTTATTGCAGCATTTTTCAGCAGGAAGAAGGCCTCTCTTTCCCTCACAGTGCAGTTTTTAGAGGCAGTTGTGTTGCAGCAGCTGCAATCATCTTTTGGGGGATTGAGAAGCTAGATCTAGAGCTCCTAGCTCATAGATCTGAGGAAGGGATCAGCCCTTCAAGCATAGATCTTATATGAGATCATATTTCAGCCATATATTCTTTAGATCTAGCTTCAGATCTGTATTTCCCTGCAGATCAAGGATCAGACCCTGGGGAGGTGATTTTTCCAAAGTTGCAGATCTAGAAAATCCTTTCTGGGTTATCTTGGGAATCCATCACAGTGGCTAGATCTTGAATATTGGCATCATCAAAGCTCCAGTTTTGAGTAGATCTACATTTATCTTTTCATCCTGCAACTCCATGTTTCTATTCTTCTGAAGAGACAGTGCAATATTTACTGCAGAGCCTCAACAGTTACGCTGTACCTACTTCACACATGTTTTCTAGGTGATATTAGCTCATATTTTGGCTAGATCCACCTATATCTTGTACTTGTGTAACTGATTCATCTCCAATAGAATAAAATGGCTCAGCTCTTTTTGCATATTCTGATTTATGCTTAGATTTATCTTTTATCTTTTTGTAAGTTCTTATATTGTGTGAAGTATTGCTACATGTTCCCATTTTGGGATATTACAGTGGTATCATAGCATGATCTTTGGCTCAGCTTGTGGACACTTTATATTTTTACATTGAAATAAGAACAGATAGATGAGATCTATCATGGAGGATGTGAGATCTGTCACTCCTTTATTCAGATCCATTCAAGATCTCTTCAAGGAGGTCAATCAAATGAAGGAGGAAGAACAAAGAGAAGATCCAAGAAGAAGATCTGATGAGGAAAGCACTTGCTATCAGCAGAAAAGAAGACCGGAGAATCATAGTTCTCCTCATAGATACACTATTCCCACTTTCTTTGAAGAAGGTGAGAGGTATAGAAGTGAAGAAAGACATGAACCTAAGACTCATGAGACTCTCAGTCTATATCTTGAAGAGTACAAAGCACAATCTAGAGCTTTCAAGGAGAAGCTAACTCTCAAACAATTCTTCCAGATTATAGAAGAAAGAGGATCCTATAGCAGTAATAGAAGGAAGAGGCATAATAGATTCTATTTGCCTTCATTTGATGGATCTTCCTCAAGCAATGTCAAGGCTTAGAGGAGGGTGTTAGATTCATTTTTCAAGCTACACATCGTGGCTAAAGAGGAGGCTATTCAAATTGTAGCACTTCATCTCTTAGATGAAGTAGAAGATTGGTGGTTTGGGAACCTAGAGCATGCAAAGGTGACCAAGTACTCAACTTTCTTTCACAACTTGAGAAATAAGTTTGATGTGGAGAAGACAGGGTTGTGCTACAAAGGGGAATCTCCCAAGGAAACCAAGGAGAATGTCAATCTTGTCACTCTGGAAAAGAGGTCACTATTTTCACCACCTGCTACAGAAGTACTTATATCTGGAGAAGAGACACTTGCATATTTGCAAGATAGTATTGAGCTCTTGACTTATGGAGTCCCCTGCATGGATCAGGAGGTGCATGAGGAAGAGGAGGAGGATACCAGTGTTGTTACACTTGAAGAAAAGAGGCCATTTCTCTTACCAGTAGTTGGAGACATTATTTTCCCAGTTGGAGGAACTCTTGTGTTATATCAAGAGGTTCCCACATATCAGTTGATCCAAGGTATGCATAAAATATCTGCGCATATTGTTTCAAGATCAATGCATGGCAAAGGATTAGAACAAAATGTTTATTTGAAGCAAAAACATATCACAGTGCAGAGGACCCTTGATCTAATCAAGGAGGAGACTGAAAACTATCCCTGCTCAACATTGTTGAGCAACATTCAACCCCTTGAGTTGAGATGTAGAGTTTTAGGAAATGGGATTAGCATTATCCTATGTGTAGTGACTAATTGTGTTGAGACAGTGCATGTATCACCCTGCAGATCTACAACGTTGTCACTTGGTAGATGTGACAAAGAAAGGGCTTCATCATTCTTGGAGCATTCTGGAGGTAGCTTCACTCATGAAGCAATGGAAGAAAAGGTGACGAATGGTAGACATCTTGGAATGAGAAACCTTTTCTCCTTCCTAGATGACCCTTTCTCAATGGGCCTCTCACTGCTCAAAGAGAAACTTCTACTTGCATTAAATCCAAAACTTCTTTGGTTTTGGAGGGCCTTTGATGGAGAAAGAATATCATTAATAGATCTCATTAGAGATTCATCTCAAAATTTCATGAAATGCAAAAGTCTTCAATAGTTTGGGAAGGATGGCATTCTACAAAAGGAGGATGCCATGATTATGCAGTACCTCACTCATCATCCCCATGGAAGTGAATGGGTAAGGATGATAAGAAAAGGGTTGCAAAGCCACTTGCAGATTTGTATGGGCCAACATGCTTGGTTACATTGGTTGTCATTGGAAGATTTATGTCACTCTCCAAAGCCACCTATTTTTCTGATCCATTCCATGAACAACTTGTATGAAATGAAGAAGGAGACATGGCTACACTGGCTGCTCTTGTGTGAGTATGGATACCATCTAATAGCTCATCATTTTCTAAATCATGCCTTGTCTTTCAATGATAATTTGCAGCAAGGAAAGGCGTGTTCATCTTGGTCTCACTTGAGAGAATTTGGCCACCACATGGCATCTCCTATGTCTATGTGTTTTGTATTGAGTAAATATTGGCATAATGATCTCATGTTGTGCATTAATGATGTTCCTTTGTATTGGGATAATGTGACATCTCCTATGTCCATTAGTATGCTTTTCTTTCATGATGCACATGTGGAGGAGAGGAAGCAACACGATCTCTTGTTGCTTGGATTTATTTTGGGGGAGTTTGGCTTGTCCATCTTACATGGAGGAGATGGAGGATGGCAGCAAAGGGCCTTACTCTGGTGGTTATTTTTAGGAGAATATGGTTTGACATATTTCTCTACCCATATTACTTCTTCCCTTCTTCTTCTGCATAACCTTGGAATGATGGAGTTTGGGTCCAACAAGGCCAACAAGGCTAAGTAAGGGAGCATATCAATGCTCAATCTAGTTCATGAAAAATGGGATGAAGGAGTGGATTGTATGATGGAGCTTTTAATTCATGGAAAGAGCTACTATATATTATTTTTCTCATGTATTGTTGATAATGTTGGACATCATATGGTTTTCACTTGGTGCTCCATGATGGAAGGACGACATCTAACCAAATAGTTGGAGGTCATTATTTATGTTTTTGAAAGACAAATTTGGAACCAAACATACATAACCTATTGCAGCAAATGGAAGAAGCCTTCCTTATATGGATTCCATATGGAGGGGAATAGATGGCCTTGCATCTACTTTTGGAGTTGCTTGAGTACAAGCAACATTTTTCCGGGGGAGACTGTAATATTCCCAAATTTTCACATTACATTTGGAATATTAGAGTCCTTGATTTTCATAGTGAATTAATTAAATAAAAGGGTGGATGGACCCACAATCCTCAATAAGAATTAAATATCCACTTTGTGTGTGTGAATGTGGATTAATCTAGAATAGATCTGCAAAAAGGGGTAGTTGAGCAACTCATAATGTGAATGAGATTGGAGATCCTGTCTCATTTAATGAGAAGATCATGGAGGGTTGATTCAGTCAAATAAGATCTTGAATATGTCAAAAAAATGGTCATTGAGCATTAATGATAAAGTGGTGGAGGATCATGTGCAAATGAAGCACACATGATGGAAGAGTGTGCATTGCACCTAGACTGTTTGGTTGATTTAGTCAAACAATGTTGTCCCACTTGGAGGATCTTCTCCACATGAGGCAATGCAGTTGAGATTAGGGCCAAGGCTTGGGGTGGCTCAATAATTATAAAGGAGATGAAGGAAAAGGAAAAATTCATCTTGGATTTTATGTATGATATTTTAGATTTGGAATTGTCAAGTGACATTCCACTGCAATCTTGGGCTATTTAGTAGAGATTGCAGGTGTTGTTTAGCACAGGGTGTTCCTGGGTAGGAATCCCTCCTCTTTCTTTCATTGATCTCTAAGGAAGAGGTTTTTACTTCATTATACATCAGGCTTTAAGCACCATTTCCAT
Source organism: Pinus albicaulis (assembly GCA_034641835.2). Classification (NCBI taxonomy): domain Eukaryota; kingdom Viridiplantae; phylum Streptophyta; class Pinopsida; order Pinales; family Pinaceae; genus Pinus; species Pinus albicaulis. The sequence goes on from CM076572.1 coordinate 378,945,732, forward strand.
TTCCTACTTTATGCAGAACATTCATATTCAAAAAACTGTGTTTTTCTGAAGATCAATTTGGAAGGTGGAAGTTGTCTTCAGTACTTCAGCTAGAGAACAAGGTGAGGGATTATTCCCATCACTTGGGATTATATTGTGACACTCCTAGAGCCATATTTAAGATCTATCATTACGCCAAAAATTATTGACCTCCTAGCAACGGTATTCTCTCCAAGAATAACGCTGTCCATATTGAAAATCTGAAAGGAGGAAGGAATTTGCTAGTATTTCAGCTAGCAATCCAGTGGAGGATCATTCCTTCACATTTTCATCAATATTACCATTAGCCTGGATCTTATTGCAGCATTTTTCAGCAGGAAGAAGGCCTCTCTTTCCCTCACAGTGCAGTTTTTAGAGGCAGTTGTGTTGTAGCAGCTGCAATCATATTTTGGAGGATTGAGAAGCTAGATCTAGAGCTCCTAGCTCATAGATATGAGGAAGGGATCAGCCCTTCAAGCATAAATATGATCTGAGATCATATTTCAGCCATCTATTCTTCAGATCTAGCTTCAGATCTATATTTCCCAACAGATCAAGGATCAAACCCTGGGGAGGTGATTTTTCCAAAGTTGCAGATCTGGAAAATCCTTTCTGGGTTATCTTGGTAATCCATCACAGTGGCCAGATCTTGAATCTTGGCATCATCAAAGCTCTTGTTTTGAGTATATCTTCATTTCTCTTTTCAACTTGCAACTCCGTGTTTCTATTCTGCTGAAGAGATAGTGCAGTATTTGCTGTAGAGCCTCAACAGTTACACTGTACCTGCTTCACACATGTTTTCTAGGTGATGTTAGCTCATATTTTTGGCTAGATCCACCTATATCTTGTACTTGTGTAACTGATTCATCTCTAATATAAGAAAATGGCTCAGCTCTTTCTGCATACTCTGATTTGTACTTATATTTATTGTTTATCTTGCTGTAAGTTCTTATATTGTGTGAAGTATTGCTGCATGTTCCCATTTTGGGATATTACATGCACATACACTCATGTGACACAACACATCTATTTTGCACAACGAAATCTACAGACAGCATAGAATCAACTAGTGCACATGAAAATTTTTAAATTTTTCAGATAGTTCTTCATTAAATTAAAAACTATAATAGAATTGAATAGAGCTCTTGTACTAGGTATCATTGCCCTTTGCAATCACACTAATATAAGAAATACAACTAGGGATTGCTATTAATCACTTGAAAACCAATCTACCTTGAACAACACAAAACTTGAACCACTTTTGGATGGCAAACACACATAGCCTTTTCCGTCCACATGTCCTAAACACATCTGGCAGGTCCTCTTGCCTTCCATTATGCAACTCCTTGATCTACATCTATCAATAAAATTAACTCCTTTACGTTAATGAATTCGGCTCAAAAAATGTTTCCCTCTATCTACCTCTTTTTTACTTTAAGGTTTGCAACACTTAGGGTTTTTGATTAGTTGTTCATAACTCCCTCTGTGAAAAAATATTTGGTCTACCCACTTTTTCCATACTCCTACTCCAGGATGACAAGTCTAGAGCTATGGAGGTTTCCCTTCTTCTCACTGACTCAATCCTTAACAATACAGTGAACTAGGGCTAGTTGGCTAGCCAAATTGAATGCTACTTTATTCCTTCAAAGTCTGCACGTCCTTAGGCCCAATACACCTACCCTTCTACCAGTCTTGTTTTCCTTCACAAGTACAGGAATTAGGGCTCTTATTTCTGAGTCACCTAACAACCATCCAACTGTACTTGGACTGCTATCAATTTTACCAACCATAACCAATTCATTTACTAATCTAGGGCTCTTCAAATATACCAAATAATAGTGATTTGAGACCTCTCAAATCACTATTCTTGTGTACCAATTTCTTTGTTGTCCAATCTATGAACAAATATGAAAAAATCCTCTTATGATGCTTCTAAAAATTTGTAGATGACTGAACTACGGTCACAAATCATCCACTGATACTCCATTTACTAACTATTTATAGGTTTCTTTAGATCTCTATCCAAAATTCTATGGAAAATCCACCAAAATCAACTCCTCTTCATGTCAATCCATTACTCATATGACACATTTCTTCTGCTCAATATTCTACTCAAGTTCCAACTTCGTTTGGATTTTATATCTCTGCATATACTTCTAGAAACCGTCTTCCAAATCTATGGTATTGTTGAAGCCCCTAAAATCTTAGCTTCAAACATTGGGGAATACCACCCTGTCCGGACCTTAGTAAAACTCCTTTTTCGTTTGGGATAGTGGCTCTGAATGGATCATATGGAACCAGTTTCCCAATAAAATATGGGTTGATGATTGGTTGTTGAAATAAATCTGATAAATGTGGATAGGAATTGGGCTTTGAGGAGTCCATTTCTAGCCTAAGATAGGGAACTCAGAATTGAAACATATGGTATCAATGATATAGGCACTCATATAGAATGGAGGTATTATCTGGGTAGTTACAAACCTATTTTTCCCATATTATAGGATTTTTCTTGTCATTTTATCAGATAAAATGGTTGCCCAATCCATAATATAGGAATTAACAACAGCTTTAATTAGGGGTACTATCTCAATGGAAAATTTTTCAGAGTTGATAGTTCCAAATAATCTACACATCATAGCTACATCATAACAATAGGGAGATGCCAAAGATTCTACGGAATACATACCCGAAGATTCGTGCTTATGTTTTTTGGGAAAATTCCTCCAATCTCTAATGGGATCTGACTTCACTTCATTTTCTTTGGTGAAGTCTTCCAAAAAAAATTTATTGTAGATTTGTTGAGGGTCTGGTAAGTGATACATCTTTTTGATGTCTTCTGCTTTGATAGACCCGAACATCCTCCCATATGATGTAAATAATTCTCTGTCTATTATATTGATGCTTTCTATAACCCATCTTACCAAGTCATTATATGGTAGAAAATTTGCGCGAGCTGCTACTTTATGAAGATAGGAGTTTGCGAATTCCTTAAGAGTGCTTTCTGATCTTTTATCTTAATCTGCCTCCCACTCTTCTTCTAATATTATAGTTGGATCTTCTACTTCTACTAGATTATAAACTCCTTCCCATGAATTTTTTCCAAGACCCAGACAGGTTGTATCAGTTACTAACACCAATTTAGCTGGTTGCTCTTTCGGAATGACGAGGAGCTTCACTCTCTTGGATTTCTTAGACATTTTTATGACTCATAGGTTTTTCTCAGGTCTGCACAATGGAACAGATCAGAAAAATGATGGAAAAATTCTGTTAAGAATGAATACCAAACAGAGAGGAGCTAATGGAATTTAATCACAATAAAGATGATGGATTAAATAAATATTATTCCATTGAATATGAAATCCACGATGGACTTTAACCATGATTATCCATTAATGATTTCTTTGTATAATGTGATATTTTTAATTCCATTTTAAGTTGTCTCGTCGTACATTCATAACAGTCCTTTTAAATCATTCATACCATAACTTTTTAAGATTTTATGATCAATGATAATCGTATATCGTAGATCGGAAGTTTCAAATATCAGGTTTAAGTATTCCCATTTTAGACTTGCAATTTGCGACTATTGCTGAGTTGGCATGGATGGTGCGATGCCTTTTTAAATCATATAAAATTATTGACATTTCTTCATGAATGGTTTATTTTATGTTTTTCATTTAGGAGCGCTTTTATGAAATAATGATATCGCATCGCAGATTTTTAGTGAAGTGTCTTTGGGTACAAGTTATGCGTTTTGAGTGATTAGCGATTTTGTGATCTAACTTATCGCATCGGAAAAACAGTGCATGAAGATGTGATATGATTGTGCCAATTCTTGATTGAGATTGGGCTTATCATATCAGAGCTTTTCAAAAGGGACTCACAATCAATTGTGATATGAATTTACCGATTTGCGATTGTGATCGAGCTCATCGCATCGGTGCTTTTCAAAAGGATTTATAAGAATGTGCTTTCCCTGGTTTGCGATTGGGTTCATCACATCAGAAATTTTCAACGTGGAAGACTTAAACTTATGTCCATGTGATATGCACTTTTGTGATTGATTAATCGCATCGGAGTTGAATGATAACACATTTGATTCTTAAAATTTGAATATGCGAAATGCGATAAAGGCTTTTATGTGTTTTATTTATTTTTTGTTAAATAAATATTTTTTATTGGGGTTTGATTCTATTTCATGATAGATAGGATTTCCTCAAAACATCTAGTGATTCTATACCTACCTGAAAGAAAATGGGACCCATTCTTTATCAAAAATTAATATAAAAATTTAAAATGGGGAGGGTTGGTGTATAGCACAACAATTGGCGATTCAATGGCAGAAACAGTTATCTTTGAAAAATAAAGTGACGACTAAATATTTTGTAAGTAGAAAGATTTGAGGAAAAAGAAAACTATACCAGAAAAATTAAATAAAATCTAACTCTGAATAAAATAGGAATCACTTGCAATTTATTTTTAATCCCTTTAAAAATAAAAACATTTTTGGTTTCATCAAGCTTTGATTGGGTGATAAAGATAAAGTAGGGGGCTTCTCCAATTTAGCTTTGAAATTTACTCTTTTGTCACAAGTAGTGCCTCTGCTGCCAGCAAACGTCTATACTCTCGACAGGGTTACCTTTTAACCATTAAGCATCCTTTATCCCATCCATCTAAGAGTATAACTTTTTAAAAGATAAATACATAAATATTTCCCTGGCTCGTGATGAGACCCCTGAACTAAACTAAACTGAACAAGCTGGCTCGTGATGAGACCCCTTGTCTTATGATTATAAGCCATTACCCTTTTTTGATATGCAATAGTGGTAATGTCAGTTTGATTACTTCCCTATGATCATGGCAAGCAGGCTTGTGATGATACCTCTTATCTTTTATATTAGACACACAATTTTTAGAATTACACTCTAAAAAATCATAAACTTAGTGGATGGGGTGAACGATTCTCTCCTTAGGAGTCAATGGATGACCTTTTAGAGTTTTAAGTGCCAAAATTTGGAAAAAGTATTTACTCTTTATAAATAACCTCTCTTTACTTTATAAACTTAGAATGATTTACAATATTTTCAAGGTTTTGGAAGATGTTGCAAATGTTTAAATAGGTTTTCAGAGTTTCATATTTTATTCAAATTTCCAAAAATGTAGTCACTTCCTTAAAAATTTCTATCTACATAAACAAGTATTCACAACATTTTCTCCAAGATATTTTCAATAGTAAAAGGTCAATGGAAGACTATTAACAACTTTATTTGTAAAACAAACAAACTTGCATAATGAATATATATAGGTAAGAGGGGGTTTCCTCCTTAGGAAAATATTTTTTTCAGAATAAGCCCATTCACAGGAAGAGATTCTCTCTTTCTTGTTAGATCTTGCAATATGAAAGTAGATGAGCCTATCTTTTCAATGATTTGAAATGGTCCAAGCCACATCTTTTGAAATTTGGTATGTTTACCCTTATCTTCATGTGCTTTGTCCCATTTCAAAACAAGATCACCAATTTGTAATGTTTTAGATGCAATAGAATTTGCATCAAAAGAATATTTTATAAGTTGTTGATGTTTAGCATGAGTGATTTTGGATTTTTCCCTTTCTTCATCTAATTTGAGGATTTGATCAAATCTTAGTTGGACACAAGATGAAGGATTTTATTCAATAAATTGTACTAGGGCTAGAGATGGGAGTACTAGGTTTGAAGGTATTATGGCTTCTTTCCCATATACAAGATTAAAAAGTGAAGTACCTATTGAATACTTTTGAGTTATAAAATCGGGCCATAGTGCAAAAATCAAAGACTTATGCCAACTCTTTTGATTTTGATCAGCAGTTCTTTTGATGATTTTAATGATATTTTTATTAGTTGATTCAGCCAAACCATTACCTTGGGGGTAATAATTTGCAAAATATTTTAATTCAAAACTTCTTTTGAGTGCAAATCCCATTATACTATTTCCAAAAAAATAAGATGCATTATAAAAAACAAGGGCATTAGGTACACAAAACCTGGTAATAATGAATTGATCAATGAATTCAATGATTGCATTAGAATTGACTACCTTTAAAGAAATTTCTTCTACCCATTTTAGGATGTATCTGTGTTGCTTGGAAGAATGTGGAACAATTTCCCCAATAATATCAAGTCCCCATTATTCGAATGATTTCTCAATGTTTACTGGTTGTAAAGGAAAGGGTGGTTTTCATTGTCTTCCACTGGCAGTTTGGCAAGTATTACATTTCCTTACATAGTGATGGGAATCTTTAAACAAATTAGGCCAATAATATCCAGCATGAATTATCTTGTGAGATGTAGTGTCTCCTCCAAAATGTCCACCTACTGGTCCATCATTTAATTCATGCAAAACCTTGTGTGCTTCATTTTTTTCCAGACATATTAGAAAAATGGAATCATAATTTCTTCTGAATAACACATAATCAATGATCTCAAAGTTTTTAGCTTTTAATCTTAAAGCACGCTTTCTTTTATAAATGAGATTATGAGGAGCATACCCATTTTTTAAGTAAAATATCAAATCAACATATTGGGACTCGAAATTTATGATACTTATCTCATTCACTTGAAAAGCATTATTTTGATCTTGATGTTCTGGAATATTGGAAGCTCCTGCTAATAACCTGCAAAAACCTTGTCCTCTAAAAATTTTAGCTGGTTTAATTTCAGCATCATATTCTTGTAAGGTTGTTACCCAATTGGCCCTTTTTCTCCTACTTCCCTTTGTACTAGCAATTGTCTCACTGTAGAAAATGGGACAATGATTTTTGTATGTGTTTTTAGGAGAAATGGCCTAAAGTGTTTGATAGATTTAAACACAGTAAAAGCTTGTTTTTATACTTCTGAATAATTAAGTTTATCTTCTTTGAGATTTTAACTAAAGAAGGAGATAGGTGCTTCAATATGATGATCATTGAGTTGTGTGAAAATGACAGCATAAGATGTTTCAGTGGCTAGAGTATACAAAATAAAATGATTAGAAAAATTAGGAGTATTCAATGTTGGAGCATTAATAATTGCGTGTTTGATTGAATCAAAGGCTTCCTTTTCTTTATGTTCCCATTTGAAAACTAAATTCTTCTTAATAGTAGTTTGTAAAGGTAAGACTATATGAGAAAAACCAGGAACAAATCATTTTACAAAATTTATCTGCCCTAAAATTGACTACATGGATTTCTTATTATGCAGCAAAGGGATATCATAAATATCTTTTATTCTGTTAGGGTCAATATATATGCCATGTTTAGATACAATAAATCCTAATATTTTCCCTTCATTAAGAGCAAAGAATGATTTTTTTGGATTTAAAGAAATATCATATCTTCTACATCGTTCAAAAATCTGTTTTAAATCATGTAGATGGTTAGCTCTTTTCTTTGAAAATACTGTTATGTCATATAGATAAACAAAAACTGACCTATTAATCAAACCTTTGAAAGCTATGTCCATGGCTATTTGGAAGGTAGCTCCAACATTTATCAAACCAAAAGGAATTTTTGGTAGGCATAAGTTCCCCATTTGGTTCTGAATGTGGTTTTCAGTCTATCATCTGGATGCACCAATATCTGATTATATCCTAAAAACCCATCAAGAAAAGACATTAATTCATAACCAGCTACTTCTTGAAGTATTTGCTCCATTGTAGGTAGTGGGAAATTATCCTTTTGACATGCCTTATTGAGATTTCTAAAATCTATACAAATCCTAATGTCTCCATTCTTCTTCCTAACAGGTACTAAACTTGAAACCCAATTCGAATGTCTAACAGAGAAATAATTTTGGCTTTCAAGAGTTTATTCAACCTGTTTTAATTTGAGTTTCGAAGTTAGGATGAATTTTCCTTAAATTTTTTTTCACTAGTTTCTCATCGGAGATCATCGAAATTGTATGCTGAATGATAGAAGTATCATAAATTCTTAAATCTTATTAATTCCAAGCGAAAACATTTTTGTATTTTTTTAGGAGTCTGGTAAAAGAAAATATTTTTTCTGGTGCTAACCCGAGACCTAGATTGACATTTTGTGGTTTAGATTCAGTACCAAGTTTTATTATCTCAAACTTTAAAGTAGAAATTTGAAGTTTGGCATTAGTAACCTTTTTGAATCTATCCTTCATATCATAGAGATCTTCAAGCTTAACCACAGATTTTGTAATGGAATTTTCGTTGTTTTTTTATTTTATTTGAAGATCATGATCACTTTCGTCAATTATCTCATCATCATAATATTTCTCCAAATTTAAAAAGTTTAGGATGTATTCATCATGATTAAATACTTGCCAATTGGTTACATTGTCAGCGACAGATGGTAAAAATATAAATTAAATTGAAAACCCATCTGGACTATAATCTTCAGTTGGAAGGAGTTTAGAAGCAACATTAGCTAATAAATCAGTTGTTTAATTCTGAGATCTAGGAATAGGGGAAATATTGAATGCTAAAAGGTGAGTTGTAAGACCTTGAACAAGGGCTTGGTAATGTTTAATATGACTTGAAAGACAATGAATAGTATTCCTAACTTCTTGATGACAATTTTAGAATCACCATATACCTTCAAATATTTAACATTCAAGCCTATTTCTTTGTAAATTCTGTGAATCATAGATTCATATTCTGTGGTGTTATTTGTACACTCAAATTCTAGTCTGCATGACAACATAGTTTTTTCCCCTTCCAGACTAACTAAAATACATCCTGCTCTTGCACCATCATTGGATTTTGATCCATCAAAGTATAAATACCAAAATAAAGATTTATCTATAGATTTATTTACAAATTGATCAGCAATATTAACACATCTTGAAGTATCGGTATGTGAGAAGTTTTCAACTTGTGAAGCAAAACTATTTACAGGGAAAGGTGATTGTTGGGCATTAAAGTTTATGAAGAATGATTCGACTGAGCAATTTCCAAGAATGTTATTATTGAAAGCCACAGGTTGGTTTTCTTGTTCAAACTCTGCTACTATATGATTCATGTGTTTCTCCCGTTCAATCTCAATTTGATTTGGTTTCCATTTATAAGGAAGCCACATGTGAGACCAATTGGTAGAAATGTAACCATGGAGTTTTTTAGACCAATCCCTTCTTAAAATTAAACCATAAAACTCATGGATGTAAACAATAAATATATCAATTCTCTGAACTATTCTAAGATCAGCTGATAGTCTAATAGTGACTGAATTAATCTCTCCCAAAACTTGTACTTTAGTTCGATCTAATTGGACAATATGAACTACATATTTCTGGGGTTCAATGTTTAATTTAGAGCACACTGAGGCTGGAATGATGTTTGATGATGCCCTTGAATCTATCAAGCAGTTATGTAAATTCCTATTATAGATCATGTAAGTTAAGAGAAAAGGAGGTGTCTGTGAATTAGATCTATCTCCAATCAAAACAATATCAATAGTATCTACTTTATTAGGTGGTGGCTTACCTGATCCTTTGGATGCTTTGGATATTACACCATTTGGGAGAGGAGAAGCAGGCACTGCATTTAATTCTTTTAACAACAGCTTCTGTTGATGCTTGAGCTTTCTGAGTTCATGTAAAGAAATATTTTCTCTAGTCTTCTTCATATCCTATATAATGTTATAATCCATAGAATCATACACTACTAGTGTTTTAGATGTTGATGGAGGGTTAGAAGATGATGGCTGATTTTGGGTAGAAAAAAGAGAATATTTATTTATAGGATATTTATATTTAGTAGTAGGAGTTGAATTTTTCTTCTTGGGAGATGTTTGAATAGGTTCTGCTACACTCTTACTTCTTGTGTTCACTGGGAGAGCTTCTTGTTCATTTTCATTATCCGAGTTAGGCAAAATAAAATCCCACGTCCCATGGTATTCAACCAATTCTTCTTCTTCGTTTTCTTCTGATGATAGAAGTGTATCTTCCTTTTCTTCTTCCTCTAAATCTATCTCTGCATTAGATATTGCATTAGGTGGTTTAGATTTAGTTGTCTGATTTCTTTTGAAGTTCCTAAAGGGTCTTTTAGTGGAAGTTTCAACTACCTGTTTTTTAATTTCTACCATTGCATTGGACATAGTTTTCAGAAGTTTTTGTAATCCTTCCATATCATATGGATCTTTAGGTGCTTTCTTCTTTGAGTCATCTTTGAAACAAACCTTTTTGGATTATCTCTCTTCTTTGGAATTATTTTTGTCTAAGGAAATGATATGTTTTTCTACAGCGATTTCTTCCTTCATATTTTCATCTACTGTTGGTTTAACAGCTTTATCTACAAATATGGTTATATTTGAAGGCAAAGTGAATATATGCCATTCACTTCGAAGTTATTCACTAGGTTTTGATGTTGTAGGAATTTTATTGAACAGCTTGTTAAATCAGGAGTTGAAGTCTTTGATGAGTTCTTTAGATTCTGATTTCAAATTATATAGATCATTAATCAGAGTTGCTATTGACCTATCATCTCCAAACTTGGTTAGGAATTGTTCTTGAAAAATATCCCAGCTAGTAATGGATCCCGATGGTAATGAAAAATACCAAGATCTCGACGCTCCTTGCAAAGTATATGGAAATAGTCTGACCACAACATCTTCTTGTATTAATCCATTTAAATTTACAGACAACATGAAGTTGTTAATGTGTTCTTCAGCTAATATGCCAAGGTCGGGAATAAAATTTGGTAACCATTTATGAGGATTAGTTGGTAATTGACTCAAAGGTGTAGGCATTGAAACAACTCCTAGATTGGTCCATGGTATTTGTTGAGGCTGTGCCATCTTTATACTAACAGTAGTGGAAGATGAAGGAACAGTTGAAAGAAATTGAGTAGATTTTGTTGAAACAACTGTATTTTTTTGGATTGTGATTTGAAGTTGGGAAGTATATGGCAGTGATGTGAAAGATTTGGATGATAATGATGAAAGAGTCTCACTATTTGAATCTAAAGGTGTTTTTCTAGCTATTTTTCGACTAGGCAGAGGAAGTTCAGTAGGTAAAATACCAAGCTTTTCACTCTGCAGTCTAGTAAGAGGCTGGGAAGGAATGTATTGTGAAGTCACATTGCCTTGGGGTAGCTTAGATTCTTCTTGCGATAATCAAAACCCTTCGAGTTTATGAATTAAAGATTGTACCTCGGGAGATTCAAAAGATGACTCTTCTGATATGTCTAAGGTTTTGGGAGTGGGTGTAGTAACTTTCTTTTCAACTTCTTCCCTAGAGATTTGAGATGAAGGAGAAGTTGAAGAAGGTGATGAGGGCGAATTGCTCTTAGAATGTTCTGTGGATTTGGATTTACTTGCCATTCATAGCTTAAGGCCCTCCTTCTAGTGCCAAAAATGTTGAAGCCCCTAAAATCCTAGCTTCAAACATTGAGGAAAACCACCCGATTCGGACCTTGGTACAACTCCTTTTCCGTTTGGGATAGTCGCTCCGACTGGATGATATGGGACCAGTTTCCCAATAATATATGGGTTGATTATTGGTTGTTGAAATAATGGGTAATGGAAGTAATTATTAATATATTATATAACTATAAATAAATAAAAATAATACTAGTTAAACCCGGGTATCATATAATAAATGAAATTATGGATTTGTTATGATTAAATGAATAATCATATAGATGGCTTATTCATTCAAAAGAAAGATCTATACACATATAATAATTGCTTTTTTTAATAAATTAAACAAAGTAATGATGATAACATATCGCATTCATATACTTATATTGCTCACATATATTTTGAAATATGACAATTCTAAATTTTTAGAAATGATATAATAAAGAATTGTTTCAGAAGCATACATATATAAACAATAACAATTTTCAAAAGGAATGTTTCATTGCATAAAGAAAATTGAACAACATAATTATGATAAAAATACCATATACATGTGTAACCTCTTGATGCAAATAACACTCTGATCTCGCTTTCTTAGAAATAATTTTAGGAAGAACAATAATGCATATTCTTGAAAACAATTTCCTCATAAAATCGCAAAATGTGATCCACCATTAATAAAAATAATGTATTCAGAAGTACAAAAGTGTAACTTCTCAAGTCAAAAATTAATACAAATTGAGGACCCTTTTCTAAATACATGAAAGGGGTTTAAATAATAATAAGCTTAAAACAAACTATCTAAAATATCGTTAAAAAAAATGAAAATCGAAGATCCGATTTCATAAAGATAGAATTACAATCTCCAAGAAAATAGGTTCATTATATTTTTCTCATGTCTGGTGTGCGCAACTGGCAGATTGATAGCATATATTTCACTTCAGGAGGATGACTCAATCAGGAATGTAGTTGGCTGGTGTATGTGGCATCCAAAAGCTCTGGGATGATATAACTGATGGAATTAGAGAGGAAATTTGTAGTTATCTTCTGGCTATGTGGCTTAACCAAATAAGACCATAATGCGTCCCATGTGATTCATTGTATTGTGTTGATCTGTTGGTATTTATTGGCTAAGTCTTGCTTCCATTGTTTATCTATTTCTTTAACCTTTGGTAGCTTCCATGGAATAAAATTGGAAATTAGTTTGGCTGCATACAAACTGTCATTGATTAATTGCACCAAATTGTTCATCATAGCTCTTGCTCTAGAGGTGGCCCGTTATTCCTTGATCAACTATGTTTCCCATTCTGCAAATAAAATTTCCTTGTGTGATTCCTGAATCTTGTGGAGATTTGCACCTATGCCTTGATCTGTGTCTTGCCATGTAATGAATCCTGAAATTTTTTCATCGGCATCTTCAAATTCTAACCTCATATTTACTGCCTTTTCGATGAGTGATGACACTATTTCACATAAAGGATCAGCCAGTGATATGTTATGACATAAAATATCAAGTTGTTATGACATGCTTTACTTAATTCAAGAGATTCTATTTTAAATTGATCTAGTTCAGGATAATCCTTAAATATTTGCATTTGTGCTTGTAACAAGACACTTTGTTCTTCTTTGGCCACTTTCTCTTGTTGAAGCATCACCTGTAATTTATTTAACTCTTGAGACAGCTGTTGTTCTTTATGTATATCTCGCTGATCAAGCTTTTTCTTTTCAATATTCAATCACTCTTCTAGCTGCTCATTCTTTTGTTTTTCTTCAATCTGCTGTTGTTCTAGCTGTGATATTTTCTGTTGATCTGCTGTTACTTTTTCTTCCAACAACACTATCTTTTGATCTTTTTCCTTAATCAATTGACTGACTTTAGAGGCTTTATCCATCGTTGCTGCCGTATAGGCCCCTGCATATTGAGACAATTTGGTTAAATCCTCTGAAGGATTAACTTCAGAGTCCTTCCAGACAACATTCATTAATTCAACTTTGGGAAATGAAGATGGCCCTTGATCAATTTTCCTTCTCTTCCTTTTTTTTCTAACTATAGCCCTATGCTTTAGACTGTAGAAGACATCCAGGGGTGGTATATCTTCAATATTTAATACAATTTCTTCTGAAGGATTTTCTAGGATAATTTCAACATCTCAGGTATTAGTATTGCCGAGTGTTCCTTCAACTGTAACATTAGTCATCATGAGTTGTTGTGTTGTGGGCAATTCTATTGTAGACACATTCTGAGAATCGCTCTGGCCCTTGATCTGATGATCAAACTATTCCCATTATTTTAATAAATTTGAATGATCATCAATATCCATTTTAGAGGAATCACCATCATTTCTACTTGTCTTTTCTTGTCTAATTTAAATATCAACCTTATTTATTGTATTTTCCTTTTCTTGCTCTGTTTTAGTGTTCTTTTCTTCTCTGTATTCTTCCTGTAGAGTAGTTTTCAACTGATCAAGAGGTACTATGAGTATTTTCTTGTTTCTAAACTGTAATAATTCTTCCATGCCACCTGCTCCAAACTTTAAATTTGCTAAATGACTAACCTGTGAAAACCCTTCGGTTGAGGCAAATAGATCGTAAAAATCATCATCTTCATGTTCAAATTTGGCAGCCTGTACCATGGATGTAAAGTTCAAGGAAACTTTTTTCGGATCATACTGACTTTTGGGGATGGTTGTCAACCAAAGGTCTTTTATTTTTTGGGCTTATTTCTCTGCATGTTTAAAATCATGCAGAGAAAAAGGTCCACATCGGAGGGGAATTGTAGGCCACATCAGCTTCTTAGAATTTTTTAGGCTTCTAGACATACCTTTCTCCATTATTTGATAAGCAATTTCTTGGCCCAATAATTTGTCGAGAATGTACAAGGGTAGGACATAAGGATTAGTGATACTTCCGAATATTCAGATATAGGTGAAATTTTCTTCTCTGAAACATATTCCGATTGAGGTTAGGTCAATGCTGGCCTCATCGGATAACCTTGGAGTGGGTTTATTGAATATAAATTGATGAACTCACAAAATGAATCCATGAAAAATTCTATACATGTGGTCTTTATAATAGGACTTCCACAGATATTTGTGATAAATGTGGATAGGAATTGGGCTTTGAGGATTCCATTTCCAGCCTGAGATAGGGAACTCAGAATTGAAACATATGGTATCAATGATATAGGGACTCATATAGAATGGGGGTATTACCTAGGTAGTTACAAACCTATTTTTCGTATAATCTAGGATTTTTCTTGCGATTTTATCAGATAAAATGGTTTCCCAATCCATAATGTAGGAATTAACAACAGCTTCAATTAGGGGTACCATCTCAATGGAAAAATTTTCAGAGTTGATAGTTCTAAATAATCTACACATCATAGCTGTAGCATAACAATAGGGAGATGCCAAAGATTCTACAGAATACATACCCAAAGATTCGTGCTTATGTTTGTCGGGAAAATGCCTCCAATATCTAATGGGATCTAACTCTGCTTCATTTTATTTGGCGAAGTCTTCCAAAAATGCTTTATTGTAGATTTGCTGAGGGTCTGGTAAGTGATAGATCTTTTTGATGTCTTCCACTTTGGAAGACCTGAACATCCTCCCATCTGACGTAAAGAATGCTTTTTTTGTTACGTTGATGCTTTCTATAACCCATCTTACCAATTCATTATATGGGAGAAAATTTGTGCGAGCTGCTACTTTATGAAGATAGGAGTTTGCCAATTCTTTAAGAGTGCTTTCTGATATTTTATCTGAATCTTCCTCCAGCTCTTCTTCTGATATTATAGTTGGATATTTTGCTTCTAGTAGATTATAAACTCCTTCCCATGAATTTTTTCCACGACCCAGACAGGTTGTATGAGTTACTAACACCAATTTAGTTGGTTTCTCTTTCAGAATGATGGGGAGCTTCGCTCTCTTGGATTTCTTAGACATTTTCACGACTCGTAGGTTTTTCTCAGGTCTGCACAATGGAACAGATTAGCAGAATGATATATTTTTTTTTTTAAGAATGAATACCAAACAGAGAGGAGCTAATGGCATTTAATCAAAATAAAGATGATGGATTAAAGAAATATTATTCCATTGAATATGAAATCCACGATAGAATTTAACCATGATTATCCATTAATGATTTCTTTGTATAATGTGAGATTTTTAATGCCATTGTAAGTTGTCTCGTTATACATTCATAACAGTCCTTTTAAATCATTCATACCATAATTTTTTAATATTTTCCGATCAACGATAATCGTATATTGGAGATCAGAAGTTTCAAATATCAAGTTTAAGTATTCCCATTTTAGACTTGTGATTTGCGATTATTGATGAGTTGGCATGGATGGCATGATGCATTTTTAAATCATATAAAATTATTTACATTTCTTTATAAATGGTTTATTTTCTTTTTTTCATTTAGGAGTGCTTTTATGAAATAATGATATCGCATCGCATATTTTTTAGTGAAGTGTCTTTGGATACAAGTTATGCATTTTGAGCGATTAGCAATTTTGTGATCTAGGTTATCGCATCGAAAAAAGGGTGCATGAAGATGTGATATGATTTCACCAATTCGCGATTGCAATTGGTCTTGTTGCATCAGAGCTTTTCAAAAGGGACTCACAATCAATTGTGATATGACTTTACCGATTTGCGATTACGATCAGGCTCATCGCATCGGTGCTTTTCAAAAGGATGTATAATAATGTGCTTTCCCCGCTTCACGATTGCGATTGGGTTCATCGCATCGGAACTTTTCAACATGGAAGACTTAAACTTATGTCCATGCGATATGCACTTTTGCGATTGATTAATCGCATCGGGGTTGAATGATAACACATTTGATTCTTAAAATTTGAATATGTGAAATGTGATAAAGGCCTTTATTTGTTTTCTTTATTTTTCCTTAAATAAATCATTTTTATTGGGGTTTGATTCTATTTCATGATAGATCGGATTTCCTCAAAACATTTATTGATCCTATACCTACCTAAAAGAAAAGGGGACCCATTTCTTATAAAAAATTAATATAAAAATTTGAAATGGGGAGGGTTGTTTTACAGCACAACATGTATATATTCCAAAGATAAACCTCTCTCTAAGGGTCACTACCCCTCTTCTTCTACGCATATTTTTCACAGTCTTAAGGGCATACTTTTTGGACTGAACATGCTAGGAAGCCTCCCTAAATAACCTCTAACTAGCGAATTATACTTCTATTCTAATTTCATTACAACAAAACCTATCCACCCATAGTAAAAACAACAACTCTTGCATCCATAAGAGACTTGACCTAGCTCATATGGATCCATAGATTCTAATAATTTCTTTAACTGAATCTTGACCTGAACTTTAGATATCTACGACCCTCAAAATATAGTTACCTCAATCAATATTACACCTGTGTCTACTTCTGTTATGGCCCTAAATTATAGTGCAAGCCCTCCTCCATTTGTGTTGGTCTTTATCATAGACCTTGCAACCTACTAACCACCACAATATAGCATCTCAACCACAATCTACTTGTAGTAGGTGCAATTTGTCAAGTTTTTGCGGTTGAAGAAAACCAATTCCACATGAGTTGTAGTAGCTAAGGACCTGATTCAGTTCCAAAGTCATGAAAAAATGTAAGGCTAGGTGTGAGGGGATGAGTGAAAATGCATGCTAGGGAATGCTAACTTGTGCTAGATATTTTGAAGGCATGTCAAATATGCTAAGATATGTCAAGTGCTAAGGCATGCCAAGATGTGTAAGGGTGTGACAATATGTGCCAAGGAGAAACAAGTTAAACTACAAGTAAATGAACACATAAGGAAGTTAATACGTCATCAATTTACCTGTTTCAGGTGGGGCATGCTAGGCACACAAACACTAGGTGGCAATAGGTGCCAAGTTCCAAGTGTTAGTGCATTCTAAGTGCTAAATCATCCTCTGTTAATTATCATATACTTTCCAATAATTGATCTCAAATAAATTTAATATTAAACCATGCCAAATCATACAAAGGCATCGTAGTGAATGTTAGACATGCTAATACTTTCCAAGCGACAAAACGTGCCAAGTGCCACTGTGTCTTAGGGAGTGATACACATGTTATGAAGCGGAAGGTAATGTTGAAGAGCTCTAAGGTGTGACAGAGTGTGCTAATGAAGGATGAGGAGTGTTAAGAAATACTAGGGCAACACAAGGGAGCACTAGGTCGAAATTCATGGAAATGAATGAATATGTGGGTGTGCTAGGGAGTGTCAATGAGTGCTAGCTAGCATGCTAAGGAGGGAGTGAAAATGTATGTTTAGCATTAATAAGGCATGCTAGGGAATATTAGGGCATGCCAAGAAGTGCTAGAGTATGCTAGGGATTTCTAGTGTATGTTAACATGTGCCAAATAGTGCAAGACATGCAAGATGCTAAGGCATGCTAGAATGTGTAGGGTGCCAAGGTATGCCAATATGTGTCAAGGATTATCTTGGAAAAAAAAATAAGAAACAAGCTAAAATGCAAGCAAATGAACACATAAGCGGGTTAATAAGTCAAGACTTTATCTTTTTCAAAAAGGGCATGCTATGCACACTAATAGTAGGCTCCAATACATGCCAAGTTTTAATGTGTGCCAAGTGGTCATGTATGTTAATACATTCGAAATTTTTCTAGGGAATGCTAATGACTACAAGGCATGCCAACACAAGCTAGGAGAGTGTTATGCTATGCTAGGGCCTACCAACATGTGCTTGGGTGTCCTAGTCATGGAAAGATGTTCTTGGTACAAAGATGTTCAAAGACATGCAAGGTGCCAAGGAATTTTAATGTGTGCCAAATCATGTTAAGATGTCCCAAGAGTGTTGAGGAGTGTTATATATATCTCATTAATAGAATTGAAAAAACTTTATTATGTATTAAATGATATATTTTCTACACACAATAGTGGAACTTTATGTAAATGGAATTTTTTAGATAATAAACCTAATAGAGATAAATCATGTATTGACTCATAGGAAAACTATATTCTCATTACTTGAGGGAATTTATAGACACTAATTACTTCTTAACAAACTGATTGACTCTAACCACTATATGACCTTGGACACATAATGAAAAAGATTCCACAAAAATGATCTTAAATTGTTATCTTTTAACAAAAAATATAGCAACATGCACACAACGTCATCAAAAAATCATTGGTATGATGATCAATGATGATGAAATTTTTTCGGCCGTCACAAAAAATAACCAAAAAGAGCATTGGTGAGGGTCAATAAAAGATCGTCACTAGAAATATCACCAAAGAGAGAATTAGTGACAGGTGTTGGGCCATAATTGTAATCTACGGATAAACTACGCTTCCCTAGACTGGTGTCTAGTCTAGAACAATTGGTGAAAGACTATACTAATGTTTCTCCTAACTCAGAACAGATACACAGAGAGGATTGGATGCTTACTTGTTTCAGTCGCTTCCAAATGGCTCATTTCTGTCGCTTCCACCACAGCTTCAAATTCAAGCGGTTTCAAATAGATGAATGCTTCCTGCAAGAAAGAACACTGAAACAACAAAAGATGCAATAATATAGATATATATTCAAGCTAGTTAGCTAAATCAGTTAAGCATAAACTACATTCATCAACCAAGATTTTGCAATATGTAAAATCAAAGTAAACATGGATGCATGTAGGGAAAAACAAGAAGTAATCTTTATTGATGATAGAAGGAGAGGTTACAACCTAGTGACTGGTTTTTAGTGACCTTCCAACAAATTTCCCAAGTCACATCACAGCATAAGTCTCTCCAGCAGTAGCTCCACAAATAAAACTCTCTGTTGAAAATTCTCCAGCATTTCCCTACTCAAATTCTTCCTCCCAAAAACTTATATCTATGTTCAAGTTATAGAGGAACTGTAGGTTGTTTTGTAATCAATAAAATTCCAAAAATAGGCAAGACATGTTTCCATTCATGTAGATGTCAAATGGACACTTGGATCCGAAGCTTGACACATGTGAACCCTTCTAGAAGACATTGGCCAAGTGGAGATTCCAGAACAATGATAATTTTGCTCCCAATGTAACCAACACACCTTTGAATGTTGGGAAGTGCTTTGTAGAGAAGCTTTGAATGGGGCTACCTGCATATGCAACGCACTTAGGCCCCTTAGAGCCTGAGTTGGTGAGCTCCCACATGTGTAATAATAAGCTTCAAACCATGGAAAATCCTTTCTTGATGAAAGTCTTGTTTGTTTTATCTTCTTTTCTATCTTAGGGCATATAGAAACTGAGATGATAGGGAATGATAAACCCTTGATCATCAGTCCTGGAGATGATGCCCAGTTAACCAGGTCATTGGGAATGGTGCCCAAATTGACCTATAAAAATTGCCCCCTAAAGCATGAGATCCAAATAATAAGAAAATTTGATTGAGATGATTTACACTGTGATGAGCCTGGAAACAAAGCCGAATGGTCGCCTGCATCAATATTACAATAAATTACGTCATGATATATCCTCTATTGATCATAATTGTTGAGGGTAGGAATTCCCATAGTCAGTACATAAAACAATCTAATAACATGTACATAATTCAGATAGCCGTCTACATTGGAATGTTGCCAGATGCAGACATGCCTATAGATATAGGCCCATGTTTGGATGACAATCTGTATGTAAGGTCACTGTACATATGATGTGTACAACAATCTTGAAATCGCAGCCTGGATGGATGAAACTAGATCCAGGGTATTCTTGTCTCATTCACTCGATCATTCGGGTACAAGTCTAGCCATGCAAATATATGATTTGTCGTCGAACATGGAAAGACATCATTTGATTACCAGCCAATAATGAAAGCTATTAACAAATGTGATAGAACCACCATTAATGTTAATGGCCCTCAAGGTACTACAGTACATTTCTTAAGGCATGAATAGATGATTTGATGTCGAACGCCAAAAAAATATTTTGGTCAAAAGTCAGAAAGCGAGGATCTTGTCGATGCTGTAACAAGACTCATGGTACTAGAATTTGATGTTTCTAAGTGAACTTCCTAGATATTGATTTGTAGTCGACAGGAAGTCACCTTATTTCAAAACTAGAGTTACTGATTTCGGAGACAAGGGTATGACTTGATATAGCAATTTTCAAGGATGAAGGTCATGAAAATGAAGGTTTATGAGTATTGCAGATGGATGAGTTCTTAATCACTGGATGATTTCTCTTGAACATATTAGCAACACTATGATGAGTTGGCAGCATTGACCCAAAAACAAAGTGAAGGTATGATGAACCATAGGTGTGAATGAACAGTCAAGATGACTACCCAACCCAAACAGTCACGGACATGGAGTGAAAGAAGTGTCATGTTCAAGAGATACTTGCTACCAAAAAGAAACTTTACTTGCTTTCCCAAATTTTCCCTGGTCATTTGTCGACCAGTACCTCTTTATTTTTTAACAAGCTTGAGGAGGATAGAATTTTCTTGATCTATAATTCAACCCTTTGGGGAAATAAAGAATAAAGTATCGGTATTTAATAATTTAATGAGTCTAGCGATGAGTGAAACTTGATTCTTTCCATGATTGAAAAGCCCATTGTTATTTTATGTTTTAACGAGCTTAATGACAGTGATAGCCCAGTCCTTTTTCATGTTTAGAGAGTCTGAAAAAGAGGACGAAAGAGAACTCCAAAAGTACTTTTTTGTAAATTTGTGTCTCAGATCTGAAAAAGTGTAAAATGATATCTAAAGGAACCTCTTTGGTCATGTTTAACCAAGGTATTCCTTTTTCGTAAATAATCCATCTCAGTCCGGAAAAGGGTTAAACTTATACTGAGTAGTTATCAATTCATTTACTTTAACGAGCTCAAAATGACAAGTGCTCGACAATATTTTCACATTATCAGACTCTGAAAAGAGCTAAAAGAATACTCCAGGGGTTTTTTTCTCCCTGGCATTTCACATACAAAATCAAGTGTTTTCCATAACAGTTGAGTATGTGTATTTTCTCATAGGTTTTTTGAGGAGAGGTTTACCCATTTCACTCACAGGATCTACCGTTGGAGGAGAAACAGTGAGGGATTATGTTATGTAGTATTGTTATCTGGGGTTAGAACCTAGCAAAGATGGAATAAACATTTGTGATGTCAGGGATTTTCCTTTCATGACCATACTATTCACGATCGCTAAAATAGATGGCACCATTACACTCCATGTAGCGAACATATCATATATGCAGTATGCACTGGAATGTTTAGAGCCAAAATTTTTCAAGTGGTCTGAAGTTTTTTTATCTTAGATAAAGGAACAAATGAATAAATCAAAGGGAGGAAGGAAGAAAAATTTCAGCTATGGTTCCATCCTTATCTCCTTTGCTATGGAAGGGATTCCACTAATGTAGCCACAACATGTAACATTGGATATATCCAGTCCTAGAGATCCTTGAATGCAGAGATGGGTAGAACTCATGGTTCGGCATTTAGGCCAATCGATCATTGTGTTCTCGACTGCATTCTTCACTTGGTTCAAGCAACATATCATCGCCATCGATGAGTATGCATATGCAGGCGTCAACTTCCGAGGAGATCTAGATCTAGTTTTACCAGAAGGCGCTCAGTGGGGTGCAATAGGTAAGATTGATTTGACCATGTTTTTTGATTTTTATAAGGTTTATACAAATTTTTTTGTGTTTTGATTTATTTCCAAGACTAAACTAAATGTTTAATGTAATGTAGATATCGGTTGCGTTCAACCAGTAGAGGAACTAGAGCGCGAAGGGGATGTGCCAGTAGAGAGGGCTGTCAGGAGAGAAGTCTTTCAGGACCTTGATATGGCTAAGACTCTTGCTAAGCTCTAATAGCACATAGATGGGCTTACCTTCAGGATTCCAGATTGTCAGATTGAAGAGCTTCCCATGTGACTGCAGTGACACACAATTGGGGTTCTTAACTATTGGATGTGGTTGCTCCATAGGATTGCTAGATCTATAGCGTGCTATCATGAGCACCACTAGTTTACTTATGAATTTTTTCATACATTTTGAGGTCAGATGACCAATGTGTCTTGGGCACAAATTTTGTAAAAAACCTATAACTATCTATCTATATGTTTTCAGAGTTTTTCCTATGTTTAATACGCAATCCTATTCAATGATGTGAATGTTTTCTTTACCTGTGTCACAAATGTCTGTCTAGAACTTGATTAGCTAACGAATCAGTTAAAGTGTTTAGATTTTTAGAAATGTGTTGATATTGAATGAAATCAAAATGTCTCTCCAAAAGTCAAACTCTAAGGAACAATCTAAGAAGTGTTGGATTTCTAACAGAATAAATACTAGTAAGTTGTAGTACCACAAGTTTTGAGTCTAACCTTATGATTATGTGGTTAATACCAAATTAAATGGCATCAGAGAGAATTTTGATCAACGCGCTATAATCAGCGATATTATTCATTGATTTACCGATACAAATCCCTTGAAAACTCACTAACTCGCTGTTCAGAGAGAAAATGGCCCATGCTGCAGAGGATAGATTCTGCGTACTACGACTAGCACCATCAACATATCCAAAAAATGGTTCCAAAAATCAGTCATCTGCGATGAAATGTAAAGCAGATTACTAACGTCAAGAAAACCCTAAAAGACAAATCAAGATAGTGAATGCAAATCAACAACATGTAAACAATATAATACAAAAAATTACTACGCTCATGATTAAGAATAGTAATGTTTCAAATACAACTCATTTCTAGGTTGTGCCAATGGAATCCCATCATAATCAATTAACTCATAGGCACCCTTAGCAAGAACTCTTTTGACAATATAGGGGCCATGCCATAATGGCGCGAATTTCCCTGTACCTATTTTATTAGCTTCCTGGTCATAAAGAAGGACCAAGTCGCCCTCTGAGTAGACGCGAGGCTAGAATTTTTTGTCGTATTGTGCCTTTATACATCTCTTATGCACTTCATTGGCCAATTGGGCTTCACAACACATTTCATCTAGATGGATGAGGTTAAGGAGACACGCTTCTTCTTCTGAGGTGTCAAGTAACAATTCAATCGCGGGTTTTAACGATGATATTTTGCATTGGATTGGCAAGATAGCTTCTAGACCATACACCAATTGAAAAGGAGTAAATCCGGTCATGTTTCTCACCAAGGTTCGATACACCCACAAGGTAGAGTACAAGATCAAGTGCTAGTTCCTTTTACGGACTCATATCATTCGTTGAAGCATTTGTTTAAAATTTTTGTTAATAACCTCAACTTTTCCATTTGATTGTGGATAATAAGAAGTAGAATTATCATGTGAAAATCCTAACTTGGCTGTCAATTCAGACATCATATGGTTGCGAAAATGCTTCCCATGATCTGTAACTATAGCCTGTGGGATCCCAAACCGTGCAATGACGTGATTGAAGAAAAAAATGCAATTGTTTGTCCTATGTTGTTGAATGTAGGCATCGCTTCAACCCATTTGGTAAAATATTCGACTACGACAATAATATAACCGTGCCCTCTGGACGAACGAGGGTTACAGGTCATGAAATCGATACCCCATTTCATAAATGGTCCAGCAGAGACAACATGATGCATTGGCGTTGATGGTTTGCAGATTTTACAGTCATAAATATAGCATGCATGACAACTTATGACTGCAAGGATACAATCTCATAAAATAGTAGGCCAAAAGTAACCGGCACAGACTATCTTCTGCACAATAGCATAACCAGATAAATGTCCACCACAAGCCCCAGCATGGAAATCATTTAACTCTTTTTCGGCCTCCTCATGAGTGAGGCACCTCCTTAAAATGGTATCGACACCATCATGATAAAGTGTATCGTCGACGATCAGATAATCTTTGGCTTGGTATCAAATACGTCGCAAATCAGAGTGAGAGGTATTAGGTTGAAAATTTTGGGTTTGGAGATAAATGATGAAATCTCCACAGCAGGGATTAGATGATCCAATCAGAAACAGAGACTCGTTTGGAATATATGGTTCTGACATAGTTGCAGTACTATCACAAGGAAGGTCACATAGAAGCTCAGCCAAAACTAAAGACTTCTTTGACTTGGATTTGATGAATTCCAAATAAAATTCCTACAAAATGACAATCCATTTTGAATATTTTCCCCCAGCAAATGACGTGATAAGATGTAAGTCATGGGGTTGAAATCCGAAACTATTGTTGTTTTTCAGATTAGGATATAATGGCGAAATATTTGGACAACTTGAACAACTGCCAAGGTAAGCTTTTCTACGTACGAGTACTTAACTTATGTATCATTGAGATTACGACTCAAATAATAGATCAGTTGTTAAATTCTATGTTCTACTTGGACCAAAACCATAGCAATGGTCATTTCAGCCACGGTGATATATAGGAAATAGTCATTTTGATAATTTGGAGGATACATTAATGAAGCTCGGACAAGATGGTCCTTGACAGCATCAAAAGAAGCTTGCGCAACTTGGTCCCAGTTGAAGGGAATCCCATTTTTCAATAACTCAGTAAATCCTTTAGCCATTTCGGTGTAGCTTGGAATGAACCTTTTCAGGAAGTTAGCCTTTCCTTGAAGTTTCTGTATCTGAATTAAGTTTGATGGTGCAGGAAAATCAAGAATGGCCTGTACCTTCAGTGGGTCTATTCGAATTCCTTCTTTTGAGACTACGAATCCAAGCAATTGACTACAACCAACACAAAACACACATTTGTGTGGATTGAGGTGTATCTTGTAGTGTCGGAATCGTAAGAAAATGGCTCTCAAATTCATTGGGTGATCAGTTTGGTTTCATGAATGCACTGGTAAATAATCTAGATATGGTTGAACAATGTGCTTGATGTCGTTGAAAGCATAATCCATTGCTCTCTGAAAAGTTTCCCCAGTGTGCTTTAAACCAAACAAGAGTTTTCAATATGCAAATGTGCTCTAGGGACAGATGAATGTTGTCTTATATTGGTCATCTAGGTGGATATTGATTTTATTGTAGCCGGAAAATCCATCCATGAAAGAAAATATTTCACATCCAGCACAATTGTCGATAATCTAGTCGATAAAAGGTGTAGGATAGTTGTCTTTTGGAAAAGCATGATTAACATCCCGATAATCAATGCACACTCTAATGGTTCCTTGTTTTTTTATAACAGGAACGATATTGGAAACCCACTCAGTTAGCCAAACAGGGTATATGAAACCAGCACGCAAAAAAATTTCAACTTTTGTTTTGATGGCAGCGGCTTTCTTCGGATGAACAGGACAAAGTCGTTGACATACCGGTTTTACATCAAGATACATATTAATAGTGTGTTCAACGATACTAGTATCTATGCCTGGAATTTCCTTGTAAGACCAAGTGAATACGTCATGAAATTCATGAAAAAGAGAGCAATATGAATCAATTTCTGATGGAGAACAAGATATACTGACATGAATATTTTCTACAACGCCAGGTCTAGTCGAAATACTGATAGAAATATTTTCTTCAATAATTGATAATTTCGCTCAGATTCAATTGCATTAATCAGAAAATAATTCAAAAAGAAATTTTGAATGGGTGGGTGGTATAGTTCACTGAGATTATTTTCTTCATAATCAGGAAGATGGGAACGATGATGATAATCTTTCCATGGTTCTCCTTCTGCCATCAATGATTCCAAAATATTTTCATCTATAAAATTTTTTTGAGGAAAATGGATTAGATGGAGTACCAAAATATAATGAACGATCAACCCAAACACTCAGCGACACTGATTTTGGATTTGCTACCCAAGCCAAATAGATTGATTTCTATTGTAGCTCAATAGGGCTAAGTGGTAAAACATCATCCAATGTAGAAATATCAGAATCACCCGTACTCTTCCTTAAGCTAGATAGAGTGGAAGAGATCATGTAGCAGGTCTCTATGTTTGCAATTTCTGTCGACATCGCTGGAGGCGGTAATGCAAAGGTTCCCATAAGGGTGGAATCCTTTAAGAGTCCTACACCAATTTTCTAGATTTCTAGTTGGGGTAAGTGAATATATGGAACACTTCCAATTACCTGTGAAGCGGAGGCAAAAAATGATAATTGATTAATGACTATAATAGTAACTTTATGAGGAAAGGAAACCATTCTAAAATACATAGAAACAATAGCAGTCATCGCATATAGCCATGGTCTTCCGAGTAAAATATTATAGTCAAGGGGTCCGTCAACAACCTCAACATCAATACTTACTATTTTTCCCCCTAATTCAACTTGTAGGTTATTAATAATACCACAAGGTTTATATGTTCTTCCATCAAAATCCTTCAACGTCGTTGATGATTGCGATAATTGTGGCAAGCCAAGTGACTTCCAACAGTTTAGATACATAGTTCAGGTAGATGCTCCCTCATCAATAATAGTGCAATGAACAAGGTGATTAAGAACATTTACTTGGATGGAGAATGCCAATTCTTCTGGTATTTGTGGCAGATAGCCCGTATGATTAAAGACGACAAGATTAGAATCAGTTGGATCAATTCCACCAACGGCCGAAAATAAATCCTGCTTCTGGGAGGGACAATTTTGTAATACCTCAAGAGCAGACATAGTTGAACGGGATTGAGCCAAATCTTCGAATATATTATAATTTTGTGCAGCTCTTTCTCGAGGATTATATGTCGATTTATGAATTACTCCCTTCAGTGGTTTAATCGTCAATTCAGGAATAACTGGACGTGGTACTGATTCATTATATGGATTTGTTGTCGAGCTAGTAGGTTGATCAACTGGACTACAATAGTATTTATTTTGCATCGACACACCAAAATATCTTGTGAAGGTTTTTTTTCGATAACATTAACACTTAGGAACTAGGAGATGGATCCGTAGCAACCAAATTTGTGTCTGGATTTGGAAATGGGTCTGTCAACACAGTTGATGTGTTAAAAGTCTTGATGATTTTTTAGACTTCAGCACGGTGAGGACAATCCCTAACAAAATTTTCCTCATTACAGATTATGCATGGATAACAAGGTTTCCGTGGTCCTGATGGTTGATCAGATGATTGCTCCTGCGGGTTAAAAGTTTGATTTTTCTTTGATTTCCCATTTTTCTTACTTCTTGGTTGCTTATCACTTTTTCCTTTGTCAAATGAGATGGAATTGATTTCAGAAGTAGGAGCAGGATCGGATGCATTAGTGTTGTGTCTATTTACAGTGCCTATCAAGCCATCTCCAGCATGAGAGTCCTTTATTTGAGGAGGAACATTGAAATTAGATCGCAACGCATTTGGTATTTTCTCATAGAGCGTGCCAGACTAAGTATAAATCAAGTCTAAATATTGGGCACGAGCGATGAATTTCGCTTCTATGACGACGCCACCTTTAGCCACATTCTCTGTTATGGAAGGTAATAAGGATTTGATGAACCATTCAGCAAGGAGCTGATCGGGAACAAATGTCTGAACCATTCGTCGACGGCGATGCCACTCATGAATATGATCTAAAATGTGAGTAGCATTACTCTGTTTGAAGTTGGACAAGATTTTCGTTCTAGTTTCATATCTCATCGGTAATTGGAAATGGATCAAAAAGACAATAGCCAAGGTAGTGAAATTGTCGAATGAAGCTCTAGGTAATTCAATGTACCATTTAGCTGTTGAACCTATGAGCATTCTCTGAAAAATACGTAATCAAACATAATCATCATTTAGAGAAATTGACAAACACCATAAATGATAAGTCATAACATGAGTTGATGGGTCTTCTCCAAGGTTTCCATTGAATTTAGGAATGTCGGAGGGTAATTTATGTGGTATCACCGACCACCAAGGAGCATAATTGATAGGATCATTAGTTAACTGGTTTAAATCTGGTAATTCCAAGGTTGCAACAAAAGGAAATTTTCTATTAAGGTCAGGTTGAGCATATCCAGGATAAGATGGAATTTCTTGGGCAACAGGTCTTTGAGCACCAAAATATGGGATTTGTTGCTGGTAACCCAGATAGGGGTTGTTTTGCATGGTAAACGCTTGAGATTTCTATTGACCAAAACCTGGATATGGTACTTGTTGATATAAATATTGTGGAATTTGTGCCTGTGGCTGCCAAGGGGTCTGTCCACCAAGATTATAACCAAAATTAGTATAAGTTGGATTCGGTTGATATGTATAACCAGATTTTTTTTGTGACATCCTATAAAATGGTGGACAAAATTTTTAATAAATGATTCCTGATACAAGTTGCTGTAAATTAACCAAAGGATTTTGAGTCTGTGGAACCAAAATTTGATGATATTGAGTTGAAGAACTCACCTGATAAGGTCGATGTACAAGATTTTATTGCTGTAGCAAGAGTATAGATTTATTAACAAGTGGTATTGAATTGGGTGTAATAAGTTGAATTGGTTGATACAATTGGACAATCATTTGTGATTGGATAGGCAGAGTGGGCTTCCATTGACAAAAATTTAAATCAACATTAGTTTGACCAAAATGTGACTGAGTATTTTCATATTGGGTGAACATAGGTTGCCCCCCACCATAGGGAGGATAATAAGAAGGAAAATATTGTTCACTGAATGCTGGGAGTCCATTTGATATGGTATTTAAAGGAATTGACCCATAATGACCGGCTTGATATTTCCCTGATGATGGATTTAATGAATCAAGTCGTTCAATACTAACTATAGGACTACCATTTAAAACACCAGATGATAACATTAGCAAAGACAATGAACATGAATATGCACTAGAGAAAGTGCTAGATAGTGATTTGTAACCTGTTGGGACCGAAGGGCCACCATGCAAATATGAATTTGGTGATGTTGTGAACATCGACGGATTAGCGAGGGTAAGAGCTGACGTAATTGGAACAACAGACCCAACCAAAGATGCTGGTTCATACATGGTTGTTTGACTAAATGTATACCCTTGAAAATCGATGGGTGATTGAATGGTAATAGGATCAACAAAAGCAGATGGAAACGATTAAGGAAATGACTGGTATAGGTAAAGGTCTCCCCCAAAGTGGGTTTGACTTAAAGTTGTATTAGGTTGAGGGATTTCTTCAATTGTGATTAAACCAGGAGGAAGAACTTCATCGTCAGGCCCAAAATATATTTCAGACGGTTGACTGTGTGAGATATGAGTTTCAGTGGCTACAGATATTTGTGGGATGAAAAAAGTAGGAACAACTTCTGGCTATTCAGATTCAAGATTTAGAGATTCTAGCAAAGAAGAGACAGGATCTGGATCAATGTGTGATTGAACAACTTCAGGTTCAGGAGGTATGGTCTCAACGATTGAATGGATTGTGACCACGGGTAGCTGTGAAGACTCTGTTTCGACAACAGTAGATGAACCGGGATGTGTGGAAACAATTTGAGCTAGCTCTGGTTTAAATTATGATGTTTTGCCATAGGTACGAATTATACTTGATTTGACAGATCTTGATCGCCTTCGCCTACCAGAAATAACTTCCGGTGGTAAAGGTGGTTTTAAAGCTAATCTACGCAAAAGACGAGGGGTGGGATTATGTTCTTCCATGATTATTAATTATTTTATCCAAAAACAAATAAACAAAAACAGGGTAATGCTAGGCAAAAAGGTTTACCAGGAAACTGTGAACTGCAGAATACCTCTTGGTCAACCAAGAAGTACGGGAAAGTAATCTCCCCAAATTTTGTGTTCGGTATATCATAATTTCAAGGCAGCTGACTCGGTTCACTATGGATGGATAGCACCTAAAATTTTTCCTCCCAAATATACCTGAAGATACGTGGAGACCCAAGTCCGTATTCGCATTTTCTGATGCAAAACCACACAGTGAGAGCACCCATTTATACTTATCATACTGTAACACCGTCCGATATACCCAAAAGTACGTGGATGAGATATGATATACTTACATACGTGGAGTGAGGTATCACACTCGGAATGTATTGTAGACAAGTTAACGACAACTAATATGTTGTACGACGTTGGAACATGTCTCTAGCTTATACCTCTAAATGTTATTGTTAATGTTTAAAAGTGTTGTTAAGTAAATTGAGATTTATTTTATGTTGATCTTGCTTAACAGTTTGCCTTTCAGGTTCACCACGATGATGTATATGAAATTCCTAAAATGCAAGCTAAGAATGATAAACAAACTTTCACTTTCAACTTTTTCATTGAAGAACCTAGCTACTAAGGGAAGAGAGAAAATAATTTGAGAGCAAACAAATCAATGAATCTCAAACTAAATGCAGATTTTCTAATGTTCCTTTTGCAAAAAACACAAAACCCTACATGCAAATGCAAGTTTTTCTTTTCAGTTTCTTTAATGTTATGAATGAAAAAAAGAAACTACGTGCACTAGATCAATAATAAAAATGCTTTTTACTTTCGAGAAACGAAGAATAAAAACAAAAATTTCTCTTTAGAAGGAAAAATGAGGACTTCAACAACGATTTCTCTCATCAAGGAAATGAAGATTTTATGAAAATTTTGTACTTCGAAAGCAAACAATTCTTAATGCGACCATAAAAAGTACTTTGAAATAAAATTGTTAATGATAATGAAAAACTTTTTAAAACAACATTGAACAAATTTTCAGTCAAAGGAGAAGAAATATATAGAGTTACTGGTCAATAGAGCATCAAAATTTTCAGAAAAAATCAGCAAAAAAAACTGAAGCAAAGTGCAAAGTCAGATTCAAGGGGATTTGGTCTTTTCAGGAGCCAATGTAGTCTCCAAAGGGAGAAAATGCTCTACAACACGGGCTGAAAAGGGAGACAGTGCTCTGCAAAGCACTGTGCCCTGACCAAGGGTCCGTTGAGCATAGTAAACAAAGAAAAAACTACTGTTTGGCTCACTAAATTTTCAAATTAAGCTTAGAAAAAGTCTAATATTTATGTGAAATAGCTACTGGGTGGAATTAGAAAGCATATCAAAGACTAAAACACCTAGAAAAAAGAGAATTTCTCCCCAGCGGAGTTACCAGTTTGTTGGGCCAGAATTGTAATCTATGGATAAACTACGCTTCCCTAGACCAGTGTCTAGTCTAGAACACCAGGTGAAAGAATATACTAATGTTTCTCCTGACTCAGAACAGATACATAAAGAGGATTGGATGCTTACTTGTTTCAGTCGCTTCCAAATGGCTCCTTTCTGTCGCTTCCACCACAGCTTCAAATTCAAGCGGTTTCAAATAGCTGAATGCTTCTTGCAAGAAATAACACTGAAACAGAAGAAGATGCAATAATATAGATATTTGTTCAAGCTAGTTAGCTAAATCAGTTAAGCATAAACTACATTCATCAACCAATATTTTGCAATATGAAAAATCAAACTAAACATGGATTCCTGTAGGGAAAAACAAGAAGTGCTTTTTATTGATGATAGAAAGAGAGGTTAAAACCTAGTGGTTGATTTGTAGTGACCTTCTAGCAAAGTTCCCAAGTCTCATCACAGCATAAGTCTCTCCAGCAACAGCTCCAAAAATAAACTCTGTATTGAAAATTCTCCAGCATTTCCCTACTCAAATTCTTCCTCCCAAACACTTAGATCTGTGTTCAATTTACAGAGGAATTGTAGGTTGTTTTGTAATCAATAACATTCCAAAAATAGGCAAGACATGTTTCCATTCATGTAGATGTCAAATGGACACTTGGATCCGAAGCTTGACACATGTGAATTCTTCTAGAAGACATTGGCCAAGTGGAGATTCCAGAACAATGAGAATTTTGTTCCCAATGTGACCAACACACCTTTGAATGTTAGGAAGTGCTTTGCAGAGCATCCTTGAATGGGGCTACCTGCATATGCAATGCACTTAGGCCCTTTAGAGCCTGCGTTGGTGAGCTCCCACATGTTTAATAATAAGCTTCAAACCATGGAAAATCCTTGCTTGATGAAAGTCTTGTTTGATTTATGTTGTTTGCTATCTTAGGGCATATAGCAACTGAGATGATAGGGAATGATAGACCCTTGATAATCGTTCTTGGAGATGATGCCCAGTTAAGAAGGTCATTGGGAATGGTGCCCAAATTGACCTATAAAAATGGGCCTTTAACAACCATCACCAAAAGTGTCACTAAAAATGGCTTTGGTGATAAACCTTAAAGGTCTGTCATTATATGCACTTACAAAAACACTTTTTTAAGGACTGTCACTATATGTGACATTAGTGGCGGCTCTTAAAGGTCCACCATAGGCATGACCCTCACCAATGTCTTTTTTTCTTGTAGTGGATAATGTTTTGATGTAATGAAACAACATTTAATGCGTTAATTTTAGTCCAACCAATATTAAGATGGAAACTCATATTGTAATAGTTGACATTTCATATAATACAATCTATGTAGTTGAAATTATTTATAGTTGCACTTTATATTTTTTAGTATTTTAATTAATATATGTAACTTTGCATTTTTATATTAGGTAAGCATGCACGTTGTATGAATTTTTTTTTAATTTGGTCGCAAAATTATACTAATTAATTTTTTTTATTAATAATGAACACATAAAATGAATCTAAAACTACTACATTAGTTGTTTATATTGACTAATGATGAACACAAATAAAATTAATACAACTAAATTAGATGTTTATAATGATTATTAATGAAAGAAAATGGAATGAATATAAACTATTATATTAGTTGTTTATATAATGAATATGAAACTACCAAAAAAAGATAAATGACTACTGCAAATGATAAAATTGTGATTGCAAATGATGACCAAATTTTGCATATATAAGACTATTAGTAACTCGTTTACAATATCTTATAACACAACCAACATTTCGTCATATTTCTTTGGTCATTAATTGGTTTCAAACAATGACTAAAATTTGCATATATGTGACTATTGGTTGCTAATTTTTACAGTTTGTTATAATACAACCAAAATTTTGGCCATATATCTTTGGTCATTAATTGATTTTCTCAGGTGATCATATAGTAATATATTTTATTGTATGTTTGGTGATTAATTGTGAAAATTAATGACTAAATAAATGACCAAAGTTATGACTAAATATACTACTAGATGATGAAATTGAAACAAAAAAATTAATGACTAAGTTAAAAATGACTAAAAGTTGGTCGTGTTATAAGATACTATAAACTAGCTACTCTTGGTCACTCACTGAAAAATGATCATTTATATGCAAAATTTAGTCATTTTTTTTATAACTAATCAGCCATTTTGTACTAGTATGATAAAATTATTTGTTTTATTTTTTTATCTTAACCAACTCACAACAGAGAAATATAGAGCACAATAGCCCATTTCACGAAGAAACATGGAGGAATTGTACCAAAACAACCTCTGACTTCAAAGGTAGAAAATCGTGATCTATTTATTTATTTATGAGGCATTCATGTTGGCATTATCAAACAAGGTATTTAACTTGAACATAGGTCTCATGATTTGTAAGGCTCAAGGAAGTAGCAATAATATTTCATTGTAGCATGGTCCTTGCCTTTTGTTGATATTTTCATGTCTTTCAACAATTTTCAAACAAGCATTAATTAGTGCTATATTTTATTGTCTTATGACGTTTCCTTTGCAACATCTGATGCAATTGCTAGTTTAAACAAAAAATGGTAATTTTTCCTACAAAAAGTATCTTTTTCATCATCTTAAAGGTGATTTACTCTTTATTATTTGAATTTCCACAGTTGCACAACTAAATATTAATTTTTATAAAGATATCAGTTGTTAATAATCACATAACAAAGAACTGGTCGACGTGTTTCGAACCAACTAGTGTGGTTCACCTTTAGGACCGATGAGAAATCATATCACGGCATTCCAATATAAATATATGAGGAGAAGGGTTAATTAGCTATTGGAAGGAAACATCTATTTTGACCTAAAATAAATTTATTTTTTTTTCTAAGTAAGTCTAGATTCTATTACTGAAACATATGGTACATACAGTATTGTGCCTTCAGAGGCATCAAGAGTTCATCAAAATAGCAAAAATGGGCCGCCCACAAGGGGAAACCAGCCTGAAAAAAGTATGAGAGCTACCTCAAATGAGGAAACCAGCTTTGAACAAAAACATATAACTGTAACAGTAATTTGACATGCCAAATGACCAGGACTCCTGAAAACACCAACGAGACAAAAATTCTAAACAAAATGAATAAATTGTAGCTGCCTGCCTTAGATACCATGGTCGCCAGAGGGAAGCTCTTCTTCGATTTTTCACCAGTAGCCTTCATCATCGTCGTCCAGAGTGGGATCATTGTGTGTTGCCATTTCTTTTGAAATTGCTGCTTCGCCCCCCTCGCCACGCTCTGTTTGCATGTCTTTGACCTGTTGTGAGCAAGAGCTGCTGGCACCTGATTTCGTGGTGTTGCAAGAGCTGCCACTGCCAGCTTTCTGAGACATTTCCTGATTGCCTGTTTTAGTGTCCTGATCGAATCTAGAGGGGCTTTGCTGATTGGAAAGGTGCACAGGAGGTAGGGGGTGAGATCCAGTTTGCGGGATTTCCTTAAATGTAACAGAGACGGTCGCCACCACTAGAGGCTGGGAGGTATGACATTGAAAATGAAACAGAGCCATGGAGGGGTTGACAAGATGAGCTGAGTCTGCAATGCGAAGGCAGGGTGAAGGCAGAGGGACGTGGTCGCCACACGAAGGGGAGGGAAGATTCCTATCAGGCCCACGCCCATGCCTGCGCCTGCTATTCGTGCTAGGAGTGCGGCCATGAGAGCTATCAGAGGCGGAGGTCGAAGAGTTGATGGAGGGAGAGCGGTGACGAGTGGAAGGCCTGGCTCGGGTGCTACCTCTGTGGCACCTGAGTCTGTGCCTAAGTCTAGGCATAGTCCCACCAGAAATGTGCGAACGGGGAGAAAAATTCTGAGAGGCGAAAGAAGGATGCAAGGTGACAGGCGAAAGAGACTGAGACGAGAAGCCAAGAATTGAAGAAAAAAATGGACTGTGAGAATGGTGAAAACCGGGACGAAACTCCAAACAACAATACAGATGACAGCGCTTGCCCAACGCAGTGCGAGAGCTGGGAAGCTTCGCTTCCGGAGGGCAGCCAGAGTGGACCGAAGGAGTGTGATTCTTCATAGAAACGAGCGAATTGATCAGCAACAGAGCCAAGAACTTAAGCGTCGGGGTGATGAATGAACTCCTGGAGCCGAAGGACGACATATTTAAGTGCTCATGGCCTCGTCTTCCCCACCGGCGTAAATGCCATTGAAGTTGACAGCCTGTGGTATAATTGCAGTCGGGGCACCATAAATTTGGATTGCAGGCGGCCATGTGGCCTCGCCACGTGCCGAATTGCCCATTGATATCCATCACATCACAGGGATACACCCGCATCCGGAGGACCTAAAATAAAATATTAAGTTAAAGGTCAAAAATTAACTATTATAATATAGTAATTAGTTATAATATTATATAAGTTGACTAATTTTTATTATTATTTTATTTCTATTAATATTCTTTTCGTAATGTTACAATATATTCGCCCTTTTTAATTATTATTATAAATAAAACATTTTCGGTTGGAGTATTATCCTGTGTTGGATCTACACTATACTCCCAAGTGTTGGGTCTTTATGGTTATATTGATATGTTATTAACCCTATTTTTATTATATATAACGAAGAATCCTCCTTCTTTTCTAATCTTTTAACTAAAAAATAGTTAATTAATCCAATCTAATAAAAATAAAATAAATGAAATAGAATAATATCATATTGATATTTTATAATAGAATTTAATTAATGAAATTTAGATAATTTAATAAAATGAATTTCTTCTTCTTTTTGGTCAAATAAAATAAAATAATATAAACTGTAACTAAACATAATAAAATAATAAAAAATATCAAATATTTTATTTATAATAAAAATTAAAAAGGGTCATTATATCCTAACATTACCAGAAGAATATTAATATAAATACATAATTTCTTTTTAGTCAATTTATATAATATTATAATAATTAAATAATATTTAAATATTATATAATATAATAATTAATTTTTGACTTTTAACTTAATCTTTTCTTTTAGGTCAAGCTAGTTGTTTCCTTCCAATGGTTAATTAACCATTCTCCTCATCTATTTATATTGGAATGCCATGATATGATTGTTCATCAATCTTGAAGATGAACCACACTAGTTGGTTCGAAACACATCGACCAAATTATTTGTTATGTGATTATTACCAAAATATATATTTGTACAAATTATGGATCACATAAACCAAATTTCAAATAATAAATATCAATTTATTTGGTGAACACATTTATTTTAATAGAAAAAAATTTAATGTAGTATATTAAGAGGAATAGAGTCAAGATAATATCTTAATTGATAACTTCCATAAAAATTCTAATTTTATAGTTCTTTGTTTTACTATAATAATTGCCCTTACAAAAACCAAAACCCATTATCCCTCTGCTTCTTTTTTAACACAAACTATTATTTTTATATTGATTCAAAAGGTATGAGGCTTATGCTTGGAGGTATTACATCTGGAGACTCAATGTCTAGGGGGTTTTAGATCAAGAAAAATCACCAATTCTACTTCTTACAGTAAATCTAGCAATTTGAAAAGGCTAGAAAACCTTTTAATACCAACAAATTGTTGCAACAAGAGACAAAAATACATGACAAAGGAGAGGGGTTGGCTAAGTCACAGGGTCCCATGAATTCCCCTCTTCGCAAAGGAGAGATCCCGCTTGCAAAGAAACAACAATTTTTTCTTCAAGATCCACGTCTTTGTTATTTTTCTGAAGGACATGAAATAACTGAAGTCTTTCAAAGGACATGATCAAATTATTGATACGAGTGAATAGTTGTTCCAATTGGAGATCTTTTGGGACTGATTTTGTCACAATCAAGCTAATGAGGCTTTGTGAATCTCCAATGACTCGAGCATCCTGATTCCATGTTTTTGCAGTTGTTTCAAGCCTTGGAGGAGAGCCATGGATTTTGCTTGATTTTTCTAAGTAAGCCCCAAACCGCAGGTGAAGTGGGAGATGATTTGGTCTGGAGGGAAATCGATAATTCCTTCACCTCCAACCTTCCCCAGATTCCCCTTTTTGCACCGTCAAAAAACATAGTTTGGATATCTGTGATCCTTCTCCATTTGTCGAAGTCCTCATCCTTTAATATGATTTTCCATTCTTCTTTTCACTTCTCCATATTTTTCCCATTAGGAAGGTTTATCCCTAGCTGATGGCACCACTCCCTACCTTGATGACTTAAGCTACTAGCTCACTTCTGGTTCGCCTTGGTCTGCATTATTTCTTTAAATAAGCTTATGATTTTCACACCGATTTGCTATTGTTTGAGGGCCCTCTCTTGAAATATCTGGTCGTTTCTTTCAAGCCAAATATTCCAGCAAATGAGCTTAGGGATAATCATCCACCCCTCATATGGCTAGCCTCTCCCAAGGAAGGACTCAGGAAACATGTCTCCCTAATTAGACAACATACATGTGATGTTGGTTAAGACGATGGGGTTGTTGTTCCAAATCAACAAGATTTCATTCCAAATGTCTTGAGCAAAGAGGCACTCAAGAAATATGTGGACCAAATTTTCCTCCTATTGTTGATAGAGCAGGCACCGAGAGGTGTCGTGGAATCCACGTCGCTGCAGATTTTCAACTGTGAGGATACTATTGTGTCCCAACTTCCAGGTGAATATATCAATCTTCAGAATGATTTTAACCTGCCAAATCCCTTTCTAAATCGCATGGTTGCGGGGGATAGTGGGAATGGCTTTAAGACAATTGTAGCATTCTGCTGCAGAATAACATCCCTTCAAGGAACGCTAACCCATTCTATCTTTTTTTCTTTGTTTTCGGGGGCTTTCCAAGCCAACACTACCATGAATCTGGCCCATGCTTGCTCCAGATGAGAAGGAATCTCTATCTTCTGCCACCCTTCCTAGTTGCTGCTATCCAATTCTGAAATGTCCCACATTTTTCATTGACCATCTGTAATCATCCACGTTTTTAGCTCCAGCAACTCATGATCCTCCCTGATCGCTTCTTTATTTATGATCATATCCTCCCATGGGTTGATCTGCTTCCCATTACCTAGAATCTAGAACAAGTGGTCACACAACAATAGGAGAGCACACTTACACAACTAATGGATCGGGGAGCCCTGTCAATTAGATTGGAAGTTATCCAGGCTGTGAATATGCTTTCCGAAGCTATATTTTTTCCACAAAGCAATATGTGCCCATCCCGGATTCCTTGCTACCTGTCTCCATAAGATCTTGGCCCCCAAAGCGATATTGTGCTTCCTGAGATAAGACCCAGTATCCCCTTATTCACCTCTTTCTCCACATTTATTCAATTTATGTACTTTTCATAATGAATCTCATTTCTATGTAAAAAATTCTAATTTGTAGCTATGATACGTTCTCAATTTTATTGGAGTTCTAAATTGGTGGCCCTTAGCTCTTTTTATTTAACATATTCTTAAGTTTCTGGATTCAAAATAATATAAATAACATTGCAATGAGGTATTAAGTACATTAATAAAGATATGAAATATGAAATTTATTGCAACATAAACTATCAAATACATTTAGCTCATGGTACCCAAAATAATATAAGGGATTTGGATTATTTTGTTTCATAGAATAGGTTTTGTAAACCCAAAATCATAAGCATATCAATCAACCTAGCTCCCTTGACTATAAAACTCACTTTAGTTGATTTAAATTGATTCAAAGTTTATTTTGACGTAGGATGATGTTTGTCATAACTTTAGGGGCTTTGCACAATTACAAGTTCTATGTTGGGTGCAACATGACCCCTCAAGCACATGGAATTAATGCGTTTAACAAATTCCTAGTGTAGTGCAATCTTAGTCCATTTAGACTATGCCTCATAATAAGCTTACGATATAAATTTCAAGATTATTGGTTACTTAGTGGAAAATTATAACCCTTCAGTACAATGCAAGTAAATATTATTGTCATGCTACTTTAGTTATCACTCATTCATGAGTAGCACATGTAAATATACCACATCAACAATATCACAAATGCACAATTTGTGTGGAACACCCATTTTGGCTTCTTTTATTAATCAATGAAAATATTATTTACATGAGGGTCTCAGAGAATGGCTTGAACCTTCATACAAAAAATAAGCCATAAAATTGTACTTCCCAGAAGACCTTGACACCCCATTCGACTGAATTGATGGGTCATTTTCACCCTACCTATAACACCCTTTATTTTTCTTCCTTGGATCGCTCAATTCATCTTCCCTGGAAAATACTTACTTGAGCCACTATGACATTAATTTTCTCTCAACTTAGTGCATCATTGCATTACTCACTCAACTTCCCTTTTATGCAACTTCACACTCCCTTAGTCTTATGTCCTTACCCTGTTGATTTCTTATCCCCTCCTAATTTCTTCTTGTCCTCCTTTTGACTTGACTCATATATTAATTATATGAATCCACCCTCATATTTTGTGGAGTTGCAACACTTCCCACTTAGTTGAGTCACCTATACCATAAATTAGTTTATGTGTGCCTTCAGTTTGGGTCTACTTCATGTCACTCGACTTGTCCCATTGGTTCTTCTGCTCTTCGGTTCACCCACACCCTGCTTAATATATTCCACGTCATTTTGTTTTCCTCGTGTCACACTCACTTGGTCCAATTTACTTTTCTTGGTCCGTTTGGTCCATTTCTACTCAATCCTTCAACCTTGAATTGGTATATCTTGGTGTACACATTCTTGATCCATCCTAATTTACTCGGTCCACCCATGCTTTAGGATGAATTATTCCACATGGTTAAGGGAAAATTCCTTGGTTTTCCACATCCTTGTGGCACTTGTTCCACCAATTTAATTTGTCCCCCCTAACATATTAGTTCCTCCTTCACTTGGGTGGGTTAGGATGCTTGGTCATGTCATGTCCATGTCACCATGTCCTGTCGTGCCAACTCGCATAGAAACCCAAACAATTAATTTTTAGCCACTCATTTGGGAATGCTCTTTCCCACACCTATGATTATTCAACACTTTCTTGGTTTTTTCAAAGCCTTGGTCCATTTATCAACCATCGATTGAATCGTCCATAATTTCTCATTATTTGTGATATGAACATCGAAAATTGTGTGATGGGGTTGTCACCATTGGCATCCACCTCAGTTAATGGTTCGCCCAACTCTAGGCCCTAACATCCTTACCCACTAAAAAATATTGTTGTCACAATAATAGTCTAGCCACAATCATGGTCATCTCTGAATGGATATTAACATCGTGATATATCTTCCCTAAATGTTATCTCTAATACCATCTCAGGAATTCATATTTTCATATCAACATGTGTTGGACTCCCTCATGTCAATCAACTAATCAAGTATACAATCTGGTAATTGCACCAAGTTACACATGAAACCATGCCTCACAGTGAAATATCCTCGACCTCAGATCGTCCATGCTCATTAATCTCCCTTTTCTATAGGTATCACCTTAGGCACCTTGATGATATCGAGTTTCCATTTGACTACAATAGAAATTCATCTACTCATGGTTGAATGTGATGAAAAGGAGTGGTGGTCATGTTGACCCCGACCTACATCCTTAATATTCTTTCCTGAAATAATCCATCCATAGTGCCTTATTACATAGCTCAACAAAGGTAGATATGGCCGAATTCTTCCTTCCACCTCCTCAATAAATCTCTCTAGCTCAAGGCCTCATGGTCATCCTCTTAGGCTAAATTCCAATAGATTAGTGATCTTTTTAGCCTTAATATACCAAGGCACACTCCCCTAGTCACACCTTTAAACCAATAATGTCATCATAGTCTCTCATGTCTTCTCCAATCTACTAATCCTCGTCTCCAACTTTCCTATCGTTTTTATCGAAGAAAAAGTAATCTTGAGATGATATGAGAGAATAGAATCAACCTCACTAGTGCTCATGCCTCTACATGAAGCTCCAAAAAATGTTTCTTATCCATACAGATAGTCATCTTCATCACTACACTCAAGTCTCCTCTTTGAATATATGAGGTACCCACTACCCACACCATTCATACTATTTATACATCTTGTTTCTCTAAAGTGGATGCCTTCTACTTAATGGGGAAATTCCTTTCCAAGTGATATTCTCCATAAATCCAACATCATATGGGAATATTCTCTTTGGATGCACCTATTTTTTTTTCCTTATGTTGAAGCATTTACCTTCTCTTAGTCCTTTTTTTCTTTCCCTTATCACTCTGCACTTCCTCTTTCTCATTCCCATTTTTTTGGTAGTCCAAAATATTCTTTGTACGATGATAGATTCTGCAAGAGTTTAGACACCCTAGTTCATGAATTCATTATTTTATCATGGCTAGAAATTGTTAATAAATTTATACATCTTTTCCTTATCATTTATCTATCTTGTTTCCAACATAAGACATGAGAATTATTTAATGCATGTATGGATCTTGATAGTATGGTTAAATTTTTTTTTTATAGTCACTTTCCACCCACTCTTTATTCCATGGTTCAAATTGTGCCTAAAAAAATCCTTTTGTGCTATCCAATTCAAAATATTATTTGTGATGCAAGAGATTGCTAATTATTGAACTTGGGTCCTCCACCAAAGCTTCATTGTACCTTTGATATAAATTGTAGTTGCATTGACCTTTGAATCCTTGCAACAACCTTTCATTGATTCCAAATAATTTTCCAAATCATAACACAAATTTCCTAGTACTTAAGAACTCCTCCTCCCATTATGAATTTGTGGTTCTTTAAGCTTCATCCTCATAGATGAACTAACCAAACATGTTCATATTTCTGGCTTCAATACTACGATAGTATAATTATGGTCTCTTGTTAGTGCAAAAAGTGACCTCAATTTCTCCTCCAAGTATTTTATCTGATATTTGTGATCTTGGGACTACCTCACTACATAATTGATAAAATAGGAACCTACCTCAATGGATCCCTTAGTCTCCCATATATCTCCTTGGATCTCAGCAAATTTATTTCAATGGTTTTCCATAGAGTGGTAATCCTTTCCAAGATTCTGTTAACAACATGGACTGTGTCTGTGAATGGCACCTCAACTTGTTCCATGGGATTATAAATTTTCTTCACCATTGCAGCCTACTTATTTGTAATATTACAAATAGGAAAACACAGTAATACAAACACTATAAAATGGACACTATAGAAACATGGAAATAAACAAAAAACAGCATAAAAATAGACAACACAACTGAGCCATTTTATTACTAAGGAGGTGAAATATAAGTACAACAGTGCTGAAGAATAGCAACACTCAAGCTGACAAACTTGGCTAGAATGACCCTCAAGTTCCCCCATTGAGAACACTACATAACAGCTGCTTTTCTAGAGACCTCACTGTGTTTCCCTTGCTAGAAATGTTGGAAATGAAACTGGTGGATGAAAAGGGGTGCATAGATGAGGCTGTTCTGGTGCTCAGAAAATGTCAAGGTTTGGACACCGACTACTACTTGAAAAACCTAGAAAAACCTAGAAAGGATTTATGGATTGGAAAACCTTGGAAAATCACCCTCTTAGGGCATGGAAACACACACCTGAAGGGTATGGAGTGATATGAGTTGAAATAAAAAATAAAAGGTTTCAACATCTCCTCGGTTACACCATTTTTTGGTCATCTAACCCATTGGTATTAGATGGACCCAAGTAAGCCATGTAAGACCAATTTTACCCTAAGTATAATTGCATTCACTATAAAAATAACGTAGTAAAACCACCTTTATTAAGTTTTTTATGGTCTAAACAGGAAACCCCGTGGGGAAACATTAAATAAATCCATATTTGTTTGATTTTTCTCAAGGAATAATTAGTTAAACAACAGTTTAATTAATATTCTTGGTTATATTTAACCCAAAACAAGGAAATTAATTAGATAAATCATTATTTATCTTATTATTTTCTAGGAATTATTTAAACATTACTTAAATAATATTCTTTGTTAAATATGACTAAATCACTCTTAAATAATTAAATAAATCATTATTTATTTGATTATTACTCAATCATATCCTTAAAATGATAAATAAATCATTTATTTATTTATTATTACTTAACCACACCCTTAAAATGATAAATAAATCATTTATTTATTTATTATTTACAAATAAAGGGATTTGACCCAAGTCAAATTCCTTTTCCCTCCAACAAATATAATAAAATATTCTATAAAATTTGGATCTTGATTTGGTTAATAATATTTTAATTATGCACCAATATCTAGACTAACTCGATATTTTGTTATAAATAGAAAGGTTTTCCCATTCATTTACCACCTTTTGTTGCCTAAATATCACTCTGGATCTCAAGTCTTGGTCTGACTATTGATCCACCATCATAGTCATATTTTTCTACCATTTTTGTCTGGGTTTTCTACACCATCAAGAGAGAGGAATTCTAAATCTGAAGTGTTGAGGACTTACAAGAACCCATCCCATTGAGGAGAACCGAGAACAACCTCTTGTGTTTTTCTCCCAGGTGCCATTAATAAAAAAATAATTTGATATATTCTTGTCTTGTCTATTGGATGCATGGAGTAAATCTTGTTTTTTCTACTGTTTAATGTCTTCTAATGCATAGATCTAGATTTTTGTAGCATTTATCTTAATCACCTAACTATAGATCTGAAGATATTAGCAGTCATTTCTGCTATTAGAGTTTTTTTTATGCACAGCTAAAGTGGTATTTTTTCGTACACTTGGAATTAAGATTCATACTAACAATGGGCAACTCATCACGGGTTTACGATTACGACCGTTTTCATTTTTCTGATCCTTACATATCCAGCTACTTCAAACCCTAGGATTTCTCTTTAGCCCCTTGTTTTTTCTTTTCTTGATATTTTTTTTAACCTATAAAACCATAAAATGATAAATATTCTAACTTCCATGTGTTTTCAGACCCGTTGCGCAGGTGACAGATATCAGCCGTGGCTGAGATGACATTTTTTTTTGAAATCTTCCGCTGAGAGTGCTGGAGGTGCAGGTCGCACTTTTCAGCCCAAAACCTGTGACCTAGACCATCACGGCACACATTACAGCCCAAAAAGTGCGACCTCTACTGAAAATAGGTCAAAAACTGCGACCTAGACTTTTTGTTGGAATTTTTCTGAAAGTTTTATGGGTTTGTCTGAGCCTCTGTTCAGCGTTGTTTGACCTTCGTCTCCACCCGTTTTGGACCTATACTTGCTCTTTTTTACTCAAATAAGTGGGACCTAGCCCCCTAGGGCTTCATTAACCTCCACCTTTTGTGGAAGAGTTTTTGTTGTTGCAGGTTGTCTGAAATTTCAGAGTCTTCAGCCATTTTTTCAGATCTGATACCTTACCTTCAGATCGGCTTGTTATCCATCCAAATCTCCTCATTTAACTTTTTTTGGGTTTTCCTTTAGGGTTCACTCTATTTCCCTCTTGGATATATCCTTTTGCCACCTCTTTTTACAACAATTTTTCCTCTGATCTGTTACTGTTTCTACACCACTTT
The DNA here is from genome assembly GCA_034641835.2 of Pinus albicaulis. NCBI lineage: Eukaryota > Viridiplantae > Streptophyta > Pinopsida > Pinales > Pinaceae > Pinus > Pinus albicaulis. Next base: position 378,990,548 of record CM076572.1, read on the forward strand.
CCAGTAGATTTTGTCCTTTAGATCCCTCTCCCTTCTAACCTTAGATCTATTGGTTTTTTTAGTGTGTTTTGATTAGTTTTTTCACTCACCTATAGACTAGTTGTTGAGAGGCCCACCTCCTTGGGTTTAGATTATTGCATTTTTAGCTGTTCATTTTCTATTTTGCAGGCTTATATACTGTCATTTGCAGGTTATTTACAGCTATACAACACACTTTTTCTTTTTCTCTACAAACGTCTCGGTTTAAAAATTAAAATTTACACACTTCACACACACACCTAAAGCAAAAAATGGCTTCGTTAACACCGCCAATCAAAGACTCTAAAACATTGAAATCAATTGATCCTGCACCTCTCTGCCCTTGCTTCAACATTGTAATCAGTTGATCTTGCACCTCCCTACCCTTGTCGGTCTCTTTTTCCTTTGAGTTGTGTTTGTGTCATCACCATTTCACCACCAAGGCTTTCATCATGGAGACTTCTTGGCCTTCATCCTCAGTTTCTGGTAGGAAGACTTACTCCTCCACATAGGATTCGAGTTATTCCTCCACCGAGTCCGCACCGACTCTTATTTTGGTCCTTTGGGTTCTCCTTCTCGTTCCGCCTTCGGTTCTCCCCCTGTCACCTTCACCATATCTAGTGTAGGACCTAGCGCTAGTAGTAACCTCGACCCTCATGCTGGGAATACCACTAGTGGGACCGCAACGGACACTACCCCGGCTGCACCCTTGCTCCCTTTCATGGAAGGCCTCAGCCTCCCCAACTTCGATTAGTTGATAAACAACCCTATACACCATGACACTAGTTGGTCTAATATGCCCAAAAATCTCCCTTCAGACATCCCAAAGTTTGAAGGCCTTGCTGGAGAAGATCCTTCAAATCATATTCGATCTTTCCACATGTGGTGTTTGTCTAACTCAATTACCGATGACTCTGTCTGTCTTTGGTTGTTCCAACGAACGCTTATAGGTGAAGCTTCTAAGTGGTATGTTAATTAGGCCCCTTCCTCCCATACCACCTTTGTGACTCTTGCCTAAGATTTTTGTCTTATTTCCATCTCCCCCTTCATTACGACATTGGTATTGAACTCTTGACCTCTTTCCGTCAATCATCCGCAACCCGCCTATCGGACCATGTTTAGGAATGGCAGAGATGAAAGAGCCTATGTCGAGCTCCTACTTTCGAATACCATGTATACATGGAATGGTTCCTTAGATCTCTTTTTCCACTTATTGGAAAATATGTCGCATCGCACTTTCCTCAAACTGAAGAAGCCACCCTTCAAATTGTGTTAAAAATTAAAATATGACCTGATCTATGCTCAATCAGGTTATGTTTATACCATTTTACCTAATCTTCCTAGACCTGGTGGTGCCAATGCACTGGGGGCATCTCATGCCATTGATGGTATCGTTGGAGCTCTCTCTAATTCATATAATCAACCTCCCATGGGCTATGGCTTTCCTCAGGGGGGGCCAGCACCTCCTACACTTTTCCCCCTCTTAGTAGCATGTATCCAGGATACAACATACCTCCTATTTTTTCCCAACCTGCTATTTACCACATTGTTACCCAACCTTCGTATTACCCATATCCAAAGCCCGGCGCTCCAGATTCTCTAACATTAGCACCCCCTCCTCCCTTGCCTTCTCAACCCTCGCAACAATAGCCACCACCCCCTCAGGGGCAAGTGTATGCACAACAGGGTGCGACTAATCCTCCTCCCTCAAAAAGGAAGAGGAAAGGCACTCAAAATCAAGCTGCCCCTAGTAATCCTGGACCTAGTTAAGGTAATGCTCCTAACACTACAAGCCAGCAACAAGGAACTCAACCCAAGCAGGATAGGCCTATTCGTACGAACAAGATCTATTCTTGTTATGGTGTTTATGGTCATTATATGCATGATTTTCCTCTTCTACCATATATGCGATAGCTATGGGAGTCTCAAGTAACATTGAGAGGACAATAATCCATCCCTTCTGTTCCTCCCAATCCTACACCTAGTCAACCAGCTGTATTTATTGATCCTTTCCCTCAGCAAGGATTTGTGGCTACCCAACCACCTAAAGGTCACATGGCCACTCAACCTCTTCCATCTAGTTCCCCCTATTACCAGATTCTCATGATGTATTCTGATCAGCCTTCTGAACCTTCTTCTCCTGGCCCTTCACCTTCAGTTGGTACTCGTGACCCCCTTTACCCTCTTGGAACGATTCCTTCAGGCCTTAACCATCTTGGAGCCATCCCGCCTAGTCATTACCCCTCTGGTCAGATACTGTTCCTAGCTCCCCCACCAGGAGTATACAGAGTACCTATTATGGCTACCCTCTCTCTCTCTAACCTAACCCTTAGGATTCCCATCTCGTACCTCGATCGTCCAGTCACTACCCCACCTGGTCAACTCAAACCTTATCTTTCTTTGACCTCGGTTCAACTGGTCCCTATGACTTTTCCTACTACAACAGTGCCTCATTCACCTCAATAGGAACCAGCTCCCATTGCGACCGCTTCGGGTAAGAAGGGCAAAGCTCGCAAAGGGGCATCAAAGGACAAGGCTACCCAAACAAACCCTGCCCCTTCTCGGCCTCCAAAGCATACCATCCAGTGTACTTTGTATGATGTTGTCAACCATGCCACCCATACTTGTCCGAAGTTTCCTCACCTCAAGTCCATGGTCAATGATACATTTCCGGAATCTGATATCCCATAGGTGTATGTCACTATACCCGATTCAATCCCAAAACTCAAACCATTTTGCAAAAATCACCCTTGGGTGTTGTGTGATTTCCATGGTCACTACACTCACCTCTATCCTCGCCTTGAAGAGTATTGTTCCTCTTTAGAAACCTTATGCCAATTTGAGGCCAAGCACAATGAGTCAACTGCTCCCTTATTTTTGAATCTTGCTTTGACAACGCTAGAGGACACAAATGCTCCCATTGAAATTCCCCCTTATGATGTCAAGATAATGGGGCCTTGGTCCTCTATTTTCTATCTATCATCATCCATGAGACCCTCGATGGAAGTGCCCTTCGAGACTCCCCATGATGTTTCGCCTGACCTCCCTTCAGTGACCACCATGAGTTCAACATCAGTAGATCCTCTATCTTCTCACTTTTATGTCGCCCCTTGTGATGATGCGCATGTGAACCTCTCTTCTCATGATGATGAGTAAGGTAGCTTCACCGTGTCAGGTGGTTTTTCTTCCATCAGTCACCCCATATTCTATTTACGATGACAACATTATGGAAGTAGCCACCACCCCTAACTTTATCTGTCCCCCCTTACATCCAACTCATGCATTCGAACCACATGCACCTTGTGGCCATTACATTGACACCCAATGTTTGGGTAAGGGGGCACCCATATTTGAGAGACCAGGAGAAGAAATTCTCCACAACTCTCCTAGTGAATCTAGTCATGTCGACTCTCGTCCCATTATTCTTCCACATTTATAAGAACCTCTAGAGTCGCATATCACTTCTGATCACTCTAGGGATGATACCCGTCATCATTCCTTCATATTACATCAGCAACCCAGTGTCATAGACATTGTGGTTGTCCAACCTATGGTTTTTATGGGAGAACATCAGTTCATTATCTCAAAATCCTCTGTTTGGGATAGTAACACCATGTATGCCAACCCAGAAACTTAAATTCCATTTGATTCATATATGCAGTACCAAAAGAGATTGGTAATCGTCTATTTCATTTCTCAAACTGCATAACCCCACTAAAAAAAAATGGCACACCACATCATTAAAATGTGTTAACATTTCCATTTTTCTAAATCCATCTTGGCATGTCCACAACATGCTTGGGGGCACCTATGCTCCTCAACCATAAAAATCCTAGATCTCAGCCAAAAAAAACACTAAAAACCCCTTTCTCTGACAAGTCGCATTGTTTAGGTCATTTCCTAGGATAGGTCGCAGTTTTCTGCCCAGGACTTGCTACCCAGGTCGCAGAGCAAACCCCAACAAGTGCGACCTGGCTTGTTCATGAGCTTTGGGTACCTAAAATGAACTTTCAATCCACTGAAATGAAAGAGTAGGATTAGGCCTCTTACCTACAACTGATGGCTCTCAATTCCAATGGTCGGTTTGTCTAGTACAATCACCACAAGGTTTAGGGCTTTCTCTCCTCACTACTTTCACCATATCTCCACCTGCAAATGAGTGAATTGGGAGGGAAAACACCTTATTAAAATAAAACCCCTGATTTTTCTTACGCCTGCTATGGCAAAACTGTAGCTCAGTTTGATGAACCATATGTACCATTGGAAAACCCTCAAATGGGTATTTATTAGTTCCTAGTGATTTGATACTTCACCAGGACACCTTTTTTCCAAAAAGTGTCACTTCACTCCTCCTCAAAATCGAATTTCTTCACTTGCAACACTCGTACTGAGGGCATCACTTTGCCTCCATACTTGTCCACGCTCGTGTCAACTTTCGTCGTGATTTCCCATCTTGTACTCATGCTTTTATGGTCCCCATTGGACCCTTTTCCTGTGTGGCAGCACCATCGAGTCACCCTTGTTTAGAGCATCCAAGTTGAGTTATCATTGCTTTCATGGAGTCTATCTTGAGTCCCTTTGCATCCCACTATAGTCCTCCATCCTTCATTGCTTGGTCCCCTTCTCGTGTCGCACAATATGGCCTTTATCCCCACTATCCCCCATCCCTCATGATGTTGTGTCAGTCACTTCCAGGTCATCCATGCTCTTTAATCTCTAACAAGGGAAGTCATCTGTTCACTACTCAGACCCCCCCATTTCATCATCATCATTGGTGTCAGCCTATTAGTCACTCTACTATTGTCTCTCATGCCTTATTTGAGGATCCCTTATTGCCTCACCTATGGTGGACGTCCTTCTATCGACATCAAATCATTCATTCAAGAAGACAAGTCTAGAGGGCAGTGTACCTTGGTTCCAGCTTCCACTCTTGTTCGGTGCCCCAGATCAGGAAAAGGGACTCCTTATTTCCCTTTGACCTGGTTGGTTCTCAACTCCAGGTCCTTTCAGCATGATCGAGATCCTTATACTTGATGGTTCAGTGATGTAGAAGTTGATATCGGTGACTCCCAAGTGTGTGTGAGATGTCTCAACCCTCATGAGGGGGTGGCCCTACAGGTAGCCCCCCCACATACCTGGATGAATTCTTCACTCCAGCCTTCGATGCAGCTCCATATATTTGATGATACCAACCCCAGTCGCTTGCAGTGCCTTCTTGATTGCATATATTAGTCAGATTTTTAGATTCATTTCCTGTTTACAGGGGCATCTTGGTTTTATTCATATCTCATGTACTCAGATATTATTGTACAAAGTCTTGGATGTTATCCCAGGCACAATATGTATGTGGGATTCATTATCATGTTATTCGTCTGGCTCATGTTTATGGTAGCATATGACTAATACTATTTTAATTATGCACCAATATCTAGACTAACTCAATATTTTGTTATAAATAGAAGGGTTTTCCCATTCATTTATCACCTTTTGTTGCCTAAATATCACTCTGGATCTCACTCTTGGTCTGGCTATTGATCCACCATCATAGTCATATTTTGCTACCATTTTTGTATGGGTTTTCTACACCATCAAGAGAGAGGAATTCTAAATCTGAAGTGTTGAGGACTTACAAGAACCCATCCCATTGAGGAGAACCGGGAAAACCCTCTTGTGTTTTCCTCCCAGGTGCCATTAATACAAAATTCATTTGATATATTCTTGTCTTGTATATTGGATGCATGGAGTAAATCTTGTTTTTTCTACTGTTTAATGTCTTCTAATGCATAGATCTAGATTTTTGCAGCATTTATCTTGATCACATAACTGTAGATCTGAATATATTAGTAGTCATTTCTGCTGTTAGGGTTGTTTTTTATGCACAACTAAAGTGATATTTTTCCGTACACTTGGAATTAAGATTCATACTAACATCCTTTGTAGCTCAACTATTGAAGGGTCGATTTACTCATGAGATTCCAAGTGAAAATGTTATGGAATCTCACCCTCCTCTAGATCTCTCTACTGCTGCACTGCGTAATTCACTGGGTGACTACGTTTCTTAAGAGGATTGCAAATGGCCAAATGCCGAAATACTGAAATCTGCTCACAAGATAGAAAGACTCCTCTCTTGAGCGGGCACTCGAAGTCCATAAAGGATGAGGTTGGGATCTCCACTCAGAAACACCCATGTGCTAAACAACACTATAGACTCGAATAAACAACTCAAGTGTGCTCAAGTCGTAAATGACAAGAAAATAATAATAATCCAAAATTATCTCTATGGCTGCCCTCACCCCTTTCTTATACTTGTGGAACCATCACACCCCTAGGCCCACATCATAAATACACTACTCTCTTGGTACTTATCCTCCACCTTGATTGTGTTGTTCAATTGACCTCTTGGCCCCCTCCACTACTATGTTGTTCCACTTTCATACTGGTGAAGTGGTTTTATTCTACTAAAGGGATTTATGGGTCCCTCTACCCTCTTATTCATCTATTAATTGAGGTAGGAATAATTTAATATTGTAATTATCTAAAAGCTAAATTAGGAATATTAAATTCTTTCATACATAATATTTGGCCTTGATAAGGTTCCCTTCAATATTCCATAATTTAAACTATACTAATAAACAATAGCAAAAAAACCCTTTTTCCATTTAATAATGGATTATAGAAGCCCCTTTCCCTAATAACCTTGAAGACAAAATGGAAAATACCCTTGAAATATTTCACTAGATTCAACTTATTATTTGATGTAATTGAAAACTTCTTGTTTTTCTTCTTCATTACCACCTCCTTGTGGTGGAGAGCTTCATTTTCTATCTCTTTTGTGGTATCTCTAATATTCCACATCCACGTGGTGAGGATCTAAATTGTTGCTACCTCTTCAAATTCAATGTGGTGTGAGAATTAGCTATGATACCACATATCATGACCCCAATTGATATACATTATAACAAGACACTTTTATAGGCTCACTGTGACCCATTGCGTGTGCGACATTTATTTTTTTCACAACTTCCTGGTGTAGTATAATGACACTTCACCTAGAACACACATTAAATAAAATTACTTATATAATACCTATATTGTTATTTACTTAGAAAAGTATCATAACCCCTCAATATAGTGTAAGTAAATCTTATTATTGCACTACCTTATTTTTCTTCAATTCATGAGCAGCACATGTAAAGAAACCACATCAACAATAATACACATGCATAATTTCTATGGAATCTCCCTCCAACATTATTTTATTAATAAATGACAAAATTATTTACATGAGGGTTTAAGATAATGGTTTGACCCTTAATGAAAAAATAAATCTAGAAAACCCTACCTAATGGACCATCTTCATCCTACCCACAACAACCTTTAGTTTTCTTCCTTATCTCACTTGGTTTGTCTACCCTAGCATAGAACTACCTGAACCCTTCTGCCTTTTTTTTCCTCTCAAGTTGGCCCATCCTTTCCTTGCTCAACTTCCCTTTTATGAAAATTCATACTCCCTTCTACTTGCATCTCTCTTGATTTTACGGTTGTCTTATCTCAATTGAGTTTATTCTTTTCCTCCTCTTGACTCAAATCACATTTTACTCTTATGACTCCACCCACATATTGTTGGGATTCATAACCCTTCCCACTGATTTGGGTTTCCTATACCATCACATGGTTTATGTGTCCCTTTGGTTCATGCCGAGTTCATGTTACTTGACTCATCCGTTCGGTTCTTCCTCTCTTTGGTTCACTCACACCCCACTCATCCTACTCCACTTCATTCATGTCTTCTCAAGTTACACCTTCTTGGTCCAACTTCCCTCACTCAATTCATTCGATCGATGTCTACTTGATCATCCCACCACCACTCTATGCATCCTCCTTTGTTTATTTCACCCATGGTTTGGTCCAACTCGTTCCACATGGTTAAGAGGGTTCATTCCTTGTCTATGTTACATCCTTGTGGTGCTTATACCACCAAGTTCATGTGTTCTTCCTCACATATCAGGTACTCCTTCACTTGGGCCAGTTGGGACACTCGATCATGCACACCATTTTCGTTCCCATACCACCAAGCTATCTTGTGCCAACTCACATGGAAACCCCAACTATCATTTTTTCACCACTCAAGTGGGTGCATTCTTGTCCACGGGTCTCATTTATTTGAAACCTTCTTAGTTTCATAAAATTCTTGGCCCATTTCTCAACCACGTATTGAATCCTTGATAATGTCACGTTATTTCAATATGAACATCGCAAATGGTGTGATGGGGATGTCTCCCTTGGTGGGCACTTTGGTTAAAGGTGCCCACAACTCTAATCCATAAACCAATAGTCTCGCCTTATCCCATAATATGTGGACATTATTTCATAGTTACGTGGACTATATTACTTAGAGTTTGATATCTTTTAAAATGTAATTTTAGAGGTGTACATGCATTCTATTATTTAAATTTATAAGTGTGTATTCATAATGATATTTTGAAATTTTTAGCTAATTTTTTATAGATTAAATGATGTCTTTGATGAAAGTGACAATTTTATAGTTTAAGATGATAGATTAAGATTAACAGTAATTAAGTAAAGTAATTATGTTAATAGGTGTGTCTATTTGGAATAGGGATTTCCAAAATTAATATAACTATCAATAATTATTAAGTGGATAGTAGGGATTTAACTTCCACAAAATATTGTTAGGATGAATTCTAATCGCAAGCATACAAAAAAAAGCTCACTTTAGCTATGCATAACAAATAACTGTAACATCAAAGATGGCTGCCAATTTCTTTAGATATGCAGTTAGTTATCCAAGATAAATGCTACAAAATCCAGATCTATGCCGTAAAAGACATTAAGTAGTAAATAAAAGCAAGAGTTTCTCATGCATCCAATAGACAAGACAAGAATATTTTTAAATAATTTTGTATTTTTGACACTTGGGAAGGGAACATAGAAAGATGTTACCAACCCCCCTCAATGGGATGGGTTCTTGTAAGTCCTCAACACTTCAGATTTAAGATCTCTCTCTCCCTTGATGCTGTAGAAAACCCAAAAAAAAATGGAACTCAAAGGGAGCTCATAAGAAAAATGGTAGCAAAATATGACAATGATGGAGGATCAAAGTCGGACCAAAAGTATAGATCCAGAGTGATATTTAGGAAAAAAAAGGTAGTGAGTGAATGGAAAAACCCTTCTATTTATAACAAAATATTGAGTTAGTCTAGATATTGGTGCATAATTAAAATATTATTAACCAAATCTAGATCAAAATTTTATGGAATATTTTATTATATTTGTTGGAGGGAAAAAAATTTGAATTTGGTCAAATCCCTTTATTTGTAAATAATAAATAAAGAAATGATTTATTTATTATTTTAAGGATGTGGTTGAGTAATAATTAAATAAATACATACTTATTCAATTATTTATAAATTATTTAGTCAAATTTAAAAAGGAATATTATTTAAATAAGGTTTTAATAATTATTCATGGAAAATAATAAGATAAATAATGATTTATCTAATTAATGTTCCTGTTTGGGTTAAATATGACCAGGAATATTAATTAAACTATTTTTTAACTAATTATTCCTTGAGGAAAATCAAACAAATAAGGATTTATTCAATTATTCCTCATGGGGTTTCCTATTTAGACCATAAACAACTTAATAAATTAAAGATTACTAAGTTATTTTTCATAGTGAAATAAATTTTACTTAGGGTAAAATTGGTCTTACATGATGTACTTTCGTCCATCTAATAGTAACAGGTTAGATGACCAGAAAATGGTGTAACAGATTTCCCCCAACGTGCGAGCATTAGGAGCTAATTGTATGACTGAAGTACATTGTAGGGACTCAATCACTAGAAACCAAAGGGGAAGTCAGAGAGAGAGAAATATAAGGTAGACTAAAGTGCTAGAGGACAAGACCCTGAGGAGGCGAGATTTACAGGTGCGACAAGTCTCTTTTATGAGTGAGTACCTATTTTACAAGAGGCGTGGGAGGCAGACATATCCACGCTGAGACAAAGTACAAAGAATAATGCATCCAATAAACACGAGACTGAACTATATAGTACATGCTGGCATAAACATTAGCCAAATAACCAACATGATAATGGATCCCACATACATACTCTGCCTGGGATAACAACCAGGACTTATACAATAATATCTGAGTACATGAGATATTAGTACAACCAAATAGGCCCTGTAAAATAGTAGAGGGATCTAAAAATCTGAATGATACATGCAAACTAAAGAGGCGATGCAAGTGCCTGAGGTCGAAACGATAAAATCTATGGAGTTGCATCGAAGGTTGTAATGAAGAGGTCATCCGGGCATGTGGGGGGCTACTTGAAGGGCCACCCCCTCATGAGGTATGAAACATCTCACAAATATGCAGGAATCATCGGTACAATCTGCTGCATCACTGAACCATCAAGTATATGGATCTTGATCATGCCGTAAGGAGCTAGAGCTGAGAAACAATCAAGTCAAAAGGAAATAAGGAGTCCCTTTTCCTAATCCAAGGCATCGAATAATAGTGGAAGCTGGAACCAAGGTACACCACCCTATAGACCTATCTTCTGGAATGAATGAGCTGATGTCGATAGAATGAGGCCTGCCATAGGTGAGGCAATAAGGGATCCTCAACTAAGGCACGAGAGATAATAGTAGAGCGACTGACAGACTGAAACCAAGGATGATGAAGAAATGGGGGGTAATTATTAGAGGAATAATGACTTACTTTGTTAGAGCATGAAGGGCATGGATTACCTGGAATCAACTAACACAATATCAAAAGGGATAGGGGATAGTAGGATTGAAGGCCTCAATATGCGACACGAGAGAGGAACCAAGTAATGAAGGATGGAGGACTAAAGTAGGATACAAAGGGACTTGGTATAGACTCCATGAATGCAATGTGAATCAAATTGGATGCTTTAAACAAGGGTGACTCGATGATGCTGCCACATAGAATAGGCCCAGTGGGGACCATAAAAGCATGAGTACAAGGTGGGTACTCACGATGAAAATCGACATGAGCATGGAAAAGTATGGAGGAAAAATGGTGCCCCAAGTACAAGTGTTGCAAGTGAAGAAATTTGATTATGAGGAGTGGTGAAGTGACCCTTCTTGGAAACAATGTGTCCTGGTGAAGTTTCAAATCACGAAAAAATAAAAGATACTCATTTTAGAGCTCGATGAGAGATTTCCAATGGTACATATGGTTTTTCAAACTGAGCTATGGTTTGGCCACAGCGGGCAAAATAAAAATCTGGGGTTTCTCTTTTAATAAGGCATTTTCCCTCCAAATTCACTCATTTAAAAGTGTAGCTATGGTGAATGTAGAGAGGAGAGAAGGCCCTAAATTTTATGGCGATCGTAGCTGACAAACCAACCGTTGGAATCAAGATCTGTTAGTTGCAGCTAAGAGGCATAACCCTAGTCTTCCATTTCAGTGGATTGAAAGTTCAGTTTAGGCACCCAGAGCTCAAGAACAGGCCAAATCACACTTTTTGGGGTTTGTTCTGCGACCTGGGTAGCAGGTACTAGGCAATAAATTGTGACCTGTCCTAGGAAATGACCTGAAAAGTGTGGCCTACCAGAGAAAGGGGGTTTCAATGTTGTGTTTGGCTGAGAGCTGGGATTTTTATGGTTGAGGGGCATAGGTGCTCCCAATCATGTTATGGTTATGCCAAAATGTATTTAGAAAAGGGGAATCTAAACAAATTTTTATGATGTGGTGAGCCATTTTTTTCGTTATGGTTATGCAGTTTGAGAAAGGAAATGGAGGATTACAAATCCCTTTTGGCACTGCATATATGAAGTAGATGGACTAATTTTCTGGGTTGGAATACATGGTGTCACTATGCAAAGAGTGAATTTGGAGATAATGAATAGGTGCTCTCCTAGAAAGCCCACATGTTGGTCAACAACAATGTCCAAGGGACTGAGTTGTTGATGTAAGATGAAGGAATGATGCGGGGGATCATCCCTAGAATGATATTATGTGATATGCGACTCTAGAGGTTCTTCTAAATTGGGAATAATAATGGTACTAGATTCAACATGACTAGATGCACTAGGAGGGTTGGGGAGAATTTATTCTCCTAGAATCTCAAATATGGGTGCTTCCTTACCCAAACATTGGGTGTCAATGTAATGGCCACAGGGTGTATGTGGTTCAAATGTATGATTTCTATGTAAGGGGGGATAGATAAAGTCATGGGTGGTGATTTCTTCCATAATGTCATCATCGGAATAGAAGATGGGGTTACTGGTGGAAGAAAAACCACCTGACACACCGAAGCTCCCTGACTCATCATCATGAGAAGAAAGTTTCACCCACGCATCGTCAGAAGGGGTGACAGAAAAACATGTAGATGAAGGATCCATTGATGTTGAGCCCAAGGTGATCAATGAAGGGAGGTCAACCGAAACAGAAGGGGAAGTCCCAGTTGGGTCTTCCATCGTGGATCTCATAGATAATGATAGGTAGTGGACAGTGGCCGAAGAATCTATCATTTCGACATCCGGAGGGGGAATGTCTATGGGATTGGATGTGTCCTCTGGTTTTGATGAAGCAAAATGTGCAAATAAGGGAATGGTGGACTCATTACACTTGGCCTCGAATTGGTGAACCAATTCCAAAGAGGAGAGGTACTCTTTGAGGCAGGGACATAGATAAGTATAAGGTCAATGGAAATCACACAAATCACAGGGGTGATTTGTGCACAAAGTCTTGAGTTTCTTGGTTTAATCAGGTAGAGTAACATGGAATTCTGGGATATCAGACTCAAGAAATGCTTCGTTGACCATGGGCTTGAGACGAGGTAATTCAGGACAATTATAGGTGGCATGACCGACAAAATCACACAAAGCACACAAAGGTGTATGCTTTGGAGTCTGAGGAGGAGAATGGTTTGTCGGGGAAACCTTTTCTTTAAATGCCTTATTGCAAGCTTTTCCCCTTCACCCAAATCTATCGTAACAGGAGGAGGTTCTTGTTGAGGTGGCTAAGGCATAATAGCCAAGGGATGGGTCATGGGGACTGGTTGAACCGAGGTCAAAGCAAGGTAAGGTTTGGGCTGACCAAGCGGGATATCGGTTTGGGGATAAATGTTCCAGAATGGGATCCCTAGGGTTAGGTTAGGAAGGGATAACGTAGCCATAACAAGTACCAAAAATACTCTAGGAGGGGGAGTTAGGAACGGTATCTGACTAGAGGGGTAATGGCTAGGCGGGAAAGCTCCGAGATGGTTAAGGCCAGGAGGAACCATGCTGGAAGGGTAGCAAGGTTAATGGATACCAGCTATAGATGAGTGGCCTAGAGGAGGGGCTCCTGGAGGCTGAGTCGAGGTGCTTGGAGTAGGTTCCGGAGGGGGGGACTGTTGAATAGTCAAAGTGGGGCACTTGAGGGAATCTTGAGATGATTATATCATGCAAATGTTCAACGAGCTGGGATCAGAGACAGGAGGAGAAAGACCAGGAAATGAACCAAGAAAAGAGAAGTATTTGTAGACTCCAGGTGAAACACTGGTCAAAGGTTCGACTATTTGCTTATTGGCCACCTAAGAGATGATGGACTCAAGGGAGGTCTGAGACTTCGGTTCGTAATATGTCAACTGGTCATTGGTGACAATATTTCCATCATGAGGAAAGCACATATTATGGTGAACCAAATATGGGACAATAGACATCACATAAGTGTATATACGACCCAATATAATGTTTTAATCTAACAGGCCATCAATGAATTCTACATCAACATAAACAATATTGCCCGTAAGAGTAATAGGACAATTGCGAAACAAGTGAATGGGATGGGAAGACTGGCCAACCCATGCTCGGAGGATGATAGTCAAAAGGGGAAACTCAGGAGATCTAAGTTGCTTCCAAACCAAAGCAGACATCACACAAGTACATGCCCCCTCATCAATGATACAACGAGAGACGTTGGAATTTTGGATCTTGATGGGGATTTGGAAGGTGATGGAAGCAGGAATGGGAGGATATTATGACCGGTCAACATTCATCTAAAGGATCCACATCATCCATGGTAGTTATTATATATTTTCGTTGTGAAGGGCACGACTGGAGGAGTTCCAACATTGAGATGGCAGCAGGAGGTTGCGCCAAATCATTACTATACTATACGAATGGGCAACTTTTCTAGAAGCAACATTTCAGTGTAATGGTCCCTTGGGGATATTGGTATGAATCTCTACCTTATGCTGAGGGATCTTTAAAGGACCATTGGTTGTCAAAAGAGGCTCTCTGGTACCTGAAGAAGGGGGCTCGGAGGTAGACATAGTGGGAGGCTTATTGTACTGATGGGACCGAGTCTTAAGGTTAATGTCAACGGTAATGGGTTGGTGAGAGTTCATCATGAGATTCTGGTGATCAGAGATATTAGATGGAGGAGGTTGAGTGGTCGCCTAACCTTTAGGTGGTTGGGTAGCCACGAATCCTTGCTGAGGGAAAGGATTGGTAAACACAGCCAGCTGGATAGGCGTAGCATTGGGAGGAACCGAAGGGGAGGCATTCTATCCATGCGATGCTTCTTGAGTCTCCCACATCTGACACATTTGAGGTAAAAGAGGAAAATCATGGGTGTAATGACCATAGAAACTGCAACAAGAACAAGGCTTATTCATGTGAACATGCATGTCTTGCTTGGGATGAGTGCCCTGTTGCTGGTTAGCAGTGTTAGGTGCATTCCCTTGGGGATTAGGTCCTAGATCACTAGGGGAAGATTGATTTTGGGTGCATTTCCTCTTATTTTTGGAAGTAGGAGGATTATTTTCACCCTATTGTGAATACGCCCACCCCTCGGGGGGTGGTGGTTGTTGTTGCGAGGGTTAAAAAGGAAAGGGAGGCAGGGGTGATAATGTTGGAGGAGCTAGAGCACCAGACTACGGATATAGATAATAACTAGGTTGGGCAACATTGTGTTAAACAAGTTGGGAAAAAGGAGGAGGCATGTCATATCCTGGATACATGCTACCGGGAGGGGGGAAAGTGCTGGAGGAGCTGGCCCCTCCCTGAGGGAAACCATAACCCGTGGGAGGATGAGTGTACGAATGAGAAAGGGCTCCAATGATACCATCGGTGACATGGGATGCCCCCAGTGCATTGTCACCACCGGGTCTAGGGAGATCAGGTAAGAAGATATAAACATAACCAGACTGTGTGTAGATCAGGTCATATTTTAACTCAATCTAGAGAGAAGCCTCTTTTGTCTGAGGGAAATGAGATGCGACATCTTTGCTGATAGCAGGAAAAAGAGATCTAAGGAACTAGTCCATGTAGACATGGTATTCGAAGGTAGGGGCCTGATATAGGCTCTTTCTTCTCCAACATTCCTGGACATTATCGGATAGGTGGGTCGCAGAAGATTGACGGAAAGAGGTCAAAAGCTCTCTACCAGTGTCATGATGAAGGGGAAGTTGGAAGTAAAGCAGAAAATCCTAGGAAAGAGTCGCAAAAGTAGTATTAGAGGAGGAGGCCTAGTCAACATACCACTTAGAAGCCTCTCCAATAAGTGTATGTGGGCACAACTGAAGACGGATAGAGTCATTAGTGATGGAGTTAGACAAACACCATATGTGGATAGATCGAACATGGTTTGTAGGATCTTCTCTAGCATTCAAAATTCGAGATGTCGGAAGGGAGCTTGGTTGGCATAGCAGGCCAACCGGGGTCATGGTGTATGGGGTCATTGATCAATTGGTTAAAATTGGGAAGACTGAGGTCTGCCATATAAGGGAGAAAGGGAGGAGTTAGGATAATTCTTGTTGCAGTCCCACTAGTAATATTCCCAACATTAGGGCTGGGGCTACTACCAGCATCATGTCCTGAACTAGACATGGTGAAGGTGACAGGGGGAGAACTGAGGATGGAACTAGAAGGGAAACCCAATGAACCAGAAGTGGAGTCGGAATGGGGACTTGGTGGAGGACTAAGTCTTCCTAATGGAAACTGAGGATGGAGGCCAATAAGTCTCCGAGATAAATGCCTTGGGGACGCAATGATGGAATAAAAAACAAGAATCACAAAAGTAAGAGAGACCAACAAGTGCAAGGAGGTGCGGGATAAAATGATTACAATGTTATAATATTTATCTGGTGGTGTTCACCATGTGCTCTTCACTTAGGGTGTGTGTGTTAAATGTGTTAATTTTAATTTTTAAACCCAGACGTTTGTATCAAAAAAATAAAAAGTGTGTTGTATAACTGTAAATAAATATGCAAATAACAGTAAAGTAAACTAAATATAACAGAAAATAAATAGCTAAATATGCATCAATATAAACCCAGGGAGGCAGGCTTCTCAACAACTGGTCTGTGGGTGGGAAACAATCTAGTCAAAACACACCAAAATAGCCAATGGATCTAAAGTATGGAGGGACAATGATCTAAAGGTTAGATCTACTGGAAATAGGTGCATAAAACAACAAACAAAAAGAGGGGAAAGTGCTGCAAATGAGGTCGCAAAAGGATACAACCTGAAGGGAAATAGAGGGGACCCTAAAGGAGGACCAAAAAAAACTCAAAAGAGGTGTTTTGGATGGATTAATAACCAATCTAAAATGGATCTGAAGGTACAGGGTAAGATTTGAAAAATGGCTGAAAACACTGAAATTTCAGACGACTTTCTTCAGCTAAACTCTTCCTAGAAAGGTGGAAGCATACTAAATCCCTAGGGGGCTACGTTCCCACTTCGATGAGTAAAACAAATAAATTACAAGTCCAAAATGGGTAGAGATAGTGGCCAAACAACCCTGAACAGTGGCCCAGACAAACCTAGAAAAATCTCAAAAATATTCCTGCAAAAAGTACAGGTCGTAGCTTTTTACCTGATTTCTATAGAGGTCACAGGTTTGAGGCTATTTTCAACTTCTTGAAGGTCTAGATCATAGGTTTTAGACCGAAAAGTATGACTTGCACTTCCAGCACTCTTGAGGGTAGGTTTCAGAAAAAAAATTCGTCTCAGCTGCAGCTGATACCTATCGCCTGCGCAATAGGTTCGAAAACACACGAAAGTTAGAATTTTTATTGTTTTAGGGTTTTATAGTTTTAAAAAACCATCAAGAAAAGAAAAAAAATAAGTTGAAGAAAAATACTATGGTTTGAAGCGGCTGGTCATGTAGGGATCTGAAAAATGACAGAGGTCGTAATCATCCCCAGTGGAGTTGCCAGTTGTTAGGATGAATTCTAATCACAAGCGTACGAAAAAATCTCATTTTAGTTGTGCATAACAAACAACACTAACATTAAAGATTACTGCCAATTTCTTTAGATCTATAGTTAGTTGACCAAGATGAATGCTACAAAATCCAAATCTATGTAGTAAAAGACATTAAGAAATGAATAAAAGCAAGATTTTCTCCATGCATCCAATAGACAAGACAATAATATTTTTAAAGAATTTTTGTATTTTTGACACCTGGGAAGGGAACATAGAAAGATGTTACCAATCCCCCTCAATGGGATAGGTTCTTATAAGTCATCAACACATCAAATCTAAGATCTCTCTCTCTTGATGGTGTGGAAAACCTAGACAATAATGGAACTCAAAGGGAGCTCACAAGAAAAATGGTAACAAAATATGACAATGATGGAGGATCAAAGTCAGACAAAAAGTATAGATCCAGAGTGATGTTTAGGCAACAAAAGGTAGTGAGTGAATGGAAAGACCCTTCTATTTATAATAAAATATTGAGTTATTCTAGATATTGGTGCATAATTAAAATATTATTAACCAAATCTAGATCCAACTTTTATGGAATATTTTACTATATTTTTTGGAGGGAAAAATAATTTGAATT
Source organism: Pinus albicaulis (assembly GCA_034641835.2). Taxonomy (NCBI): domain Eukaryota; kingdom Viridiplantae; phylum Streptophyta; class Pinopsida; order Pinales; family Pinaceae; genus Pinus; species Pinus albicaulis. Next base: position 379,008,402 of record CM076572.1, read on the forward strand.
TGAATTTGAGTTATTCAATTATTTATAAATGATTTAGTCAAATTTAACAAGGAATATTATTTAAATAAGGTTTAAATAATTATTCCTAGAAAATAATAAGATAAATAATGATTTATCTAATTAATTTTCCTTTTTTCACTTAAATATGACCAGGAATATTAATTAAACTGTTGTTTAGCTAATTATTCCTTGGGGAAAATTAAAAAAAAAAGATTTATTCAATTATTCCTCATGGGGTTTCCTGTTTAGACCATAAAAAACTTAATAAATTAAGGATTACTAAGTTATTTTTAATAGTGAAAACAATTTTACTTAAGGTAAAATTGGTCTTACATGGTGTACTTTGGTCCATCTAATAGTAACAGGCTAGATGAGAAAAAAATGGTGTAACAAATATTCTAGAATATTAATAGCAATAGCCATGGATCAAATGTTGAGATTTATCTCAAAATTAGTTATTCTCATTCTACCATTTTAATTAAATTGACTAATTAAATACATGTCATATGAACATGTGACACATGAAGATGAGTTATGGTTTTTTGGGAATGTTGTGATAGTAATCCATAGTATTATAACAAACTCTATTTATAGTTTAAGAATATCCATAGTAAAGCGGGGGTGAATCTCCATGGTTAGGAATCTTCTTATATGTACTTTTAAATGTATATATGTTTAACACATATATTAATTTTTTTAAAATTAATAAATATCCTATATCCATCTTAACTCTAGATCTACCAAGTGTAAAGAGGGATCAAATCTCTTTCACTCTAAAATATGTTTGCATCTCAAGACATGTGATCCCTCTCGGAGCTTGGTAGATCGAGAGTCAAAATGGATCTAGATCCGGATTTAAGATGGATCTAAGTTGGTATTATTACATTTTATCTATTATTTCCCATCACCCCTCAACCTAAATATTACATTTTACTCAATGTTTCCCCTCACCTTGCTAATTTTATAGTTGAGTTTGTTTACTTTTAAACTTCAAATATAAAGAAAATTTACAATAAAAAATGGAGAAATTAAGGGGAAATATTGGGTAAAATATAATATTACAATATTATGTTTTACCCAATATTTCTCGCAAACTATTAACAAGTGGATGAAGGTAGGCATAAATATTAGATCGAATGTAATAATCACATTTTGCCTAATATGTTTCACACTTTCTCCCCTCACCCTAGCTCACTTTCATAGTTAATATTGTTCATTTCTTTACTTTGAATCCTTCTATATTTCTATAACATATTATTACACGTAAATTAAGAGAATTTTTTACATATGTTATATTAAAGTGATTATCAAAGAATCCATTAGAATGAAGAAGCAACTATTGTTCTATACTTTTTGCAACCATGTTTAACCTTGCACTTCTTAAAAACACCTTCTTGAATCACCCAATAGCCTCCACGAAGATCTAAATCTTCTACACATATATACACATTATGTATTCATCATTCAAAGATAACAAAAAAACATACAAAAAGACATAGGGCATGTTGTGCATGTTTCCCATAAGCAATCCTTGGCTGCAAAAACTATGCCAGGAAACCAACTCAACCAGCTTTAGGTTCAAGTTAGCCCTTGAAATAGAGCGGGCTCCCTCGGTTGTTACAAGGCCTTGTTTAATGCTGTTCACTGTCACCGAACAACAACCTTTGAAGCACAATGGCCATATTTATTGTTTTTAATTAGGGGTGGTTGGCTATCAATGACAATTCATATTCATGAATAAATACCTCCTTCACAAAGTTCATTCTCAAAGTGTCAGCTTCCAACCCAACATAACGAGTTGATTTGTATAATAATTTGACAAAAGAATGTAAGGAGATCCATAATAATGGAGAAACCAGACTGAATACTTAACCACTAGGGAGATGGAAAAACAATAACCATCCTCAAAGAGGAGCTTGATCATACAGCCAGTCTGATATACTAATCTCTTTAAACAATTATAGTTTTCAGAAATTATGAAAACTATGTTTTCATAATAAAAAAAACATGATCAATTCATTACAGAAACCTTGTGTAATTAAGACTTCAAGAGGAATTTACAATAAAAATTAGCCTTGTAAATTAATCTCTTAATCCCATTACAACTTCACAACAAATCAGAAATGAAATTGAGATTCAATTAAATTTCCAATTGGGTAATTGTACATGAATAAAATCATATGAAGAAAATAGATATGGAAATACTGGAAAAAGGGACAGAGAAACACAAATTCTGTTGAAGCCAAAGCTGAAATACTCTAGTTAGAATTTTCAGAGAAAAGTTTTACAAAGCTGAAAAAGTATTGGCCTCAAAAGTCCACACTTTCTTATTACAAATGATCAAATATATAGAAATTATAATAAGCTAGTTTTTGCTAGATTTTAGGAAAATAAAACAAAATATACTAAAAATAAAATCTAATTTATTACAAAATTCCTAGAAATAAAATCAAATAAACTAAATATAAGAAACTGATTGCAAAGAATTTGGAAATGTTGGAGCTTTCGATGCCAAATTCTCTTTCAATCTGAAATTAGCCCTTTTGATATGCTGATCTTTTTCTTGAAGATATTGATTAAAATCTTTTAGTGTTGAATAAGGCTGCCACCTATGTTCTTCAAGTGTTTTTAGAATTCCTAGAAATGTTGGTTAAATCTTTGACCTGTTGATCCTCCTCCTTTAAATCTGGAGATATCGATATCATTCCTTGAAGATCTATCAAATGTCCTTTATAGGCAAGCTCTGCCACCTATCTAATTGATATTAAACTAAATCTTGAGAAAACTAAAAAATATTGATCTTTTTTCTTTCTAATTATATTTGAACCCTACAGGTTTGAAATTTTGACTTTCATCTCATTTCCAACTATTTCAAAATATTATAATTTCAAAGTGCCTGACCCTCAGTAACTCCCTTTAAACTTCCAATAGAGTTCTCATTGGGGTCTTGCAATTCCACCTTTGAAAATGGTCTTTCTCCCTTGGGAGAACTATTCATTCTTAAGGAATTGTAGAAGTTTTCTCCTCAACCATTATTTTTACCTAAATTCATAATTATTCCAGCCAACAATATAGAAGGCTACAAACACCCTCTGCTTAGAACTACCTTAGCTAATATACAATGATAAATGGAAACTGTGGCAATTTTTTTATGGGAGAGAAGTCAACGTCTTCAAATTGTAGGGAAATACAAAGGGAGCTATTCCTGTGAAGCTTATATTGGAAATGATATTGTGCACAAGCAATGTGCGATGAAATCGATCGAAATAGTAATAATGTGAGGAATCAACAGAAACTGAAATACCCTTGTAGAAGAGTCCAAAATTGAGTTTTCCTCAACATCAAGCATCATTCTCATTTACAATGCCATAATGATTTGGATTATTAAAAATTTTCAATGACGATTCATAGGTATTGGTGTACATAAAATGACTCTCTAAGAGTTTGGCCTGCAATTTCTTCACTGTGGTCAATAATTTTTTGTTGTGGGACTGTGCAGCTTCTTGAAGGAATGAGATGCATTCTCCATTCCAATTTCCATATATTTCAAGCACAAATGGTGTCCACCCCATGATTGGCAGTGAACTCATTGCAAAATTTCTGGCTCCTAGATTATAAAATCTTGAGGTGAGTATTAAAAGTAGAGATGAGAAGTTCTTCAAAGTCCTCAGGGGAATAAAATAAGTATTCAGGATTATGCGTGAAATAGTAGGTGAAATAGTCGTTGCTTCCTATTTCTATTAAAATAAATTCTCTAGAAATTATTGTGGATTGCATGATCATGCCAACTTGTGCTTTCAACTTATTTTTCACACATTGAAAGTTTTTAATCTAACTACCCAAAGACATATGTTGTCATTCTAGCTCTCCAGTAGAATCAAGGATGCCAGAGCCACCTGATGCAAATTTCACTCCATGTTTAATATTATTTCCCATGGCCAAAGTAGGTGGATGGGATGGCAGCTTTAGTTGTGCAGCTGTCATTCTTTTGCGCAGATATTTGTTGAGAAGCCTTCATGTCTATGGTATCATTGAAAACCATGAATAGATTTTCGAAGGGGACCTTTTCTAGTAAGCGGTTTTGTAGCGGGGGTTTAGAAATACTTTAAATGATGCCATGTGCCTAAGAGTTGTTTTGATGAAAATAATTTCAGACCCCCCTTCTCAAAAAAATGTAGAAATGCTCAAGGGGGTCCGAAATCAACTAAGACCATGCTTCATAAATTGAAATGCTTAATTGAACTTAGGCTTTAAAATTTATTTAATTTTATTATATAATTTAAATTTAAAACATATATTTTCATAAAAATTATAATTTTTATAAAAATAATATATTTTAAATCAAAAATTGATATATAAAAGAAAATTAAATCTTTAAAAAGCATAATAAATCTCTTAGCATTTTATCTTGATGGAAAATTGACAAATTTTCATCGAAAATTAAAAATTTTGGGTGTGCCAAAATATGTTACAACATCAGCTCCAATGGGGACTACATACCCTTGTGGGATGCGGAGAAGAAGCTGATTAATTTCCTGTAGCATTGGGCATGGATTCATACTGTAAACCTGATCATCAACCATCATATGCCATAACCAACTCTCCTGGATCAACCCTATCATTTGAATAGTCTGCAAGTGCAGAATACAACCTACAACTGTGAAATGAAACCATATGCTAACACTAATCCAGATATTATTTGTAATATTCCCAAATGGAAAAAGCAAGAATATAGTGAAAAACGATGGAAATAGCAGCAAATTTTAACACATTACATATGAGAAAAATAATATATCCATGGTATTATGTATAACAACAATAAATAAGTACAATATCTTGGGGATCAAGTCCCTCAAGATAGGCAAAAGAAACCTCCAATACCCAAAGAACCCAAATCATGCAATACACTGCTACAAAAAACACTAAAGAAAGTACAATGTAGTTTTAGTGACTAATACTGCAGCTGGAACATGTATATAAATGGACATGATAAGATCATGCTCATACAAGGCCAAAAATGGAGATCTACGCTCCTTAACATGTTTCCTAGATAACCCAGGAAGGGTTTATGGAAATACACACAATATAAATGGTGGATCTAAAGCCCTAGGGCTAAAGATTCAATATAATTGAAGCTCATGGAAGGAGGTTTCTAAATATCATGTAGATCTGGAAGAACTCCTCCATAAGACTCTCTCAATGAAGGGTTTATCCCTTCTATGGAAATCAAACACTCCAAATGGAGCACTAAACTTACCCCTACAACATCTCACCAAAATAACACAGATCTGGACTGGTACTATGATGTAGGGGATAAAATAAACTTGGCTTGATGCCAAATATGTCAATAAAGCCCAGGGGTATTCCTTATTTGCCTTCTAATAGAAGGAAACCTTCCTCTACTACAAAACTAGCTCAAAAGACACCCAATACAATCCTCCACTACTGCACCCTGCAACTCAGCACATCCCTCAACATAAACTATGTTGAACCACAAGAATGAAGCTTTTCCTAAAGCTTGAATGTGGAGATGTAGTGAAAAGCTCTTCCTATGAGGCTTCTCAAGGATAGAGGTGGGATTCCCGATCAGGAACACTCTATGCTAAACAACATTGCAATCTTAGCTAAATAGTTGAAGAAATATTACGTCTAAAAAGACCATATAATAAAGTATGAAAATACACAAAAATAACATGAATGAATATGGCTTCCATCCTCTTCCTTATATAAGTGATGAGATTTCTAGCCCTAAACCCTACTCATTAAAGGAAATATCTCCATGCATCAGATCTCCCTCCAAAACTGTGTTGTCCCTGCATAAATGTCCACTCCTCGATGACAGCGCTATTGATTTGGTCAAAGTTGAACCAGTCCACATGCTCTAGCCCCTGTTCACACCGTAGGGTGATTTACTAAGCTGAAAAGATGATCCACTTTCACATGAGAAGTGGTTTTATTTTGCATAAATAGATTTATGGGTCTCCCTACTCACTTGTTCACCTATCTAAGAAGCAAAATTAGATTTTAATATTCCAATTATTTTCATGCAAAATTATGAATATTACATTCTTTCATAATGAAAACTAAAAACTGATAAATTCTAGACTGAAAATATAAGTTGATCTATCACACCATTCATAAACAATGAACACGTTGATCTACTGCATACTGAAACTCTGAATATCTATTCAATCCCCACACCTCTATCTAACTAAACTGGAAATGTTGCGCTATTAGGTGTAATCTTTTTTCTGATGTAACCAAGTGCAGAGTGGATTTATTAACAAACCACATTGCCAACAACTAAAAATCTGAAGAATATATACAATATGAACATAAAATCCCATGGAAAAATTACACTCACATGTGTCATTTAAAAGTTGCATCCTCTGCTAACATTTTAGATTTCTAACCATGGCTGAGAGGAAGATACATATACTGTTGATTGCAAGTATCAAAAAACCTTGCATAGTAGTGAAGGCAGTTGAAATATGAAAAGAGTGGGATCGGTTTCCCAATGGAATCACCATCCGACAAAGTGGAGTCATGAGGTGAAAATAATGCAACCAATACAAATGTCTATTTCTTGTTCACCAGTAAGAAATAGATATAGAATTTATCATGATCAAGGGAAAATTTTCATACTTACTTGGATCCCTGGAAATAGTGTCAAATGTTGTACCTGTTTCCCGTAGACAATCCTTGGCTACAAAAACTACGCCAGGAAACCAACTCAACTGGCTTTAGGTTCAAGCTGGCCCTTGAACCAGAGGGGTCTCCCTCGGTTGTTACGAGGCATTGTTTAATGCTTTTCATTATCATTTAACAACAACCTTTGAATACCAATGGCTAGATTTATGGTTTTTAATTGGGGGTGGTTGGCTATCAATGACAATCCCTATTCATGATTAAATCCCTCCTTCACAGAGTTCATTCTCAATGTTTCAGCTTCTAGCCTGACAGAACGACTTGATTTGTATAAGAATTTGACAGAATAATGTAAGTAGATCCCTAATAATGGAGCAGCCAGACAGACTACTTAAGCACTAGGGAGATGGACAAACAATAACCAGCTTCAAAGAGGAGCTTGATCAGACAGATAGTCTGATACACTAATCTCTTTAAACAATTATATTTTTCAGAAATGATGAAAAATGTGTTTTTATAATAAAAAAAATATGATCAAGTCATTACAGAAACCTTATGTAATTTAGATTTCAATAGGAATTTACAATAACAGATAGCCCTGTGATTTAATATCTTAATATAATTACAACTTCATAACGAATAAGAAACGAAACTGAGATTTAATTAAATTTCCGATTAGGTGATTGTACATGAATAAAATCAATAGATATGGAGATACTGGAAAAGCAGATAGATAAACACAAATTCTGTCAAAGCGAGAGATGAAATACTCTAATTAGGGTTTCTGGAGAAAATTTTTACAAAGATGAAAAAGGCTTGGCCTAGAAACCCCACACTTTCTTATAACAAATGATCAAATATATAGAAATTATAATAAGCTATCAATTGCTAGCTTTTAGGAAAATAAAAAAAAAATATACTAAAAATAAAATCTAATGTATTACAAACTTCCTAGAAACAAAATCAAATAAATAAAATATAAGAAATTCATTGCAAAGAATTTGGAAAGGTTGGAGTTGTCGATGCTAAATTCTCTTTCAGTCTGAAATCAACCCTTTTGATATGTTGATATTTTTCCTGAAGATATCAGTTAAATTATTTTAGTGTTGAATACTCTGCCACCTATGTTCTTCAAGTGTTTTTAGACTTCCTAGAAATGTTGATTGAATCTTTGACCTGATGATCTTCCTCCTTTAAATCTGGAACTATTGATGTATTTCCTTTGTTAGTATGATTCTTTCTTCGTAAAAGATCACTTTAGCTACGCATAACAAATAGCCCTAACATCGATTATGGCTGCAAAATATCTTTAAGTTTGTTGGACAAATTCAGATCTAAGCACAAAAATACATTAAGTAGATAAAATATAACATGGCTCCATGCATCCAATGAACAAGACAAGAACAAAGTGTTTAAAAGAATATTTTGTATTATATTAAAGAATGGGGCACCTGAGAGGAAAACAAGAAAGGTGTTTTCCAGTTCTCCTCAGTGGGATGGGTTCTTGGAAGTCCTTAGTGTTTCAGATCTAACATTTCTCTCTCTTATGGATGTAGAAAAGAAAACATGGAACTCAATGGGAGTTCATAAAAAAAAATGGAAAATGATGACCAAGAGTAGATCCAGAGTGATCTAATGCAATGAAGGTGACTAATGAATGGGGAAAACCCCCCTATTTATAACAAAATATTGGGGCGGTCTAGAACTCAGTGCATGAATAAAATATTATTAATCGAATTCTGGAAGCACCTTTTAGGAATATTTTATTATATTTGTTGGGGGGAAAAGGGTTCTTGACTTGGGTCAATTCCTTTATTTATAAATAATAAATAAATAAATGATTTATTTATCATTTTAGGGGAATGATGGGAATAAATAATGGTTTATTTCATTATTTATGGATGATCTAGTCAAATTTAACTAAGAATATTATTTAAATAATGATTTAAATAACTTGTTCTTAGGAAGTAATTAAATAAATATTTATTTATTTAATTAATTGCTTTGTTTTGGGTTAAATATGACCAAATAAGTTATTTTATGTGGTGAAAGCAATTTTACTTGGGGTAAAATTGGTCTTACATGGTGTACTTGGGTGCATCTAATAATAATAGGTTAGATGATCAAAAAAATGGTATAATAGATTTCCCCCCAACGTACGAGTGTTAGGAGAAAATCATATGACCGAAGTACATTGTAAGAACTCAATCACTTAGGTAGAAAAAGGGAAGCGAGAGAGAGAAGTGTAATGTGTCTGATGTGTTAAAGGACTAGACCCTGAGGAGATGAGACTTACAGGTGCAACAAGTCTCTATGAAGTGGTACCTGTGCTAAAGGCGGTGGGGGAGGCATACCTATGCCCGCCGAGACAAAGTACAAAGAATAAGGCGCCCGAAAAACCACGGAACGCAATAAGTACAAGGAATAAGGCACCCAGAAAACCACGGAACGCAATAATGAAGCATGTGTTGGCCTAAACATGAGCCAGATAAATAACATGATAAATCTCACATACATGCGATGCCTGGAATAGTCGTCAGGACTTATGCAACAATATGGTAGTACATGAGATACAAATACACCCAAATTCCCCCTACACACGGGGAAGGGCTCGCAACATCTGACTGATACGTGCAAATTGAAGAGGCACCGCAAGCAGTGGAGGCGGATATCATCAAATGGGAGGAGTTGCATCAAGGGCAGAAATGAATTCATCCGGGCATGTGGGGGGCTACCTGCAGGGCCACCCCCTCATGAGGGTTGAGACATCTCACACATGCCCAGGAATCATCAATAGCGGCTGCTGCATCACTGGACCATAAAGTGTATAGATCACGATCATGCTGATAGGAGCTTGAACCAAGGTACACTGCCCCCTAGACATGGCTTCTGGAATAAATGAGCTGATGTTGACAGAAGTAGGGTTTTGCAGAGAGGCGAGGGGCACTGTGGTGGTGGAAGGAGTGACGGGGATTGGTTGAATTGGTGTCACAACTATGTATGGTTTGGGGTGGCCTGGTGGGGTCTCGGTTGGAGGGGTAAGATACCAAACGGGAATTCCCAAGGTTAAATTAGGAAGGGAAAGGGTGGCCATGATGGGGACCGAATAGACGCCGAGGGGGGGGACCAAGGAAAGGTATCTGACTGGCGGGGTAGTGATCAGGGGGGATAGATCCCATATGGTGGAAACCTGAGGGAACTGACTCAGGAAGGTTGGAAGGTTCCTGAGTGTGATGGGAAGGGCCGGGTGAAAAAGGTTCGGTTGACTGAAGCGAAGGGCTAGGAGTAGGAGGCGGTGGGCGAGATGGAGGTTGCTGACTAGCCAGAGCAGGCTATGGAAGGCTAGCCTGAGATGATTGCATCATGAAAACATTCGCTAAGCTGGGGTTAGAGATGGGAGGAGGGGGAGGACCAGAAAAATTTCCAAGCAAAAGGAGTCTTTGTAGACACCAAGGGAAACACTAGTCAACGAATCGACAGTTGGTTTATTAGTGACAATAGAGATGGCGGGCTCAGGGGAGGTCTGAGATGTTGGTTCATGGTAGGTCAATTGGTCAATGGTGACAATCTTGCCATTATGAGGGAAAAACATCTTGCGGTGGACTGCGGATGGGACGACTGACATGGCATAAGTGTAACTATGCCCCAAAAGGATGTTGTAGTCAAGAGGGGCGTCGATAACTTTGACGTTAACAAAAACAGCCTTGATGGCAAGAGTGATAGGACAATTACGAAATAGGTTGATGGGCTGGGAGGCATGGCCATCACATGCACAAAGGGTGATGGTGGAAGGGGCCAGTTCAGGGGATCCGAGTTGTTTCCAAACTGAAGCGAACATTACGTAGGTATATGCCCCCTCATCAATAATACACCGAGAAACATTGGCGTTTTGAATTTTGACTGGGATTTGGAAAGCAACTAAAGGAGGAAGAGGGGGATGTTCTGACTGACGAGCGTCGAAAACAATCAATTGGTCATTAGCAGGATCTATAGCGCCCACGGCAGATAGTAGAGCCCTCTTTTGAGAAGGACACGACTGGAGGAGTTCCAGTGTTGAAATGGCAGTAAGAGATTGGGCCAAATCATCTACTATGCTATAGGAATGGGCAGCCCAACTAGAGGTGGAATTTCGGCGTAATGGTCCCTTAGGAGGCTTAGGATGAACCTCGGCTTTGGGCAGAGGGATTTGCAAGGGATCATTGGGTGTTGATAGAGGTTCTGTAGGACCTGACGATGGAGACTCAGAGATAGACGGAACAGGAGGTGGGGAATACTGACGAGACCGAGTTTGAAGGTTGAGGTCGACAGTGAGAGGTGGGTCAGAAACCATCATCAAAATCTGGTAATCAGAGGAACCAGAAGGGGAAGGTTGAGTGGTTACCGGGGCGTGAGGTGGTTGAGTGGCCACGAATCCTTGTTGCAGGAAAGGATCAGTAAACACAGCAGGTTGAGAAGTAACAGGGTGGGAAGGGTAGTAGGGAAGGAGTGCTGTCTTTGTACGGTGGCTTGAGAATCCCAAAGTTTCCGCATTTTTGGTAATAAGGGACAATCGTGAGTGTAGTGACCATAAACACCGTAACACGAACATGGCTTATTGGTGCGAAGTGGCCTGTCTGGTTTGGCCTGAGAGCTGTGCGGCTGGTTGGTAGTGGTAGGGTCGATATTTGAAAGATGGGGTCCACGATTACCGAAAGCAGATTGATTTCCTCTTCTCCTTCTTGGAGAAGGAGGGAAATTAGGTGCCCCCTGTCGTGCAAATACTTGCCCTGGAGGGGGTAGTAAGTGTGGTTGTGGGGGCAGAGAAGGCAAGGGAGTGGGAGGTCCAAATGCTGTAGGAGATGGGACACTAGGTTGCGGATATGGATAAGGCATAGGGTGGGTAGCAGTAAGGTAATCAGGAGGGTGGGCAAAAGGATGAGGCATGCCATAGCCTAAATACATGCTACTGGGGGGGGGGGGAAATGCCGGAGGGGCTGGCCCCTGGAGGAAAACCATGGCTCGGAAGAGGTTGAGCAGAGGTATGTGAGAGGGCTCCAACGATATCGTCGACAGAGTGAGATGCCTTCAAGGCATTAGGGCCATCAGGTTTGGGAAGGTCAGGGAGGACAATATAAACATAACCAGATTGGGCACAGATAAGGTCATACTTCAAGGCTATTTGGAGGGCGGATTCTTCGGTTTGGGGAAAATGGGATGCGACATCTTTGCCAATGGGAGGTAAGAGAGAGCAAAGGAACCAGTCCATGTAAACCCGATCTTCAAAGGGGGGAGCGTGGCACAAGCTCTGTCATCGCCGCCATTACTGGACATGAGCAGAAAGGCGGGTCGAAGAGGATTGATGGAAAGAGGTTAAAATCTTGGTACCAGTGTCGTATCGGAGGGGGAGCTGGAAATAAGATAAAAAGGCTTGGGCAATGGTCGCAAAAGTGGTATGGGAGGAGGTGGCCTATTCAACATACCATTTAGAAGCGTCGCCTGTAAGTGTGCGTTGGAACAATATAAGACGAATGGAGGTGTCAATAATGGAATTGGAGGAACACCACATGTGGAAAGATCGGATATGGTTAGAGGAATATTCACTAGAAAAGCCTTCGAACTTGGGAATGTCGGAGGGGAGCTTGGTTGGCATAGCAGGCCAACTAACATCGTGGCAGATAGGATCATTAATCAGCTGATTGAAGTCAGGGAGACTAAGGCCAACCATATAAGGGAGTAATGGGGCAGTCAAGGTAGGTCCCAAGGTGGTTCCACTGGAAATAGACCCAGCAGTAGTACTGGGGTTACTGCTGGTGGTAGGCCCTGAAGTAGACATGGTGAAAGTGACAGGGGGGGAACCAGGAGGGGGAGAACTCGAACAATCAGAGGAAGAGTCAGAGTGCAGACTCGGGGAAATACTTACTCGATGACGACGGGAAGGAGGAAGTCGACCAAGCGGAAACTGAGGATGAAGGTCAAGAAGTCTCTGGGAGAGGCGCCTTGGGGGCGCAATGATGACGGGAAGAAGAAAACCGACAAGGGAAGGGAGGGACAAAATTAAGTGAGGTCAAGGGAAGAAAGGTGCAGTGACAATTGATTTTAAAGTCTTTTCCAGGTGGTGTTAACCAGGCGCTTCTTCACTTAAGGTCAGTGTGTGGCGTGCATTAATTTTAATTTTTTAAACCCAGACGTTTTCAGAGTAAAAGAAAGAGTGTGCTGCGTAACAGAAAATAAATCTGCAGTAAATAAGACTAAAAGAATAGAAAATTAACAACTAAAAATGCAGCAGTCTAACCCAAGAAGGCGGGTCTCTCAAAGCTAGTCTATAAGAGGGAAAAAACTAGGCAAAGCACGCTAAAAAGAGGCCAATAGATCGAAGGTCTAGAGGGATTGGGATCTAAAGGGTAAATCTGCTGAAAAGTGGTGCAGAGAATAGAAAATAAGCAGAGGCAAGGTTGCTACTAAAAAGGAGGAGATCAGCTAAAAATAGAAGAGACAAGGAAGTGGCCTTAGAAAAGAACCCAAACAAAACGATATGAGGTGGTTTTGAGAGGGAGAAGAGATGATCTAAAGGGATCTGAAAAGGAGGTATCAGATCAGAGAAAAAGAGGGTTGAAACTCTGGAAATTCAGACTTCTGAAACAGTAAAGACTCGTCCACAAAAAGTGGAGGCTACTAGAGCCCTAAGGGGTAATATTCCTTCTTATTTGAGTGAAGCAGATCAGAAACAGGTCCAAACGGGTAGAGACAGAGGCTGGAAAACCCCGATAGAAGCTTCAGACAAACCCATAAAAAGTGCTGAAAAATTTGCAGAAAAATTGCAGGTCGCAGGTTCTGACCTGTTTTCAGTCCAGGTCGTAGGTTTGGGGCAGAGAAGTGCGTCCTGAGGCTCAGGTCACACTTTTTGGGCTGATAAGTGTGACCTGCAGACCCGGCTCTCTTGGCGGCAGATTTCAGAAAAAAAATTCGTCTCAGCTATGGCTGATGTCTGTCACCTACGCAATAAGGCTAGAAACACACAGAAGTTAAAAAATTTCATGTTTGAGGGTTTTAGGGGTGAAAATCACCATAAAAATAGGAAAAAAAAAATGGAAGAGAAACCCTAGGGTTTGAAACAGCTGGATATGCAGGAAGAGATAAGACGACAGCGGTCACAAAAGAAAACCCGTGTGGAGTCGCCAATTGTTAGTATGATTCTTTCGTCGTAAAATATCACTTTAGATATGCATAACAAATAGCCCTAACATCGATTATGGCTGCAAAATATCTTTAACTTTGTTGCACAAATTCAGTTCTAAGCACAAAAAGACATTAAGCAGATAAAATATAACATGGCTCCATGCATCCAATGAAAAAGACAAGAACAAAGTGTTTAAAAGAATATTTTTTATTATATTAAAGAATGGGGCACCTGAGAGGAAAACAAGAAAGGTTTTATCCGGTTCTCCTCAGTAGGATGGGTTCTTGGAAGTCCTCAGTGTTTCAGATCTAACATTTCTCTCTCTTATGGATGTAGAAAAGCAAACATGGAACTCAATGGGAGTTCATAAAACAAAATGGAAAATGGTGACCAAGAGTAGATCCGGAGTGATCTAATGCAATGAAGGTGACTAATGAACGGGGAAAACCCCCCTATTTATAAGAAAATATTAGGGCGGTCTAGAACTCAGTGCATGAATAAAATATTATTAATCTAATTCTAGAAGCACCTTTTAGGAATATTTTATTATATTTTTTTGGGGGGAAAGGGTTCTTGACTTGGGTCAATTCCTTTATTTATAAATAATAAATAAATAAATGATTTATTTATCATTTTAGGGGAATGATGGCAATAAATAATGGTTTGTTTGATTATTTATGGATGATTTAGTCAAATTTAAATAAGAATATTATTTAAATAATGATTTAAATAACTTGTTCTTAGGAAGTAATTAAATAACTAAAGATTTATTTAATTAATTGCTTTGTTTTGGGTTAAATATGACCAAATAAGTTATTTTATGTGGTGAAAAAAATTTTACTTGGGGTAAAATTGGTCTTACATGGTGTACTTGGGTGCATCTAATAATAATAGGTTAGATGATAAAAAAAATGGTATAACATCCTTGAAGATCTGTCAAATTTCCTTTATACAAGGAAAGCTCTACCACCTATCTAAATCCTGACAAAGTTGAAAAATATTGAGCTCTTTCCTTTCTAATTATATTTGACCTCTACAAGTTTGATTTTTTTACTTTCATATCATTGCCAACTATTTCAAAATATTATAATTTCAAAATGTCCAGCCCTTAGTAACTCCCTTTAAAATTCCAATGGAGTTCGCATTGGGGTCTTCCAATTCCACCTTTGAAAATGATCTTTCTCCCTTGGGAGAACTATTCGTTCTTGAGGAATCATAGAAGTTTTATCCTCAACCATTATTTTTACCTAAATTCATAATTATTCTAGCCAGCAATATAGAGGGCTACAAACACCCTCTTCTTAGAACTACCTTAGCTAATATACAATGATAAATGGAAACTATGGCAATGTGTTTATGGGAGAGAAGCCAACGTCTTCAAATTGTAGGGAAATGCAAAGGGAGTTGTTCCTGTGAAGCTTATATTGGAAATGATATTGTGCACAAGCAATGTGGGATGAAATCCATCGAAGTAGTAATAATGTGAGGAATCAGCACAAAATGATAAACCCTTGTAGCATAATCTGAAATTGATTTTCCTCCACAAAAAGCATCATTCTCGTTTACAATGCCATAATGATTTGGATTATTATAAATTTTCAATGACGATTCATAGGTATTCGTGTACATAAAATGACTCTCTGAGATTTTGGCATGTAGTTTCTTCATTGTGCTCAATAATTTTTTTTTGTGGGACTGCAAAGCTTCTTGAAGGAATGAGACTCAGTCTCCATTCCAATTTCAATAGAGTTCATGCACAAATGGTGTGCACCTGATGATTGGTAGTGAACTAACAGCAAAATTTTTGGCTCATAGATTATAAAGACTCTTGAGGTGAGTAGTAAAAGTAGAGAGGATAATTTCTTCAAATTCCTCACGAGAATAAAATAAGTATTCAGGATTGCGCGTGAAATAGTAGCTAAAATAGTCGTTTCTTCCTGTTCTTATTAAAAAAAATTCTCTGGAAATGATTGTGGATGCCATGCTCGTGCCAACTTTTTCTTTCATCTTCTTTTTCACACCTTCGAATTTTTTAATCTGACTACCCAGAGACATATGTTGTCCTTCCAGCTCTCTAGTAGAATCAAGGATGCCAAAGCCACTTGATGCAAATTCCACTCCATTTTTACTATTATTTCCCATGGGCAAAGTAGGTGGAGGGGATGGTAGCTTTAGTTGTGCAGCTGTCATTATTTTGCAAAAATCTTTGTTGAGAAGCCTTTGTGTCTGTTGTATCATTAAAAACGATGAGCAAATTTTTGAAGTAGACCTTTGTTGGTAAGCGGTTTCATAGCTGTCAAGTCTGAAATAATTTAAATGATGCCATGCGCCCAAGAGTTTTTTTGATAAACAAAATTTTGGACCCCCCTCCTCAACAAAATGTCAAAAAGCTCGAGGGGGTCTGAAATCAACTGTGACCGTGCTTCATAAATTGAAATTCTTAATTGAACTTAGACTTTAAAACTTAATTAATTTCATTATATAATTTAAATTTAAAACATATATTTTTATTAAAATTATAATTTTTATAAAAATGATATATTTTAAATCAAAAATTAATATGTAAAAGAAAATTAAATCTTTAAAAAGCATAATATATCTCTTAGCATTTTAGCTTGATGAAAAATTGACAATTTTTCACCGAAAATTAAAGATTTTGGGTGTGGAAAAATATGTTACAATAGGGCCACGGAACAAATGCATGAAAATTCTTACAAATTCCAAGTGTGAACATATCCATAAAAACATTTTACCTTTATGGGCTATAAGGCTACAAGGATTCAAGGCCATCATTTTCTACAACTAATTATGTATTTAAATATAACATCAAACTAAGATGCATCTAAGATGGATCTAAGCTAGTTTAATTTCCCCCTTAAATATGTTATATTCCACATGAATACCAGGGATTAATACCATAGATTCTTAATATCTCGGGTCATTTTTATTTTTTTATTATTAAATTTATAGGGTAATTTTTATTTTATTTTCACCGAGTTAACATGTTTAAATTATATTACGTTACATTAAGTTACACATATCTACCATATATGGTTTTTTTCCTATGTTTACATGTAGATTCAATTAAAAATAATAAAAGGTTACACCACAATATGGGGCTATGTTGTAGTAGTGTAAATGTTTGTAAACATTTAAATGTCAACTGAATTAAAAAATAATAAATGGTTAAAATTAACATAGAGCAATATGGGGGAGATGTTTTAGTGTTTGTAAATTAATGTAAAATTTATGTTAGCCCAATTAATAATAAAAATTTAAAAACAATAAAAATAATAAAACTCAATTTATTATATTGTAATTTTGATTTTGTTAATAAAATTTAGAACATTTTTTTGGATAAAAGAAAATCATAATATACATAATGCTTAAAATATATAACATGCACATAGATACTTGATACTTACAACAAACTTAGAATATAACAAGGTTCTTAACCATGGACATTCACCCACGACTTTACCATGGATATTATTAACTTTCAAATAGTATTTGTTACAATACCATGGATCAATACCATGAATTATCAATACCATGTGCCCAAAAACCATAATTCCTTTCAGAACCAAAATACTTTATAAATATTTTATTTTGATTTAATTTAATAGCATTTTTAAAATTAATTTAAAAGAAAAAAGGTTATAATTAATTTTGATATCTATATAAACCCTCTATCCTCACTACTACTAAAAATATTTCATGATATTCCATAGAGAGTAAATCAAGGTTTTAATAAAATTAAAAATGATAATATATTCATATATAGAGATGTGAAACTTATACTAGCCTAGATCCATCTTAACTTTGAATTTATGAAGTGGCAAGAGAGATCAAACTTCTTGAAGTGCAAATATTTCCTCAAGTTTTTCACTCAGAAAGATATTTTCATCTTAAGAGATTTCATCTCTTTTGGCATTTGATAGATCTGAAATTAAGATGGATCTAGGTTGGTTATAAATACTCAAATAATTGTGTTAAGATTACTAAGATGCATTTACAATTTAGTTTAATACAAATATTAAGTCGATAACACTTATATTGTGTGTGTAAAAAATTAAATATTTTTAAAATATAATGATGATATTAAAAATGGAAAAGTCTAGTCTAAACTTGATATATATATATAATGTATATTTCCTGATCAATTTTATTTCAAAATTCCATAAAATTTGTTGGAATGATAGATTTGAATTGTTAAATTTTAATAGAATAAATTCTCACAAGGTTTTAAAGGTTTTGAATCTATTTATGTATTAAAAGAAGAATTTTAAGAAATAAAAAAATTTCACCAAGAATTACATTGTCTAATTTCAATAAATTAATGAAAACACAAGCAATCATGAGCAACCTAAAGGAGTTTATACGATGATATCAATCATGAGAAGCTTAAAGGAGTTTATGATATTTATTGTTCATGTGGAAAATGTTATATTGGTGAAAATTAGTATTTGTTGCAAAGAAGATTGAAAGGACAAGGAACCAATATTAAGAATGAGAGATCTCGCACCTCATCCCTTGCAGAACACTTCTAAAAAACTAAGCATCACATGTGTTTAGAGTAAATTGAGAGAAGCTCTTGAGATTAAGCATCCTCATAATCTCAAAGGGAATGGAGGGAGTGAAATAATTGATAGTTCACTTCCTCTGATCAGACAAATTTGTTCATCTAATCTGTCGTCCTCCCAAGTATAGTATCTAGGTATATTTCTTTCTCTTTCATTTTTTAACTTTTTATTTATAAGATAAGGGTTTATAAATAAAAAATAAAAATAATAAAAATATCAATAATAGAAAAACACATAAAAAGAAAAAATTAATAATAATTAATAGGAAGAAATTAATCTACTTCTAATAATTATTCTTATTAATTTTTATTTATTTGACAATAAGTAAATAAAAATTAATTAATTAATAATTATTATTAAGTGTCTTCCTCTCAACATAAATTTTTTAACTATAAAGTGATTTAATACTATTATTTGTAATTAAAAATAATAATAAATATTCATAATAACTAATAATTAAAATAACAACAAATAAATTTGAAATATTAATATCAATTGAAAATAAATATTAATATAAAAAAATAATTATTTTTATATTGGATATAGGTAATTATTAATTAATGAATGATTATTATGTAGGGTTTAACTCTAAATCATAATTATTAAAATTGAATTAAAATTAAAATAATAATTTATTTTATATATTAAGTAGTAATTATATATATTTATCAACTTAATACTAATAATTAACCTTGGTAGGACCTTTCATTTTTCTCGCTTTCTCTTTTTTATATTTTTCTATTCGGTCATTCTTTCAAAGGATTCATAATACTGTCATGAAGATGGATCCCCGTTGGGATTCAAAACACCGATGATTTTCTTGTAAAGTTGTGGATAATCCGAGTCATTCTTCTTCAATTAAATTTAAGCTAATTAAAAATAAAATATTACTATCAATATTTATTTTGTGGATGGTAGGGATTTAACCTCACTGAAAATTTTATAATATTCATAGTAGTAGTCATAACTCAAAGGTTAAGACTTATTTCATAGGTATTAATGCTCTTTCTACCTTTTTAATTAAATTGGTTAATTAAAAAATGTGTCATATAAACATGTATCATATGAGCATGAGTTATGATTATTTTGGTTATTTTGTATAAGTAAGGCATGGTATTGTAACAAAACCTATTTATAGGTTAAGAATCTCCATGGTAAAGTGGGGTTGGATCTCCTTTGTTAATAATATTGTTACATTTTTTTTTCAATGCATATATGTTTTGATCATATACTAATTATTTTTATAAGTAATACATCTTACATTGTTAATATTAAAAAATTAACTAAATTATACTTTTATATATGAGGTAAATATAGAAAATATATAAATATATATATATATGAATTAAATATATATGCATTTAATAAAATATGTACCAAGATTCTTAACCATTGAGATTCAACTCAACTTTACCATGGAGATTCTTAACTTATAAATAGGATTTGTTACAATATCATGGGCCTATTAAAACCACATTCCATAAAACCATAATTTATTAGTCCCTACCAAGATAGGACTCTAGAAATTTATTTGTTTGTTGACCGCTACTACTTTAGAATTGACCAATGCAATTTATAATGTTTAACTTTGAAAAAAAAAAGGTTTTTTCAATTTTATTAAAAAAAATGTTTTTCAAACATATTGCTTGACCATAAAATGAAAGTATTATTGGAGTCCTTGCACAATATAATTTATGTACATAACCACCTCACATATTTTATCTCGTAGTTTATGGATATGGTTGCAATATTCATGCATTGTTTTTATATATTTGTGTAGTGATTGTTTTATTTTTAAGCTTTTCAATAAAAATATCCTAAAATAACTCATTGAAAATAGTTCATAGTCAATTAAATAACATATTTTCCATCAGCTACTTCCCACCATAATTTAATCAAGTATTTCCATAAAAAAAATGGATAGGAATAAGATGTAAATAACTAGCAATTGCACCATATGTTGCAAAGGAAATGTTGTAAAGCAGTAACATAGGAAAAAGTAGTATAGAGGAGAAAATATGTAATATGTTATGTGATTTAATTGAATATTTAACTTATAAATATGAATTATTTTATTTAAAAAAATTATAGGTTTGGAGAATTGTTTGGATAAATAATTTTTTGTTTTTATAACCTAGTTAGTATAGATAGCCTATAAAGTGTAGTGTGCAAAGTTTTATGTGATAGTTTTATCTGATTTAATTGAATATTTAACTTATAATTAATTACTATATTATGAATCAATAATTTTATTATTTTTCCTCTTGAGTAATTATAAATTTTTCATGTTAAAGTTTGGCTAAATCATTGAACAGTAGAGAAGGTGGTCACTTTGATAAGTATTGATACCACTAAAAAAATTATCACAACCAAATTTAAGGAAGAATTGTTGTATAGTAAGAAAATAGAGTAAAGAGAAAAGTAAGATATTATAAAGCGGGCATCAACTCGAATCTAGAATATTAAAATAATATTTTAATTATAAATAGCATAAATAAGAAAATCAATCTTTTTATTATGGTTAGAAAGTAATAGAGAAAGAGTCAAAGGTCAAGCATGCCCTTTAAAATCTATCATTCAATATTGGACCACCTAATTACACTTTTAGGATCATCATAGATAACTGTTGTAATAATAAAATCCTACCTCTGATGGATTTTGACATATAATGCTTAAAAATGAACTTTGGAATATATTAAAAGATTTAAATATTCCTCTTTGAGAAGGTTATTGTTAAGTTCAAGAACACTAAAGGTTGGTTGATAGAAATTAATTGTAATATCGGAATTAAGCAAGGTTGTGACTTAACCCCTAACAATTTTGGAATATGAACTATATAATAACAAGAAGTAACATAAACCCCATAAAAATTTGCATTTAAACTAAAAAAAATATGAATTTTAAATTAAAATATCAAAATTATAATATTGAAATTTAATATTTTCAAAATTAAAACATTTTTATCTCTAAAATTAAAAGTTATATAAAATTACAATTAAAATTCAAATGAATTCTAATTGAATGAAATGGTTGATTAAAATAAATACAAATTCAATAAAATTTGTGGACCAAATTTTCCAAAATATCATCAGCGCAACTACAAAATTGTATTAATTTTGGGAACAATCGATTTTTACAAGAAGGTCAATGAGACCTCTAACTACCACCCTTGTAAAAGATATTTTATCTACCTGAACATTAAAAATGGATTAACATGTGTTTCAGGGAAGAATACTACAACAATCGTCAGTTATACCTTCACTGTAAGTTGTTAGAATTTACAGGAGAAATAATAAATTTACCAAAAAGAAAAAAAAAACATAAAATATCCAGCAAAAAATCATAAACATAAACATATATGTTTATATGGGATAACCCCCAAATCCGAGGCAAAACCCAACCAATGAAATTTCATTAAGCATTAGCGAAAACCCTGGCCAATCCGGCCAAGTGAGCCTTCACCGCTCACCTCCAGGCCTACATTACAATGAAGTCTTCTGAAGTCAAAGAAGCTATCATGACTTGAACATGGTAGAATAAACATAAAAGTTCAAAGTCAAAGAATAAACATGTAGAATAGTGAAACACACATTCAGTTTGTCTATGAAGGAATTCAAAGCATCATTAATGAATTCTGAGTAACATAAGAAAACACCACCGCAATAGAATATTGAAAATATTCCATCAGAACAAAAACATACAATA
Source organism: Pinus albicaulis (assembly GCA_034641835.2). Lineage (NCBI taxonomy): Eukaryota > Viridiplantae > Streptophyta > Pinopsida > Pinales > Pinaceae > Pinus > Pinus albicaulis. The sequence goes on from CM076572.1 coordinate 379,030,494, forward strand.
TATCCTTATGAATCTTGAGTTGTCAAAGTAGAATTTTTGTATTAAGCTAAAAACAATCACTTACATAAAACAGAGTCATTTTTCTAACAAATTTCCAACCCTTATCATTTTGAATTGTTCCTCTTTATAGATCATTTACAACATAGGATAACCTTATCCTCAACTAGATACCTTGAAATCCTACTATTTGACACCTTTTCTAACCGTAAACATGGTATTTATTACAAAATGATAGCTATAAACTTAATGAGTAGTCATATTTCAAATAGGACTAAAACTCTTTAAATTTACTCCTAACAACCTTATCTAAATTTAATTACATTAAATGACACTTGTATTTTCATGAAGTTGAATTCTGATGATGAGCTCCAACCTGTTGTGACCATAAAGATGATGATGTTTTTCTCCTAAAACCTAGGGAACTGTCTCCCTATTTTTTAGGCCTTTGATTTCTTTGACTCCTTGGGACATTTTGACCATTTATGAGCCATGATTTAGATGCAATTTGTTGTCAATAAATAAAACCATATGTCTTCAATCACTTCCTTGTGCCAGTTGTGCAACATTGACTTCGAATTATCCAAAAAATTTGAAAACAGACCTGCACTACGAAAGCAACACAGTTTCGTAGTGCTTTTCATAGTGCGGTGTTTTAGCCCATTTATTTTAATATTTTGATTTTTTCCCTTCAAGGTGGCTTTCATCTGCACTTGACATGTTTCCCCTAGAAATTTCAGGGCAAAAATCTCAAAAATTCCCCTCAAAAGTGATAAGGAAAAGGGCGAAAAGGCTGCTACAACAGGTTCGTAGCGCTTTTCACCCTTTTTGCACTACAGGCACTATGAAACTATTGTGCAAGCAGTGTTTTCCAAATTTTCACAAAATTTAAAAAACAAAAAGGTACCATAGCTTCAGAAAATCATTGGCCTCATCAAAACCATCAGACATTTGAACTAAAAACATAATCTTCACAAAATTTGAACCTTCTTTTCCATTTAGAGTTTTCTTTGAATTTGTGATTTTGTACCTCTACTTTTTAGTTCATATTGAGACTTGTTGGAAAGATAAGTCATTCTTGTAGACAAGACAGACCTTGCAAGTGTCCTATGGACAGCTAGCAACAAACAGACAAACAAAACTATCTTTCTCTAGATATATTGTGATTCATAATTAAATGCTATAAAGGTTTAACGATCTTACCTTCGATCCAAAGCTTGTTTGTAGTAGTAGTCCTTCAGTTTCCCGAGAGAGTTATATTTGAAGATCTACAATCACAAACAAAAAAAAATCAAATATCACCTGCATAGCATATATTCATAAATCGTATCCATTATGGTGATCAAGGAATCCATAAAATAAACCAATCAATTGACAAATTATTGAGAAAAATGGATTTATTTGTATTAACTCAAATAAGGAAAAGCCTTACAACCGTGTCTACCTTGATGTTGTACAGGTCCTCCTGGGGTCCGGAGTAGGTGCTTCCTTTACTCAGATCAGCCTTGCACTCTTCCAACAGAGATACATACAGGTATGTAATCCTTCCCACATGAAATCTCAGCTAAAAGGGACTAAGTTTCAACAACACTTCGCCTCCAACAATACTAAAACTTCAACTCATCAATTAGTAACCCCTTAAGGCTGCCCTATGCCTCTTTTACTAGTGGGGAAGAGGAGGTTACAACTCCATACAAGAAGGGATAGAGTCCTCCTTCAAAGGGATTAGTTCCTTACATCAAGGGGTTAGCTCCTTATTGGATGGGATGCATGAACATGAAAGGAGCGTACTTTCCACCACAGGAATGTTTCTAGAAGCTTCTAAAAACAACTTTAACTGAGATTCTAGATTTTACTTGCACCTTTTCTAATATTTTATAGGGGTCCGCACTTTTAATAAGCAGAAAGTGTGCTTGGCTACACATGATTTATAGCCAAAAAGTGTGGGACCGCGGGCAAAACTAGGAGAAAGTGTGGTACCAGAGTTTTAAGGCTTTTAAGAGCTTTTATCTTAGTTTCAAGGCTTGACTTTGGGAACTTTGATATTGTATACTTTCAAGGGAGTATTAAAATTTCATGGTGAAAAATTTCAGTGTAACAAATTTCCCCCTAAAGTGCGAATTCTGAGAATATTCGAAGAGTGATGTGCTTTATCATTTCAAGGATTAGCCTGTGGACACCCCAGTCAGAACCCTGTAAAAACATTCCACGCAACACACACACACACACACACACAGATATATATATATATATATATATATCATCGCTGAGGTAGGAATTCCCATACTCAGATAAAAAACTAACTAAACTTGTTCTGATACAGAAATAATTTTAATATTACATCAATAATGTAGACATAGCATGGACACAACCATCTGTAATGAATCATCTATTTCATAATGAATAATAAAACTCCACGCATCCTGGATGGTGGAAACTAGATGCAGGGTCTTGATTTCTGCTTCCCGAACTAGTACAATTATATCCATGCGATTAAATGTGTTGAAGTCGAACATGGTAGAAGCCATTTGATTACTAATCAATGATGTGAACTGTTAACAAGTGTGAGAGAAACCACCAATAATGAAAATGGCTCTCAAAGTACTCAATACAATCCACAAAATGTGAATATGTGATCTGAAGTCGAACATTTCATAGAATCGTTCGATTGAAGGTCAATGATGTAACCTGTCATCGAAAGCAAGAAACCTGCCATTAAGGCATGCAGATTCCAAGGTACTGACGGATTCTAGATCAACTTCCTAGATGATGAGATGTCATTGATAGAAAGTGATCCATCGTAAGCAAGCTCACGACATGAAATCATAGATCAAGTTTTGAAGAAATTTTTTGCAAGGACTAACTCAGGGATGGTCAACACAAATGGAGACAAGTGTTTTAAGATGAATGGTTTGTTTGACTGTCCTCTTGAACACATAATGACACTATAGATGGTTTGGTGACAGTTGCCCTAAGCTAATACCCAAAAACCGACTGAAGACTTTAAATGTGGTTTTATTAACTGATAGACAAAGGATTTCCCAACCCAGGTAGAAGTGCGACAAAAAGTGTCGTGTTCAAGAGTGGTGTAATGCTTTTTCAAATCAAAGTGTAACAAACGAATCTATTTTTCTCTCTTTTCCCCCACCATTTCTTGCAAGTACCTCTTTATTTTTTACAAGCTTGAGGAGGATAACATTTGCTTGTTTATAAGCTCATCCTTTGGATGAGTCCAACTTAATTTAAAATCAAAACCTAAGAAGGAGTGTTCCATTCCTATTTGTAATCGATAGGTCCTTTACTGTTAAATTTAATGAGTTCAGTATAGGAGAAACTCGGTGTTTTTCATTTTTAGGGAGTCAGAAGAAAAAACTTAAGAATACTCCATGGGTGTTATTTTTCGTAAATTTAGTCCCTCAGGCCCGAAAAAGGATAAAATAATGCAAGAGAGAACTCTATTGACCATGATTATTCAACGTATACCTTTTTCGTAAATAGTCCATTTCAGTCCGGAAAAGGGGTAAACTTATACTGAAAGGACGACCATTCATTTATTTTAATGAGTTTGAATAGTCAAATACTCGGCAATCTTTTCATCTTTAGAGAGTCTAAAAAGGGCTTAAAAGAAGACTCCATGATTTCACTTTTTCGTAAAATTTAAAGAGCCCGAAAAAGTGATAAAATTTTACTCTTCGTCAAAAATGACCATTTTGCCTGAAAAATCCATTATTCTGCACAAAAAATTGAAAAATTAAATACACCTGTTTCAATAATAAAGATATTTTGAAAAACTAATTTTTAAAGTGAAAAATAAATAAATTTAAAATTCATCTATTCGAAAAAACTTATAAAAAGGAGTTTTTCAAGTTCATTTTTACCGTTTGAATTTGGAGTGAAGTTTTAGAGCTCTAGGAAAAAAACACTTCGGATAAGATTCTGGGAAAACTGACCATCGCATTCGAAAACTGTCTGTTTCAGGATATCCACAACCTCCTTATCTTGCATTTCATCAATTTAATTTTTTAATTTTGGGTCAAAATTTCATTTTGGGAGGAAAATATGCCTAACAATTCACCCTCAGGGGTCTGCACCTAATGCATTAGGTACTTGCGGACCCCGACATTTTTCTACAAAGAAAAATGGTAGGGCACCACACTTTTAACATAGGACCCATGCATATCTACGCACTGTCCCTAAGCATAAAGTTCGGAGGTGCCATGGAAAATTAAAAACATATTTTCTTCCTAAATTACCCAAATTTTTTTCTTGAAAATGATTCTAATCCTTAATTTTACTTGTTGTAGGATATCTACAATGCTTATTTGGCGAGAACAGGAGCATGAAGAGGTAGATGAAGTAGCGATAAATCATCAACCTACTTTTAAAGCTTTAGGAGCATGCAGGGTTTACAAATTTTGGGCTATTAGTGGCATGAGAGATCAAGTGGATCTTCTTACTTGGCTGGTAAGTAAATGGGATGTCCAGGACTATTGTTTTGTGATCGGAGGTCGCTGGCTCGAGATTGAGCTGGAAGACATCTAATTTTTGACTGGTTTGTCCAGGAGAGGCAAACCATTATCTCTATTTGGGGCTAGGATAGGTGGCCAGTCTATCGCCAACCTACAATTAGAGTTCTGTAATAATAAGGCCAATCCTCGAGACAAATGTATTGATATAAAAACTATCATCCATCCAGAGCTAAAAGTGATCGCTTTTACCATTGTCAAGTTGTGCCGAAGTGCAGCTTTTCATGTAGCCACTGGTTCTCAAATGCGCATAGTAGTAGATTTCTTTGGAGGCACCATATACAACTAGTGTGACGCAGTGTTGGCAAATGTGAAAGGCAAACTTACAAGAGCAAAGAATGGGAAGCTAAACAACTTTGGATATGGGTCCATTGTAGTGACCTTTTCTCTAGATAGGATCCCCATGTTAGCCCTGTAGCACATTCCTGTCGATGCTGGTCGGCATCGAGAGCCTAGGATGGTTTGTTGGGTTGCTTTGATGGCCCGCCATAGTGAGGGTGGGGAGATTGTGCGATTTCCCTCTACATATTTTCGTTGGCTGGAACACTAAATTTTTGCTATAGAGGATTTTCCTTATGCCGGCATGGACTTTCGTGGAAACCAGGAGATACCCCTTCCTCCAGGAGCTCAGTGGGACAAGTCAGGTAAAAAATCTTTTTTGACATGTTCTAATTTCTAATTTCTATTTTGTTTTTAAATCGTCCAAAATTGATAACAAAAATTTTCAAACGCAGATGTGGGTCCAACTTGACCAGCCATTCTTCGCCCCTTTGACTGGAGGCAAAGGGATGCAGCAGCAGCAGCACCACCCCCACAGGATCAGACTGCAGAGATCCTGACTGACTTAGAGCACCATCTGGAGCGGCTCACTATAGATATTTCTGAGACTACTATAGATGATATCCTGCTCTGGCTACAGAGATATGTCATAGGTGTTCCTGGTCCATTCAGGAGGTTTTTGACTAGGGTGGCACAAGTAGTGGTGTATTATCATGATCATCACCACGGATAGTGGATGATTGACTTGTAGACTTATTTTTGTATCACTTTTTTCCGATCATAAGGCGTTTTGAGCCTATGATCGAAGACGATGTATTATTTTTTGAACACAACATTTATACTATGATATACTATTATTTCCAGTTTACCTGTTCAATCATGTTATGGAATGTTTGATTTGTTACTTTGTTATCGAAAATGTCTATTTATAACATTAGAAGCAATTTCATCTGCTAATTTATTTAAATTTCTTGAAATGTGTTGATATTCAATATAATTGAACTCTCGTTCCAAGAGACGAACCCTTAAAAATAATCTTAATAATACTGGATTTCTAATGGCATATACTCAATTTAACTGTAATACAACGAGTTCAGAATCTAAATTAACGATCGAACTATGAATTCCAAATGAAATTGATTCCGATAATAATTCAATAACTGCACTATATTCAGAAATATTGTTCGTCGTTTGATCGAGACTTACCCCATGCATTGATACTAACTCATCAGTGGGTGAGTAAATAACCCAAGCTGCAGAAGAAATGTTCCATGTACTACGACAAGCGCCATCAGCAAAACCAATATAAGTTTGAAAGGATGTCAACATTTGCGATATCAAAAGTATCCAGATAAGCGGGAATAATAGTAAGAGCACACTTACGCTAGCCACACATTTGTAATCTATAGCACACCAAATAAAAAGTAACTAATATACAAAGAATATCTCCACACAAAGTCAAGCATAATATCTCTTTAGATAAAGTCCATTTCTGGGTTTACCCAAATATACCCCGTCAAAATCAATCAATTCATAGGCCCCTTTTGCAAGCTGTCACTTGACAATGTAAGGACCATGCCACATGGGTTCAAATTTCCTAGCCCCTAGTTTATCGTTGGCTTGATCATAAATCAAAACTAGGTCTCCTTCTGAAAAATTACGAGGAGTAACACTTCTATCATACTGATCTTTCATTCTTTTCGCATAAGCCTCGGTAGCTAATGCAGTGGTGCACCGATTCTCATCTAATTGAGCCAAGTATAAAAAACTTTTCTCCTCTTCAGAAGTATCTGGTAATAAATCTATGGCCAGTTGGAGTGACGGTATCTCGCATTCAATGGGTAATACCACTTCTAAACCGTAAACCAGTTGAAAAGGGGTAAAACCTGTCGATGTTTTTGCTGAGGTTCGATACGCCCAAAATGCTGAAAAGAGCATGGTATGCCAATTCGAATTATGAATTCCAATGATTCGTTTGATCATGGTGACTAAAAATTTATTAATCTCTTCAACTAAACCATTAGCCTATGGATAATATGGTGTAGAACTGTCATGGCGTAGACCAAGCTGGTTTGTTAACTCGATCATCATGATATTTTGAAAATGGCCCCCGTGATCAGAAATTATCACTTGGGGTACACCGAAATGAGAAATCGCATGATTGAATATGAAAGTAGCTGCATTTTTTCCATTTTCCGCAAATGTAGGCATCGCCTCGGCCCATTTGGTAAAATAATCTACTGCTAGAATAATGTACCCATGCCCCCCAGCCGAGTGAGGGTTACATGTAATGAATCGATGCCCCATTTTGCAAAAGGACCAACAAAAATTATGGGGTGAAGAGGAGAAGGTGGTGCACGCATTTTTCGATCAAATATTTGAAAATTATGACATTTTCGGACCACGTAAATACAATTTTTAAACATGGACGACCAAAAATAACCCGTGTGCAATATATTTTGGGCTATGGCGTACACAGACATATGATCGCCACATGCTCCAGAGTGATAGTCATTTAAAACCTTTTCGGCTTCGTCATGAGTTAGACAACGTCAAAAAATCGAATCTGCACTACGAAGATAAAGTGTGTCACCAACAATGTGGTATTGTTGAGACTAGAAACGAATTTTTCGTCATTGTGACCATGAAAGCTTAGGCTGAAAATATTTCGTTTGAAGATATATGATAATATTTCCATACCATGGATCAATGGTACTACTAATAAACAAGGATTCAACTGCGATTAGTTGTTCCACCACAGTTTCTATATCAGTATGTGGGAAATCACACATAAGTTCAAAAAATATCAATGATTTCTTGGATTAGGAATTTTCAAACTCCAAATCAAACTCCTACAAGATAACAATCCATTTGGAGTATTTGCCCCCTAGAAATTGTTTGGTCAAGATGTACATCATAGGGTTGCAATCAGAGATCACTGTTGTTTTGCATAAAAGTATGTAGTAATGAAAATGTTGGACAACTTGCACAACTACCAAGGCCAGTTTCTTCACATGTGAGTATTTGATCTCAGTCGGATCTAAATTTCGACTAAGGTAGTAAATCACATGTTCACTATGGAATTCATCTTCCTGAACTAAAAACATTCCTATCGTGGAATTGGAAGCGGCGAGGTACAAAAAGTAATCTTGGTTGTAGTTGGGAGGATATAGTAAGGGTGCATGGGTCAACATGTTTTTCAAAGCATCAAAAGATCGATCAGCGACCTCGTCGCAAAAGAATGGAATGTTTTGTTTCAATAACCTAGTGAAACCTTTCGTTAACTCGGCGTAGTTAGGAATGAATCAACATAAAAAGTTTACTTTCCCTTGCAAACTTTGGAGTTGGTGAAGAGTAGAAGGATGAGGTAAATTGATGATTTCCTCAACCTTCGATGGGTTGACACGAATGCCTGCCTTTGAGACAATAAATCCCAATAATCGTCTAGATTATACGCAGAAAACACATTTGTGAGGATTCAAACGAATCTTATAGTTCCTACATCGTATAAAAATGGCTCGTAAATGAGTAATATGATATGCTCTGCGTGAAGAATGAGCAGGAAAATCATCGAGGTAGGGTTGCACAATATGCTTAGTGTCGTGAAATGCATAAGACATGGCCCTTTGAAAACTGGCACCAGTGTTCTTAAGGCCAAAATGTAACTTGTGATAAGAAAAATTTCCCCATGGAACAATGAAAGTTGTTTTAGGTTGATCTATAGGGAGTATGTTTATTTTATTGTAGCCAGAAAATCCATCCATGAACGAGAACATTTCACTTCCAGCACAATCGTCGATAATTTGATCAATGTAAGGGGTTGGATAATTGTCTTTAGGAAAAGCTTGATTTATATCCCTATAGTTGATACATACTCTTATTGTTCCTTGTTTTTTATTGACTGGAACAATATTAGATACCCAGTCCATTAATGGGATTGGATAAATAAAACCTGCATGAAGTAATTTTTCAACTTCTGCATTGATAGCGACATATTTTCTCTGATGAATCTGACATAATTTCTGTCTGACTGGTTTGGCATCTGAGTATGTCTTAATTTCATGTACAATGATTGATGGATCGATTCCTAGCATTTCCTGATATGACCAGGCAAAGATGTCGCAAAATTCCTGAAACAGGGCCTTATATGCTTGAATTTCTTCAGGCGTACAAGAAGCACCTATGTGAATGTTTTCAATAATTCCAGGTTTTACTAAAATGTCAAGAGGAACCATCATAGAAATATTTTCTAAATTCAATTCAGAATCGACATGTGAAAGAGGATTCTGAGGTTCTTTGACGTAATCAATGGTAAAAATGGAGGAAAAATCATTCTCAAAATTATTGAGATCAGGTAAAAATGAAGACCTATGGTGTAGATCTTCCCATGGTAATTCATCTACCGAAAATAATTCATGAATATGCTCATCAGTATGGAAAACGTGTTGAGTAGGATCCAGAATTGGTGTCGAAGCTAAACTCTATATTGAAAACGACTCCTGATTGATCAAATTCATTGGATCAGATTTGGTTGAAGGGGTATCAGAAAATGACTGTACTTGCTGATATGCTAGCTCAAAAGGACTCAAAGTCATCGGGCCCTCGAAAGAATCCAATTTTGATTCTAAAGGTACTATCCAAGGATCATCAAAGGAAATAGTACTTGATGTAATCATATTGATATTAGCAATAGGAGTTTGTACGTTAGGAGGAGGCAGGGAAAATTTTCTCAGCAAAGCTGAATCTTTAATCAAACCTACTTCGACATCCTTATAAGTGATAGTAGATTTTCCAATATGTTGGATACTATCAGTAGAGGCTGGGTCGGATGAATAATATGAGAGTTGATCTATCTTAACGATATTTCCTTTATGAGGAAACATGATGAGATGAAAGATCGATGATACAACAGTAGTCATAGCATAAGACCAACTGCGACACAGGAGAAGGTAATAATCCAGAGGGGCATCAACCACTTCCACATCTAGATTAACCATTTTTCCTTTGACCTCTATTGGTAGATCTTGTAAAATACCATATGGCTGAAAACCTCTTCCATCAAACGCTTTGATAATAGTTGGTGATTGGTTGATTGTTGGAGAACCAAGTGATTTCCAACATTTTATCGACATTATACAAGTAGAATCCCCTTCATCAACAACAGTATGAAAGATACGCTTGTTCTTGACTATTACCGAAATTTGAAAAGCCATTTGATGAGGTAGGCGCGGTGTAAAATTTTCTAAATCAAAGATCATGAGGTTCGAATCCTGGAGATTTACAGCTCCTAAGGCTGACAAAAGTAATTTTCTTTGGGATGGGCATGATTTCAATACTTCCAAAGCCGACATTGCTGAATGGGAAATTTCCAAATCTTCAACAATATTGTAATTCTGAGCAGCTTTTGCATGTGGATTAAAAGATGATTTATGAAGTACACCTTTTGCAGATGGTTTAATTTTCTAACTCAGGATTTTGTTTCTCGATCTGTAATGGATCAAAAATTGAGGGAGATGTAGTTGATGTAGAATTTGATATTTCTGCTTCTTTACCAGTATTTTTACTACCATAATCTTGTGATCACGTCACAACCTTGAAAATATCTTCAACGGGATTGGAGGAAGATCCAACCATGTTACTATATTGAGTGAGAAAAGGATCCTTCAAGACAGCAGGTATAGGCGAACCCTTAACGAATTTTGATACCTCGGCTCTATGCTGGCACTCTTTCGTAAAATGATCCTAGTCACAGATGAGACAAGGATATCGAGGTTTGCATTTTTTGTCAATTGGTTCAATTGTATCATTTTTTTGTTTTTAAGATTTCTTCCTTTTATTCTTACTTTTCTTCTTACTACCATTTTTAGATTTGGCCGTAAATGTCTCTACAACATGGATATCGGTAGAATTTTCTAGGGAAGAATCTCCTTTGGGTGAATCGGGTAAAGTGATAATAGGAGAATTAGTCTTAGAAGACTTCTTCTTACTCTTACCAGTACTAACAGAACCAATTACACCATCAACAGCATGAAAACCAGAAGGAGTTGCAGTTAATTGACTAGGTCTTGGTAAATCGGGGATTTTATCATACAAAGTACCTGACTGAGTATACACAAGGTCAAGGTATTGAGCCTGAGCAATAACTTTCTCTTCTATAACAATGCCTCCTTTAGCCACATCTTCAGTAATTTTGGGCAATAACGATTTAATAAACCATTCAGCCAAAATTTGATTAGGAATAAAGACTTTCACTAAATGCCTTCTACATCTCCATTCATGGATGTGATCGGATATGTACGTAGATGTAGTCTACTTTAATGAATTCATCAATTTTGTGCCATTGTCGTATCTAACAGGCAACTAAAAATGGGTTAATAAATTTCTCGCTAACACATTAAAATTATTAAAAGAGCCGCGTGGTAACTCAATGCACCATTTGGCAGCTGGAGTAATGAGAGTTCTTTGAAAAAGACGTAATCAAATAGAATCATCAACTAGTGAATTGGATGCGCACCAGAGGTGATAATTCATAATGTGATTAGATGGGTCCTCTCCTGACTTACCTTCGAATTTTTGAATATCACTAGGAAACTTGTTAGGCATTGGCGACCAATATGGAAGATAAAAAATGGGATCATTCGTAAGGCGCGACAGATCCAGTAAATCTAAAGTTGCTATGAATGGTAACCAATGGCTAGGGTCTTGATAACCTTGAGTGATAAAACCAGTGCCAAGAGGAGGATAGCCAGGATATCCTGGAATTGAATGTGCATTTTGAATCGTGTAACCTCCTGGGTAACAAGGATTAACTGGACCATACTGGGGTTGTTGAGGTATTTGATAAGTATACCTAGGGTACGGCTGATACTGATACGCTGGATTTTGTGTAGCTTAACCAATTTGACATTGTCCTTAATACGGTTGATAATCAAACTGAGGTTGACTAGAGACAATCGTAATTGTACCAGCTTGTCCCATAGGCATTTGGGCGTATTTTGACTTGTAGGTCCCGACTGTGGTACAACGGCTTGAGGAATTTGCACTTATGTAGGGATAGAAGAAACCAGAGCTACAAATACTCCAGAAATAGGTGTTGTAGGTTGAACAGAGGTTGCAGTAGTTGCAGTAGTTTGAGGCAGAGTTTGAGGTGTACTAGGCCTGGGCTACTGAATAGAACCAGGTGCAGGGATTTGAATAGTAGGTTGAACAGGATGTTGGGTTGGACTAGAAACTAAAGGTTGTCCAGGTTAATTAGTTAACTGCACATTAGGCTACATAGTCTGTTGAACTTGCGATGGATTCCACACCATGTTCATTCCAGGGTATTGACCCATAGAAGGTTGTACATATGAAGGACCATAGCTTGGTTGAACGTAGGGTTGATAATTAAGTGGTAAATTTCTAGCTCCTTGTAAAAATGATTGACCGGAAGGTGGTTGGAAGCCTTGAGTTTGGTACTGACCTTGAGGTTGATAACCCTAAGGCACGTATTGAATTTGGGGTTGATAAGGACCCTGAGGAATATACTAATTCTGGGGTTGACCTTGGGGTATGTACTGTCCTTGAGGTATGTACTGTCCTTGAGGTTGTTCTCCAGGTAAATAATACTATCCTACAGTTTGTCCTAGTAGAAAATTACCTTGGGGCTACCCCTCAGGCGGTAACTGACTACCTTGAGGCTGCCCCCCAAGAAGTAACTGACTACCTTGAGGTTGCTCCCCAGGCGGTAATTGACTACCTTGAGGTTGAGGATTTGGAATATTACCAAACATCATAAAAATTTTCTCTGCGTTCAACGTTTTAGTTTTAATTCCATTCATACCAGTTGATAACACTTGTTCAGTTGGTCGAGGAGTTTCTCCTGAGAATGTACCAGAGAGTTACTGGTACCCCGAATGAACATAAGGACCATTGTATAGAAATGTTTCCGGTGATTAGGAAAACATAGATGTCTCACTTGACATGATTGATGAAGGATAATAACCCCTTGGTGTAGGATGAAAAGGAATTTGGGGTGGTTAAAAACAAAGACCTGGTTTCTCTAAAAAATCTTTCAATGACAAATACCAAGCTTCACTTCTAAAATGGATGTAGAATATAGATTCACGCTCCCTAAGATTCAAAGTCTATTAGGTTTTGGGAAGAGTTACTTCTTTGTTTGGACCGACAAGTTCTTCAATGGAAATGAGGTCAGAAGGAAGATTTTCAATAATAATATGTCTTACCCTAGGTGAACCAGGATCACTAGAAGTTGGATTAAAAAATCCTGAAGATGGTTCCAAAGCAACAGGTTCAGTGTCAGGTTCAGAAATTTTAGGTTCTTCAGCGAATTCACTGGAAGGAGAAATACTACCAGTAAGCTCGGAAACTGAAATCAACTCTTGAATATGCTCTGTTGTTTATAGTTGATAATCATGATGAACAATTATAGATGACTCTCCTACTTCTGTTGATCTAATTCTACTGTCAGTATTCAATACTAGAGCTCGCAGCCCTTCAAGTTGGCTTGGTGTATATTCAGGGGGCTTCCCCTAAAGTCTAGGAGATTGTCTTGATAATTCAGCCACGATTAAAACTTATTAATCACACGCAATCAAATGAAAATTTCAATGAAAACTCCTAGAGTCACTATGGAAATAAAAAAAATGAATCACACGCTTAAAAAATATAGGAGATCAAACCACACAAAAACAGGAACTTCCCACACTAAAAACACTAGTTGGTGATGAAATCCAACGTCGTAGTATTTAATGCAGAAAGGGTGGTTAGAACAGTTGGCCCGAAAACCTACTTAATGAAACATACTAGTGCAAGCTTCTCCACTTAAACCATCTCAAGCGAAGATAACCCTCTGAAGAGTCCAAGTGAGTCTAGTCGACATCTGCTCCAGGTACAGTGGGATCTTTCCACCACCATCACCTTAGGAAAAAACCATAAGATTATGGTCACTATGGTTACGAACGGGAACTAATATACCTGGGGGAACAGTCTATAGTCTGACATACATGTAAGGGTAGAGTAACAAAGCTCAATCCCCTTAAAGGTTCCCTGACATAATCCAAGGTATACTGACAAGTGACCCCAAGATCCTCGACAATGGTCTGTCTGAGGTTTACCGTTGTTAATATGCGCAAATATTCTATCATTCCCAACGAGATAGAATTGATTATCCCAGTGGTTTAGATATGACCTCGTGCTTGACTCCTTTAAGAGGAGCTTCCCAGAGCATACAAGCGACTATTGGATTTTTTACTATTGCAAGATTAACTACTTGTTTGTTTTAACTGTCTTGGAGATTTAATTACTCCCTACTCCAAGACACTAGCCTAAGCTATATTGGTGAAAAGAGCCCTAGAAATATAAAGGTACTAGGTTAATTTTAATTTAAGCGTTGATTTTATAAGGTTGTTTCTTAAGACAATAGGTGCAAAAGTGAAATTGATGATATGAAGTGACCTGACTCAAATCAAACTAAAAATGCATCTATAATGAGAAACAATCCGTTTTCTTTCAATGAATTCTAGCTAAAGGAAGAGTGGAGAAATGTAATCTTTTAAAAATAAATCTTTCCTTCAAACAAGAATAAATGAAAATAAATCTAATTTCAAAGAGAACTCAAAATGATCTATGCTCAACAAAAATCCCTTTTTTTCAAGATCAAAACTGCAAACTAAGCTTTTTCTTCAAAAGACACTACAATTTTTAGAAAAGCACTCAAAGCTAAAAACACTATTTTGAGATCTAACAATTCTAAGACTAAATCTGAATTAAAACTTCAAATTTTCTAAGGATGTCTTACTTAGCTTCTGATCTAACTAAGAAATTCTTTTCTTGAATCAGAAAGAACTCTAAAAAACATCCAATTTTCATTTTTTAAGTGAAATTCCAAACTTATTAACAAAAGTTTAAACGATTTTCAAATGAGAAAAATAGGATCTAAAACTCATAAAACAATTTTTTCTATGATGTCACACTCAACAAGAAAACATGAGAATACCAGTGATCTAAAGGCATACCAAGGTTTCTAATCTTTGAGCGGGATGTAAGACAAAGAAAAAATCATTATAACATGCAAATCTTTCAGAAAATCAATCAAAAATAGAATGCTGAAAAAAAATCTTAACCAAGGCTTTCTGATAGAAGATATAGGTCTGGGTAATCACTAAGAACCTAAAAAACTAGTCCAGAAAAGAAGATTTTAAGATTTTTCAAAAATTTGACAAGGTCTACAGGATTTAGTGCAATCCAGTGCGGTCCCACACTATGGGTACAGGAAAAGTGCGGAACTACCTGCATTGTCTCAAAAGGAAAAGAGCGGACATAAGAAAACAAGAGAAAAAACCAAAAATTATGAAATTTTTCTCAGGGATTCTACAAGGATTAACTATCCAACCTAGTACAAATGAATTAAAATCAAGAAACATAATTTCAAAATCAAAAGTAAAATAAATCAAACCTCAAATTCTTCTCCAGCGGAGTCGCCATTTTGTTGGACGGATAAGTCATTCTTGTGGACAAGACAAACCTCCCAAGTGTCCTACGGAAAGCTAGCAACAAATGGACAAACAAAAATATCTTTCTCTAGATATATTGTGATTCATAATTAAATTCTATAAATGTTTAACAATCTTACCTTCGATCCAATGCTTGTTTGTAGTAGTAGTCCTTCAGTCGCCCGAGAGAGCTATCTTTGAAGATCTACAATCACAAACAAACAAACATCAAATATAACCTGCATAACATATATTCATAAATCATATCCATTATGGTGATCAAGGAATCCATAAAATAAACCAATCAATTGACAACTTATTGAGAAAAATGGATTTATTTGTATTAACTTAAATAAGGAAGAGCCTTACAACCGTGTCTGCCTTGATGTTGTACAAGTCCTCCTGGGGTCTGGAGTAGGTGTTTCCTTTACTTAGATCATCCTTGCACTCTTCCAACTAAGATACATACAGGTATGTAATCCTTCCCACGTGAAATCTCAGCTAAAAGGGTCTAAGTTTCAACAACACTTCGCTTCCAACAATACTAAAACTTCAACTCATCAATTAGTAACCCCTTAAGGCTGCCCTATGCCTCTTTTTATAGTGGAGAAGAGGAGGTTATAGCTCCATACAAGAAGGGATAGAGTCCTCCTTCAAAGGGATTAGTTCCTTACATCAAGGGGTTAGCTCCTTATTGGATGGGATGCATGAACATGAAAGGAGTTTACTTCCCACCACAAGAATGTTTCTAGAAGCTTCTAAAAGCAACTTTAACTGAGCGTCTAGATTTTACTTGCACCTTTGCTAATATTTTACAGGGGTCCACACTTTTAATAAGTAGAAAGTACGCTTGGCTACGCATGATTTATAGCCAAAAAGTGTGGGACTGCAGGCAAAACTAGGAGAAAGTGCGGTACTAGAGTTTTAAGGCTTTTATAAGCTTTTCTCTTAGTTTCAAGGCTTGACTTTGGGAACTTTGATATTGTAGACTTTCAAGGGAGTACTAAAATGTCATGATGACAAATTTTAGTGTAACAAGACTATTTTAATTGTAGCTCCAAATATTTCACTTGGCTTCTTAGCTTCCTGTTGCTTGCTCTCAAATGAGTGTTGATCACTCTAACAAGCCTTGCCTCTTTAATAGCTCGAACTATCCATGTATAGAACTGTTGGGCACTTCTTGGGATCTCTGACCTAGCAATTTTTTGACCTTCCCAAACAGCCTTCAACCTCTTGAATTGTGCCTTTTCAATGTTGTGCTATCTTTCCCTCTTTCTCATCATTTCCATTTCTTGATTTTATATTTTCAACCTTTCTTCCAATAACTGACACTCTGACATGTGTTCTTTTCCCTTCTCTACCTTGTTGATTGCATGCTGTACTATAGGATATGAGAGATCAATCACCTTTTCAAGGGCCTTAGCTACTTCAATAGTTTCTTGGGTATCCTTACTGCTTCCTTGGAGTTTATTTTCATGTCTGGTTAGAGGTTTCCTAGCTTGGAAAACAAAAGCTGCATTCTCACCTTCAAAATCCAATTTATTTGTTGATTTTAATTTTTTCTGTTTAGGATCATTCACTTCAATAAAATATTCCTACATAATGGGTGATTATTCTATGTCTATTTCATGTAGTATATCATCCAAGTTGCCTTTCATCTTTGGGCTATCCTCTACCATTGAAACAATTTCTTTTCCCTTTGATGCTGATACTTGACTTCTTGTCCTTATCTGGCTCTCTTGCTTACTGGCCACCTCTTTCTATTTTGTTTCTTTGACCTTTTCTACCTTTTTTTTTTGTAGGTGATGGGGTTTTTGCAACAAGCATTGATGCTTTCTCAATTCTATCTTCAACTTTTTGCCTAGGTTTCAACTTCACAAACCTCTTAGCTTTGGTAATCATTGGCTAACTAGATTATGTTATTGGTGTTGAAGGATTTCCCTTGATCTTAGGGTTTTTAGCTGAAGTCAAGGCTTCCATTTCAAATCCACTCATAAATAAAAAGGAAGACCAATATCTATTTATTTTCTTTAGCTCATTTAAAACTAGTAACTTAATCAAACCATGATGAAACAGGGATGTTTCACAACAATTAGATTTATCTTGGACTTTGTCAGCCATTTTGGAAAGGCTTCTATGCAATAACAATGGTAAATCTAATGATATCATTCCTGTGAAATGAAACAGTAATTTAAAATGATAAGTGTAGACTTTATGGTACATGCCTTCACATGTGAAATATCTTTGGATGTTGAATAGTAGCTTTGCATAGTTATCCTTGATACAGATCTTGGGTATTGCATTGTTCAAGTCCATGTCTACAAATTTAGGTTTCATAAACTCCTTGCATGGCTGCATATCAAACCTGAAACCTTTAAACCAAGATTGTTGTCCCCTTGGTATCTCTATCACAACAGCTATGACCTCAGGTGTCACTGGCATATTTATCATTCCAACTTTGGTGGTGGTTCCACTGAAATGTAGAGCAAACTCTTTGGACACTTGAGTGTGGCAACCTTGAAGCTTTTCACAAATATTTAGAGAGCCAGCCTTGCTAAAAGCCTCCATCACCATTTGACCTTCCATAACAACATTTGCATTCTCAGGTTCATATCTAAGACAATGTCCCCCTCTGTGGATCTTCTTTTCTTCTGCCATGTTTCCTATAGAAACCCCATTTGTTTCTCTAAAACCTATAAATCAGCCTCTCTTGACCAAATGAACAACCTCGCTTGATTTGACAAATCATACTCTCTTGATTTGATGAAATTTGTCTTTGGATAGAACAACCATAAACTTATCCTCACTGTTTCAGAGCTTGGACATCATATGTGAAGGTGAATGAAAAAGGATTGACTCAATTAGACAAAATAAAATCGAATTAGGGATGTCACTTCATGACCAAATGATGTTTGATTGATACCCTATCATGAAAATGATGATTGTAGGACAAGTGGGTACTACAAATATGTTAATTAACTAGCTCACCATACTCCTATCATGTCATTCCCCAATTGAAACTGACAAATCTCGGCTTATTTGACACAATAGCTATGAAACCGCACTTTCGTAGCACTCACAGTGTAAATTTGCAATTTGCACTACGAAAGTAGCAGTGCTTTTGTAGTGAAAAACTCATTTTTTGAACTATCGGCGCTACGAAACTGTGGATTTGTAGCTAATTGCAGGAAATAAAACTAAAACCTACTTAGATGACCTTTACATGAAAAATGTGAAATTTTGAACTATGGAATGGACCTAAAGACCTCTTTTGAATTTTGATTGTGAACATTAAACCTCCAAAAGTATGACATACCCTTAACCATTCTCAAATGACCTTAAAAAATATTTAGATCGTGATCAAAACATAGTGGACATGCCATGTTTTAAATTTTTTTTATAGTGATAACAATGGCACCACTTGGGATAATGTGCCCCTGTGGTACACTAAGAACCAGTAGTTCTAGTGCTGCTATCCATTTTTTTTATCAAAACAGTAAAAACCTTGAAATTTCCAAGCTCCCTCCACAAGCTCTAATGGCCTTCACCTTAGGCTCAAGATTGCTAATTTTTCTTTTCATTATTAGCAGAAAAACTTGTAAAATGAAATATATAAAATGACATGAACAATCCACCAGATTTTAGGAAGAATAATGCTTCAAAAACCTGCCATTGAAAGGTCCTCCAGCATATGGTTTTCCATCTATCTCCTGCAGTATATAAGTATTGTTTCCATGGAAAGAAACTACCTTGAAAGGACCTTTCCATAAGTTCTCAAACTTACCATGTTTTCATTTTTCTTCAATTTTGGCCTCCCATTTCAACACTTCATCTTGAATTTGAAAATTATCTTCCTTGATCTTCTTATCAAATGTCTTCTTGATTATGTTTTGAGATTGTTGATTGCTGTCATAAACCTCATTACTTTTCTCTTGCAGAGCTATTTTTTGATTAATTCTTCTTTGGATTGCATTTGGTTCCTCTTCTAGCCCTTGAATCAGCTTCACAACAGGTACTCCTAGTGATGTAGGAAAAATATCCTAAGCACCATATACCAGTTCATATGGTGAAGTTCCGATTGACCTCTTTGTACATATCCTACCAGCCCATAAGGCATACTTCAGCTTCAAATGCCAAGCCTTATTATTTTCTTGCAACACCCTTTTAATGATCCTCACAATGCTCTTGTTAGAAGATTCAGCAAGTCCATTTCCTTATAGATAGTATGTAGTAGAATGTCCAAGAGTAATATGATATTGATGACGGAAATTGATCAGTTTTTTAGACTTGAATGCTTGCACATTATCAGTGATAATCTTCATGGGGCAACCAACTTTGGACAAGATATTATTTTCTAAGAAATAGATAATCATAGAACCATTTTCTTGCATATTTGGGATTTCTTCAATCTATTTGGTGAAGTAATCAGTCGTTGTAAGAATCCAACGATGCTGACTTGAAGATGATGGATGAATATCTCCAATAAAATCTAGCCCCCACTAATGGAATGGCGCTTCTACATAAATAGGCATCAAAGGTAAGGGTTCAAGTTTCTTATTACCTTCAAAAATCTGGCATTCATGGCAGGCAACAACCCTCTTGTAAACATCCTTAAACATTATTGGCCAATAAAACCCCGCTCTCAAAATTTTGTTCATTGTCACCTTCCAACAATGGTGACCTCCACAATCTCCTTTATGAAATTCCTCAATAAATTTATTAACCTCTTCCTCCAACAAGAAATTTAAAAAAATTCCACTGGTGTCCTTCGAAAATAGATTTCTGTCAAATATAAAATATCTCAAATATTTCAGTTTAACAAACCTTGCTTTGGATTTTTTCAAATCAGCAGGTGCTTGTAGAAATTTGAATAATTTGCTGAGTTATTCACCGAGATTATCTTGATTACACACTATTTAAGCTTCATGCATAATACATAACCTCTTCTACAATTGATCATCAATATGCGGAAATAGAAGAAGTCGCATGCGCACATTAAAACATAATCAAGCACACATATAACACAGTATGTAATGGGGAAAGCTTACAGCTGAAAACCCCAAAATATCTGTATATTATAATGATATATAACATGTAACAATACATAGCACAAAGCTCTCACAGCTCTCAACACTATCTCCAAAAGTTACACACAAACTAGCTCAGATTTGAACAAGTCACAGGTTCAAATCTCCTCCACTGTTTGCCTGCCTCTACTGCGCAATCCAAGATGAGAATGAATTAGATCCCAATTCGAATTCCCTTGGCTTTAATTTCACAATCCTCATTGGCAATCTCAATCAATGTGTGTGCAAATCTCATGCACAAGTATAGTCACAACTGATATTCACACTCACCCTTTCACCCACCTCTAACACTGGTCTCCACTGAATTGTCCATGCATTGCAATTAACTGATGTGTTATTTAGTTGATTTATGAGTTAATAATTAGTGAATTAATTAATAATTAATTCACACCACTTATCACTAGTGTATTTATCAGTTAGACTAAATACAACTAGTTCAAATAAGTTAAACAGAACACAACTCCACCAACTGTCTCATCAACTCCACCAAACTCTGCCACATGAGTTCTAACTGAAGTCAACCATGCAATAGCTCAAATAAATCATAGGAAATTCGAATTTCCTTCTGCCAGCTACATGTGCCACATCTGTAGCTTGAACTGAAGTGCTCCAAGAGGATAAGATAATGTTTATAGTCCAAATATTTTTAAGGGTTAATAATATTTGACTGTTCTATTTTTAGCCTGGCAGTCTAAAAATAGAATCTGCCCAATGTCTAAAAATAGAGGTCCATCTATTTTTACCAACTCAAAAAATCATCCATAAATAGCATCCCGAAACTCATAGAATATGATCTACATGTCTAAAAATAGACATAGTCTAAAAATAGACTTTGCGACAAAAATCACCTGTGTGGCCCCCACCTAGTTTAGGTGATCACTTTCCAACTAGGATTAGGAAAGATGTTTCGGGATGCCTCCTTCACTGTTTCTTGTTTCAATATTCAACACTCCCTCTCAACAAGAAAGGACTGTCTTTGCATGTGACATGCAACTCCATGCATTCACCCTGCAACCTTCACAAGTGCCATGCAACTCCATGCATGTGACATGCAACTCCGTGCATTTGCCATGAACCCTTTGCATGCACCATGCAAACTCATGCATGCACCATGCAACTCCATGCATGCACCATGCACGCTTTGCATGCAATATCTCCAAAACAGAAATGCCTCCAAACAAATCAATCAGTCTGATGTGCCATGCAACTCCATGAATCTATCATCAAAGTCTTCAAATTTTGCTGGTACCAACTACACATGTCATCAGGAACCACTGCGTTGTTGAACTCTTGCACCCATGCACTCATGCACTTGTTGTCAACTCTGATCCACGCTCCAGTATCCGACACTGTCACTTTGATCTGCCTGCATCAATCCAACTGATCATATACCTATTACCTTTGTAGCTGTATTAGCAGGTTCAGTCATGAGATCCACACTCTGTAGACCCTACCAATCTCCTCTTGGGATTATTCATGCATGTCGCCCCACCTCTCACCTGGTGGTATAGCTGCATGCACTCCCTCTGCCCATCTGGCATGAAATTTCTCTGCATGAGTGGTTTAGTCCACTTCATGATCCTCTTATTATGGCTACTCCACATCCTGAGGTTCACTGTTACCTGCATGCAAAACTTGCTTCCTCTCAAGCATCAGTTGCATGTCTTTCTTGCACTTCCCAACAGTAGGAAGCTCTGTAGACATCCCATCTACTTCAAGTCTGTAGAGATTCTTTTCTCGAATCCCCACCTTCTTGACTTGTCTGGTTGCCTTGTGCCAAAGGAAAAATTTTCCTTCACTGAAGACAACTTCATACCCTTTATCCTCTAACATTGCCACTGAGATCAAATTCTTCTTTAAACCTGGAACATGCATTACATATTGTAAAAGAATGAGTTTACCTGACTCCCTCTGAAAGGTTATGGTACCAATGTCGGTCGCATTGTATCATCCATTGTCGCCCAACTCAACATGCAACTCGAGATCTTTCTCCACCAAGTTACTGAAAAGATTCACATCTCCCGTCATGTGAAATGAAGCACCACTATCAAAATACCACCCTGATCCCAATGCACTAGACACCATGCATGCGATCAATGAGAAGTCCAACTCAAATTGTGAGGCAAGAGCCTCACCAACTATAGCTCCAGCATCCTGCTTGTTCTTCTTCTTCTGTGGACAATTCGTGGCGTAATGTCGATGATCGTGACAGTGAAAACACTTCACTTTGGACATGTCACGCTCTTTACCATCCGCACCAGATTGAGAATAATTCTTCTTGCCCTTCCCCTTCCTTGCTTTGGCAGCCAAAGTGCAATCTTCTTCATCAGATGCCTTTGATGAAGATCCATCTCTGGTACTCCGCCTTATCTCCTCCTGCACAAGATCCGACCAAAGTCGCTCCCATCCTGGCAATTTCTCCCGACCATTGATAGAATCTTGATAGGCATGCCAACTCTTCGGAAGCCCAAGGAGAGCCAAGCTCACCAATTCCTCATCATCCACACTAACTTCTACACTTCCAAGCTCATCCTTGCAGTGGATAAACTTTGTCAAGTATACTGGAATAGTGTAATTATTCTCCATCTTTATTTTCCTGAGTTTATCCTTGAGCGCCAACTTCCTCTGGTCGCTCTTGCTTTGGAATAGATCTGTCAACACTTTCCACATCAAGTATGGAGAAGCTCTTCCATGCATGCTGGATACAATGTGATCCTTCACGCCCTCCAATAGAATCCTTCGACACCTTGCTGTCTTCTTTTGCCAAGCCTCAACTTGAGCAGCATCAGTAAGCTTTGGAACTTCAGCATCTATGAACTCCTTCAGCCCATTATCATCTAACACCGCCTCCATCCTATCTCTCCATGCAGTATAATTTGAGCTGCCTTCAAGAGCATACTCCAATTGCAATCCTTGTTAAGACATTTTGACTTCAACACCAAGAAAACACTGCTGCAAATTCGAATTCCAAATTCTGCTGCAAATTCGAATTCCAAGCTCAAAACGCAGCTACTTCTGGATCTGTGAGAAAAAAGTATTTCTAGCACATAGATCGACTGTAAGGGCATTTACTGGATATATCACCTTTCAAAGAAAGGATGGATCCAGAGGCTACCTAGCCCATTACACACTCTGTCTACAGAAATAATTGTAATCACTATAATAGATCCGATGATCAATTTCGCTCCGATACCATGTAGAAATTTGAATAATTTTCTAAGTTATTCACCGATATTATCTTTATTACACAATATTTAAACTTCATGCATAATACATAACATCTTCTACAATTGATCATCAATATGCGGAAATAGAAGCAGTCGCATGCGCACATTCAAACATAATCAAGCACACATATAACATAGTATGTAATGGGGAAAGCTTACAGCTGAAAACCCCCAACTATCTATATATTATAATGATAGAGAACATGTAACAATACATATCACAAAGCTCTCACAGCTCTCAGCACTATCTCCAAAAGTTACACACAAACTAGCTTAGATTTGAACAAGTCACAGGTTCAAATATCCACCACTGTTTGCCTGCCTCTACAACGCAATCCAAGATGAGAATGAATTAGATCCCAATTAGAATTCCCTTGGCTTTAATTGTGCAATCCTCATTGGCAATATCAATCAATGTGTGTGCAAATCTCATGCTCAAGTATAGTCACAACTGATAGTCACACTCACCCTTTCACCCACCTCTAACACTGGTCTCCACTGAACTGTCCATGCATTGCAGTTAACAGATGTGTTCTTTAGTTGATATATGAGTTAATAATTAGTGAATTAATTAATAATTAATTCACACCACTCATCACTGTGTATTTTTCAGTTAGACTAAATACAACTAGTTCAACTAAGTTAAACAAAACACAACTCCACCAACTGTCTCATCAACTCCACCAAACTCTGCCGCATGAGTTCTAACTGAAGTCAACCATGCAATAGCTCAACTAACCCATAGGAAATTCGAATTTCCTTCTGCCAGATGCATGTGCCACATCTATAACTCGAACTGAAGTGCTCCAAGAGGATAAGATAATGTTTATAGTCCAAATATTATTAAGGGTTAATAATATTTGACTGTTCTATTTTTAGCCTGGCAGTCTAAAAATAGAATCTGCCCAATGTATAAAAATAGACGTCCATCTATTTTTACCAACTCAACCAATCATCCATAAACATCATCTCGCAACTCATAGAATATGATTTACATGTCTAAAAATAGACATAGCCTAAAAATAGACTTTGTGACAAAAATCACCTGTGTGGCCCCCACCTAGTTTAGGTGATCACTTTCCAACTAGGATTAGGAAAGATGTTTCAGGATGCCTCCTTCACTG
Organism: Pinus albicaulis; assembly: GCA_034641835.2. Taxonomy (NCBI): domain Eukaryota; kingdom Viridiplantae; phylum Streptophyta; class Pinopsida; order Pinales; family Pinaceae; genus Pinus; species Pinus albicaulis. Next base: position 379,055,227 of record CM076572.1, read on the forward strand.
TTTCTTGTTGCAATATTCAACAGTGCTTGATGGTGCTATAGGATGAAAAAAACTTCCTTGTACCAATCTGAGGTGATATTTTTTTCTTCAATAGGAACTAGTTCCTCATTTTCATCTAAAATTTATGATATTTCTGCAATCCAGTTTAAATCAAGATAGTCAAATTTTGACTGTGCCATAAGCTTCTCCAAGCCTTGCCCTTTGACTAATTTTTTTTGGTTTGATCTCAATATCATATTCTAGCAACTTGGTGATCAATTTTCTCCTCTTACCATCGCGATCGGCTTGAGTGAGGATGTCTTTCACAACAGTATTAGGAACAAATGCCACAATATGAGAATGCAGAATATAAATTCTGAAATCTTTGAGAACCTTTACTAAAGAATATGCTTTCTTTTCTATGATATTATACTTTAGTTCAGCATTCGCTAATTTCCTACTAAATAAAGAAATCAGCTGTTCAATACCTTGTTGTCCCTTTTGTAGCAAAACTCTGACGATAGTATTCTCTGATGCAAAGGTAAAAACCAGAAATTCCTTGGAAAAATCAGGACTGATCAATATTGGTGCCTATGTGAGTGCTCTTTTGATATCTTCAAATGAATTTCTTGCCTCTAATGTCCATTTAATATGAATTCCCTTCTTTAGCATCTTTTTTATATCCTTCACAATATCAAAAAAATTAGGAATAAATTGTCTTACAAAATTAACTTTTCCAAGAAAAGATTGAATCTCATTCCTATTTCTTAGAAAATCCACCTTCTAAATTGCATTGACCTTGATTGGATCAATCTTAATCCCATATTTAGAAATGATATGCCCAAGTAATTTACCTAAATTTAAAGAAAAAATAATTTTGGTTGGATTTAGAGAGATGCCGAATCTTCTACATTTCAGCAGAATTCTTTCCAAATGTTTCAAGTGATCTTCTTCCTTTATTGAAAATATTGTTATGTCTTTAAGATACACAACCACCATCTTATCCTTCTCTTCAAAAAAATCAATATCCATTGCCCTCTGAAAAGTAGCTCCTACATTCATGAGACCAAATGGCATCTTGGCGTACATAAAAGTACCCCATGGTGTAGTAAAGGTTGTTTTTTCCAGATCATCAGGATGCACAAGGATCTGATTATAACCTAAAAATCCATCAAGCATAAGACATTCTCTGAGAACCAACAATAGTTTTCAAAATTTGATTCATCTTTTGGAGATGATAATTATCCTTCAGGGAGGATTTATTCATATTTCTAAAATCAATGCATATTCTGATCTCACCACTTTTCTTCCTAACTGGAACCAAATTTGCAAGCCAATTTGAAAATATGATTGGGAATATGATTTTGGAATCAAATATTTTTTTAACCTCCTTCTCACTCAAAGGCATGAGAAGTGGATTGATCCTCCTTAACTTCTGCTTGAAAGGTCTTTCATTTTCTTTAATGGGAATAGTGTGTTGAATGATGGAGGGATCATATTCCTTCAAATCAGCATAGTTCCAAGCAAAGACATCTATGAATCTCTTGATCATTTCAACATATTTAAACTTCATATCAGCTGAAAGAAATTTTGAAAGTTTAATAATTTTGGGCATAGCTATAGTACCAAGGTTACAACTCTCAACTTATTCATCATCAGCTTGCATCTTGGGAGATTTAAAAACATCATTCTGATCAAAAAAAAATTCTAGAGGTATGAGTCCCTTTAGTATGGAATTATTCTTTAATTTCAAAACTTTAGAATTTCCTTTAGATTCAACTAACATGTTCTGTTGATCTATTTGTACATTTTCAAATTCTTCTTTCAGCTCAATAAAAAATTTCAGCTGCTAATCATCCTCAAAAACTTGCTAGTGAGTTATATTTTCAGGAATGGTTGGCCTACGGCGAACTTCAAATTCATACTTTTCTATGGAGTACAAAGGAATAATGAAAATGCTTGCAGAGACAACAAGAAAATCAACAATGGAGTTTTGTTCTCTAGTTTTGATTGTGAATGAATAGGCGTAAATATTTTCTAACATGTCCAAAACCAAATTCCTATATGCTCTCATCCTTGTGTCCTTTTTTTGATAAACAACCTCAATCTATTTTATGACTATTTCGGAATCTCCAAAAATAGAAATATTTTGAGCATTCATTCTTTTCAACACTTCTAGACCCAAAATCAAGGATTCGTATTCAGCCATGTTATTTGTGCAATCAAAGTTCAATTTATAAGAAAAGAACTTACTTTCATCACTTGGATTTCTAATCCAGATCCCTGCTCCTGCTCCTTCTTTGCTTGCTGACCGATCAAAATATAATGACCACCAACCTTTTTCCTCTTTATTGCTGACTTGCTAACCTTCCACTTGTTGATTTTTAGACTGTTGAATTTCAGAACTCGGATTTTCTGCTTTCTTTTCTTCTTCCACTTCATTAGTCAATTCATAAAGAATAGCAGAACCAAGCTCAATATCAAGAGCATAAATTGGAAATTTTTGGGGTTTATATCTAGTACTCACCATGTAAGCCATCCTTGTCTCTCGATACAATCTTATTTTCTCTCCAAAAACTAGAATGGTAGCATAAGTAAGATACATTTGCATTGTACCTTTAAATTTTGTTGCACATGACCTTGAAAACAACATACCAAACTTTTATGGATTTTCTGCTACAAAAAATTCCATGACCACAGTCTTAGCAGGAACTTGCGTTAGACCAAAAACAACATCCTTGATTAAACCAATGCATTGAACTCTTTTTGAATCAAAAGAAAACAAATCTTTGTATGGCCTAGTTATTTCTAACGCCATTATTTCCATAATTACTTTGGGAAGAATATTGTTAGAAGCCCCTAAATCTAACATAGCATTGTGCAATGTCATGTCGTGAATGCTAAGACTCACATAAAAAGGAGGAACTTCCTCATTCTGTTCATATTCTAGTCTTGGGCCCAAATATATGGTCGGATGATCTTCTAATATATTCAAGATATCAGTAGCTCTAGGCTGTGAGTTTAGCATTTTAACAATATTACTTCTATATTCATCTACCATGAGAATTTCACCAAAAGGAACTAATATTTTTATCTTAGAAATTTCATTCTCAAGATTGAAAATAGAAATAGATTTTTCAGCTTCTTTGGTAGGAAGGAAAACAAGTGTATCTTTCTTACCTTCAACAACCTTAGAAGCTTCTTTCTTGCCATCAGTAGCCTTAGTTGCATCCGTCTTAGGTTGTGTCTTGTTTGCAATGATAGGTACATTCCTATTTTTGAGATTATATTGTTTCTGCATCTCAAAAATGGCATGTTGATATCCCTTTATATAGTCTAATATTTATTCTTCATGATTTTTTTTATCAGATAGATCATGTTCTTCCTTGGTCAAGAAAATTCCTGACATTTCTTCATCAAAACAATGAATATACTCTTCAGGTTCTTCAGGGTCATCTTCTTCATCAACCAAATTCTGCTGAAAAGAAGGTCTCACTGGAGGATCAGGCTGCTGATTTCTATTCTCCCTTGGTCTTTCCTGATTCTGAGGTCTCCTGAACTGAGGGTTTCTAAATTGAGGTTCATGTTGTGTAGGAGGAGTAAAGGTATTGCCAATGGCTAATCTATCCATCAATTTTTCCATTATTTTCATCATTGAATCTAGTTTGTCTTGAGAGGTAAAATATGAAGGTTTCTCCTCTTTCAACTTACCCTTACCCATTTTTGACTTTTTAGCTGCTATCAAATTAACCTCCACCTTCACAACATCATTTTTCTTTTCAAAAAGTGTAGGAGATTCTCTTTCTCTCAGCAGTATGGAAAACTCATAGTTGAAAGCTTTAGAATGCCTCATTTGAGCTAAAGATTTTAGTGGTTTCAAATGAGCAGGAATAGAATCTAACACTTTGTTGAACCTTTTTGAAAAAATTTGGACAGTTTCATCAGTATCTCTTTTCAAAGTACTATATTTAGTAAGAGCTTGTACTGGATTAGTTCTATTTCCCCATTTTCCTAGAAAAACATCTTCAAATTCATTCCAATTATGAATACTTCTGGGGTAAAGAGCTTTATACCATTTCCTAAGCTCACCAGTAAAAATCTGAGCAAACAATATCAATTTAACATCTTCATGATCAACCTCCTCCATATCTATAAAGTCATTAAATTGATCTACGTGATCCTCTATTGTAATGTCTTCAACACTTCCCCATGTTTTAATTCTATAATCATATTTACTTGGAAGGTCATGTAAGACAGCAGGAAGAACAAGAGGGGTGTATCTAGCAGGCGTAGCAGGAAGAACAAGAGGGGCGTATCTAGCAGGTGTAGCAGGTGGATTTCCAACCATGGACAGAGGTACTGTGGTAATTTTAGGAAAGGCAGAAATAATAGATGATAAAATACTATGAGAAGAACTGTTTGGTATTTGTAGGCTACTAACAATTGAGCTATAGTTGAGAAGAGGTAAACCAACTTTACTTTTCAACAATACTTCAAAAGGATCAATCTCCTTTAATTTTTCTAGAGACTCTCTTTCCAACAACAATTCTGAAGTGACAGCTTCCTAGAATACCTCTTTATCTTCTTGTGTTACTAGAGCTGAGGTGTCAATTCCTCTCTTATGTAAGCCTAATATAATTTCAATTAGCTCCATTTCATTTTCTAATCTAAACAGAACCTCATGAATTTTATCATCAACTCTTTTATCTTCAGGCTTCTTGATATTTCAGAGGGAAAGGATTTCGAATGAGATGGAGTACTTGATATTTTAGAAATGACTTGACTGCCTCTTGAAATGGTGTTTGGATTGTCCACAATGGTAGGTGGATCTGGGTCAGGATTACTCCTCGTGTATCTCCTTCTCGAAGCCACCTTTGAACATATAAAATTTAAATGGAGTCACCAAGGTAGATGCAGCCTCGAAAAACTTCCTAAGCTCCTGTTACCTTCAAAAGTTCAAATTCAAAATCTCGGGAATATATAATCTTTAGACTCCCAGCAGATGCACGAAAATTTTATCACAAAATTAGACCTAATAGGCTGCTCATCAAACCAATCTTGTGCAACTATTTCAAACCAATATTTTAGTTGAGGCTTAGCCTCCTCAACCTGAGAGGGATCTCTCAAGGGTTTATGGTTTTTTGATAAATTTGTAGATGGATAACTCTATATGGGATAAAAATAGATAAATGATGTAAACTGGTTGTAAATCACATTAGCAAGTGTACATTGGGCTTATGGAATCATGATAGCTTCAACAAAACTAATATAATCTACCTAGCATGGAAGTCAAGGCACATCAATGTTCAAGTCAATGAATAAACATGTAGAACAGTGAAACACACAATCAGTTTGCCTATGAAGGAATTCAGAGCATCATTGATGAATTCTGAGTAACATAAGCAAACAACACTACAATAGAATATTTAAAACATTCCATTAGAACAAAAACATACAAGAAATCCTTATGAATCTTGAGTTGTCAAAGTAGAATTTCTGTATTAAGATGAAAACAGTCACTTACATAAAACAAAGTCTTTTTGCTAACAAATGTCCAAACCTTAGCATTTCGAATTTTTCCTCTTTATAGATCATTTACAACATAGGATAACCTTATCCTCAACTAGATACCTCGAAATCCTACTATTTGACACCTTTTCTAACCATAAACGTGGTCTTTATTACAAAATGACAGTTGTAAACCTAATGAGCAGTCCTATTTCAAATAGGACTAAAACTCTTTAAATTTACTCCTAAAAACCTTATCTAAATTAAATTACATCAAATGACACTAGTATTTTCATGAAGTTGAATTCTGATGATGAGCTCCAACCTGTTGTGACCATAAAGTTGATGATGATTTTCTCCTAAAACCTAGGAAACTGTCTCCATGTTTTTTAGGCCTTTGATTTCTTTGACTCCTTAGGACATTCTGACCATTTATGAACCATGATTTATATGCCAATTCTTGTCAATAAATAAAACCATATGTCTTCAATCACTTCCCTATGCCAATTGTGCAACATTGACTTTGAATTATCCAAAAAAATTGAAAACAAACCTGTGTTGCTTTCATTTTTTGTAGCGCAGTGTTTTAACCCATTTATTTTAATATTTTGATGTTTTCCCTTCAAGGTGGCTTTCATATGCACTTGAAATGTTTCCTCTAGAGATTTCAGGGAAAAAATCTAAAAAATTCCCCTCAAAATTGATAAGGAAAAGGGTGAAAAGGCTGTTACAACAGTTTCGTAGCGCTTTTCACCCTTTTTGCACTACAGGCACTACGAAACTACTGTGCAAGCAGTTTTTTCCAGATTTTCACAAAAAATTTAAAAAAAAAGGTACCATAGCTTCAGAAAATAATTGGCCTCATCAAAACTATCATAAATTTTAACTGAAAACATAAACTTCACAAAATTTGATACTTATTTTCCATTTAGAGTTTCTTTTGAATTTGTCATTTTTTACCTCTGCTTTTTAGTTCACCTTGAGACTACGTTAATTGCAGCTCCAAATATTTCACTTGGCTTCTTAGCTTCCTATTTCTTGCTCTTAAATGACTATTGATCATTCTAAAAAACCTTGCCTCTTTAATAGCTGGAACTTTCCATGTATAGAACTGTTGGGCACTACTTGGGATCTCTGACCTAGAAACTATTTGACCTTCTCAAACAACCTTCAACCTCTTGAATTATTTATTTTAAATAATGAGATTTATTGTCCTCTTTCTCATCATTTCCATTTCTTGATTTGCTAGTTTCGACCTTTCTTCCAATAGCTAACACTCTGACATGTGTTCTTTTCCCTTCTCTACCTTGTTGATTGCATGCTCTATTATAGGAGATGAGAGATCAATCTCCTTTTCAGGGGCCTTAGCTACTTTAATAGTTACTTGGGTATCTTTACTGCTTCCTTGGAGTTTCTTTTCATGTCTGGTTAGAGGTTTCCTAGCTTGGAAAACAAAAGGTGCATTCTCAAATTCAAAATCCAATTTCTTTGCTGATTTGATTTTTTTCTGTTTAGAATCATTCACTTCAATAAAATATGCCTGCACAATGGGTGATTATTCTATGTCTATTGCATGCAGTATATCATCCAAGTTTCCTTTCAACTTTTCACTTTCCTCTGCCATTGAAACAATTGATTTTCCCTTTGATGCCGATACTTGACTTCTTGTCTTTCTCTGGCTCTCTTGCTTATTGGCCACTTGTTTCTGTTTTTTTTATTTGACCTTTTCTAGTTTTTGTTTTGTAGGTGATGGGGTTTTTGCAACAAGAATTAATGCTTTCTCAATTCTATCTTCAACCTGTTTCCTAGGTTTTAACTTCACAAACCTCTTAGCTTTGGTAATCATTGGCTGACTGGATTCTTTTATTGGTGTTGAAGGATTTCCCTTGATCGTAGGGTTTTTAGCTGGAGTCAGGGCTTCCATTTCAAATCCACTGATAAATAAAAATGAAAACCAATATCTATTTATTTTTAGTAGCTCATTTAAAACCAGTAACTTAATCAAACCATGATGAAACAAGGATGTTTCACAACCATCAAATTTAGCTTGGACTTTGTCAACCATTTTGTAAAGGCTTCTATGAAAGAAGAATGATAAATATAATAATATCATTCCTGTGAAATGCAGCAGTAGTTTAAAATGATAATTTTAGACTTTATGGTACTTGCCTTCACATGTGAAATATATTTGGATGTTGAATAGTAGCTTTGCATAGTTATCCTTGATATAGCTCCTAGGTATTTCATTGTTCAAGTCCATGTCTACAAATTCAAGTTTCACAAACTCCTTTCATGGCTCCATGTCAAACCTAAAACCTTTAAACCAATATTGTTGTCCCCTTGGTATCTCCGTCAAAACAGCTATGATCTCAGGTGTCACTGGCATATTTATCATTCCAACTTTGGTGTGTGTTCCACTGAAATGTAGGGAAAACCCTTTGGACACTTGAGTGTGGCAACCTTGAAGCTTTTCACAAAATTTTAGACAACCAGCCTTGCTAAAAGCCTCCATCACCATTTGATATTCCATAACATCATTTGCATTCTCAGGTTCATATCTAAGACAATGACCCCCTCTGTGGATCTTCTTTTCTTCTGCCATGTTTCCTGTAGAAAACATGTTTGTTTCTCTAAAACCTGTAAATCAACCTCTCTTGACCAGATGAACAACCTTGCTTGATTTGATGAATGTTGTCTTTGGATAGAAAAAATATAAACTTCTTCAGAGCTTGGACATCATATGTGAAGGTGAATGAAATAGGAATGACTCAATTAGACAAAAAAAAATCGAATTAGGGATGTCACTTCATGACCAAATGAAGTTTTATTGATACCCTATCATGAAAATGATGAATGTAGGACAAGTGGGTACTACAAATCTGTTAATTAACTGACTCACCATACTCCTATCATGTCATTCCCCAATTGAAACTGACAAATTCCAGATTATTTGACACAATAGCTACGAAACCGTGCTTTCGTAGCGATCATAGTGTAAATTTTACAATTTGCGCTATGAAAGTAGTAGTTCTTTCATAGCGCAAAAATCATTTTTTGAACTATCAACACTACGAAACTATGGATTTGTAGCTAATTGTAGGAAATCAAACTAAAACCTACTTAGATGACCTTTACATGAAAAATGTGAACTTTTTAACTATGGAATGGACCTAAAGACCTCTTTTGAATTTTTATTGTGAACACTGAACCTCAAAAAGTATGACATACCCTTAACCATTCTCAAATGACCTTCAAAACTATTTAGATCATAATCAAAACAGAGTTGAAATGCCATGTTTTAAATTTTTTTTTATAGTGATAACAAGATACATGTCTCATCAATTAATTAATCCACGTGAACATATCCTCTCTTCTTCTAAGTCATGCTCTCCTCATCCTTGGCATTTTTAGAGATACAAGTGTGCAAAACACATAAACCTAACCATGCACATTCATTTCTATGAAGATAGCACTATGAAATAGCTAATCAAATTTCTTGCACCAACACACTCACTTCGGCATACAAACATAAACATGTGCATATATTAATAAACCCCAATTCATGACAGGCTTAATTTGGCTTCTCAAGCACCTTTAATCCTTGTGCAATCCACTCAGATTATTTTTCTTTCTTTACGAAGATGAAGTAACGACTTTTGATCACCAGACGCCCCGTCATGGGAGATTCCACCTTCGACGTCCCTTCCGAGCTTGAAGCTAATCATAACCCAGCTTTGAGACAGTAATATTTGCTGTGATTAGCATTTGGAAGTTCAATAGCTTGTCTAGCATCGAATTTTCATGCAACCTTGGCCACCAGGTGTTATTCATCAGTATTTTTTACATTTTGTTGATGACTAGTTTCCTTAGATGATTTTTCTAGAAGCTAATCTCAAACTGTCAATTTGTCATCTAGAAAACACCCCAAACAATTTTTTTTCATCCTACCCCTTCCTGTTAGTCTATGATGAGAAAAATCTCCAGTTTTCAAGACCTATTTCGCTTCAGCAAATTATCTTCATCTATAGCTACCATAGCTATGATTATCTGCTATCATTTACCCTTGTTTATCATGCCATTCACTATCCAAAGGTTGAAAAAGTGTCTGCAACTCTATCCCTGGTCATCTTGTCATTTTTAAATATGATCATGCCTAAGAAAACACTCAGAATATGTGAAAGTTGTCACTAAGTTAGTTAGTGGTGTTTAGATAGTTTTTCCTTGGCTAAGATATCCTAGGCCAAAAAGCCTCTGTCTAGTACCAGTCAACCATGAATCAGTTCCTATTTTGCAAAAAAAGCATTTTCTATCCATAGATCACACACCACTAAGAGGTCACTTTGTCTCATTTCAGAAGAAGTTCAACAAAGATCCAAATCAGAAAAAGAGAAGGTTTGTCACTATTTGAAGAAATATGCTTTGATTAGGCATAATCTCCATGAAACACCAAAATAACTCTCCAAGGTTCTAAAGCATCTGTTTTTACATCTCTGCAGGGGTGTAATTGAATGATGACCAGTGTGCACATAAGAGAAAAAAGACAAATTCATACAAATATTCATGCTGACTTAGTTTTCCATCAAAGCAAGAAAAGTACATGTAAGTAAAGAGCAGCGAGTGTACATGTTATAAATCTAAAGGTTGCTTGAAGAGTAGAGATCATTCCTCATGTCAAATGAACACAAAAGAGTCAGTGATGCTAATCATCAGTGCTTCATGATCTCCTCCAAAAGTCGTGCTGCATGATCTTCCGAAGGGCATCATCATGTAGGGCATAAGAAGACAACTACTTCTTATGTTACCTTGAACCTGGGTTTTGAAATGTAGTCAAAGGAAATTTCAATAAACCTCTGACAACATAGTCAGGGGAAAAGACAGTTCATTGATATCTAGCAGCAAACACTCTCCATGCACAAGTCACTTTTCTTCTGGTTTTGTGTTCACAGTGATATTCTACAAAAGGATATACACATCTCAGACAAGGCCTCAGAAAGCAAGAGGACATGAGTTTAAAGTGATTTCATCAATGATAAATGTCAAATTTCACTTTGTTTCCTATTTTTGTATTCTTCAAGAAAACATACATAACAATGAAACAGGGTTGAAATGGATGAAATTTCATATGTATGATGGAACCTCATTCAAAAATAAGATGGTTAGGAAGGCATTGTTGTGACCTCCTTCAAAAACAAGCAGAGGGCCAACATGTTCTTAAGTGACTTCAGAATCTATTGTGCGCACCTCCTCCAAAGATGAAAAGAGGATGCATAGCAGGACTAAACTTATGTTTAAGAAAGTTTTCTTTTGGAAAGACTAGTTGAGGAATAATGGTGGAGCAAATGAAAGTTTATAGGTTGAAGGCCTGTGTTACATCATCATCAAAGCAGTTACATAATGGTTCTAAAAACCTCTACTCTTATGTTTATGAGAGCCTCCTTCAAATTTTAACTCGAGGATGGAGTATTTGACTAAGAACAACCTCATCTAAATGGTAAGGTGGTAAACCAAGCTAGGTTTAAATTGACCCCTGCAAACTAATGTAAAGCAGACAATACACACAGAATTTTTATATAAGAAGGATATCTTTCATTTAGACTGGTCCATCCTAATCTATATAACTACTTCCTCAAGATAAATAGAGGGCTAATACTTGGGTTACAACTACTATGAATCTGCTTATTCATAAGGATTAAGGGTGACCATCTTTGGTAAACAAAGCAGAAGATCAAATCATGTGATAAGACCTTCTTTCACTCCATAAACAAATAGATTTGCATATTTTTTTTCAAGGAGCTACAACAGTGGTGTCTTTATAAGCTTCTTTCAAATGATGTACTAGGTCAACATTTTGGAAAAGACCCTTATAGTCTATCTAAAAACCTCCTCCAAAAGGATAGACAAATGTTCTAGCTAAGAGTACAGAACAAAAGCCTGTAGGAAATAAAAATTCTTTGCACAAGGAAAGAAGGATGTTATGGCATTTTCAAATGGAAATAAAGGACCATCGACTCAATTACTGATATGAGTCCATGATATGATGTACAAGATGACAAGCAGGCTACTTACAACTTGATGCATTATGATTATGGAATTGAGATTGAATCCGGAGACAGAGTGGGACGTGATTGCTATTCAGACATAAAACTATGTTCAGCTGAGGATGACCTAATTATTGGGATTTGTGAGGAGGATGAAATTTTTGAAAATGGGGATTCTGTACTTAGATACAGAGATGCAACAATTATGAATAGCTCTTATGATTTCTCACTAAATAACATTTTCCCACCAGAAGCAGACATGGAATTTTTGGAAATGAGCAAGAAGACAAAAATAGTTGCAGCCTGCTGGAGTATGGTTGATCAAACATTGGCTGCTTTGAGGGTGTTGACAGACTTCTTAAGAAACTGTGAATCTACAATTGGGCATGAAATGAATAACAGCATGGATGACCTCCTTGAAAACACACAGAGATCAAAACAGTCTTTAAGGACCTTTTCACTTCTTAACTCGGTGAATTACATTATGGTTTCAAGGGTTGCATTGGTATTTTTTATTACCACCTCCTTTGTGAACAAATACAATAGCACCAAGCCACTTTTTTAAAAAGGGGCTACAAAGGCAAAGGGATTTTTTCGCTTTTCAAGTTTAACAAAGGAGGAATAGGCGTTTAAAAAAAACTCTCATCAAGGTTAAAATCTTGAAGCCAATGGTCATTATCATTCTACAAACCAAATCACTAAAAGAGAATAGGTATTGGCATATTTTTAAGTCATTTTCGAGCTTTGATCCACGCGCGGCGCACCTTTACAGTAGTGCGGCGCACCTGTAGGCATCATCAGAGGGTTTTTGTAATAGCTGTGGCGCGCCTGTAGAATAGTGTGGCACGCCTATGCCCAGTGCCAGTTGAGCACGACGTGTTTGTTCGTTCACCCCGAAATGGCCCAATGCTTGGCCTGAATGCGGCACTCGAGCTTTGATTACCTCCATCCAAGTGCTCTAGCCACGAAAGAAGCTTCCCCCACCTGCAGTGTATCATTTCTATTTATATCCTTCATATTTATCCCTTGCATTCGTCATTTTTTACCTCTGCATAGCCCATACTTGAACGACCTGGTCCACCTCTAAACGGCCCAGCGCTTGGGCCACTGTTGAACGTGGTCCTGCCCGCCTGGGCTGCTGCTAAATCCCTTGTCTCTTGCCTCTACAAAGCTGATTTCTTCACACCAATAGCTTGCTTGTCCCATACCCAACCCTGCACACCATTTCTACCTTACCTGGGTTTCCTCTGCACGCCCTTTTTTGACACCACCCGGGCCACCCCTGAATAGCCCATCGCCCAGGTGCCTGGGCCACTGACAACACAAATTTTCAGAAAGGTGCCAAGGTCAAATCTTCAACAAAGAAATCATCTCCAACTACAGCTAAAGGCATACAAAAGAGGTATTTATATGTTTTATCCAGAAGTTTTTTTTTTAGAGATATGTTTGAAAATCACAGTTCCACAAGAGAAGATCATTAATTCTAAAAATGAGTGAAATTATATTGTTTGATAGAGACCTGCTTGCCAAACAAAGGAGAAAAACACTTATATGCTAAAGTAAAAAGAACCTACACAATAGGTCACCTAATTTTGTTTACTAGGCTTCTAAAAAACAGTGATTAAAGGAGAAATTTTATTGTCAAGGGGCTTGTTGAAAGTTTGAAAGGGGTTTGGAGGCAGTTAAAGGGAAAACACAGCTTGCTTTTCAAGCATATCATGTTTATTAAAGAGAAGGAGGAATAATAATTAAAGGGGGAGGGTCAATATGTCATTTTAAGAGGGGTTTCTTTTCATGAATACGTTAAGGATATACATAGTCTATAAAGAAAGATAGATTTTGTGTAGAGGGTCTTTTAATCAGTTTAAAGGAGTCTCTTAAAACATTGATTTCAAAGAGCACCCTTTTTTCTTCAAATAACCACAGAGAAACAATGATTTCAAAGAAGCAATGATTACAAAGGAACATAGTGATTGAGGGGGAAGATTTTTTGTGTCAAAAACAAAAGGGGACTTGTCTTTAAAAACCAAAAATAGATCTCATTAATGGCATTTTTTCTCACAACAAAGTTCATAAGAAGGGAGCTTGTTTTCACTTAACAAAAACTTGTTTGCCAACTAAGGACAAACTTAGTCTTGCAAAGAGGAAAAGGTGTTTTTGGTTGAGGACCTATTTCGGTGATCATTTGAACAGTTTGTCTTGGTAAGTCAATGAAGGGTATCAAAAGAAAAAATTCATCCATGGAAGGACAGTAGAAGTGGGTATCACAATAGGTATGAGCTTATTACAACTCAAGAGGTGAATGAATCTCCTTTAGTACTCTTCCATTTTCATGAAGTAGGATGCTTGGATTTTTGCCAAAAATTTCAAGTAGTGAAATATCACCCTCCTTTGACACATTTGTTTGCTTTGAGGCTGCAAGAAGGGAAAATTCACATAGCAGGTCTGGACTTCAAAATCACTCCTAGGGCTATCTCCAAAGCTACTAAGATCCCCTATATAGGAGAAAAGTGGTTCAAACAAACGTACCTAGATCTGAATCATTATAAAACCTTTCTAAAACTAGACCATCAGGATGCTTGCCAAGATATTTTCCATTTTTCTCACTTGTTGAGCATCTATACCCCCCTCATGAAAGTCATCATGAATTATTTAACATGTGAAGGGAGGTTTTCCCGGATTTATGCCTATCACATCAGGCTTCTTATGCATTTCAAAAGAACTCAGTTGCTGAACCTACCTTTCTTCCTCTACAAAAGCATTGAAAATATGGCCTCTACTCTCCAAAAGAATCCCTCTACTCAGTAACAAGCTTGTTTATTTCATCATTCCCTTATCAAGATCATCATCCTCCATCAACTTGAGAAAAAGGGAGTTTCTTGGGACTCTTTCATCTCCCATCCCGATTTTTCCATTTCCTCTTCATCTCATGCGCCTTCCTCACCATCCACTCATCATGTTTCTCCTTCTTCTAGTAAATCCACTCCTAAAAGACCAAAATCCCCTATGATTGAGAATGAAGAAGAGAAGAAGCAAACTAGTGATGAAGAAGGGCAAAGTAAAGACTCTAAGCATGACAGTAGGGAAGAAGGAAATCAGGGTGAGCATGAACAAATTGATGGTGAGCATAGCAGTCATGAAGAGGAACATGATGGCAGCCAACACAGCAGTAAGCTTGAGGGTGATGAGGGACAAAATAGTGAAGAAAAAGAACACAGCAGACATGAAGAAAGTAGAAACAAATATGAAAAAGAGAGTCCTCAAGAAAACAAACAAAGTGGCAGCCAAAACAGTGATGATGAGGGTAATGACAGTCCTAAGGAAACTTATGATGAGAAGGAAGACAGACCTCAAGCAAGCAATGATGATGGAAATAAAACACCAAACAGTGAGCATTACGAAGGGGGAAACATGGAGCAAAAGGATCAAAACAGTCCTTAGGGAAGCCAAGACCAAGCCAAGGACCAAGTTGAGCAAGTGAAAGTTATGAAACTATCTCTCTCTTTTTCTCAACACAGCCAAGAGCATGTGCTAGATGTCTCTCCTAGGCAAGGGGCCATGACTCTCCCTCCAAAAGTTGTGAAGCCTAGAAACACTATATCAACAAAAAAAAGATCACTCCAGCAGTGACTAGCAATGTCACAAGAGCGCTAATAAGTAGAGGCAAACTTCCTAAGAAGATAATTGTTGAATTTCCATAGAGGAAGAGGACCAAGAAGTCTATCCAAGGCAAGGGGAAAGAAAAAGAGGAGAGTAGTCATGAAAAGGAAAGGGAGTTTGACATCATCCAGATAGACAGTGATGATGGGGATGATGAAGCTAGAATTTTTGAGGCTCTTTTACAAAATAGAGAAGCCAAAATTCATGACCTACAAGCTGATCCAGAAGGGTGAAAGGACCTCATACATGTTCTACAGATGAAAAACAAACAAATGAGTGGTCAAATGGAAATTTATAAGGCCCATGCTTTCAAATACCAAAGGGAAGCCTAAAAACCACAAGTCAAGCTTGAAGATATTATGGGCGAATTTGATTATACTGAAGAAGAAGAGAAGCCAATGAGGAAGAGGCCTAAGACTATGGATCTCAAGAAATCTTTGGAGAAAAAGAAGGAAGAAGAGGCAGCCCTTGTGTGATCTTATCGTCTTACTCAATTGCTCACCCAAGAAATAAAAAATAATAGAGAACCATGGCTTGAAAGGGCCAACACGAATTTGGAGGATAATTTAGAGAAAGCTAATAGAGATTTGAGTCTACAAAATAATATGACCTGGCACTATAAGAAGTTGAACCAATTTTCTCGAAAAAAGCTCAAACTTGCTCAAGAAAGGCTCAAGGCTGACCGAAAGAGGCGCCCGGTAGAAAAAGTGGAGAATGGAACATTAGCACTCGAAATATTGGCCTCATCTTCCTTACATGCTTCTGAGAACCCATGAGGGGCTTACTCGCCAAAATTGAGCAAATTTTGACAAGATTTTTTTTTTTGTGTTTTTTGGCCATAATTGCACATTTTTCAAGGCACTGCCATGGGTGCTAGGAGCATCCTCAGCTCATGAAATTAATTTTCATGGATGGAATAAATTTAGGGGCAAATACTCACAAATTTTCAGATCCAAAGGAGGTGTTTTGGTCCCCCAAAGAGGCGAAAAACAATGATTTTTTAACTTTCTGCCTCACATATCAGCAAGGGCTACTTTTTTGGTTTTTTCCACTCAGTCCACCTTTTGACATACTTATAGGGATCATTTTTTGGAAAAATAAAGTAGTTCTAGAAAATAGACATCCAGGGCTTTCCACCGCTCCATTATGAGCCTCATTTCGACATCGGGATGTCCCTCAAAGTTTGTCTACAAGATAGGGAACTTTCTACTGCTATGTTTCTGTAGCATTTTGGCAAAAAGGACAGTTTTTTGAAGTGGCTTATCCAAATTTGAGTTAAGCCTTTTTGGCTATTTTCAATCATGAAAAGTCAATTTTATTTCCTTTTTTAGCATTTTAAGATGTTTTCAAATATATTTTGTGCCTTGGGCTTTGCAAAGCCTCAAGGACAAAATCAGATATTTGTAATAGGCCAATTGCCTTCTAGATGCTCTTGGATAGTTTCTTACTCTTTATCCTATATATTGCAAGATATTTCATTGTATCAAGAGGCTTAACTTGATGATATAGAGAAATGCATCATATTACAAGCTTTGAAGAAACACTTTGTCTCATGATGTGGATGATTTCATGTTTGTCTTGGATGGTGGAAGAGGACTATTTGTTCGATTCCTTGGCTTGGTAAATGGTATAGTGTTCATATCTATATGTTTTCCTTAGTTTATCATACATGTTTCTATGTTTCTTGCTTGCTGTAGGTTAATAAAGAATAGATTTGAGACATGCCCATGGAGGCACCTCAAGTTTCCTAATTTCATTATAGCTTCTATGTTTTTCTTCTTTCTTAGTTATGTCAAAGAATTCTTAACCGCTCTTTCATACCCTAAGAAATTGTTATCAATTTCATTAATGGTTATTATGTATGCTATCTAGTATGATTCAAGGTATGCCATGATTACTCATAGCTATCCAAAACCCCATCAGTGAAACCTTTCTTTGAATCTTTGATTGTCCTAGTTGAACCAAAGAGGTCTTGTTTCGATCTTGCCCTTTACCTATGCTCTGCAATCTTAGTTCAAAGTTCCCGATAGCTCAAAATATGATGTCTAGGAGATCCCTTTTCATGGATTGAGTTGTTTGTTTGACTTGTTTGTTTTCCCCAAAGTTTGAAGGTGATTTTCCCAAAGTTAGAGGGTCTTATGCTTCTATGTGTCACCTGAATGTTTTTTATGCATCTATCAGTTTGAGTGTCATCTATAGTGATTAATGGTTAGCCCTACCACATGGATGTTTGCTGTAAAACTATTTATGCTTAAAATTCTTTGTCCTTTCACAAATTTAGTGTCCATCCCATTTCATTCCACCTAAAAGAATCCATTTTATCTCGACCAAATTGGCCCTGAAATATACGTTGTCCACCCCTTTGAGGCAGTCTCGACCTTATCGACCCCATAGCCCAGTTGAACTGATAAAATTTTGATCTTATTATCCTTTGATCAGTTCTCCCTCAAAAACCTAAAACAAACCAAAACATACTTAACAACTAGCCTAAAATTAGATACATAGAAATCAAACAAGTTTCCATCCTTTGCACAAATAGAGAGAGCCCTCTCTGAGTTCAGGAAGGCTTGGTCCTTGGGCTCCAAAGTTGGTTTGATGTTACCCTGTCATTTGGCTTGCCAATCTGCCAAATCACGGGACCCAAACATAATGGCGATCATGGTGGGACTTTGAGTTAGTGACAATCTAAGTATACCTTAGGGCTTCAGAATCCCTCAATTAAAGAATGCCCAGTGATTTTCAGCCACCCCATTGCCACACTAACATAATGGCGATCACGGTGGGACTCTAAGTGAGTAAACAAACTTATACTTCCCTAAACATTTCAGCATCCCTTAAGAAGATTATCTTATCGACTTACCCCACCACTCACACTTAATGGCAATCACGATGGGACTTTGTGAGTTAGTGACAATATAATTACACCTTAGTAACTCTCAAAGTCTCATTCAAAGCTATAAAATTTAAGTGTTGTCCAAAGAGTAGAATCTAGTTGTCTCACCATCCTAGCAAAATGATGACCCAGCTATAGGACACTATTGAAAACCTTAGGGCTGCATAAAAGCTCAGAAAAACCCAAAAACATACTTTGATTGGTTTTTTGTCAGTATTTGTGGTGGACCATACACATATACCCTCAAAACAACTAAAAAATCCACCTGGCGACTCCACTAGCCTCCAGTAGGCCTATTACTCCATTAGTCCTTATGAAATCTCCTGGGAATGCATTAAGCAATCCAATTCATGCTAATGGTGGTAAGAAAAGTTCAAAAATTCCACCTGGCGACTCCACAACCCTCAACAGACCAAAAGACTCCACTGGTAGAGAACTTTAGACCGGTTTAAAGGACACAGTAACTCTTTCTAGTAAACAAAGATGGATCCAAGTGAGAACACAGTTGAAAATTGGAAAAATTGGTATATATGTTCAGCAAACTGATGCCTCTACTTGACAGGAAAAGAGAAATACACAAAGTTAAGGTTAACACTGCTTATTCAAACCAACCTATGCCTCTTCCTCAGGATGAACACACTCAACTATTACAAGACAAGAGTAACAAACAAAATGTGCCTAATGAGAAAGTTGCAAATAAAAACATAGAGGAATGCTCTAAAGAATCTATCAACCATCTTGAAATCACAGAATATGAAATGGAAGAAAAATCTAAACCTGTAGGATCTCTACCTTTGTGCTTTGAGTCATTTGAGTTCATACGAGCAAATTGGCCTCCTGAGAATCTATCAAAGGAAAATCATGAATCCCATGATTTTTTTCCCAAACACCAAGAAAATTTGGTTGAAGATGAAAAAAATCAAGAAATGGAAGAGAACCCACAGGATCACTCTAAATGCACAAGTGAAGATATATCATCTCTCTTAGGTAAGGCCCAAAAGGACATTCCTCCTCTAAATTGTCTTTCCCAAGAGAAAGAGGATTATTGTAGTTATACCGAAAAAGAGATAAAAATGCCTCCCTTTTTAATTGAAAAAGAGATAGATCAACTCATAAACATACAGTTAGCCTCTCTTGATTTTCCTCCTGATCTTAACTATCACATAGCAGAAAACATATTTGTAAATCAATTTGAAGAGAAACAATCTGATAGTCCAATATGTATGGCTGGTGACATTACTTATATTAATTATTCTCCAAGGTTTGATCAATATATTGATGATTATGATATTCAAACATAAGCTAACTTTGCAGAGCCATAAACAGTTGATTTGTGGGATAAGGTTCACTATCATCAGATTGAAAACAGTAATTAGCAAATTCATGCCACCTATGACACTGATAAGGAAAGCCTTCAGAGTTTGGAAGTAAGTGAAGAGTCTCTGACTCTTTGCTCTACTTTTCTTCAGTCCATTAGAAATAGCTTTCACATAATTGGAAATCAACATTATTTTAGCTTTTATGATGAGGTTGAGGAGGATGATGAAATTCTTGAGCAAGTTGTCCATGAGAAGTCTTCTCCTGAAATGGTTGAGGAAATCATTTTGGACATGGAATCCTCTTTAACTCCAGATTTGAAGCCACTAAGTTCCATTGAATTACAAATTGCAGATGAAGAAATAGAGGTTGATAAACACATGAGAGTTGTCACACTATCCTTTCAAGAGGATTTACTGCTAAATTGTCTCCCTGCTCATCAACATGATGACCTTCACACAGTTTTCAATCCACTTAATCAGAACACATCAGCTTGGAAAGAAGACTACACTGCAATATATGATGAGTCTGATAGTTCAAGTGATCATGAGCAAGGGGAATAGTTGCTTTACCAAGAGAGTCCCAAATATAGTGAAGTGGAAGAAAGAGTAGTCCTGAATGAAGCCTATATATCAAATCCTCTAGATCAGGTATTATTCCAAGATCCATTTGTTGTTTTCCTTGAGAAATCTTAAGGAGTAGTGTGTTCTGTCTAGAACAGTATGTTGCAAAGAGTGAGAAAAATTTTAGGCACTACTGTTCGAAAACAAGCAAAGTGGAAGTGGCCTTGTCATTTCTTCAACACTCTTAAAAAGATGAAACTAGATCCCTCATGGAATCATCTGCTTGATTGGCTTTGTTGGAAAATATATTTCACTAAATGAATGTATGTTGTGTATAGTTTAGATTAGGATAGATAGATAGGTGTGAAAAATAAGCTCAGCCTTGTGAGCATCTTTTCAATTCTAGATTGTTCGAAGAAAAAAAAAATACAAAAATAGTAGAAAAGTTGAAAAGAGGGCAGTTTCTAAAGCAATGGTACAGCCCCATACCCAAAAAATACTCATGCTGAAAGTGCAAAAGTCTAAATTCCACTATTAGTGCTCAAAATATGTCTTGTTTAGTTATCTATCCTAATCATAACTGAGCATGTTTTAAATTTATTGTTAATAAGTTAGTAAAAAATAATGATAGTCAAAATATTTAAGCTTGTCAATAAAAGTAGATTAGGAAAAGATACTGGTTCCACACGCTTAAAACAGAACCAAAGAGGAAAACAGGGATGAAAAAAAAACTATGTATCCTAGCCTTGATTTTTATAAAACTCATTTTGTGTGAAAATAATATTTGTGTGCATCTTGTCTTTCATGCCACAAACACATGACAAATCAGACTGTCTAATCCTGATTTGGTCATTTTTCAATTTCATTTTTTAGTGTAGTGAATGAAATCCTGTCAAACAACTTAATCTTGACAGCTGATCTCGCATAGTTAGAGAATCAAAGGAGTTCATTAGTTTAATCTGAACTCCCGGAAGTTATAAGTGTTGAGTAAGATAGTTTTCTTTTCCAAAAAATATCACGTCGAAAGGCTACTAGTCAAAATGCACCTAAAGAAGAAAAATGTTGGGAAATATAGCTGGGTAGGTAGAGATGATTTTGATACTAATCATGTTGTCAATTTTCAGAAATAGCATTAAGAAAGAAATAAATTTGCGCCATTGGATAAGGAATTGGTATTCACAAGCCAGAGATCTGCAATTCTAGAAACCTCCTAAAAAGGAGCTGCCCTCCCCAAATGGAGCCACTATTAGTCATCAATATTTTTTACCTTTTTTTGATGACTAATTTCCTTAGTTGATTTTTCTAGAAGCTAATCTCAAACTGTCAATTTTTCATCTAGAAAACACCCCAAACAAATTCTTGTCCTCCTACCCCTTCCTGTCAGTCTATGATGAGAACAATCTCCAGTTTTCAAGACCTATTTCTCTTCAGCAAATTATCTTTGTCTATAGCTGTCATAGCTGTGATTATCTACTATCATTTACCCTTGTTTCTCATGCCATTCACTATCCAAAGGTTGACAAAGTGTCTGCAACTCTATCCCTGGTCATCTTATCATTTGAAAATCTTATCATGCCTAAGAAAACACTCAAAATATGTGAAAGTTGTCCCTAAGTTAGTTAGTAGTGTTCAGAGAGTTTTTCCTTGGCTAAGATATCCTAGGCCAAAAAGCCTCTGTCTAGTACTAGTCAACCATGAATCAATTCCTATTATGCAAAACAAGCATTGTTCTATCCATAGGTCGCACACCACTAAGAGGTCACTTTGTCTCATTTCAGAAGAAGTTCAACAAAGATCCAAATTAGGAAAAGAGAAGGTTTTTCACTGTCTGAAGAAATATGCTTTGATCAGGCATAATCTCCATCAAACACCAAAAGAACTCTCCAAGGTTTGAAAGCATCTATTTTTACATCTCTGCAGGGGTGTAATTGAATGATGATCAGTATGCACATAAGAGCAAAAAGACAAATTCATACAAATCTTCATGTTGACTTAGTTTGCCATCAAAGAAAGAAAAGTACAAGTAAAGAGAAGCAAGTGTACATGTTATAAATCTAAAGGCTGCCTCAAGAGCAGAGATAATTCCTCATGTCAAATGAACTCAAAAAGACTCAATGATGCTGATCAGCAGTGCTCCATGATCTCCTCCAAAAGTCGTGTTGCATGATCTTCTGAAGGGCATCATCATATGGGGCATAAGAAGACAGTTCCTTCTTATGTTACCTTGAACCTGGGTTTTGAAAAGTAGTCAAAGGAAATTTCAATAAACCTCTGACAACACAGTCAGGGGAAAATACAGTTCAATGATATCTCGTAGCAAACACTCTCCATGTACAAGTCACTTTTCTTCTGGTTTTGTGTTCACAGTGATATTTTACAAAAGGATATACACATCTTAGACAAGGCCTCATAAAGCAAGAGGACATGAGTTTCAAGTGATTTCATCAATGATAAATGTCAAATTTCACTTTGTTTCCTATTTTGGTATTCTTCAAGAAAACATAGAGAACAATGACACAGGGTTGAAATGGATGAAATTTCATATGTATGATGGAACCTCCTTCAAAAAGCAGATGGTTAGGAAGACATTGTTGTGGCATCCTTCCTAAACAAGCAGAGGGCCAACATGTTCTTAAGTGACTTCAGAAGCTATTGTGCGCCACCTCCTCCAAAGATGAAAAGAGGATGCATAGCAGGACTAAAATTATGTTTAAGAAAGTTTTCTTTTGGAAAGACTAGTTGAGGAATAATGGTGGAGCAAATGAAATTTTATAGGTTGAAGGCCTGTGTTACATCATCAACAAAGCAGTGACATAATGGTGCTAAAAACCTCTGCTCTTATGTTTATGAGAGCCTCCTTCAAAGTGTAATCTGAGGATGGAGTCTTTGACTAAGAACAACCTCATCTAAATGGTAAGGTGGTAAACCAAGCTAGGTTTAAATTGACCCCTGCAAACTGATATAAAGTAGGCAATACACAAAGATGTTTTATATAATAAGGATGTCTTTCATTTAGACTGGTCCATCCTAGTGTATCTAACTACTTCCTCAAGATAAATAGAGGGCTGATCCTTGGGTTACAACTACTATGAATCTGCTCATTGATAAGGATTAATGGTGACCATCTTTGGTAAACAAAGCAGAAGATCAAATCATGTGATAAGACCTTCTTTCACTCCATAAAAAATAGATTTTCCTATGTGTTTTCAAGGATTTGCAGTAGTGGTGTATTTATAAGCCTCTTTCAGATGATATATTAGGTCACTATTTTGGAAAAGACCCTGAAAATCTATATAAAAACCTCCTCCAAAAGGATAGACACATGTTCTAGCTAACAGTACAGAACAAAAGCCTGTAGGGAATAAAAATGCTTTGCACAAGGAAAGGAGGATGTTATGGCATTCTCAAATGGAAATAAAGGACCATCAACTCAGTTACTAAAATGAGTCCATGATATGATGTACAAGATGACAAGCAATCTACTTACAACGTAGTGCATTATGATTCTGGAATTGAGATTGAATCCGAAGACAGAGTGGGAGGTGATTTCTATTTAGACATAAAACTATGTTCAGCTGAGTATGACTTGATTGTTTGGATTTGTGAGGAGGATCAAATTTTTGAAAATGGGGATTCTGTACTTAGATACAGAGATGTAAAAATTATGAATATCTCTTATGATTTATCACTAACTAACATTTTCCCACTAGAAGTAGACCTTGAATTTTTGGAAATGAGCAAGAAGGCAAAAATAGTTGTAGCCTGCTAGAGTATGTTTGATCAAACATTGGCAGCTTTGAGGGTGTTGACAGACTTCTTAAGGAATTATGAATCTACAATTGTGCATGAAATGAATAATAGCATGGATGACCTCCTTGAAAACACATAGAGATAAAAATAGTCTTTAAGGACCTTTTCACTTATTAACTCAGTGAATTAGCATTATGGTTTCAAGGGCTGCATTGGTATTTTTTATTACCACCTCCTTTGTGAACGAATACAATAGCACCAAGTCACTTTTTTAAAAAGGGGCTACAAAGGCAAAGGGATGTTTTTGCTTTTCAAGTTTAACAAAGGAGTAACAAGAATTTAAGAAAAAACCCTCATAAAGTTTAAAAACTCGAATCCAATGGTCATTATCATTTTGCAAACCAAATCACTAAAAGAGAACAGGTATTGGCAGATTTTTAAGTCGTTTTTGAGCTTTGATCCATGCGCAGTGTGCCTTTACAGTAGTGCAGTGCACCTGTAGGCATCATCAGAGGATTTTTGTTATAGGCACGGCGCGCCTATAGAATAGCACGGCACGCCTGTGCCTGGTCCCCGTTGAGCATGACACATTTTTTCATTCACCGCTAAACGGCCCAACTCCCGGCCTGAACGCGGTGCTTGAGCTTTGATTGCCTCCATCTAAGCGCTCCAGCCATGAAAGAAGCTTCTCCTACCTACAATGTATCATTTTCATTTATATCCTTCATATTCAGCCCTTGAATTTGTCATTTTTTACCTCTGCATAGCCCATACTTGAACGGCCCGGTCCACCTCTAAATGGCCTGGTGCCCGAGCCACTACTAAACATGGTGTTGCCTGCCTGGGCCACTGCTAAATCCCTTATCTCTTACCTCTACAAAGCTGATTTCTTCACACCAATATCTTGCTTGTCCCATACCCAACCCTGCACACCATTTCTACCTTGCCTGGGTTGCCTTTGCACGCCCTTTTTCACCACCACCCGAGCCACCCCTGAACGGCCCACCGCCCGGGTGCCCGGGCCACTGAGAACACAGATTTTCAGAAAGGTGCCAAGGTCAAATCTTCAACAAAGAAATCATCTCCAACTACAGCTAAAGGCATACAAAAGAAGTATTTATATGTTTTATCTAGAAGTTTTGTTTTAGATATATGTTTAAAAATCACAATTCCAGAAGAGAAGATCATTAATTCTAAAAAGGAGTAAAATTCTATTGTTTGATAGAGACCTGCTTGCCAAACAAAGGAGAAAAACATTTATATGCTAAAGAGAAAATAACTTGCTCAATAGGTCACAGAATTTTGTTTACTAGCCTTCTAAAAAACAATGATTAAAGGAGAAATTTTATTGTCAAGGGGCTTGTTGAAATTTTGAAAGGGGTTTGGAGGCAGTTAAAGGGGAAACACAGCTTGATTTTAAAGCATATCATGTTTATTAAAGAGAAGGAGGAATAGTGATTAAAGGAGGAGGGCCAGTATGTTATTTTAAGAGGGGTTTATTTACATGAATAAGTTAAGGATATGCATAGTCTATAAAGAAAGACATAGTTTGTGTAGAGGGTATTTTAATCAATTTAAAGGAGTCTCTTAAAACAGTGATTTCAAAGAGCGCCCATTTTGCTTCAAATAACCACAGAGAAAGAGTGATTTCAAAGAAGCAGTGATTACAAAGGAAGATAATTATTGAGGGGAAATATTTTTTGTGTCAAAAACAAAAGGGGACTTATCTTTAAAAACAAAAAATAGATCTCATTAAAGGCCTTTTTTCTCACAACAAAGTTCATAATAAGGGAGCTTGTTTTCACTTCACAAAAACTGGTTTTCCAACTAAGGAAAAAATTAGTCTTGCAAAGAGGAAAAGGTGTTTTTGGTTGAGGACATATTTCAATGATCATTTGAATAGTTTTTCTTGGTAAGTCATTGAAGGGTATCAAAAGCAAAAAGGCCTCCAAAGAAGGACAGCAGAAGTGGGTATCACAATAGGTATGAGCCTATTACAACTCAAGAGGTGAATGAATCTCCTTCAGTACTCTTCAATTTTCATGAAGTAGGATGCTTGGATTTTTGCCAAAAAGTCCAAGAAGTGAAAAATCACCCTCCTTTGACACATTTGTTTTCTTTGAGGCTGTAAGAAGGGAAAATTCACATAACAGGTCTGGACTTCAAACTCACTCCTAAGGCTATCTCCAAAGCTACTAATATCCCCTATATGGGTGAAAAGTAGTTCAAACAAACATACCTAGATCTGAAGCACTATAAACCCTTTCTAAAACCAGACCATCAGGATGCTTGCCAAGCTATTTTCCCTTTTTCTCACTTTTTGAGTAGCTATGTCCCCCTCATGAAAGTCATCATGAATTATTTCACATGTGAAGGGAGGTTTTCCCGGATCTATGCCTATCACATTAGGCTTCTTATGCATTTCACAAGAACTCAGTTACTGAACCTACCTTTCTTCCTCTATAGAAGCATTGATAAGATGGCCTCTACTGTCCAAAATAATCCCTCCGCTTAGCAACAAGCTTGCTTATTTCATCATTCCCTTATCAAGATCCTCATCCTCCATCAACTTGAGAAAAAGAGAGTTTCTTGGAAATCTTTCATCTCCCATCTCGATTTTTCCATTGCCTCTTCATTGCATGCACCTTCTTCACCATCCACTCATCATGTTTCTCCTTCTTCTAGTAAATCCAATGCTAAAAGACCAAAACCCCTATGATTTAGAATGAAGAAGAGAAGAAGCAAACTAGTGATGAAGAAGGGAAAAGTAAATACTCTAAGCATGACAATGGGGAAGAAGGAAATGAGGGTGAGCATGAACAAATTGATGGTGAGCATAGTAGTCATGAAGAGGAACATGATGGAAGCCAACACAACAGTAAGCTTGAGGGTGATAAGGGACAAAATAGTGAAGGAAAAGAACACAACAGTCGTG
This sequence comes from Pinus albicaulis, assembly GCA_034641835.2. Lineage (NCBI taxonomy): Eukaryota > Viridiplantae > Streptophyta > Pinopsida > Pinales > Pinaceae > Pinus > Pinus albicaulis. The sequence goes on from CM076572.1 coordinate 379,081,870, forward strand.
AAGAAAGAAGAAACAGAGATGAACAAGACAGTCCTCAAGAAAAAAAACAAAGTGGAAGCCAAAAGAGTGATGATGAGGGTCATGATAGTCCTCAAAAGGACACTTATGATGAGGGTCATGATAGTCCTCAAAATTACACTTATGATGAGAAACAAGATATCCCTCAAGCAAGCAATGATTATGGCAAGCAAACACTAAAAAATGAGCATTCCGAAGGGGGGAACATGGAGCAAAAAGATCAAAACAGTCCTAAGGGCAGCCAAGACCAAACCAAGGGCCAAGTTGAGCAGGTGCAAGTTATGAAACTATCTCTCTCTTCTCCTCAACACAGCCAAGAGCATGTGCTAGCTGCCTCTCCTAGGCAAGGGGCCATGACTCTCCCTCCAAAAGTTGCGAAGCCTAGAAACACTAGATCAGAAAAAAAGGAGATCACTCCAACAGTTTCTAGAAATGTCACAAGAGCGCCAAGAAGTAGAGGAAAACTGCCTAAGAAGAGCATTGTTGAATTTCCAAAAAGGAAGAGGACCAAGAAATCTATCCAAGGCAAGGGGAAATAAAAAGAGGAGAGTAGTCATGAAAAGGAAAGGGAGTTTGACATCATCCAAATATACAATAATGATGGGGATGATGAAGCTATAATTATTGAGGCTCTTTTAAAAAATAGAGAAGCCCAAATTGATGACCTACAAGCTGATCTAGAAGGGTCCAAGGACTTCATACATGTTCTACATATGCAAAACAAAAAAATGAGTGGTCAAATGGCAGTTTATGAGGCCCCAGATTTAAAATACCAAAGGGAAGCCTACAAACCACAAGTCAAGCTTGAAGAGATTATGGGTGAATTTGATGATACTAAAGAATAAGAGCAGCCAATGAGGAATAGGCTTAAGACTATGGGTCTCAAGAAAGCTTTGGAGAGAAAGAAGGAAGAAGAGGCAGTCCTTGTGCGATTTTATCCTCTTACTCAATTGCTCACCCAAGAAATAGAAAATAATAGAGAACCATGGCTTGAAAGGGAAAACAAGCATTTGGAGGATAAGTTAGAGAAATATAACAGAGACTTGAGTCTACAAAAGAAGATGACCAAGCCCTACAAGAAGTTGAACCAATTTTCTCGAAAAAAACTCAAACTTGCTCAAGAAAGGCTCAAGGCTGCCTGAAAGAGGTGCCCAGTAGAAAAAGTGGATAAAGGCACATCAGCACTCAAAATATTGGCCTCAACTTCCTTACATGCTTCTGAGAACCCATGAGGGGCTTTCTCGCCAAAATTGAGCAAATTTTGACAAGATTTTATTTTTTTATGTTTTTCGGCCATAATTGCACTTTTCAAGGCGCTGCCATGGGTGCTAGGAGAATCCTCAGCTCATGAAAATCATTTTTTTGGATGGAATAAATTCAGGGGCAGCTACTCACTAATTTTCAGATCCAAAGGAGGTGTTTTGGTCCCCCAAAGAGGCGAAAAACAGTGATGTTTTAAATTTCTACCTGACATATCAGCAAGGGCTACTTTTTTTGTTTTTTCCACTCATTCCAACATTTTCCATACTTCTAAGGATAATTTTGGGAAAAATCAAGTAGTTCTAGAAACTAGACATCTAGGGCTTTCCAACGAGCCATCACTGGCCTCATTTTGACATTGGTAGGTCCCTCAACAGTTGTCTACAATAGAGGGAATTTTTTGCTGCTACGTTGCTGTAGCATTTTGGAAAAAAAGGCAGTTTTTTGAAGTGGCTTATCCAAATGTGCGTTAAGCCTTTTTTGGCTACTGTCAGTCATGAAAATTCAATTTTATTTCCTTTTTATCATTTTAAGATATTTTCAAATATATTTTGTGCCTTGGGCTTTGAAAAGCCTCAAGGAAAAAATCAGATATTTGTAATAGGCCAATGGCCTTCTAGATGCTCTTGGATAGTTTCTTACTCTTTAGCCTATATATTCCAAGAGATTTCATTGTATTAGGAGGCTGAACTTGATGATATAGAGCAATACATGATATTACAAGCTTTGAAGAAACACTTTGTCTCATGATGTGGATGATTTCTTGTTTGTCTTGGATGGTGGAAGAGGAGTGTTTGTTCGATTCCTTGGTTTGGTAAATGGTATAGTGTTCCTATCTGTATGTTTTCATTAGTTTATCATACATGTTTATATGTTTCTTTCTTGATATAGGTCAGTAAAGAATAGATTTGAGACATGCCCATGGAGGCACCTCAAGTTTCCTGATTTCATTACAGCTTCTATGTTTTTCTTCTTTCTTAGTTATGTATAAGAATTCTTAACTGCTCTTTGATACCCTAAGAACTTGTTATCAATTTCATTAATGGTTATTATGTATGATATCTAGTATCATTCAAGGTATGCCCTACTTAATCATAGCTATCCAAAACCCCATCTCTGAAACCTTTCTCTAAATCTTTGATTATCCTAGTTGAACCAAAGAGGTCTTGTTTCGATCTTGCCCTTTGCCTATGCTCTGCAATATTAGTTCAAAGTTCTCAATAGCTCAAAATATGATGTCTAGGATTTCCCTCTTCATGGATTGAGTTGTCTGTTTGACTTATTTGTTTTCCCCAAAGTCTAAAGGTGATTTTTCCAAAGTTAGAGGGTTTTATACTTCTATGTATCGCCTGAATGTTTATTTTATGCATCTATAAGTTTGAGTTTCATCTATAGTAAATAATGGTTAGTCCTACCACATGGATGTTTTTTGTAAAAACATTTATGCTTAAACCTCTTTGTCCTTTCACAAATTTAGCATCCATCCCATTTCATTCCACCTAAAAGAATCCATTTTACCTCGACCAAATCGGCCCTGCAATATACCTTGTCCACCCCTTTGAGGCAGTCTCGACCTTATCGACCCCATAGTTGAGTTGATCTAATAAAATTTTGATCTTATTATCCTTTGATCAGTTCTCCCTCAAAAACCTAAAACAAACCAAAACATACTTAACAACTAGCCTAAAATCATATACATAGAAAGCAAACAAGTTTACATCCTTTGCACAAATAGAGAGAGCCCTCTCTGAATCTAGGAAGGCTAGGTCCTTGGGCTCCAAATTTGGTTTGATGTTACCCTATCATTTGGCTTGCCAATCTTCCAAATCATGGGACCCCAACACCAGGTCAACTGAATTCTATTTTAAATTGTCTCGGCTTCCATATCACGGATCTCCGCGATGCTGCTGCTGTCAAACAGGGACTCAAAATTTCCATTGCTGAAACCTTCCCACACAAAAGAATACAAGCATGGAATTCTCATGAATGCTTCTCTGAAGGTGTCATCACCAATCAGAAATTTACTCTGCGAGCATATTCTCAACAACACTATGGTAAACCTTGAGCATTGTTGCCATGATCGCTTTGAGAGCCTATTTCATGCACATATCCACCTCAATATGCTAGAGGGACCACTCAAAATAAACTTATTCATGCACTGCACCCATGGTCATGGCCACGAGAATGGAAGATATTCTCACTGACATCGTACTCAAGCTGAAAACCCATGACATGACTAGGCTATTACTCTTCTCATCCAGCATAGAAATCAAAATACCCTTAGACTTGCAATTATTACTCTTCACCTGTCCCAGGACACCTGGGCCACTTTGATTGGGCCCGATTCTCTCTCTGACTCTTACAATGAGCAGAGTCCATCTCTTATTGAATATTTGGATCTCAGCATGGCCTATGACAATACATTTTTTTATGATGGAGAGCTCTGCATAGGCACTTTGGAATTTTTCAAGCCCTCTCATGAAAATGGATTTGACTTCTTTTCATTTCTCTTCCATGATCTCGTCTTGGGAAAGCTTGAGATTTCATCTCCTCCTCTCCCATGCCATATTCATCATGGTGCTCTTCGTATGTGGCCACTTCAAGAGGAATTTCCTTGTAGATGGTCTCAGTTTCAAATTCTTAATGATCCTGCACCTCAACACTTTCTAGATCACTTTTTCATGCTCAAACACAACTCATTTCCACTATGGGGATCTAGAAACCCTTGGCAACAGAAGTGTCTCTCTAAATCCAAATATGGCTCTCATACCATTTGTTAGACTTTACCAGATAAATAATAAATTTACCGAGAGGAACAAAAACCATAAAATAGCCAACAATGTTTATCTGGGAAAACCCCCAAATCTGGGGCAAAACCAAACCAATGAAATTTCATTAAGCATTGGCCAAAACCATGGCCAATCTGGGCAAGTGAGCCTTCACCGCTCACCTCCAAGCCTACATTACAATGAAGTCTTCCTAGCCTTTTATAGGCTTCATTACATGCAATACCATGGGCTGAAAAATGTGGGTGCACAATACCATGTGCCCCAAAACCACTACTATTTACCCTAGTCAACATTGACTCTATCCCAATTCAATTTTACCTAACATAAGTTTTCTTATTATATATTTCAAGTTTTACTTTTTCATACCCATAATTTTGGAAAATGTAATATCCCAAAATAGGGATTTTCTGCAACAAATAGAATATCTAAAGATATTCTATTTCAGGGGCTATAGCAGCTATACATTACATATCATATCTAAGATATATCTGTGCACAAAATATCATATCTATAGAAAATTGGTACACTAAATTGTCTTTACTTTACATTCCCCTTGGGGATTTCAGCAATACATGAGAAACAGAGAGTAGATCTGAGTTTTACTGAAGCAGATCTGCAGAATGATTTAGAAAATATGAAGTAAGCACAATAGTAAATAAATCAGATCTAAAGTATACATGGATTATATATCTAATCCATGGATCACCGTGGTGAAGGAAGGATCCATCAACCAGAGATCTCTTCTCCAAATGAATGCCAAAATGCCCTGCAACTCTACAGCTAGAAATAATGTATTCCATGAGGGTAAACTGCGCTGTAAGCTTGAAGCATAGATTGGCCTGATGCCAAGATCAAAATATGAAGCCCACATTGCTAATACACACTTCCAGTATGATAAAATACTCACTCACTGAGAAGAGGCACTAGTATAATATAGATCTGATTAGATATAGTCTCCACTTGCTGCAGCTCACCGAAATAAGTAAATCACAATAGGATTTATGTTGTCTAAGGGAGATGGAGCTTGGCCATATGCCTGATAGTGGAATATAAGTATAATGCCCTCCAAGATCTACTCAATGGAAGGAGAGAGAATCCCTAAACATGAAATCCTCACAAGTCTCTGCTAAACATCCAAGAGAACTCGAATTGTCTAAGCTAACATCAAAATAAAATATCATGAACAACCTTCTCTTGAGCCTTCCCCTTCCTTTTATAAGATGAGAGCTTGAGAAACGCTAAACCACTTTCAAAACCCTAACTCCTTTCACATGAAGATCCTCCATATAGAACTGCGTTGATCAACAAGGAGGTTCAATGCATCTGGACAGTATTGTGATTTGGTCCTATTGACCCAGTCAATCTCCTCAACCCTTGCTCACATGTAAGTGTATTTTATTGAGACAACCCTGATTTTCCTCTGTTCACATTGGGAATTGATTGATTTTGGTGTTTTTAGGAGTTTATATGTCCTCTACATTTTATTCACCAATTAAGAAAATCAAAGCAAAATGAAATATTCCTATTAGCTTGGGCTAATTAGGAATATTATAGTCCTCCCCTCCAAAAAAAAATTTTTCCCTCAAGCAACTAATAAGGTGAGTGCTGCACATTCTCCCATTTTCCCATTAGAACATGTACTGCAGAAAATGTGGGAATCTCTTTCCAAAAAGGACACATTCAAACCATGTGCCTCACTCAACATCATGTCTCCCATTAAGATAAAGACAACACCAGCAAGTGGTATCATGATTGGCATCAAAACAGGGGAATGACTGATGGTTTCATAAGGTGCTGGTAGGTACCAATAGTTTCCCAAGTGGTGATAGCGCAATTTTTCAAATTGCTGCTTCAAAAAAATACATCGAAAATTTTTTCTAGATACATGGTTAATCATATTAATCAACTGAACATACATGTAATGAAAAAACATCTTCCCAAGGCCACATAAGAGATGACTATATTCATCATATGGTTTGGCCCAACATTGGTCATGGAGCAAAATCAAGAGCTTGCTTACTTCTAGAGCAATGCACTACCAAGAGATGGTAAGAGCATGCAAATATTGTGTTTCACAAACAAAGCTCTCACCATATGTTGGAAGTAAGAAGACACATGGATCCATGAATGGATCCTCCATAGTAGTTTGGCACACTTCCATGAAGAGAAATGAACCAAGTGTTGTCTGCAAATCGTCTCCCTCATGCTTGGAAACCCAAGACAATAAGAATACATCATATTAATAGATGTCCCCATATACTACCTCATCTCCTTTACCTCCTCTTTTCCAATCAAGTGCATCAAGTGTGAAGTGATCCTGGGGATACTCCATCAATAAACCCCGGCTCTAAAGTGGAAACGTTGTTGGCCTATTCAAACAGGCTCCCTCCAACTCATGGCTCCAATCTTTGACATGCAGAATGTCAAAGGCATATCCCATAATGCTGCTACACATAAGAAGTATCTCCCATGGGGAAAGTACCTCTTGAACATATAAGGCCAAGGAGCAGCCCCTTTGCACTATGATAGTGCCATCTTCTACTCCTGCAACATCATGAAAACTGTGAGAGAAAATATTCCCTTGCTCTCCTAAGAACATCCTTAGCAAAAAAATCTTTTGCTGCCTCCTCATACTTCCATCATCCCAATCATGTAGTGAAAACATGGTGATTTACATGAAGAATGTTATGTCAGCACAATGTGTCCATACTCCTTGTTGCTCAATGATGCAAGTATATTGCCACACATCTTTCCTCCACATACCCTTAGAAAGAGGATTATGGCCAAACTCTTTCAAGAGTAGCCAACGCATCCATGCCTCCTGCTTCCCGGTATCATAGATATGAAAGTATCTTTCCAGCTTCTTTCTCACCATCCACATCCATTCATCCCTCGGTGGATCATAGATATCATCATGCAAACACTTGTTATCCTCCCATTGTAGGACACTAACCTCCTCAAATCTTTGAAGAGCCTTGCACTTCATGGAATGTTGAAGTGCAGCTTCCATGGGATCTCTTGATGAGACCTCCTCCTCATGCATGGTCTTCCAAAACTAGTGGGTTCTTGGATCTGCTCCAATTAGAAGTCTCTCTTTGAGTTGTGGAAAGCTCATTGAGAAAGTGTCATCTAGAAAGGATAAAGTGTTTCTCATCTCAAGATATCTACCCCTTGTCTTCATTTATTCCTTAAGGAAGTTGTCATCTGATTGCTCCCATGAGGAATGGGTCCTCCTTTATTCACTTCTGCTCTTGGATAGTGCAGTGCAACTCTGCTGCTCTAGATTATTAGTAAGTGATGGTCCTGGGTCATGCAACAACAATTTTCCACAGCCCTCTAAGAGATTTGCTGCAATAAGAGGAAATGGAAATACAATCATACCTTGCTAGCCTTTGGGAACACCTTGCATGGCTGAAAGAGTTCTTTCTTCTACTGTGTTGGCTCCTTCAACTTATGATGTTGAAGGCTGCTCCTCCAAGGTTGTGATGGTGTTTATATAAGTCTTCTCAAGAGATGGTGAGGACTTCTCTTCCTCTTATTTCTCTCCATAAAATCTCTTAATCAACCCTTGAGTGAAATATGCAAAAGAAGAAACTTTTGCATGTCTCATATTGCTGAACCACCATTTGCTTGCTACCCCCTCAAGGTGTAGCACTGAAATATCTACTTCTTATCTCTCTACCATTGGATGTAGTAGGAAAAAGGCATTGATTTTTCTTGCCCAAGCTTGGGCTGCAGATGTCCCATCAAAATTGGAAAATAGAAACCTATTGCCCTTGATTTATCTCTTAATGCAGTGTCTTCCCCCTTCCTTTAGTTGAATGAATTGTGGGAAGGCTAGAGTCTCCTTGAAGGCTCTAGGTTGAGGCTTATACTCAACAAGGTACTCACTCAGGATCTGATGATCCAAGTGTCCTCCATGCTTCTTGTCTTCTGCTTTGTGAGAGTAGGAAGTGCATGGTCCTTCCTCTTCTCCTTCTTCTGTCTTCTTAACCTCCTTGGAGAGGTCCTTTCTGGATCTAAAAATTGATGAGAGAAATATCATATTCTTCATCATTCTAATATCTATCTTGAGACTCACAAGCTGAGCCAAGGAAAGTTGCTTTGATACCACTGCAATATCCCAAAATAGGGATTTTCTACAACAAATAGAATATCTAAAGATATTCTAAAGTTGGAGGTTCAGAAAATCATGAGATTGGCAATGTAAATCAACTCACTAGTTGTAAAATAACATCTCACCATAAAATGAGAACACAACAACAAGAATATGGCCTATATCCTCCTTCCCAAGTGGGGAAATGCAGAAATATAGGGCATAAAACAACTGTCTTCAAAAAATAACGCTATCTCTATGAAAAATAGGACTTGGATCCCTTATAATATACAATATGTAGCTCACATCCATAATTAGAGAAAAAAAAAATGCCTCTAACTAGGTTGTACAGATCTCCCCACTCCTAGTGCAGCTAGAAATCACTCAAATAAGAGACTTGCAGCAAACACATAAGACTGCTTTAGAAAGTTACATTGTTATGGGTAGTAGCAGTATAAAAATCTGTAGCAAGCTGAATAAATACATTTATATCAGCAAAATAAGTCTACATATAGTTCTATACAGTGCATAAGAGAAAGTATGAAGACTTGAATGAAGGAACCCCTCAGGAAGAGGTACTGCAACACTTTATTTCTCTGCAACAAGAATGTACAACGTAATTTTCAGGGGTTGTAGCAACTATACATTACATATCAGATCTAAGACATATATGTGCACAAAATATCAGATCTATAATAGATCGGTACACTAGATTGTCTTTACTTTACATTCCCCTTGGGGATTTCAGCAATACATGAGAAACATAGAGTAGATCTGAGTTTTACTGTAGTAGATCTCTAGAATGATTCAGAAAATCTGAAGTAAGCACAATAGAAAATAAATCATATCTGAAGTAGACATGGATTAGATAGCTAATCCATGGATCACGATGGTGAAGGAAGGATCCATCAACCAGAGATCTCTTCTCCAAATGAATACCAAAATGCCCTGCAACTCTGCAAATATAAATAACATAGTCCAAGAGGGTAAACTACGCTATAAGCTCGAAGCATAGATTGTCCTGATTCCAAGATAAAAATCTAAAGCCCACACTACTAATACACTCTTCCAAGAGGATAAAAGACTCACTCACTGAGAAGAAGCACTAGTATAATCTAGATCTGAGTAAATCTAGTCTCCACTTGCTGCAGCTCATTGAAACAAGTAAATCACAATAGGATTTACGTTGTCTAAGGGAGATGGATCTTTTCCATATGCATGATAGTGGAAGATAAGTACAATGCCCTCCAAGAGCTACTCAATGGAAGGAGAGAGAATCCCTAAACAAGAAATCCTCACAGGTCTCTGCTAAACAACAAAGAGAACTCGAATTGTCTAAGTAGACATCAAAATCAAATATCATGAACAAACTTCCCTTGAGCCTTCCCCTTCCTTTTATAAGATGAGAGCTTTAGAAACCCTAAACCACTTTCAAAACCCTAACTCCTTTCACATGAAGATCCTCCATCTAGAACTGTACTAATCAACAAGGACGTTCAATGCATCTGGACAGTGCTCTGATTTAGTCTTGTTGACCCAGTCAATCTGCTCAATCCTTGTTCACATGAAAATGTATTTTATTGAGACAACCATAATTTTCATCTGTTCACATTGGGCATTGATTTATTTTTGTGTTTTTAGGAGTTTATATGTCCTCATTTACATTTTATTCACCAATTAAGAAAATCAAAGAAAAATGAAATATTCCTATTAGCTTGGGCTAATTAGGAATGTTACATAAAAACAAATCCCTCTGAATATATACTGATGTATAGTATATCCATGATATTTTTTCTTAATACCTGTACATATTGAAGAAAATACGGTTACCAGGCTATGGAAGGGGAATACAATAATCACCATCAATGGGAAGCTACTAGGTCCAACTATCTATGCCCATGATGGAGACACTGTTATTGTTGAAACTTATGACAAGGCCAAGTACAATACCACTCTTCACTGGTATGTCTCTGCAACTTGATAATCAAATTTTAGAACATGAGTACAAGTGTTGTTGTTATAAAGAGGTTTGATGATACATATTATAAGAATTGTTGTTACATATGTCAGGCATGGAGTGGAGCAGTTGCATACACCATGGGATGATGGACTTGCATATGTTACACAATGCTTCATTCCACCAGGTGGTCGTTATACATAGATATTCAAAACCTCTGGACAAGGAGGAAATGTGTGGTGGCATGCCCATTACTCTTGGCTCCAAGCTACGGTGCATGGAGCTTTTTTCATTCTTCCTAAGGAAGGGAGATCATATACCTTTTCTAAACCCTATGCCAAAATTCCTATTGTAATAGGTGATTATCTACTCTATGATTCAATGGAAAAAAGTTTATATTCCTAATGAGTTTTAATCATTAATAAATTGATTCAAAGAGATTATGTTATTGAACAAGTGAATGGTGGAACACTAACCTGATCACCATCATAGACGATGCAGTTCACATGGGAGGTGCGCCTAATTTATTTGATGCCTTCACCATAAATGAAAAGCCAGGATATCTATTTAACTTCTCTACCTTTGGTAACAACTTTCTTCTTTCTCAAAGACTTTTGTGAACTTATATTGAATGGTGATGAAGAAAATAATTAAAGAATTTTGGATGTAGCAACATTTCATGTCCCTGTAAAAAGTGGAGAAACGTACCTTTTGCAGATTGTGAATGTTGCACTCAATAGCCGACACTTTTTCAAGATAGTAGGCCATGAGTTTATAGTCGTAGATGTGGATGATTACTACACCAAACCATACAAAATAGAGGTACTTGTAATCTCTTTTGGCCAGACTAATTTTGAATTCAGAAGAAGATATTAATTCCATTGTAGAGCATAGGTGAAGCAAGAAACCTATGGCGTTGGGAAGCGAATGCCAGGAACCCTCGCCATGGGATTCAATGTGTTCGATGAGACACTTGTCTAGGCGCCTTTGTTATTGGTAATGACCTTGTCACAACAGGGAAATCTCCCCATATTCATAGAAGAATGGCTTAATGGAACTGTTCTGAGTATTGTATTTCAATGGAAATGAACATCTATTTCTGTAACTGAATAATAATTGTATTTTATCTAAAGGTAGAAATTATTTTAATTGTTTAACATAAAGATAAATGGTTCACAATGATACAAGTGGAAATTGAGGGGATTTTTTTTCAAATAAGGATGCTTTACGTCGTAAATATACTTGGAGATTTTTCTTCCCATCAACAAATTAATTTACCTGCTTCACATCTCAATTTATTAGTTCATGGGAAAGCAAGACTATAGGATTTTATTTGCCTCTTGACCACTATTAATTTAGCATTGAGAAATGTCGATTATAATTTTTATGCAAATTTTCGAAATGAATACTTTCTAACCTGAGTGACAATTTCATATCATACTTTTTCATATGCCAATTTTTTAATTAATTAATTTAATTAAAAGGACAGAAAGTGCGTAACTATTTTGGAGATAAATTTTAGCCTTTGATTTGTCACTATTACTAAGAATATTATAAAATATTCTATGGATATTCGCATCCACCTAATAAATATTGATAGTTAAATTAAAATTATGGAAGTTGTTATCACTAAATTGAGGTTGATGGGTTGTTTCAACAATCAACCTAGAGTAACTATTTCAAACCTACTTTTCAATGGAACTTAGGTTTTCCAACTTGAGAGGGCTCTCTCAAGGATAAGAATGGTATTCAATAGATAATATTTGGAGACAAATATGGCTAACTCTGAATGTATTTTGAATGATTTTATGCGGGTGAAGGATGTGAATAAGTAGCTACCATTGGGCATGGAGTCAGAGGAAACTCAATTACATGAAAAACTTCTAATCATGGAAGTTGAGGCATGTGTGTATTCTAATTCAAAACCACAACTAAAACATTAAACCATATGCATACATGAACTTGGAGCATGATTACACATGAATTCCAAGTGATTACACATAAATTTAACTCAATAAACATCAAATGTATAGATAAAAAAAACACATATGAGAACACATGATGAATCTCATGTCTGATAGAAGCCTTTTTCAACTGTATATTACTGACTGAAAAATATTACAAAAGTAGCTTGTAGCATGACATCAATCAACCATTTCTAACTCTAAAACTCTCTCATTTATAGAGTGAGGACTCATGCAAATGATTTTCCACCTTGCTAGGTTCGAATTCCCACCTCAGAGACCTATTTCAAATAGGATTACATCACTTGGAGACTTCGTAGGGATATTTATGTTTTGCAGATTTTGAATACAAAAAGGGCACTTCTTTCATTAAATAACTCAACAAATCCATTTAATAACTCTTATCCAATGAAAAAAAATAATTTTTTGAGTGTTCTGGAGTGCTGATGTGTCATTATGCCACGTGGATGCTGATTTTGACCTCCTCCAAGTCGAATTTTACAATTTTTTCATAAATCTATTTAGTGAAATTTATGAAAAATAGGCCTCAAATATGAGTGAATAATTTCCAAACCCAGATGGCGTTGCAGAAAATGAGAGAAATTTTTGCATATGGGCTTATTCTGAAGAACAACCTCTTTCTAATTTCTAAAATTCTTTTTCATTTTTTCAAAAAGTAAAATTGAAGTTGACTGGTAAAGAAGTCATGTACAGGAAATTTTAGGAGAGTTCGTAGCGAAGAGTTCATAGCATTTTCCATTTTGAAACTTGTGCAACCATTTTGACTATTCTAAATGTTTTAGGGTCTTCCTTGAGTCTAATAAGCTAAATACATGCCTCTAGCACCCTCTTCAATGTATTTTTTGAAGGATTTTTAGCTTAAGAAAACCTACAAAGAATTTGTAGTGAAAACTAAACCTCAAGCCTAGAGCACGCTATGAACTCACCTAGTTTGGTAGATTTTTTTGTAATTTCTCCTTATTGGCCCAAAAATCATATTTGAAGTCTGCATGTGTCTTGTGATGATAGATTAAGACAAAAAGTGACCAAAAATGTTTGGCTTACCCTGTTTAACATCAACATCTTGGATAATTATTTTAAGACCCTTTTTCTTCAATTTAGCTTGTAGCATCTCTACCGAACCAAACTAACATGCTGAGGTGTTGACCACTAAGACACTGGATTTAATACCTTGAAAAACTTCAGGTTGAGTTTCTGAGCTTTCCAATTGATGAGTTGGCATGCTTTGCTGCCTTGATGAGTTGTCAGATACATGAAGTTTGAAGGTTGAACAACCCCCTTAAACAAATGGCCCAATGATATTTATTGAAATCATTTGATGATTCAATCACCTCCTTACATGCCTTGAATGTCACAAAAATATCACAAACTCATAAGGCTAGAAAAATATTGCAGTAGGTGAGTTTGTAGTGAATTGTGAATGTTTTACACTGATTTCGCTACGAACTTGGGTAAAAGTGTCAAATTCACTCTAGTGACCAAATTTTCTCATGCATGAGATATTTTTGAACATTTCATTGACATTCAATCTTATCATATGAATGAAGACCATTAATACCCCTCAAATATGTTCATTTTTTTAAATTATGAATTCAAAAGACCGTATTCAACTCTAAGTGACTCAACCTAATTAACTTAAGACTAACCAAATTTTATCATGGATAATAGTGGCTCAAATGGGGATGTTGCACCCCTGTGATGTAACAAAGAACCAACAGAGTGGGTGCCTTATCCATTGGGATGATCCCAACCTCTTGTCATATTCTTTCGCCAACATTCATCCCTTGTCTTATTTTTTGAACTCATTGATTATTTAGTTACCTCCTTACATGCCTTGAATTCCTCAAAATGATGACACTCATAAGTCTGGAAAACTAGAGAATTATGAAATTTCGTTGCAAATTATGACTGTTTTACATTGATTTTGTTATGAACTTGGGTAAAAGTGTCAAATTCACTCTAATGACCATATTTTCTCATGCATGAGATATTTTTGGATTTTTCATTGCCATTGATTCCTATCACAGGAATGATGACCATTAAGACCCCTCACATATGTGCATTTTTTGAAAATTATGAATTCAAAGGACCCTATTCAACTCTAAATGACTCGAAATAATTAACTTAAGGCCAACCAAATTTTATCATGGATAATAGTGGCTCCAATGCAGATGTTGTGCCCCTGTGGTGCAACAAAGAACCAGTAAAATAGGTGCCTTATCCATTGGGATAATCCCAACCTCTTGTCATATTCTTTAGGTTGAATTCGTCCCTTGACATGCTCTTGAAGCAAAAAAAATTGTACAAAACAAAATTTGCAACTACAATATTCAAACTAAATGTTGAAAGATATGCCTTCCCAGCATGCTTATTTATATACATACCAATCCTACTTTAACAAATGAAAACCAAGATTTTAATTTCAATAAATATGAAATTTCTAGTATAGCCAATCAAAGAGTTGATCCAACCCCTGGGATCCTTGATTGTACTTGAACAACATTGGAAGTGAGTCATCTATTGAAAACTTGGAATGAAAATTGAATCCCTTCTCCATGAGAAATACGCAATTTTTCTTTTGTTGACTGCAACACACTTACCATTTAATCTTGGAAACCATGAAAATTCACCTTTTCTTGATGAGTAAAAGCATGAGAGTTGAATTCATTCATAATTGATGGCTTCTTTTGTCCTATTTCTTCAATTCGAAGAACATCATCAAATGAAAAGGAAACAATAAAGTTGTCTTCCCTTTCCTATAAATCAACAAAACCATCAATGCATCCTTGAACATATTCATCCATGACATCCATATTGTGTGTATCAAAACTACTCTTTTTCCTCTCAAAAAAATTAGATATAATATCTGGTAATTTTTCCTGAGTATTGTCTTCTTGATTCTTAACACTAACAACTCATATACAAACAAGTTTACACATATCATCCATCTAATTTTTATGATCCCCAAAAAGAATAGGTAAAACATGTATATTCAACTCTTCATGTAGCTCAAGTGTCCCAAAAAGTGAACTTTCATCACATGTTACGTCATTGTTAAAAATTTTCATGCATGTATTTTAAACAACCTAATCTTGAGGAGTTTATTCTTGACATAAAATTTTAGAAAAGGAATGGGATGAAAAACAATTTGAATGATGTGGCTTATACATTTCACTTCATATAGATTGACAAGGTTGCAAATCCTCATAAATTTCATGTAATATGACTTGACTGTCAAATTGTGGATCTATTTTATCTTCAAGAAAAGAAGACACTTCCTCTTGTTGGAAACATTATTTATTATCATGAAAAATGACCTGAGAAGAGAATTCATAAAGTGCCTCTAACATATCCTCATCCATGCACTCTCCATTATCACCAAGACTTTTAAGATATGGAATAAAAACCTCACAAAAATCACAGTAGTCTTGTAACAGTGATAAAGAATAATGATTTTTCTCATGATGTTCTAAGAAAGTCCTATGGAAATCTCTTAGGGAGAACAAGCTTCCTGGTTGCAACCCTTCTTGCCATGTTCTAGCTTCATCCTCTCAGGTGACCATAAAAATTTTCATGAGACAATCCTCAAGAAACTCAAATTGAAACTTATTTACATGCATATGTAATCTAACCAAGTGAAGAACATCATTAAATTTCTTTTCATCTTTAAATATGGGAATATAAGTTCACCAATTAACTCTTGGCATAGGATTTTGAAAACCAGGGATGCGAGACCAATCCATAGGAGCATACCTGGAATTATTTATTGTAATAGAACTCATCTTGGAACTTCATCAAGCTACTAATATTCAAGAAGTGGAGTCACCATGAAGCTATGAACTTCTGAATTATTTAAGAATGGAGTCACCAAGGTAGAATGAAGCCTCGGATGCTTCTGAGTGGATGCTACCTTCAAGAGTTCAGTATTTCTGTTTGAGAATTTTTTTTTGGGAAAATATATATCCATTCTCCCAGCAGACGCACCAAAATTTTATCACTAAATTGATACTTATGGGCTTCTTCGATAGTGAACCTAGTGTAACTATTTCAAACCTAATTTTAGATGAAAATTAGCCTTTTCAGCCCGAGAGGGCTCCCTCGAGGATATATAATGATATTATCTAAATGGAGTTCAACAGATGGCTAACTCTGAAATTGTGTTTTACGTGTGTTTTTATGTAGGTGAAATATGTGGACAAATAAATACCATTGGGCATATGGAGTCAGTGTAAAGAAGTCAATGGCATATGAAACTCCTGTTATGGAAGTTGAGGCATATAGATATTCTGATGAAAAGATAACATTCACAATAGACTAAGTGTTTGAAGGAAGTTAGAGCATGTAATGCATGAATTATAAGTAATCAAACACTATAATACTAAAGATAAAATTTCAAAATACAAAATATAAATACTCATGAGAACATCAATGAATCTCCGGTGAAGAAAAGCAAGCTGCCACTATATATTACTCATGAAACGTTTTATAATAGTAGTCTATAGTAAACATAAATCAACCCTTTCTAACTCAAAAAATCTCTCATTTGTAGAGTGAGGAATCATAAAAATTATTTACCACCTTTCAGGCTTCGAATTCCCACCTTAGAGACCTATTTCAAATAGGATTACATCACTTGGATACTTCCTAGGGATATTTCTATTTGGCAGAGTTTGAATACAAAAAGGACTCTTATTTCATTAAATAACTCAAAAAATCCATTTAATAATCTTTGCAAACTATAACCAACTAATTTTCTGAGTGTATTGGGGTGTTGATGTGTCATTTTTCCACGTGGATGTTGAGCTAGACCTCCTCCAAGTTGAATTTTACAATTTTTTCATAAATCTAGTTAGTGAAAATTCTGAAAAATATGCCTCAAATATGAGTGCATAATTTCCAAACCATGATGGCTTTGTAGAAATTGAGATAGTTTTTTGTACATGCTCTTGTGTTGAATAAAAATTTCCTTCAGAGTTCCAAAAAAAAAATCATCTGGTTAGAAATTAAACTTGAAGTTAACTCCTAAAACAATCATGTACATGAAATTTCAGGAGAGATCGTAGCATTTTCCATTTGGAAATTTCTACAACCATTTTGACATCTCTAACTATTGGAGGGTCTTCCTTGGGTATGATCCTCTAAATACATGCCTATATAACTCTCTACAGGAATTTCTTGGAGGGTCTTCCTTGGGTATTTTTTGAATGATTTTTAGCTTAAGGAAACCTATAACGAGTTTGTAGTGAAAAATCAGCCACAAGCCTGGAGCATGCTACAAACTCACCTATTTTGGTAGATATTTTTGTAATTTCTCTTTATTAGCCCAAAAATCATCTTTTCAGCCTTCATATTTCTTATGATGATAGCTTAAGACAAAAAGTGACAAAAAGTGTTTGGCTTACCATGTTTAACATCAACATCTTGCATAATTACTTTAATACCCTTTTTATTCAATTCAACTTGTGGCATCTCTATCAAACTAGAATGACATGCAGAGGTGTTGACCACTGATACACTGGAGTTAATACCTTGAAATAATTCAGGTTGAGATGGTGATTTGTCCAATTGATGAGTTGGCATGCTTTTTTCCTTGATGAGTTGTCATACACATGAAGTTTGATGGTTAAGATGCCCCTTAAACAAATGGCCCATTGATATTTCTTGAACTCATTTAATGATTCAGTTACCTCCTTACATTCCTTGAATGCATAAAAATGATGAAAAAATCATAAGGATGGAAAAATAGAGCATTAGGCAAGTTCATAGTGAATTATGACTGTTTTACACTGATTTCACTACAAACTTGGGTAGAAGTGTCAAATTGACTCTAATGACCAAACATTCTCATGCATGAGATATTTTTGGATTTTTCATTGACATTGACTCCTATCACATGAATGATGACCATTAATACCCCTCAAATATGTGAAATTTCTAAAAATTATGAATTTAAAAGACCCTATTCAACTCTAAATGACTCAAATTAATTAACTTTAGACCAACCAAATTTTATCATGGATAACATAAGCCAAATTTTAAAATGGGAATGCATATCATCGTCATAATAATGTAAAATATCCAATTAACTTTTATAATTTCCCCCCCAAACAAGGTGAGAAATGACGCGAAAAAAGTGGTTTGCGGGGGGGACCACCACCCTGCTACCTCCCAAAACATTTAAGAGGGAGTCTGGCATGGCCATCCCACCCCATGCATCAACATATGAACCTTTATTCCTCATTCTCCACAATGATAAACCTCCTCATGTTTGATTGTCCTATTAACTACAACCTCGTTTGCTAGAATTTATGGCATGCCTGACCACTCTCCCCACCATTGGTGGGATGATTATATTGATCATTTGGTATTTTTGGGCTTGTATTTGGAAGAAATTTTTTAGGACCATGGAGTGACCCTCGACATTTTCTTGAGATTGGGTCACTTTCCCTTGAAATCAAAATCATAATAACATGGGTCTATATGGTAGCATATTAATCTTGAATTCACAAAAGGATAAATTGCTTGTGGATGAATATAGGTTTTTAACTTGATAAACAATTTGGGTATTGATGTAAGAGCATCAAGTTAAATTTTCATTATTCAGTTGTGTAATTAAAGGGGGTGAGATATTTTAATTATATTATTAATTATTTTTCTCATTTTTAATAAATTAGTAGAGAAATTATAATTGTGAGGATTATTGTAAATATTCCTTAAATAATTAAGGATATGAGTGGAGTGAATTAGGTAGATAATCTAGGGATGAGGAATTCCATAAATGGGACTTAGTTGAGTCCAAAAAAAGATAAATCTAGTTTAGATTTTAAGTTGAGATTTATGTGAAGGAATTTATGGAGTGAAATAAATTCGTTATTTATGTATATTTAGGAGCGTTTTGTGAGGATGAATAAACAATTGAGAGAAGAGAGGAAGTGAGGAGAATTAAGGAATGGATTGAGAGATTTTTGTAAAGGGCCAAGAGCCGAAAGGCCAATTATTAAAATATTTGGCCAGATGTTGGAGTTTTTAACTTTTATTATATTTATTACATATCAAAATTTTTGTTTGTATAGATCTCTTTCCATTATGTATATTTCAAGCTGTTGCAAATTGATTTTTTAATGAAGAATTGAATTGAGAGTTTAATGCGTGAAGGAAGCATTCAAAATTTTATATGCTAGGATCTATTTAACCTAGTACCCTCACATCATTTGGTATCGGAGCCTTAGAAGTGTGCGTTGATTAAATTGTGATTAATTCCCAAGCTGCATGAATACATTGAGTTATCTATAAAGTATAAGAATGGTGTTGTAATAGTTGAATTGAAAGAGTGTGGAGACGTACTGTGAGAAAACACCGTCATGCAAGAAGCTGTGAATAGAACTTATCGGTGAGCTTTGAAGGTTGGCACATCCTCCATTCAATTTATACTGAAGATTTGAAAATCAGGGATCTATTGTGTACATACACCACCGAGAGTTTTATATTCGAGTAATAGTGTCATAAGAGTTCACTAAGTCCTAAATTATTGAGTTGGAATCAGCAAGAAAATTTTTCCAAAATGAATCAAAGATATGGCAACCCTTTTTTTTTATTTGCTAAGTAGCAGATGGGGAGAACTCTATGAATTCTAAAGAGAAGGAAATTGCAACACTCAACATCATCATTATAGAAGACACAAGAGCATTGCAGTGACATAAATCCCATGTTAGGAAGAACCCACGTGTTTCATCATGGCGAATTTGCGGCATTCTGCTCAGTGAGTTTGGAGAAACATATTTTGAGTTGTGCAGTGGAAGCATGGTAGTGTAAGGTTTGGGAATTGTAAAATTAAAATGATATCTGTAATTCTAGAAGTGTTTTTTTCAAAATTCTAAAAGAGAGGACATCGTGAATGGTTGAATTCGATGAGAGGACGTCATGCAACCACTGTGTTGTCTTCGAACATTTGAAAGCCCTACGTGGAAGAGTGTAAAGATTTGTGTAGATAAAATTCCATGTAGAGAATAAGATCGCAAGCTTTCAGGAACTAATTCATTTAAATGGAATATAATAGTAGCGAGACTTCATGAGATGGGGTTTCTTTGCATAAATTTGTGGACATTGGAATCTTTGAAAAAGTTATATTTCTTTGGAGCAAGACTGGTTAGCATGAGGGAAGCAACCTACATTGGACATGAAGCAATTGCGTGGAGCAACATGGAAGCATGGAATATCAATAGTGTGAAGGTTTTCTCAAGGAGAAAATTATAGTCATAATTATAACTACTTGTGCGCTGATCGATACACCACAAAGGCTCCAAAGGTTGGGGCGTTGGAACAATATTGTAGATATCTTCTCAATGATGGATGATGTCAAGCAGATGATAGGACAATGTGGAGACAAAATATATTTTGTGTGGGGTACCTGCACATGCATGGATGCTACAATCCTTGGAAGTATGTGTAAGCCAAAATTGTATATAATTCACTATAATTCATTTATCACATGTTTTCTCCACTTATAACTTTAAATAAGGTTCACGTGGATTAAAAAAAGGAATTTTTTTGTAAGAAGTGGATTGTATGGTATAAGAAGTGAGATAATTAATGTACTAGTGTCAAAGTTGAAGTCAAGGTCTGTATATCATGAAGTAAAAGGAGTCTAGTACATTATGTTAAGTTCAACTTCAATTTTTTTTTGAGAAGATTTTTTTTCAAAATCGAAGAAAAACTCGAGAGATTGAGATGAGGGTGTTAGCCACCTATAAATTTGTTATACCAAGAGGTGGCTAGACTTTGTCTTCAGGCCTTCAAAGAGATATTTTCATTTTAAAACCTATCATCTTTTGAAGTATTATGATGTGCTTCTTTTCTTTCAATTAATATTCACTGCTATTCCATTATTATCCTAAAAAGGCTTGTTGTTCACCAAGAGGAAGACTACTTGAAAACCCACTTTTTCCCTTCATTTTACCCCTCTTTTCACTCATGAATAACCCCATTTTTCGTCCCCTTATTCTTCCATAAAACCCCTCAAAAACCTTTTTTATAACCTCTAAATCATTCCAAACACTCTTTTAAACCATTTTTTCCCCTTTCATTTGGTTTAAAAACTCCTTATTCCTCTATAAAAACCCTCCAATTGGCTTAAAAACTTTGTTGTAAAAACACTCTTTTCTGCATATATAGAACTTTAGCCCCCAAGGGCTTAACTCCTATAAACCTCTACTTCATAAGACCCTAGCCCCACAATCGAGCACTTAAAGGACTTAAAAAACTTTTCATAAACTTTACTTTCATTCATATTTCCGAAAAATCTGACTTTCCTTCGTTATTTCATAAAACTCGACGAAGTGATTCGGGGCAAATCTTGACCATTGATCTGAAACCGATCAATGATCATCAGCCAATTGCAAGTTTCCAACTTACCCTTTGTTATTTCCCCCTCCTCCAATGTGATCCTGAGATTGGATCTTGACCGTCTATCTACTCCACCATGCCCAGATCTGACGGTACCAATTGCTCCATTCCAAAGCCCACCCTTCCGCCTTTGACCTTCACAGTTAACTCCTGACCATCGATCTATTTTTGAGATCGATGGCTCTTACTCAATCGCATTGCAACATTTCTTCATGGTGTTTCCCCTTTCCCTTCTTCGATTGAAACCTGTGATTCAATCTGGATCGTTGAATCCACAAGAACCGATGGCCTAGATTAATCACCCTCCTCCATGGCCCTATGACATTAAAACCCATCAATTCATCCTGACCATTGATCTCTCTAAGATCTAACGGTCCGTGCGTAATCACATCACAAGTTTTGTTGTGCGCCTTCCTCTATCCTCTGCCGATTCGCAAGCTTGCGATCAGATCTGGGCCATCCGTTTCATAAATCTAATGGTCCAGATCAAACTCAAATCCCTTTGTCACTTTATACAACCCCATTGTGTAAAATATTTCGGTGAAGATCCACCGTTGATCTCTGAAGGTCAACAGTTCACATCACACTTGATCTTCGCCCGAACCCTCATCTCGTCTTCCTTTCATCGCCCCATCTAATCTGAGCCATCAATATTTTAGATCCTGCCATCCATATTCAACTCGATAGACCCAACTCCTTTGGGACCTATCTTCCCTGTCGACAAATCTGGACCGTCCATTCCTAAGATCCAATTGTCCAGATCAAAACCACCTTGACCTTTCCCACCTTCTTCCGCCCGCACAACTTGTCTTATTGTGCTCTCATCTCCATCGTTAGATCTCTCCACCTTTGATCCGATGGATAAGAATCCATATCGTGTGATTTTAAGCCCAAACGTTAACTACTAAAATTACGCAATATGGGTGTTTTCTAAAGGACATGTGTCGACTAGGGACTCATATCGCGTTTGTTTTGGGAAATTTTGAAAACCGCCTTTGAGCAGCGTGACACCAATGGTTTTTATGGCCAAAACCACCATTCCCATTTCCATTACATTTTCTTATAATAAGTCTCCACCGTTGATCTCTAAGATCTAACGGTCCTAGTTTAATCTCGCCATTTAGAGCATCTCCCTCCACCATTCTTCCAAAGGACTTTATAAATGAATCTCCATTGTTGATCTCTGTTGGCTAATCCAATCTGAAGACCCATAATTGTTCGGGAACCCCAAATTTCATTTAACCCCATTTCCCTTGTGCCTAAGGTTTTTTGCCCATTTCCTTTGTAAATTCCTCCATTTTATTATAAGGTCACCCCCTCTGCGTTACATAATCCCGATTGATCTTGAATGTTGATCTCTGCAAATCAACAGCCTGGACTAAATATCCACCACCATTTATCCAACTTCCCCCCCATCTGACCCCAGTGAGCAATCCTCGCTGTTGGTGGCTTTCATCCAATAGTCACGATCTAACCTAAACCTCTAAAGTAGCTTAAACCTATCCCCACATGATTTTCTTAATTTTTATTTGTTTTTGCAGGTTTTAATGGTTTTTCCATTGTTTTAAAATAAAATGAAAGGTTGGGTATTACGATCCCTCAAGCCATTATTCATAAGGAGGATCATTCTGTAGGGTTTCACATCGTGATTTACCAGTGTCTCATGAACATTGGCAACATTATAAAACCCTCTGTAACGCCTGCGCAACAAAAAAACACAACAAACATTAATCAAACAAAGAGTATCAGTGTTAAAGGATCTATTCACAGCGGAGATGAAGAATCAAAGATCGTTAACATAGTTTTGAGGGATCAAGGCCTAAAAATCAACTATCAAATGCCTGATCCACAGTCAATAGAGTATGAAGACCAGAAGACAGAGATTGAGCCAAATTAGGCATAAAACATAGATTTAAAGTAAATTAAAGGTGTTTTAGGGAAAACAAAGAAATTTATGAGTCTGAGAACCCTCCACTGCCACATCAGGGGCTAATTGAATCCCCTAGCTACCAAAGAACCACCTGCAGCCTCAAAGCAATCAAAGGAGGCCTACTTATCGCCAAAACAAAAGATATTTGCATAAAGATACCTGAATATTTATTACCAAAGAAATAATAAATTCTAAAACTATCAATGAAGTTATTGTAAAGGATAAATAGGCCTCGAAGTCAATATTTTTTATCCATTTAAGCCTTATAAGACATAAACAGAGTAAATGATACAGAGTTTTAATTTGATGCATTCCTACCTCATAACTTGCACGATTTTCGAGGCTAGGAATTGCATTTAGTGTAGAAATTATTACACTTCAATACTAAAACTCTTCCACCTCCTCATTTCTTCTATAAATACTTCTGAATAAGATGAGATACAGTTTGGTTGGTCACTAGTTGTAATAATGAAAACTCTCCGAAATAACACATAGTCTGTTGAAGTTGAAGAAGAAATTGAAGTCTTGGAAGCTTGATGATGTTGTGACATGCTTGTTATTGAGAAGGCTCTATCATTGGATCCCTGACGTTGGATATTGGTGATGTATTCTGAATTGTTTGTTGTTTTTCCTGTTGTCATTATGTTTCATATTTTCTTACTACAGTAGGATAAAATTTTTAGGCTAATAAATGACTCCTGGAAGCGCCTTAGACCTGTTTATCCTTCACTATTTTATGTTTTCTTCTACTGAGGTATTTTAGAGTCTTCAATCTTTCTCTTTAGTCCTAATTCTTGTTTATTTCTCTAATATTTCAAATACTTGGTTTCAACATGATTTATGGTTTTCCCTGCTTGTCTACTACCACTTGAAAACTATTTTTGAAGTCTCCCTTTGAAGTACCATTGTTTGTAGTTTTCCAAAGAGGTATGTTTTGATCATACCCTTTGTTCCTACTAGAACAGTTGTTTCAAAGGTCTTTATAGTTGTACTCATAGATGTATTAGGTGTTCCCTCTTCTATGCTTGCAATTATCAGTGAATCTTTTATGTTTCTAATTCCTTTGAAATAAAATATTTGAGGAAATAGGGAGTTCCCCGAATCTTAGATTTCATTTTAAAAGTTGTCTTAAAGTCATCATTTTCTTAAAGTGTGGTTTGTAGAATTCATGGTTATCCCTATCTATAAAATACCTCTTTATGTTCAAGTCATGTTTTTAAGTTCCCTTTGTTGAGAATTAAACTTCTCCTTTCCAAACCATTAATGTCCATCTCATTCACAAACTAAAGGATCCTGTGGCCAAGTTATATTTGCCCTTTGATATCCCATATCCACTTATGAGCCTGTTAACAACTTCATTTTGACTCCATTGCCCAATCAAACTGACACCTCTTCTTTCTACCTATATTTCCTAGACCTTTCATATTCTGTTGTATCAATTCAACCAAACAAACAAACCAAGAAAACACTTACACTAATAACTAGTCTAAAATCTATACTTAAAAGCAAACAAGACATACCTTTGCAAACAATTTGAGAGGTCCCTCTCTGAGAACAGGAGGACTAGATCCTGGAACTCTAAAGATTGGTTCTGATGTTGCCTTGTCTTTTGATTTGCCAATATATCAAAAAATAGGACCCAAACATTATGGCAATCATGGTGGGACATTTCTGAGTTAGTGACAATCTAAGTACACCTTAGGACTCCAGAAAATCCCTTGTCTTCAAAGAAAATCCAGTGATTATTAGCCACCTCATCGCCACAACATAATGGCGATCACGGTGGGACACTAAGTTCATAGTTGCCTATCAACCTCTTATATACTCATTAGTCTTTCAAACAACCATAAAAACTCAGAAAAACCCAAAAATATTTCAGATTGGCTTCATAATAAACATGGTGGTGGAACCATAAAATATTTTACCTTCACAAGAGCTAAAAATTTTCCACTTGGTAACTCCACTGGCCTCCAGTAGGCCTATTACTTCACTAATCCTTGTAGACTCTTCTTGGGAATGAATTGAGCAAACCCAATCATGTTGTTGGTGGACAACAAAGTTCAAAATCTTCCACCGGGCGGCTGCACACCTTCCAAAAGACCTAATGACTCCACTGGTAAAGGCATCTGAACTGGTTAGAAAGATACAGTGAACATGGATCCAAGTATGGATAGAGAAGCTAAACTAAACACATTATTGAACCTAATTGGAAAAATAGTGTACATACTTGATAAAATATTTGAAAGGCATGAGGATGATATAGATGTTGATTATCCAGAGAAACCTATTCTTTTCCCAGATCAAACACAAACTCGACCACTACAAAACCTAGACAATGAGAAATATATAGATGATGATCAAGACTTTATAGAAGAAGGTGAGCAAGATTATAGAGAAAATAATAAAGAAAAACTACTAATCATGATGGTAAATATGGTGTACCTGCTTGGGGAGAGAATTGAAAGGTATGAGGCTAATTTAAATATTGATAATCTAGAGAAGCCCATGCTTCTTTCAAATCAAGAACAAAATAAAACACTACGAGTTATGTATGATGAAAAAGATTGCAAAGAAAGCAATGAAGAAGGTTGTCACAAATTTCCTGACTACCTACCTATATCTTGTACAATGCTATTAAGAGAACTTCATGACCAAATTGCAAAAAATAATAGTGAGCAGTTCCTTGAGGAAAACATAAGCCATCTTGAACTCACAAAATATGAAATAGGAGAAGAGACAACATAACCAAAGTCATGACTCATTTCAGACTATAAAAAAATAATGGCATCCTAATAATCTATTAGAAACAACTCATGAATCCCATATTCTAAATGACTATCACAAAAATAATGAGGAGTTGTTTGAAACTGAGGTAGAACAGGAAAAATAAGAGAATCCTTAAAGTTCCCTCGCAAACACAAATGAAGATCCCTTGGAAGAGGCTCAAGAAGACATCAGGCCTCAAAATCAACCAACACAAGAGAAAGAAGACTGTTTTACATCTGTCCTAAGAAAAAAGAAAATTCCTTCTCTCTTAACAAAAGAAGAGATTGATCTAATATTGAACAGATAGCCAGCCTCCAAAACTTCATTTGAACAAAGCAATTCTACCCATATACATACCGAGCCTTGTTGTCTTGAATCAAAAAATACAATTATAGAAAAGATCACAAAGAAACAAACTGATAACCCAATATGTTTGATTGGTGAAATTGTGTATATTAATGATTTCTCAACTTTTGATCAATCTGATGATGATGATGAGCTTCAAGAAGAAACTAATCATGCAGGGCAACCAACAGTGGATTGGTATCATAGATTTCATTATCATCAGCTCAAAAGCAGCAATCAGCCAATCCAATCCATCAGAAATAGCTTTCACATAATTTGGAATCAACAATATATTAGTTGTAAGGTTGAGATTAAAAAGCAAGAGGAATTTCTTGAGCAGGATGAAGATAAGGAGCCTTCTCCTGAGAAAATTGAGGTAATAAAGGATACCCCTGCTCAAGAATATAATGATCTCTTTACAGAGTGTATTCCACTGAATTAGAACGTATCAGGACTAAAAGAGGACAACACTACAATATAGGATGAATCCGCTAGTTCAGATAATGATGAAGATGAAGAAAAGGTTCTTTCTCAAAATAATCTTTGCCTTGATCCACTGGAGAAAGAAGAGATGATCCTAGTAGAACCATGTCTTCCAAATACTCTTAGCTAGACATTATTTCAAGATCCATATGCTCACTTCTTGAAGACATTTGAAGAAGGGATAAAGGTTATTAGGTGTAGTGGATTACCAAAAGTAAGAAGATTATTTAGCATTGCTACTAAAAAACAAAAAGAATGGGACCGGCCCTATTTGTCCAGCCTGCCCAAAGAGATGAAGAAGGACTAATCGTGGAATCATTTACTGGATTGGTTGTATTGAAAAAGAGAGTTTGTTACCTAAACATGTAAATATTCCAAGTTAGATTAGGTTAGATAGGAATGTCAATAAAGCTCATCTTTGATCATTTAGTTAGTTGTTGATTTTTGTCTTGAAAGAAAAAGAAAAATATAAAAAACAATGGAAAAGATTAAAGAGGGCAGATTGTAAAACAAGAAAGGTACAACCCCATACCAAAAAAGAGAAATAAAGTCTGAAAGTGTGCAAGCTTAAATTCCACTCCTAAGAAACACACTCCTAGTTATTCATACAACCTAATCATGACTAATCAATTTTCAATTTACTGCTGATAGGTTAGTAAAATAGATTTTCCAAACAGCTTAATCTTGGCTTAATCAGTAAGGTAAATTAGGATAGAAAAACAAAGGTTCAAACAAGCTCAAAGTTCTGAAACCTAAAAGCTCAAGCTCAAAGTTAGAACTTCAATCCTTCTCCGATTGAAACCTATGATTCAATCTAGACTGTCGAATCCACAAGAACCAACGGTCCAGATTAATCACCCTCCACCATGGCCCTCTAAAATTAAAACCCATCAATTCATTCTGACCGTTGATCTCTCTAAGATCTAACGGTCCGTGCATAATCGCATCACATGTTTTTTTGTGCGCCTTCCTCTCTCCTCCACCGATTCACGAGCTTGCAATCAAATCTGGGCCGTCCATTTCATAAATATAATGGTCCATATCAAACTCAAATCCCTTTGTTACTTTATACAACCCCACTGTGTAAAATGTTTCGGTGAATATCCACCGTTGATCTCTGAAGATCAACGGTTCACATCGCACTTGATCTTCTCCTGAACCCCCATCTCGTCTTCCTTTCATTGCCCATCTTTAAATCTGAGCCGTCAATCTTTTAGATCCTACGGTCCATATTAAGCCCGATAGGCCCAACTCCTTTGGGACCTATCTTCCCCGTCAACCAATCTGGACCGTCCATTCTTGAGATCCAATGGTCCTGATCAAAACTGCCTTGACCCTGCCAACCTTCTTTCGCCCATGCAACTTTTGTTATCGCACTCTCATCTCCACCGTCGTATCTCTTTGCCTTTGATCCGACGGCTAAGACTCCATATCGTGTGATTTTAAGTCTGAGTGTTAACTCCTAAAAATTACGCAATATGGGCAGTTTCTAAAGGACACGTGTCGGCCAGGGACCCATATCGCGTTTTTTCTAGGAAATTTTGAAAACTGCCTTTGAGCAATGCGAAACCAGTGGTTTTTATGGCTGAAACCACCATTCCCATTTCAATTACATTTTCTTATAATAAATATCTACTGTTGATCTCTGAGATCTAACGGTCCCAGTTTAATCTCGCAATTTAGACCATTGCCCTCCACCATTCTTCCAAAGGACTTTATAAATGAATATCTCTCGTTGATCTCTTTTGGCTAATCCAATCCGACAGCCTAGAATCAATCGGGAACCCCAAATTTCATTTAACCCCATTTCCCTTCCGCCTAAGGTTTTTTGCCCATTTCCTTTGTAAATTCCTCCATTTTATTATAAAGTCACCCCCCCTGCATTATATAATCCCAATTGATCTTGACCATTGATATTTGCATATCAACAGTCTGGACTAAATCTCCAACACCATTTATCCAACTGCCCCCCACATCTGACCCTAGCGAGAAATCCTCATCGTTGGTGGCTTTCATCCAACGGTCACAATCTAACCTAAACCTCCGAAAAATTTTAAACCTAACCCTGCAGGATTTTCTTAATTTTTCTTTGTTTGTGCAGGTTTTAATGGTTTTTCCATTATTTTAAAAGAAAATAAAAGTCCGGGGATGACGATCCCTCAGGCCATTATTCATAAGGAGGATCATTCTGCAGGGTTTCACATCGTGATTTACCAGTGTCTCATGAACACTGGCGACATTATAAAACCCTCTGTAATGCCTGCACAACAACAAAACACAACAAACATCAATCAAACAAAGAGTATCAGTGTTAAAGGATCTAGTCACAGCGTAGACGAAGAATCAAATATCGTTAACACAGTTTTGAGGGATCAAGGCCTAAAAATCGACTATCAAATTCCTGATCCATAGTCAATAGAGTATGAAGACCGGAAGACAGAGATTAAGCTAAATTAGGCATAAAACGTAGATCTAAAGTAAATTAGAGGTGTTTTAGGGAAAACAAAGAAATCTATCAGTCCGAGAAGCCTCCACTGCCACATCAGGGGCGAATTGAATCCCCCAACTACCAAAGAGCCACCTGCAGCCTCAAATCAATCAAAGAAGGCCTAATTATTGCTGAAATAGAAGATATTCGCATAAAGACACTTGAACAATTATTACCAAAGAAAGAATAAATTTTAAAATTGTTAGTGAATTTATTGTAAAGGATAAATAGGCCTCGAATTCAATACTTTTTATCCATTTAATCCGTATAATACATAAACAGAGTAAATGATACATAGTTGTAATTCAATGCATTCTTGTCTCATACCTTGCATGGTTTTCGAGGCTAGGAATTGCATTTAGTGTAGAAATTATTACACTTCAATCCTAAGACTCTTCCACCTCCTCATTTCTTCTATAAATACTTCTGAAGAAGATGAGATACAGGTTGGTTGGTCACTAGTTGTAATACTAAAAACTCTCTGAAATAATATATACTCTGTTGAAGTTGAAGAATAAATTGAAGTCTTGGAAGCTTGATGATGTTGTGACATGCTTGTTCTTGAGAAGGATCTATCATTGGATCCTTGAGCTTGGCTATTGGTGATGTATTATGAACTGTCTGTTTTTTTTCTTGTTGTCATTATGTTTCATATTTTCTTGGTACAGTAGGATAAAATTTTTAGGCTAAGAAATGACTCTTGGAAGCACCTTAGACCTGTTTATCCTACACTGTTTTATGTTTTCTTCTTCTGAGGTATTTTAGAGTCTTCAATATTTCTCTTTAGTCCTCATGCTTGTTTATTTCTCTAATAGTTCAAATAGTTTGTTTCAACATGATTTATGGTTTGCCCTGCTTGCCTGCTACCACTTGAAAACTGTTTTTGAAGTCTCCCTTTGAAGTACCATTGTTTGTAGTTTGCTAAAGAGGTCTGTTTTGATCATACCCTTTGTTCCTACTATAACAGTTGTTTCAAAGGTCTTTATAGTTGTAGTCATAAATGTATTAGGTGTTCCCTCTTCTATGCTTGCAATTATCAGTGAATATTTTATGTTTTCTAATTCCTTTGAAATAAAATCTTTGAGGAAATAGGGAGTTCCCCGAATCTTAGATTTCATTTTAAAAGTTGCCTTAAAGTAATCATTTTCTTAAAGTGTGGTTTGTAGAATTCATGGTTAGCCCTGTATATCAAATACCTCTTTATGTTCAAGCCATGTTTTTAAGTTCCCTTTGTTGAGAATTAAAATTCTCCTTTCCAAACCATTAATGTCCATCTCATTCACGAACTAAAGGATCCTATGGCCAAGTTGGATTTTCCTTTTGATATCCCATATCCACTTATGAGACTGTTACCAACTTCATTTTGAATCCATTTCCCAATGAAACTGACACTTCTTCTTTCTACCTATCTTTCCTAGACCTTTCATATTCTGTTGTATCAATTCAACCAAACAAACATTTGCACTAATAACTAGTCTAAAATCTATACTTAAAAGCAAACAAGACATACCTTTGCAAACAATTTGAGAGATCCCTCTCTGAGAACGGGAGGAATAGATCTTGGAACTCTAAAGATTGGTTTTGATGTTGCCTTGTCTTTTGATTTTCTAATCTATCAAAATAGGAGACCCCAACAGAGGAAACTTGGTTTAAGTTAAGAGGGGCGATTGTGCGTAATCTGAAGGTCTCTAACAATATTTGCTGGGAAAATATTTATGTTAGAAAGTTGCCGAGAATAATTTTATTTTCTTAGGAGAAAATGGACCTTGCACATTCAATGTAAATCTGTAGAGGCTTGAATGTATTCCTAAAAGAACACGCGAGAGAAGGGTTGGATAATTTCAATGACATGAATACTCAAGGTAAGTGCTCATTGAATGAATCAATATTCATTGTGTAGAGGTATTTTAAAATCTGGATGATTAAATTTCCTTTTCATATCCTAGAAGATGATCTTTTGTAAATGTTATGAAAGAGTGGAAATGTTTCAAATGTGGGGGCATAAATAAATGGAAAATGAATGAACATGTGCTAATCATGGGTGATATGAAATGAAGTATGAATTTTTATGTAAGAGGATTTATTATGCATAATGTGGATTCTTCACAGTTTTGGTTAAGTCATTTTGGACCAAATCTTGTAGTTGGGAAAAGAAGAATTCCTTGTATTGGTGATTGAAAACATAATTTCTTGATGTTGTAAAATCTTTGTTTTACCATAATGTGGCGGTATCTAAGGAGGTGATATTCAGGATGGACACAATGTATGGGTTGTACATCGAAGAGGTTGAAATATGAATAACGTGTTCTCTGTACACAGGTGAAGAGATGTGAATTGATGTTGTATGGTGCATAAAAGTGCAGGGAATTGTTTGCATTAAGATGACAAGATTATGGGCATGCGAGTATTTACAGTGACAAAGACATCATAGAAGAGTGGAAACTAGAGGGTTGAGACTTTAGAGAGCAAGGTTTATTAAATAACCTTAACATGAGCATGAGGTATGATAATTCAGGAAGGTATTTTTGAACATTGAGGATTGAATGGTTTATTTATTTTCACCCTAAAATAAATCTTCGATAACTTAAATTTCATTTCGACTAAATACTTCAGTATCATGTGAAATGATAAGGGAAAATTGATGATTTTTCATAATAATGAAGTATGAAAGAGAGTGAAGATTTTACATCCTAAAAATTTATTAAGGTTGTATGTTGTCGGAGAATTATAACTTGAATTAAATCAAAATATCCACTATCATAATTATTGGGCAATCCTTGAAGTAAAAACAGATGTTAGAGTCAAATGAAAGTCTAGATAGTCTGATTTAAGATTGAGTATTTTTCATCCAAGATGAAGAATCAGTGTAAGTCTGAAGTCAAAGAGTCGTAAGCTAAGTAAAATTTTTGAATGTAATTGGGTGCATGATCGGCAGAGCCCGACACCCAAAAGAAATGGTAATTGTAAAACATGCATTACTAAAGTGTTGTTTGCACCAAAGTGAAGCAAGAGAATTTTTGAGAGATTGGTTCCAAGATAGAGAACCAAGAGAAGCCAAGCACATGAGGAAATCTTGCATTGATGAATGGAAAGTGTGAAGGATTGCTGAAAAGGGGATTGAATGAAATCCACATGTGAATAGATAAAGTTCAGAAAGGAAGAGGAGATGATTGTTGATAGTCATTTCCGAAGATCTAATGAAGACCATAACAGAGGGAAGAAGAAGGAAAATGCCAAGGTAAGTGGAATATGTGAATATTTGATGGATGAATATTATGAGCGGGAGAAGGCTGAGATAGCAGTTCACCTTGAATTGTTAATGAAATTTTTGCAGGAAAATGTGAAATACCAGACACATGGTTGGACCATGAGAAAGAAGGTAAAGTGGCAGAGGCTACACACAAAGAGGGAAAAGCAAGTAAACATACAGTTGATAGAAGAGCTGAGGAAGCTCGAACAAATGTTGAGTTGTGAACAACTCATATAGGTTGAGTTAAAAATGGATGTTTCCATTTGTGGCCCAGAATAGGGTGAAAATATGGGTGAAAAGATCAATGGGGAAGATCTCATGAACTATTGGGATAGTTTAGAAGCATTTGAAGATGTGTTGGTGAGAGAAGAAAACGAGGCTATGAAGCCATACATTTTTAAATCCCATAGTTTATGTATGTTTGTAGGATGTGAGAAAGAGGGTCAGCAGTCTGATGGAACTGTCACAGAGAAGAAAGAAACTCTCGAGATGGAGTCTGATGGAGAATGCCTTTCAGAGGAGGAAGGTACTAAATTGTTGCAGCAGGAAGAAATAAAAAATGAATCCTTGATTGGGGTAAGGCAGCCAGCTAAAGCTGTTACTGAGCAGAAGCAAAATGGAAATTCCGAAGAGATATTCCAAGGAGGTAAAAAATGTATTTGTTTAGTGAATTTGCTAACACAAGTTTAGAAATGATGCTGAAACCAGGGAAACTCGGGAGGATTGCCAGAGAAAGGATGAAACTTTATTGAGTGAGGCTGAAAGTTTCCAAGAAAAATATGATGATGACAATCTTTCAGATGAAGATCAAATTGAATTATTACAACAAAAGGAGTTCATAAATTCCTTACTTTGTGAAAGAAATTGTTTCAGTGGAGGTGAGACAGTTATTTCATATGATTAAGAATGTGTTATTGATAATGATAGTGATAAATTGATTTTCGTAAAAGGCCAAAGGGAGATTGATGGATAGAAAACTAAAAATATTGCAGAGGTAGAGGATCAAAATTCTATTCTGATGAAGAATGAAGAGATAGTATCAACAGGAAACTTGACTCATGAAAAAGAAGAAGATAGTGAAGAATGTACAAAGATTTTTTCAAATGAAATGACAGATTTGTGGAAGGAATTGAGTATTCTGGAGAAGAGGCTAGAAAAACAGAGGATAAGTGTCCAGGTCAAAAAGTCAAAGCTGAATGAGAATGAAAAATTTCATAATTATGAACTAGAGAAAAGAGACATCCTTGAAATAGATGATGTATTAGAAAGACTAACTGATAGTCTTGAGAATTCTTCGAAGAAGTTGAATCAACATACTGATGTGTTGATAAAGGAGAAAATGTCAGAGCATCAAATTAAAATGTTTCCAGAAGAAGAAGAGACCGAAAAGTCTTACCTTTTTAAAACTAACAGTTTATTGGTCAATGCAGGTACAACACCGGACGAGGAAATTGTTGCTATAAAATAAATCAATGACTATAGTTATGGTAAAGAAGAAATTCTTGATTTTTTTCCATTACAGGAAGTTAAGATTTCAACTCAGTTGGAAATAAAAGAGTTCGACAAAGGAATTACTTCGAGAAATTGGTGAAAGAAAGTGTTGGAGAAGCCGATGGAATCTGATCGACAGAGTGAGTGACGAGTTATCAAATCGAGTTGATACTTCGAAGGATCAATGACGGAACAGAGTTTGAAATCCTAGAGGGAGTAAGTCATCAAGACTTGTGGCTATCACATTGTTATAGAAAAGTTAGAGACCTCATAGACATGAGTCTGTGGAAACTTCTATACATGGGGAGTCTGATTCAGGAGCATCAAGTTAAATTTTCATTATTCAGTTGTGTAATTAAAGGGGGTGAGATATTTTAATTATTTTATTAATTAATTTGCTCATTTTTAATAAATTAGGAGAGAAATTATAATTGTGAGGATTATTGTAAATATTCCTTAAATAATTAAGGATATGAGTGGAGTGAATTAGGTATATAATCTAGGGATGATGAATTCCATAAACGGGACTTAGTTGAGTCCAAAAAAAGATAAATCTAATTTAGATTTTAAGTTGAGATTTATGTGGAGGAATTTATGGAGTGAAATAAATTCATTATTTATGTATAAATAGGAGGGTTTTGTGAGGATGAAAAAATATCTGAGAGAAGAGAGGAAGAGAGGAGAAGTAAGGAATGGATTGAGAGCTTTTTGTAAAGGGCCGAGAGCCGAAAGGCCAATTATTCAAATATTTGGCCAGATGTTGGAGTTTTTAAATTTATTATATTTATTACATATCAACATTTTTTTTTGTATATCTCTCTTTCCATTATGTATATTTCAAGCTTCTACAAATTGATTGTTTAATGAAGAATTGAATTGAGAGTTTAATGCATGAAGGAAGCATTCAAAATTTTATATTCTAAGATCTGTTTAACCCAGTACCCTGGCATTAGGTATTCATATATTTCATATTGTGAGACACGGAAAATTTTAGGGGCCAATATTCGTAGATGGGCTAATTTTCCATGCTTTTTGAAAAAAAAAGATTCGCCAATTCCCATTTTTTCCTAAAAATTATTCACCTAAATTTTATAAGAGATATTTATTTTACCATAAAAATTTCCAAAAATTTATAGAGACTATATAAAATCATTAGAAGTTGGAATAATTATACTATAATATCACCAAGAATTTTATAGTTTGCATATTATGGATTAGTAAGATTCGCCAAGGTTTCTAATATTTAAGATTAATTTACATCCTTAAAATTTTCCCTGTTGTGAGACAAGTCAAAATACATTAATGGTGAAGGTGGTAGCATTCAGTGGTGTGAATTGGCATGTAGATTCTGAGAATTTGATAGATCTGGTAAAGCATGGTAGTCGCAACAAGGTCTTGGCATATATTTCTTCTCTTTTTCGTATTGTTATGGTTTTGAGTTCTTATGGATTAATT
Source organism: Pinus albicaulis (assembly GCA_034641835.2). Lineage (NCBI taxonomy): Eukaryota > Viridiplantae > Streptophyta > Pinopsida > Pinales > Pinaceae > Pinus > Pinus albicaulis. Next base: position 379,117,585 of record CM076572.1, read on the forward strand.
TGGGTGGTGTTCCTTTAAATTTGATGAGGGCTCAATGTGACTTGTCATGTGGAGCTTCCTGGTGTGAAGGTTCCCATATCTGTAGAGGATATTTTTTCGTGAAAAATATTCATGTTATTGGAAATCCAAACCCAAAAAATTAAAGGGGGAGTATTTATATAATTTTTTTAAACTAGCTTATGCCACCAATTATTCCATGGTTACAATAGTCTCCCCTTGCCACATTATTCTAAAGGCTAGGTTCTTCAAACAGTCGCCCCAAACTTCGTTTGTGAAATGACATAATAGGAATAAGTGGAAAACAATTTCCTCCACATGTTTGGATAGAGAGCACCAACTAGGCCCTTAAATATGACGTTTTCAGATATTGTCCCAATTGGGGACTTTGTTTTTAATGAGGGACCCCCTAAACACCTAGGATTTTTAACAGCACTTTAATTTGCATAATTGTTTCCATCACCGCACCTATATTCCCAATATGATAACATTGATTAAGTGGTTATAACCCAATTTCAGTTTGTAATCCCTGAAAGGAGATAAAATCGAACTCAAAGAATCTTCTGCGTCCTTGTGCCAAACATGAGAAACATTAAATGTTGATATATATTTGTTGTAATCCCCCTCTAGTTGTGGTGGAATATTGAATTTCTCAGAACCAAGAGTAATTATTATATTAAGTGACACTGAAATAAAGCTCAATTTCAATACATGATCTCTGAAAAATAAAATAATTAAGTGAAATCAATTTAATTACTTGTTTCTCAATTTTGTATTATAATTTTAAAAAGAGATAAAATAATCAAAATTCAAAAAAATCACTTTTAACTGTGTGGAAGAAGAATAAATCTTGTAATTTTTAAAAATAATATGATATCAAAATTAAATAAATTTTAACTAATCTATTTAAACATGGAATTTATTTATGGCCCTAAGGGTTAGTTCAATCGATCAAGCTCCTTTTGTTAAAAGCATCTTTTGAATGGGACATGACGAGGTCAATTCTCCTCAACACTCTTAGGGTTAGGATTTGCTAATGAGACAACAATAAATGATTTCTTCAAGTCGATCTACCTAGGTATTTCCATGGACGTAACAGTCAATGATCTTTGGCATATGTGAACAACACTTTAATAAATAAATAAGCAAATTGTTAAATCTTTCTTAGGGCTATATTGTTCTTTTCTTCAGTAATTTAATTTTTTCAATTACACATTAAATTCACCCCATGACATCATATGATTATTCAGTTTTACAACATTATTGGCCAACATATGCAATTATGTAGAAAGAGCAACATCATCATCAATGCAACAGAACATAAAGGAACAATAGAAGAAAAAAATTCACACATAGAGACACTAGGATTGGTTAGACACCATGGAAAAACCCACTTTGGGAAAACCCTTTCAAATTATTCTTCTTATTAGATTGTCATTGAATGATTCAACAAAATAGAGTACAATCATCAATATCTTCATTCATATACCTATCCAATAAAATAAACTAATCAACATTAATAAGATGAACCCAACAAAGCTAATAACCAAAATCCTACTTCAGATGCTTGTAGTCAACTCTCATTATATGTGTTCAACTGCCGAACAGTTTGGTCAACTGATGAAAGCTTTGTTAAACTAGAAAAAACAAACCCTAGGTCCCAGTCACATGGAGAAAGTGTCATGTGTGTGGTTGAAACACTTTAACCGCACACATAGGTCTACATGCATGCGGTTGTCAATGGAATCTTCCTATGTCATGCCTATGGTCGGAAACCAAAACCCTAGAACACATGTGCAAGCTTCAGACCCTGTAATTTCAGACATTTGAGAGCCAATCTTTGTAAACTTTCCTCAAACCTGCGTGAGACAAAACAAAGAAAGAGAATAAAAGAATGATTGAAGATGATATTTAAATCAGTTTTAGGCCACTTGTATTTATAGCCTTCCAAGGGTGTACATTTTTCTTTAGGGATGACCTGACTAAATATGAAAATGTGGGTTTTAATTCAAAAATACACTTTCCCTTGTGCAAATTGAGCACTTCAATAGTCAAAATTGGTCCTCTCGAAAATACAAATATTTTCCCATGGTTTTTATTTGTCACTAATTTTCCAAAATTAACATTACCTATCATCTTGGAATAAATTCCAACTACATCATGTAATCATCGCAATTTTCATCAAATCATATCCAACTTAAGGATCTCGTCATCAAATATCATCATTTCTCATCTCTACTCATATATTTATTATTCATGCTTGTAACTTGCATGTACCTACTCATAAGCTGAACCTTTTTTAATCTAAAATAAGAATAATTTGACATCAAAGGGGAGCCTAGGCTACCACCCTCTATCATGTCAAAGAGAACATATCAATCCAAAACAATATCAGGGAGAAAAACTCAACCTGAATCAACATCAAGGAGATCGATTTCAACTTGAAATTACTGTCAGTGGGTATCCCAATGCTACCACCCAAGAAAAATCATAGATATTATAATCAGAGGGCCCTGATCAACCTATAAGAATGTCTAGGAGAAAATATCAATTCAAATTCTTATGGGGGAACAAAACATCTTCCACCCCATATTGATCAATTGGTGATATAGGGGAGCACATCTCAACCCATCCTATTACCCACTAATCTTCCAAACAATGACACTCAGTAGCCATGCGGTAGAACACCTACATCATAATCATATTTGGTTGTACACCCCCAATTACACTCTCAACCCATTAGCAAAACAGGGAGTGGTAATGCCAACAAGATCTGTTTTTGGGTATGATGCCAACTTGGGTATACTCTTCAAAGACCAAGATAGGGGAGAAACATCTCCAACTATATGGGTAACATATAGGGGAGAAATATCTATGATCATATTATCCAAATATCTCTCAACCCTAGAAAAAATCCATCTCAATTATTCATGTTGGGAGCTCAGACAAGGGGTAGATATTTGGCTCAGTTTTCTTGATCAATCCTACACTATGTAGATCAGAAACATATCATCATGCTCATATCTACTATTGGCCTAATCATCATGTCACAATAGAAAAAGTATCTTTTTCATACAGAATATCAAATAAAATATTATATTAGAACAAATATATATGAAAAAATTATACCTTATTCATGCTCCCTCTCATGGAGGCAACAACCACAAGCACAAATTATTCTACTTTGCAGGTGCGATAGTTCTAGAATTTCGAGAAAACTAAAAAATATTTCTGAATATTCTCCCTCCAGAATCTTCGAAGGTGGTTTTAACCATTTAAAATGGATATATGTATATATATATATAGATATATATATGTCAAATTTCTACTCTAGAGGTATTATCTCCTATATTTTTAGCTTATCCTCCTTCCTATGTGGATCTAAAGCCTAGTTTTCTAAATCCTAAACTATCACTTTTACCCTCTAAATTCACTGCCTCCCATGGAGTATATCTTGTATTTTGGAGATTTTTGGTCCCCTCATGCTACTAATTTGAGATTAATCAATCATCATCCATTAATGCATCATGGTTCAAGTTTAAATTTTTCTTTGTGGCAAGGAAGGAAAAAACAATTGGGGGGACATGTACAAAGTTAACATCTATAAATGGTTGTAACTCTCTCCTTTATTTATTAATACAAAAAGAACTCTATTTTCCTATACTTATTTAATATTTATGATTATTTATTTAAATTCAATTTGAACCATTTATTATATATATCAAGTTATACTATGTGGATATTGTAGCTCTCTTATTTTTTTTAGTCATTGTTACGGTTCCATTAATAGCATTTGGAGCTAATTTGAGCTTCCAAGAAAAGAGAAGAGGAGGAATCACTACATATTTATATAAATTGGATCATTATATTTTTTTTCATTCACATTGATGCATTCATAATGGAAAAGGTGGAGGAATCATCTCAAAGGACCATATTTACTGTTGGGACCCAGTTTGGAAAAACGACGTCTGAAACCTTCTGAGAGAATTTTGAGGCATAAAAATATGTGTTTTGGCAGTAAATTTTTTCCATTTTAGCATATCTCCTTTTCATGTTATTCTACACACAAATATATTTCCAATGGCACAATAATCACGTCAATTAGATTCAGTTCGCAAAATTTATGCCACTCAGAAGTTGACCTTCCTATTTTCACACCTATAATTTGGGAGGATGTTGCGCCAACCCCCATTATTTAGGGAAAAGGGGCTAGCCATGTGTTTTTGATGTAAAATAATCTAGAATATAATATATTGTAACTATACTTAAGGTTTTATGTAGTCAAAATTAACCATCGGCAAGCTATCGAGATGTGTTATAACTAGGCCACTAGGAGGAAGAGGCATTCTATTCTTTCAAGAGGATTTTTTTCCATAGTTGAGAAAAGATATCCAAGGGGGTGGAAGGTAGAGAAAACATGGATTATTTTTTCATAGTAACATCCCATGGTCCACAAGATTTACTTTTTTTTACCTACAACCATATTTCCATAAAGAGGAACACAACAAAGCAGCCTCACATTCTAGGTGGGTTTTCTCCTAAAGGGGTTTCCCAATGCATAAAAGATCTCATTATAGTTGTGTTTGATACTCCATACATTTACATGACTCATGAAAAATTCATGAGGAGAGACAACCAATATCAACTCGTGAAGGATGGAAAATCATTCATCATAAACATGCACAAAGGCATGTCGAAAATCTTAGTAGTAAGTGCCAACCAAGCCAAGAAGTTGATTAGTTCTAGAAATAAGTATGTTTATTATTTTTAAGAGAAAGTGAGTCTCAAGCGCAGTCAATAAGAAGCAAGGAATCCATGGAGGGGTGCACTAAGAAACATAAACAAAAATTAGAGGATTTTTTACAAGAATACGAGGATGTGTTATGATAGCCTAAAGGACTACCACCTAAGAGGGAAGTGGAGTGTTGTGGACAATTTTTTCACCCCTAGAGACAGCCTAGAGTTGCTATAGACCAGTGCCTAGGAAATCTTATCATAGCAAGGAGCTCATAAAATAGCTTGGGTTGTCAATCCAAAAGCTCTCTTACTATCACTTGTAAAACAAGGAAATTAATTTAAATGGGACCAAACTCTCTCAGAAGCTGATACAAAGATAAGAATAATGTAAGAACATCACGCAAAGCTCCAATACGAAAGGATCAGACAGTTAAGAGACAACTTACTACAAAGAGGGCCAGTTCAAATAATATACCACAGAAGTCAAATATCAGGAAGTGAATGCAGTGAAGAAACATGAAGAAGATACCAGTTAGCATGAGGCTGATACCCAGATACACAACAAAACCACATATGGGCTTATCCAACTAAGAATTCATACATGACAATGGCATTTTAAAAGCACCCTCCTCAAGTAACTAATATAGAAGAAAATATGGATGAAATGAACATGGAACAATATATCATGACTAGGCCTATTTAAAGCGCTTGACTAATCCAAGTATGGGCACCATCTAGGATGAATCCTTACTTAAGACCAGTGAGACACTCGCATTCTAGAACATGATACAAGAAGATAAATAGCTTGAAATGAGATTTTACATTAACACATAAGAGAAAATTACATACTGTGAGATACCAAAGACCATAATCCTCATTACAGTTATAACTCTTCCTCACTGAGACCCTACGGGCTCTGAGCCTTCCTACAGAAGTCTTACAAAATGTATACAAAATCCTTTTCACTGCACAGTTTTCTGATAGAAATCTAGAACTCTTACCATGTTTTTCATTTGGGGTTTTATAGGAGAGGTAGAAAACTTTGGAGAACGAGGTAGGTGATGCGCATTTAATTACTTGATTTGAAAAAAGGTGGCGGAAACCTTCACGCCCATACTGTTAAATGATTAGGTGATGTTATCTTGTACTTTGAGATCTGCCTGCTGAAATAAATGCACTGGAACAAATCTCTTCAGGAGCGCAGCATAGGGGTAAATCTTCACGAACATTTTGTACTTTCCTGAAGAAAACTCGGCTGAAGTAACACCTTGAGAGTATGGCTTCCTGTACATTATACTCTCTGCCTTTAAATGCCTGAATTTGAATTTGAAACCTTTCCTGCCGGACACTGAATTCATTGCTCCTTCATTAATATTTTGCTGCTGCTGCATTAATGTTTTCATCCGTAAAATCTTGGTTTGGAATGGCTCTGGAGGTTTGGATAGATTTTGAACCTTGTTGTTTTAATGAGTGTCATGTCACGACAGCTCCCCGGAGCTTCTCTTCGTAAATTCGTCTCTGAAAAATTATCTTTGGAAGGGGCCTCGGCTTTTGTAATGGAGGTGGTAATTAATGGTGATTTTCTCCCTCCCGCACCCTGCAAAATACACAAACCTTGTTAAGAAAACAGATGCACAGGAGAGTGAATGCAGTGGAGGTGACTTAGGTGACAAGGCGGTGTGATAGGATGACGGAATTATGAAGGACAGCAGTGAAAAACATAGGGGAGCAATGATGAATTGGCTGGGTGGAGGTCGATAACGTGAACACTAAAACATGACATATGAACGAAATGCATAAATGGTAGGGGGAAAACATATTTGACACGTAGAGCGGTGACGTGGATGTGGGACTTAGTCACAGCGAAGGGTGATTCATTGAAAAATGAAAGGTTTGACTATGCACAGAAATGCAAAGAGATGCGATGAATTGCAATGGAATGCGATGGTAGCGATCGTGCGAGGTGGGGCCCGGGAAGCGTTTCGCAAAATCGCAAATAGAGAAAGTGTGATGGGGAGACAGTGGTGCAATCAGGAAACTGCGCTCTACGCTTTGCGATGGAGGAGTCACGTGATGCGCAAAATTGTGACTAGCGGAAGTGCGACGGGGGAATATGCGATGAGGGGAAAGTGCGATGGCGCGACCGATCGCGTCGCAAATAATTGCGACGGATCAAACAGTCATAACCGATGAAAATGCAATTTGCGATAAATGCCCTAATGAGCAGCGCTTGGATACATGGATGAAAGGAGGAGCGGGGTTAGGCCCGATATAACTTTAATCACAGATTTTTGGCCTTTGTACAATGTATTTTGTGGGCGGATAGGATAACGATAGACAGTATATGAGGGTCTAAGGCCACGACAGGGGTTTTAAGAGGATTCAAAAATGACAGCAGGCCAAGAATTTGTATGTATGGGCTGACATGTACAACATGGAGAACAAGATCCATATATTATCAAGCTCCCCCTTTCCAAATATTGGGTTGTGAAGGAAGCATGTTCTAGAAGCAAGTGAGGTGAAGAAATAGTTGTGGCAACTGCTATAAGAGAGTGTCATTTGAATGAGTACATCACCATGTGGGTCACCCATCATCATTGTTCTAAAGAAAGATAGTACTTGGCGAATGTGTACAAATTATAGGGTGTTAAACAAAATCCCACTCAAGAATAGACACCCCTTGCCCAGGCTAGATGATTTGTTGGATCAATTGTAGCAATAAAAATACTTCACGAAGCTAGACTTGGTGTTTGGATATCACTAGGTTTGAGTCAAGGAAGAAGATACCCGGAAGATCACCTTAAAAAATAGGCAAGGATTGTATGAGTGGTTAGTCATGCCATTTGGCCTATGTAATGCACTAGCTACATTTATAAGGTTAATGAATGATATGTTGTACCCTTTTATACATTCATTTTGTTTTTCTACCTAGATGATATAATAGTATATAGTGCTTCCTTGGAGGAGCATATTCCACATTCGACGTAGGTGCTGAAAACATTGAGGAAGCACTAGCTGCTAGCCAATATCAAGAAGTGTGAGTTTGTGCAATAGTATTTGGTGTATCTGGGGTATGTGATTGGTGCAGGAAAGATGAATATACATCCTTGCAATATGGAGGCCATATTGATTTTTCTGAGGTTTGGAGTTTCATTGGGAAAGCATAGTACCTGAGGAAATTCATAGCATTTTTTTCAGTGGTAGCAGTGCTGCTCCATGCCATAATGGAAAGTGGAAAGTGTTTCCAATGGGGAAAAGGTCACCATAGGGTTTTCAAGGATTTAAAGAAAAAGATCAAGAAAGCATTAATTATAGCATTACCAAACTTGTATCAGCCCTTTGAAGTGGAGACAGATGTGAGTGGGTATGCTATGGGAGTTGTCTTAATGTAGGGAGGAAGGCATGTATGCTACCATTCCAAATTTTTTTATGGGGAATTACTTAACTATCCTACCTATGATAAGGATATATATGTCATGGTTCAATATATTAATAAATGGAATAACTATTTGATGGGAAAGGAGACACTAAGCCACATAGACCACCAGTCATTATAGTACTTGCAGGCCCAAAGTAAACTACATGTAATATTCCTAATTAGCTGATAGCTAATTAAGAATATTAATTTTTTCCAATTTTGTTTTCTTAAGTTTAGTAGGTGAATAAAAGGGTAAAGGGACCCATAAACTAAGAAGTTTGAATAAAACCTCTTTTCCAGAGCTAGTTTGAACAACGCAACATCTTGTGGGGCCAAGAGGACAAGAAAGAAGTGCAACATGTGTGAATGCTAAGGGGCCAAGTGATAGGGAAGTTAATGAGTGGACCCAAGGTTTTTGTGGTTTCAGAAGAATAAGAAGGGGGTGACAGTAGCCATGGAAATCATTATTGATTATTCTAATTTTCTAGGCTTTATGACTTGAACAGTACATTTGAAATGTTTATCCAAGTCTGAAGTGTTGTTTAGCATACAGGTGTCTCCGAGTGGAGATCCAAACCTCACCCTCGAGGGACTTCAAGTGCCTACTTAGGAGAGGATTTTTTGAGGAGACTTCATTCAGGAGTTTCATGAAGCTTCAGGAGAGGATTCCTACTATCTACCATGAGGTGATTTTATTATCTTGCATCAGGCCACTTGCAGCCCCTCTATAATAGCACAGTTAGTTAGTGACTTACGCCATCCACCAGCCGAGAGATCCAGGAGAGGTTGAAATTCCATATCATTCCTGCTTGGAATCTAGTGAAGGGGTCAGCCCTTCAGTAGTTGAGCTTTGGGGAGTAGTTGGAGACATTTTCTCTTTTAGTTTAGCTCATATCTCTACATAGCCACCAGAATTTGAAATTAGAAGAGGACCAAGTATAGAAAGGCCAAAATTTTAAGTTTTGATTTTGGGGGAAAATTTTATGGGTTTTTCTAGGTTTTTTGAGTAGATTCCATGGTTAAAATTCTAGAATTTTTTGAGTTGTAGATCAACCCATTTACGCAGTCCCTAATCATCAAGCAGATATAGGGGTTAGGAAAAAAGGGTAGATTTTGAAAGTTGAATAGAGAAAAAAAATTCTGGGATTTTCTAGGTTTTTAGCAAGGATCACCTTCCCAAATTCATATAATTTGTTGAGCGATGGAATCACCCCAAACAACAGTCCAAAGTTAGCCAGCTGCAGTGTTTCTAGCAGGGCAGAGCAGAGGAAGAGTCTAGTAGCAACAACAATAGAGTAGTGTTTTAGTGTGCAAACATGATAGTCATTTCATATATTTTTAGCCGGTTAGAGTGCTAGCTATATTTGGCACTCTTGCATTTTTTTTTCACCTCCATATTTAATAAAATGGCTCAATAGTTTTTGGCTCTTTTCTCTCGTTTTAAATGTGTTTTCCATATTGTTCTAATTTTAGTCTATTATTTCTTGTATTACTGTAATTTTTCCATTTGGGATATTACAGTGGTATCAAATCATAGTCTTGGCCCAACTTGTGGTAAACCCTTCATTCTATTACAAGAATAGAATAAATGGAAGGCACCAATGATAGTAGAGAATGACAATAAGGAGTTTGGTACCCTCCTCCTCAAATCAGTATAGGAGCTCACCAGGGAAATAAAGTAGATGAGAGTAGACAGACAGAGGAAAATCCAATGGGGGCTTGAGAATGGAGAAGTATCAGGTACTTCTCACCATTCGTCTAAGCAACAAGTGGTTCCAAAGACCTCACAATGTTCCATCATGCCCACTTTCTTAGTAGTGGGGATGGGAGGACAGCAAGAGTAAAAGGATATTGGTGATTATTTTTTGGAGTACCAATCTCATATGTAGGATTTCAGAGATCATCCAACTTTCTAGTATTTTTTTTAACTTAAGGATAACTGTAGACCCTGCAGCGAAAAATGAGGAAGAGGGTATGGCATGCAGAGCTCAGAGTTACAATGTACCATTGGGAGGATACCTTTTCCAAGTATCATGGTTACACCGAGTGCATGGCTTGGGATCGTGTGGAAAATTTGGATACCTATTTCTAGCTTAACCGAGTAACAGAGGGGGCAATCATCAAAATGTTTGACTCGCACTTGGAGGCCAAGGGAACACAAGATCATGAGGAGCATGTGGATATACCCAGTTTGATGCAGGAGTCACCCTTGTTGGATATCCCTTTGGTAGCTCTGGTTGATGCCCTAGTGGAGAGAATAGAGAATAAACTCATAGTGCCATCTACTGATGAGGTACCACCCATGGATGAGGTGTTGCCCATTGTTGAGGGATCCACTAATGATGTGTTGAGGGCCATGTCAGAGTTTCCCGGTGATAGTAGCACACAAGAGGTTGATGAAGTTTTAGGAAAAATATCCACAATTGATGAGGATTCGATAGGTATAAAGGCATCTAGATCTATGATAGAGATTCTAGATGGTAGCTACCTATCATTGATTACTGAGGATGCTATGCATGATGAGATATATTTGGAGGAACAATTATTAGTTCATGTTGAGCCCATGGTGGAGGATGATGAGCAGCCATCAATGAGGAGCAACATCAGAACCGCTTTGGGATCTCAGGATCTAGCCCTCCTATATCCAAAGAGGGATCTCTCTATAAAGGCAAAGAATAATATATTTTAAACTTCAATTTATGGTATTAGGCTAGTTATAGAGCACAAGGGTTTTTGTTTTGTTTTTTTGGTTGGGAAACAATGAAAGACAGGTTTAATGAAATGTAAGGGAATGAATAGTGAAGGATTTTCGGGAATGGGAAGATAATTCAAAGAGAATACAAGTTCATTGGGCAATGGGTTCATAAAAGGGTTTACTTGCAATTCAAATATCCAAGGCTTTCAAAGGGCTAGTCATATAAATGAGAGGATCTCTTAAGATGATTGTATGGGATGAAACAATAAGGACATGAATGGGAATAACAAGGAAAACCTTCCAAGTTGACCACTTTGGAGTAAGTGAAGGGATAGGGCGCAACTTATACCTCTATGATCAATACTCTTGATGAAGCTAACTTCAAAGAAAACAATCCTGTAGTCCTCCTGACTGCTTTCAGACAGTAGAAAACACTTAAGTTCAAACACAGAGTTAAGTCTAAGATCAGAGAAAGACTTTTAACCTTCTCTTCTTTCGACATTCAACTCAAAGGGATCTTAGAAATGCTAACTGTTGGAAAGGGAACTTATGGGACACAGCTAACACTAGATCTCCCTATTTCTCGATTCTTTTAGCTGAACCAAACAAGAACATCAAAGAAACAAACTCTGAATTCATACATCAGTAAGCATGGGAAAACCAACTCTTTAACTGGTTAAATTATGTTGAATTTGTTCTAAGATACACAAATATCAGAAAACATAAAGATAAGAATGTGCAGGAAGCATTAGGGTACTTGCAGCAATATATCCTAAGCTAAAATTAATGTTTCTTATCAGATAAAATGAGACATAATGTAACACAGAGGGATAACAATAACAGATAAGGGACACATCACCAATGACTTAGATCAGGATCCAATGAACATGCTTTTCGTATTAGTAGAGCAAAGCCAGTCACATACATTCTTGTCCAATAGCTTGATACAATCCAGAAATCATCTCTCAGCCTATTTACAACAACTACTCAGGGACCTCTAACTCAATAAATAGCTTACGATCAGTTAATTTCCAACCACCAACAACGTATTTTCGATGAGTTATTATAGGCGAATGAGTGATAGTAGTGGTATATAGGACTTAAATGATTCATTAAGATAGAGGGGAAGAAGTATTCGAATGCCCACTCTACTTAATGGTTTTATATTAATTATTGGTACCCTTAAGATGACTTAGAAGTATTTGTCAAGTTGACAATAACTTCTAGGGTATGTTTCTTGAAGTACCTTTCTGGCTGTAGTACTCTGTCTAATCCTCTGAGACAAGTAAGGTGAATATTTTTTCTTTCAGGTCTTTCATATCTTGCAACCATCGTGCTAAAATTATAGGAGTTTTCTATTAGAACAATAACTGTTATGGGGCTTGATGAAAAATGGAGTAGACTGTGGGAATTAGTCCTTCTTAGGAAAGAACGTTCTGCTTGATAGGCCTCCTTTGTTGCTTTAATCACTGATGATCTGCATTTAATCTGTGCTTCGTCTTGATTAAGCTCCCTTGATTATCTTTGGGGTCTTCGAACTGCATTATTATCTATACCCTATGGATTAAGTATCCAATCTTCTATATTACACATTAATCTTTAATCCTCTCGGGTATACTTTACTACTTCTTCTGTTGAGGTGTCTAGGTTTTTTGCTGATTCTGGAGGGTTTACCGAAAATCGGAGATAGCGATCTGTTGAATAAACATGAAATTAAACCCTCTTATGATTCCTTCCTTTGCAATCTTTGGCTACAGGATTGTCACCCTGCAACCTATGTCACCTGACTGTGACTGTGGAAATCGCATGAATTAACCACCCTTTGAACCCTGCAAAACACGATAAACATATTATAAAAACTTGTGGGAGATTGGATAATTGCAATAGAGGCTCGGGGGCATGGAGGAGGAGCAGTGAGAGTGGTGAAATGTAGTGGCGGAGGGGCGAAACCCTTGCAGAATAGCTAACCAAGTTTAAATTTGGAATGGGGCACAGAAATGAGGAGAAATGGTTTTAGAAGACCACTGGTGGTTATCGCACAATGAAAAGGCGGTAAGTGGTTTGGGACAGATGGAGTGCGATTCCATTCATCGATGGACACATGGATTTCCAATACCGCCCATTTCACAAAAGAGTTGCGCGATGCTAGGAGGGAGGAAAAATGATGCGATATGGATCATGAACCATCAGATCTGGGGCCTCAGATCGGACAGTGCGGAGTGAGCGTGACGACCAAAAGCTGCATGGTGCGATGAGCAGTGGGCCAGGTAAGTGACGTAATTTCTTTTGTGACAGAGCGGACGGTGGAGTAGCAGGGTCAAGTGGTCGGGTTAAGCGTGAGCCATTGGATGATTGGAATCAACATCAGAAGATGCAATCGAGGGGTCGCATCAACAGAGGGAAAATGAATGGGACCGATGGGTTAAAATTTTCCGATGCAATGGATTGGGACTGGAATAATCGTCGAGGCATGGTTCTATGGGAGTGAATGGAACCAAGATTTAGGAGGAAAAGCGCTTATCACATTGGGAAAAGGAGATGAAGATAATTTCAGGAGAAAAAGGAGTTAGCGATTGTGATGAGGCCCTTAGCGCTTGGTCATAGTGCGAGTCACATGCGGAAGAGGGGGCTAAGGGATTTAAGCCCTCGGGGCTAATACTTCCATAATGTAAAAAGGCTTCTTTAGGCCCTAAAAAGGGATTTTCAGGTTGAATGAAGGTTTTGATAGGTGAGAAAAGGGATTTTTAAACCGAATATGAGGGAAATACAAGGTTTAAAGGGGGATTTTGGATAAAATGGGTTTTGAAGGGTAAATCGTAAGGGAGAATGAGGAATACGGGGGGGTGTTGGGCCGTTAATATGCCATTATTATTATCACTTTTGAACACTTATTCCACCCATTTCTACTATTCTTCATCATGTCATTTATTATAATTTATTATATAAATCCATTTTATGATGATTTATGCTTCTATGAATCAATATTATTTATTCTCCTTTATTTCTAATAAATTGATGATTATGCATGATTTTATCAATGATAGTTTTAATAAATCAGTTGTAACATTATTCACCATTTTTAGCCTCCAAGATAATTTCCAGATTGAAGATTTGATCATTAAAAGTGCCAACTCAGAAATTCGCCAGAATAAGAAGTGACGGTTTTGCGGTTGAGATTTCGAGCAAATGAAGCAGAATCTGGAAAATCCGGAACATGGGTTTTGTCAAGAACGGACCCAATTAACTTTACCTAAAGAACGGTTTGCCCAAATTCGGCTTTTACGGAGAGAAATGCAGGGTTCTTTGAGCACGATGTTCTGAGATTTGTTGTTGCGGCCGTCCTCCAAATCTCAGCTGCAAAGCCAAATTCGCCTTGTTCTTGTTGATCAAATGGTTAGAAGCAAACCAATTTTGTAATAGAAATCATGTTATACTTATCTTTATTGTAACTTCTCTCTGATCTCTCTATATTTAAATGAAAGCAGAGATCAGAGATGGGGATGATTTGAGGATGATTTGGGGGATGAAAAATGATGGAAAAATGATGAAGAATGATGGTGGATTATTCATGATAGGATAGGGATTGTTGCATGCTGTAATTCTCAAGCCTTTGCTGTTGTAATGATTCCACAATTTGCTAATTAATACATGATTTGGGAGTTGCTGTTCATTCTTTTCATTCTGAAGTAACCCAGCAGCGTCCGCTGGCGGCTAAGGGCCCAGCCTCTGGTGGAGTACGCTGCTGCTGCTGTGTATCATATATTTACAATTGCTGCTGTGTGATGGTTTGATTTATTTCCTATTCTTTTGAATTGCATTATTTTACAGTTTCATGTTTTATAGTGTGCTGTTAGAATATTTTATGGAATTATTTTATTGCACAAGTTGAGATTGAATCGTGTGGCTGTTCTTTTCCATCATAACAGAGATTATTATCCTTTTCAACTTATATTGTTATGCTGTTCATTTCAAATGTAAAGCTTCGCTGTTCATTTCAGATTGTTGGTTATTCGATTCCACTAATTAGAGTTTGTTTTTCAGATTTATTAAATATGATTCGTTGTTTAATTCCTTTAATTATAAGTTTGCTGTCCATTTACTTCGCTGTTTGGTTTGGTTGATAGAGTTTTCTTTTAAGGAGTTTTCCTAGTTTACTTTCAATGGCAGCTTTAGTTTAATTTCTATTTCCTTTTAATTGCTTTAAAGCAGGACTCTCAACTGTAGAGAACATTGGTTATTGCTTCCTCGTTCCTAGATTGATTGTCTTGTTCCGGTTTGATTTCAATTGCATCAATATCCAGAGGAATGAGTTATTGCTACTGTATCCTCGATTGATGGTTGTTTGAGTGAATGATTAGTTTAGAACATTTCAATTTCTTGTTGTTCCAATTAGATTTTGTTTCCAGCTTTCATTTACTTTTGGATTTTAAGCACTATACTGCAAAACATTACTCTTGAGTAAATAGCCGCCTCAGACTGAGTACACTCTTGAAATAAAAAGTCGTCCCTGGGTTGAAAATTAATGTGAAGGTAATTAGGAGTTAAAAAGACACCTTTTTATCGCTCCACATTTTGGCGCCGTTGCCGGGGAGAGTGTAGCCATTTCTAAAGAGTAGTGTGAATCTGATGAGTGCCTGCTAGGAGAGAATTGGGTATTAAAAGCGGAAGGTAAGAACCTGCGTACGGAGCATGTAACAGCCCTGCTCCCCCGCCCGCTTTCTGGAAGATTTGTTAATTTTTTGTGTAGAAATAGATGTTTGAATTTTTGTGTGAATGACTAGGAAAAAAATAGAAATTTTGGAAAATGAATCACAAGGTTTCACTCAAGTGGTGATGTAAGCACCACCCATTTCACTAACTAATTGACAGGGACATTGGAAGAAGGAGCTTCGAAGGAACACATGAAGAACATCTTATATTATGGTAAGAAATGGCTCATGTTTCTACTTTTGAATTTCCTATCAAAGATCTAGGAGGAGTGACACAAATGCACATAATTCCCCCATCTTTACCAAATTTTCATGGTTTAGCAAATGAAGATCCAGATACATTCTTATTTTAGTTCGAAATACTTTGTAGAGGATATGATTATTGTACTAATGATCAAAGATTGAAAGTGTTTCCTCTTACTCTAAAAGGAGCAGCTCTCCGATGGTTCATGAGGCTAGGTGGGAATTGCATCCAATCATGGGAGGACATGAAGAACATATTCTTGAAGAAGTACCAAGACTATTGCAAATCCAATGAAGATATTTTCGGTATGATACAAGGGGAAGATGAAAGTTTGGAGGACTATGTAGATCGATTTCATTATAACCTTCAAAAATCAAAACATAAGCATTTGGAAAAAGAGATCTTAAAAACACTCCTTTTTAAAGGAATCAAAGATGAATTTTTAGAACTCTTAAATTTGATAGGAAAAGGTGATGTTTTTCAGTTATCATATGATGATGTTTGTGAGTTGTGCATAAGGTATTCAAGAGGAATCTCCAAGGCTGGTAAGAATTCTAGAGATGTTTGTTCTTTCTTTTCCAAATCTGCTACAAGAATAGGAGACATAAGAGTTGAAATCAATGATTTATTTGAAAATTTTAAAGTTGATTTTATTAGCTCTCTAAGCTCAAAATTGGACGTTTTGCAGGTTCATAAAAATGAAGAATTTGATGAAGTATTTTTCCCTCATGACCGAAAGGAGCAGCCCATAGATGGTTACTCTTCCTTATCTAGGATGGAAGTATCATATCAAAGAGGTGAGGAAGCTGCAACAAGGTCAAAACCATGGAAATCATGGCCTACGGGTATGGTTCAAAACACTTCTTCTCCATTCTCTTACTTGCATAATCCATTATGGAATACTCATGTTCTAGGGCAGCCATGTCAATTTCAATATAACCACCAATCTTATCTACAAGTTTGGCATGGTTCACCTTATGATTGCATGACTACTCTCCCTCATCTTGTAGCACAAGCACATTCTCCATATTCTCCATCAGCTCTTTCACAATATCTTGCTTGCATATCAAATTTATCCACTCAACCCAACCAACCACATCATCACAATGCTCCATTCCATACACAATTTCCTGCTCAACTAATTCCACACCCTCACCACAATAAACCAGTACAACATGCTTACAATGTTGAACTGCAAAATTTACCCATCCTTCCCACCCATTCTATCTCACATGCACCAATGGAGAAAACTTACAATGAGATTCAAAATGTTTCAAATTCAAAAATTGTAGAAGTTATGGAAGAAAATGAGGTTTCTTTTAGTATGCCTCAACAAGTCATTTTAAAAGTTCAAGAACTTCATGATATGATGGCTATGGGAAATCAAGAAAGTAAAGGATATATTGAAGATTGGTTTCATTCCATCACTTGTTTGCAGCATCACTCTATACTTCAACAATTTTGACAACATCTTTTCAAGGGAAGTTGGCTTCTCATACCCTAATTTTTATCAACATGCATTTTTCAAATTTGGGTATGTACATATTTGAAGCCTTATTTCGAAAATGGTTCCATTGGAAGTACTCCTATACATAGTCATATTCATATTTCAATCAAAGTAGGTTAGTGAAAAAAATAAAATAAAATAAAATAAGAACATAAATAAATGCATTTTGTTTTTTTTTTGTAAAAATAGTTGTTTGTTTGTTGCAACACGCTATCAAATCAACATTGGTGATAATTTTTTTAATTCATTTGTGTATGTAGATGACTTATAATTGAAATAATAGTTCTAAAAACACTCATATTCATTTTTATCACCAATTTGAAAAAATGCTTGAATATCATTTTTTTTTGGCTTGCGGGCTTGATGAAATTTCTGGAAAAATAGTCGGGACAGTCATGTTTTGAGGGGCCAAAAGTGAATATTTTTAAAACATGTTTCTATCCTAATTAGCCCTTGATTTATACTTTCCAACCCAATTTGAATCACTCAATTTTGATTTGAAACAAAAAAGTTAGAACCAAAACATTCACAGGGTGTCTAGCGGGCAGCTTAGGAACAGAGTTGGGACAGTCAGTTTTTGGAGGCCTAAATGTTTGAATTTTTAAAACCTGTTACTATGGTAGATTCCCATATGAATCTAGTTTACAAGACAATTGGAATCACTCATTTTCGATATCGTATGGGGAAGTTATGATCAAAATACTGACTGTCTATCGTAAATCAGCGCCATTAAAACTATGTCTTTTTGGCTGTTCCTTACAGTATTTGACCTATCAATTCTTCTTGTCTTCAAAAAATGTTTCTATTGGAAATAAATAAATGAATTTAATTTCATTTCCAATTTGAATCATTCAAATCCGACATCAAACGAAAAAGTTACGCTTAAAACATTAACTGTTGATCTGAGCTGGGTAATTGAAAATGACTATGTTATGCAGGTTGTTCTAACTAAAATTGACATATCATATCATTGAATTTCTAAAACCTGTTGCTACTGGAGATAAAAATTTGAATTAGCTCTCATTTGGCTTTGGAATCACTCAATTTCGATGAAAAACAAAGAAGTTGTGATTAAAACACTGCTGGATAGTATGGTCGACCACTGCTCTCCCGCAGGTGACAAATAAATTTTACTTTGTTATTTTCTCAATGGATTTGTTATATAGAGTAACTAATTGTTGTTTTTTGCATCATTCTTGGATTAGGGGAGCCCGATCACCTATCTTTCTCCATGATTTAATGTTTTATTGCAGGTAGACACTCGCTTTTTTGCAGGTCCTGGGAAAATAAAGAATGTCAATTTATGGACGAGTGATTCTTGAAAAAATTTTTAACGAAACAAAGGAATTTCATCTAAGTCATTACCCAACAGATTCATAATAGAAGAAATGAAGAATTGATTTCGATTTGAAGATTCATGTCTTCTCACTGCTGCCAAAAAATTATTCAAAAAGATCATTTTTTTTTACATAATATCATAGCTGTTGTAACTTAATTTACATATTGTTTTTAAATAAAATGTTGTTTCTTTTCTAATTTCTCTTATATTTTGTGTTTCAGGTGTTGTTTCATTCAAAGTGTAACTCATCCTCAGCATCAATGCTGTGAACAACGAATTTCGTTTTTTGCATGTTTGCATTTTATGATTGTCCATTTTGTTGTTCCTTTCCGAATGGAACATCACTTCTGCATTTTCACGTTTTGCTGTTCCTTTTCGAATGGAACATCACTTCTGCACTTTTCATTTTTGCTGTTCATTTTCCAGAGGAACGGCACTTGCGTTTCTGCTGTTCCTTTTCCAAAGGAACGACACTTTTAGTTTTTGCTGTTCCTTTTTCCAAAGGAACGACATTTGCATTTTCACATTTTTTTATGTGTATTTTTGCTTTTTGGTGTGCATTTCCTTTGCTGTTCCCTACACGGAACACCACTTTTTGAGTGTCTTTGCTGTTCCTTCAAAAGAGCAACCCTTTGGGAGTATTTTTGAGAGCAACCTTTTCTTCCTCTTGTGGGACTATTCCTAGTTCATCTCAACCACATTTGACTGATTCCCCTTCATGGCATGAAGTACACTATTTTTACGAGGACAAGAATTATGGATTCTATTGAAGCGAGTTAATATCATTCATGTTATGATCTTTAACAGGACAACTCCTTGATGATAGATTATTTTCAAAAGGGACACAATTATTTATATACTACTTTACTGCATTGTTTTCTGTTGAACATGATATTGATTGATCATCTTAATACCATGCTGGTTCCACCCTTCTGGATTATAATCTTCTCTGTCTATAATAAATGAGATTATGGGTATATTTTTTTCTATTGACATGTTCAACTTCTTCCACCATCCCTGCTCTTAAGGAGTACTGAGCCTCCCTCTTTTTATCATAAAATTGTGTAATAACAACAAAATTTTGTTCACAGATGGAGGATAGGGGGTCTCATTACGAGCCAGCCTACCATGTTCATAAGGTCGTAAGAAAGTGACATTCCCATTATGGCCACCACACCAGGGTTATGATCCATTGGATAGTCAAATTATCCTTGGAACAGGAGGTCTCATCACGAGCCGGCCTGATCACTTTTGCTACATCCCAGTGAATGGCAGTGTGGTTATCTGGTTACCACGCCAGCACACTGATCTCTTCTCTAGAACAGTACTGTAACTCTCCATTTATAAATTGAGGATCCTGGCTCATAAAGCAACCCTGCCGAGGCTATGGACGCCTGCTGGCAGCAGTGGCTCTGCTTATGGTATTGAAGTTATATCTTATCGTCAATTATTATTATAATACCTTTTTCTTATTTTTTCTTTTTATCAGAGACGTTATTTCCTTAACTTTTTCCCTGTTTTGAACCTTTATGCATGAGAAATTGTTTTATGATCAATCGCATCATTTTCAGCTAGCATACTATCAGTAAAGCATCTTTTTGGCATATTGTTGTCCTTTTTCTCTTTTTCATAACTTATCATCAATCCAAAGCGTCCTATCTTTTATTCATAACTATCTTTACACACTCTGCTCTCATTATAACCATAACTCTCGCTGTCCTATCATTGATATGTGTACTTTGCTTTATTTACTACAATATTGTTCATTCCCTTGCCTTGCTCTCAGCACAACACCTCTCATACGCTTTATGGTCATGGAATTTCTTTTCCAATTGGAGGGAGAATGTATGCATTATGGGATAGCATGTGATATGATTACTACACTCTGCCATAACTTGTTGATTTGACAAAAGTTTTTTTGACTGAAATTTTTGCATGCATCTTATCTATTTATATTCAAAACTAACACTATGGATTCAAGAACATTGTATGCAAAATAGTGCTTTGTTTACAGGAGAACAACAAGTATGGGCAGAATTCTATTCACAGCATGACCACACTATTGCAACTAACAGAAGAGGCTCGAGCAACTTGCGAACGTGCACAATTCTTCCGACATGATGTGCTTGCCTGGATTCTACCTTTTGCATCACTTTCAGCACCAACTCTGCCTACATCAGCTTCAACACCTGCCAGTACATATATGTCATTCCACATTTTTGGAGGTAAAACTTGAGGTAAAATCGCATAATTTTCTGATTTATTACTAATTTAGGAGAATTTCATAAAAATCCATTTTGAGCATTATTTATCATCCTTCAGTCCACATCTATACCACTCCCTATTTTTCAGCGGCATATCATTTTCGAGTATGGGGGAGTGTTCCTTTCATTCATTTCTTTCTTATGACCATGTCATCCATATTCTTTATCATCCATTGCTATTCTTATTCCTTCTCAACACCTCCCTTATTCCATGTTGTTTTACACCAAGCATAGAATTCAACAGCTGGTAGCAACCACCTCAATTTTTTTTCTAGCATCGCATGAGGGCATGCTAATTTTTCAGAGCAGGGGAGGAATTGCTATGCATGATGGATGTTTTCTATTTTCTTTCTCATTTAAGGCATACAATTTCATTTTTATACAGTGCAGAAATTGATTTCCATAATATTTTTAAAACTATGAACTCAATTCTTGTGATTTTTGGAAAATGCAGACGTATCATTAATACAAACCCAGACAATTTCAAGAAATATTAGTTCATAAAATTTCGGAAATCATGCACTCTCAGCTACAGTCATTTTGTTTATATCTCATGATCTATGCATCAAAACAGTCTGATTTTTTTATCATAAAGACATTCATATATTATAAATTTACTTGCCAAATTTCAACAAAAGCTGGTTTGTAGTTTTTGAGAAAATGGTTAATGAAGTTTGCTGTTACTTATATCATATTTTGTTGCAACTTCATACATACATATAGTTGAATGTCAATATAAAAATTGTTATGCCTTCATCAAGATTACTAAAAGTGAATATTCATTAATTAAGGAAGAATTCATTTGTTTTATCCATTTCATGAGCTGAGATGAACATATTTTTTATTGCTTGGTTAACACATGGGTTTTTGTCTTTGGGTTGCATGAGGACATGTAATATATTCAGTTTTCGTTGCATGAGGACATGCAACATATTGAGTGTGGGGGTATGTTGGGCCGTTAATATGCCATTATTATTATCACTTTTGAACACTTATTCCATCCATTTCTACTATTCTTCATCATGTCATTTATTATATAAATCCATTTTATGATGATTTATGCTTCTATGAATGAATATTATTTATTCTCCTTTATTTCTAATAAATTGATGATTATGCATGATTTTATCAATGATAGTTTTAATAAATCAGTTGTAACATTATTCACCATTTTTAGCTTCCAAGATAATTTTCAGATTGAAGATTTGATCATTAAAAGTGCCAACTCAGAAATTCGCTGGAATAAGAAGTGACGGTTTTGCGGTTGAGATTTCGCGCAAATGAAGTAGAATCTGGAAAATCCGGAACATGGGTTTTGTCCAGAGCGGACCCAATTAACTTTAGTAAAGAAACGGTTTGCCCAAATTCGGCTTGTACTGAGAGAAACGCAGAGTTCTTTGAGCATGATTTTCTCAGATTTGTTGTTGCGGCCGTCCTCCAAATCTCAGCTGCAAAGCCAAATTCGCCTTGTTCTTGTTGATCAAATGGTTAGAAGAAAACCAATTTTGTAATAGAAATCATGTTATACTTATCTTTATTGTAACTTCTCTCTGATCTCTCTCTATTTAAATGAAAACAGAGATCAGAGATGGGGATGATTTGGGGATGAAAAATGATGGAAAATGATGAAGAATGATGGTGGATTATTCATGATAGGATAGGGATTGTTGCATGCTGTAATTCTCAAGCCTTTGCTGTTGTAATGATTCCACAATTTGCTGATTAATACATGATTTGGGAGTTGTTGTTCATTCTTTTCATTCTGAAGTAACCCAGCAGCGTCCGCTGGCGGCTAAGGGCCCAGCCTCTAGTGGAGTACGCTGCTGCTGCTGTGTATCATATATTTACAATTGCTGCTGTGTGATGGTTTGATTTATTTCCTATTCTTTTGAATTGCATTATTTTATAGTTTCATGTTTTTATAGTGTGCTGTTAGAATATTTTATGGAATTATTTTATTGCACAAGTTGAGATTGAATCATGTGGCTGTTCTTTTCCATCATAACAGAGATTATTATCCTTTTCAACTTATATTGTTATGCTGTTCATTTCAAATGTAAAGCTTCGCTGTTCATTTCAGATTGTTGGTTATTCGATTCCACTAATTAGAGTTTGCTGTTCAGATTTATTAAATATGATTCGTTGTTTAATTCCTTTAATTATAAGTTTGCTGTCCATTTACTTCGTTGTTTAGTTTGGTTGATAGAGTTTGCTTTTAAGGAGTTTTCCTAGTTTACTTTCAATGGCAGCTTTAGTTTAATTTATATTTCCTTTTAATTTCTTTAAAGCAGGACTCTCAACTGTAGAGAACATTGGTTATTGCTTCTTCGTTCCTAGATTGATTGTTTTGTTCCGGTTTGATTTCAATTGCATCAATATCCAGAGGAATGATTTATTGCTACTGTATCCTCGATTGATGGTTGTTTGAGTGAATGATTTAGTTTAGAACATTTCAATTTCTTGTTGTTCCAATTAGATTTTGTTTCCAGCTTTCATTTACTTTTGCATTTTAAGCACTATACTGCAAAACATTACTCTTGAGTAAATAGCCGCCTCAGACTGAGTACACTCTTGAAATAAAAAGTCGTCCCTGGGTTGACAATTAATGTGAAGGTAATTAGGAGTTAAAAAGACACCTTTTTATCGCTCCACAGGGGGGGGGTAAATTAGAGGGTAAAATGGTGAAGATGGAGGCCCTTTAAACAGTTCCCTTCATAGTAGAAAAGAAGGTTTTGAACACCTTTGATAGAAATAACAGTGAATATTTCTGAAGGATAAAAGACACATGAGACTTCAAGAATGACATATTTTCAAAGAAAAGATTCACTTGAAGGCTCACTCACAAATTTAGCCACCTTTTTATTTGTCAAATTATTATAGGTGGCTAACAATGGCTCCACATGGGGGTGGCATCTTCTTGAAGGTGTCAAGAATATCAGATAAAATCTTTGGGAGTAGGCCAGAGCTTTGTGCTTGACTATCTTTTTCTTTCTCTGATTCAGCAGTTACATACATGATGAGTATTATATCAGCAACAATACTTTTCCCAAACAACTACCTACCCATCCTACTGTCCTAACATTTTTTCTTCAAGGTGCACTTAGACTTGCATGCCTTTCTCATAATCATTTTCTATTGAGAGCAAGAAAATAATCTAACTCTAACCTTGTTCCTCCATCAGACCACATTAAATAGATGGACTCATAGCTTCTCTACCTAAACTAATATCTTCCAGGATTAAACTGTCTGGCAGATTTTCATTCTCTATATTGTAGAATAGAAATTGAAAACACAACTAAACCAGTGTTATATTGTCTGATTTGATGTGGGTCCATGGCATAAAGACAAGTTGCACATGAACTAAAACTTGCAGGACTTCAAAAAACCAAAATTTTGAAAGCTAAAGATCTGAAATTTCAAAAACATTCTTCCTTCTTGTTGAGATTCATATTTTGAGCTTTTTTAGAGTCACCTTTCTTTCTTCATTTCAGCTCTAGTTTTGATTCTGTTAGAGTTGTTTTCTTCTTCTTTTTCCGGTTCAAGTTTTGAGCATATTAGAACTAGTTCTCTTCCTTTTCTCTGGTTCAGGTTTTGATCTAATTTGAGCCATTATTTTTAAAACTTCATCGGTTCTATATTTGAGCTCGAATGAACCTTTCCTTTATATTTTTTGTATATTTTTTCTTTTCTTTTCAAAAAAAAACAAAGAAATGGTATTTACAATGGGAGCGAAAACTTTAAACTGGTTTCAGCATAAATAATGCTTGAGTATCCTTCCATTAACAGGACCTCCAAACAAGTCTGCACCATCCATTTCTTGCAGAAAAAATGCATTGGGACCAATGGAATATTGAATGATGTGAGGGCCTTGCCATAAATTGTCAAACTTTCCATGCTTACCCTTATCTTCCCTCCTAGAGTCCCATTTGAGTACCTTGTCTCCAATTTTGAAATCACAGGCCTTTGTCCTTTTATCAAACAAATTTTTGATATTATCTTGTATTTTCTGAGC
This sequence comes from Pinus albicaulis, assembly GCA_034641835.2. NCBI lineage: Eukaryota > Viridiplantae > Streptophyta > Pinopsida > Pinales > Pinaceae > Pinus > Pinus albicaulis. Next base: position 379,142,507 of record CM076572.1, read on the forward strand.
TTTTTTGTAGACGTATACCCTTGTTTGCTGGAGATGTATAGTCTGATTGATTCTCCTCACCATGCTATCTTCCTCTGACTGTATTTCTTGGACCAACTTTATCACTGGTATTCATAAACTGGTAGGGAAAACTGCATCTGCTCCATAAACTAACTAATAGGGAGACATTCCAATAGATTTCTTTGTTGTCAATCTGTCTACCCATAAAGCATGCACTAGCTTATTATGCCATGAATTTTTATTTTCTTCTAGCAGCTTCTTGATGATGTTCACCAAAATTTTATTTGATGATTTTTCTAGCCCATTACCTTGAGGGTAATAAGCAGTGGAATGGCCAAGTACAATTTGATATCTATGACAAAAAACAATCAGCTTTTTGGAACCAAATGTAGCAGCATTGTCAGTAATAATTTTCCTAGGGCAGCCAAATCTAGATAGGATATGGTCTTCAAGGAATTTTATGATAACTAATTCTGTGGAATTCCTAGAAGGGATGGCCTCTATCCATTTAGTAAAATAATCAGTGGCTATGAGTATCCATCTATGTTGGGCAGATGAAGCAGGGTGGATTTCCCCAATGAAGTCTAGGCCCCACTGTTGAAAAGGAGCTTCAACAGTGACTGGTTGTAAAGGTAAAGGCATGAGTTTTTGTTTTCCTTGAAGATTTGACATTTGTGTCAGGCAACTATCATTTTGTGGACATATTGGAAGAGGATGGGCCAGTAATAGCCAGCTCTAAGGATTTTATTGGCAGTGGTTTTCCAATAAAGATGGCCTCCACACTCTCCTTCATGTAACTCATGCTTGATCCTATCTGCATCAACTTCAGGAAAAAATTTAAGCAATAAACCATTGGCATTTTTACAATATAAACATTCATCTAAAATGAAATAATTTCTAGCTTTCAACTTTAAAAACCTTTCTTTGTCTTAGATAAATCAGGAGGAGCATTAATATTGATAAGCACATACAAAATATCAGCATACCAAGGTGAGTTTTGGAAATGATCTTCAACAATCGGAGCTGGTAATCCTTCCTATTCGCCCAATGCATCTACCATATTTATGTCAAGGGCTTGTAACTTAGATTCAACCATTAATTATGCTAAGCGTTGACCCTTGATAAGTTTAGTGGGTTTGATTTCCAAATCATATTCTAGTATCACAGTAATCCACTTGCCTCTTTTTCCATCTGGATCTTGCGACAAAATTTATTTTACCACTATATTAGACACAAATGCAATAATATGAGAATGTAAAATATAAACTTTGAAATCCTTCAAGGCCTTTACCAAGGCATAGGCCTATTTTTCAATGATATTATATTTCAGAAGTGCATCTCTTAATGCCTTGCTGAAAAATGCAATTAGCTGTTGTTGTCCTTCTGGATTATTCTGTAATAGGACAACAGTCGCGGTATGTTCTGATGCAAATGAGAATATGAGGAAATCCTTAGTAAAATCAGGGCTAATGAGAACTAGTGCTCGGGTGAGTGCATGTTTTACCATTTCAAAGGACTTCTTGGCTTCTAGAGTCCATTTAACTCCTACCTCCTTTTTTAGCATATTTGTTATGTTTCTAAGGAGTTTTGTAAGGTTGGGTATGAACCTCCTCAAGAAATTAATCTTTTAAATGAAAGATTGCAATTCCTTGATGTTTCTAGGGTGACTAATTTGAAATATACCCTCAACCCTTTTTGGGTCTATTTTAATTCCCTTTTCAGATATGATATGACCAAGAAGTTTACCTTCTTGGAGACCAAACAATGTCTTTTTGGGATTTAAAGATAGCCCATACCTTCTGCATTTCTCAAAGACTTTTCTCAAATGTTTAAGGTGTTCTTCATAATTTTTGGAATAAACTGTGATGTCATCAAGGTAAATTACAATGAAGTAACCTATTTCTTCTGAGAATGCAATGTCCATGGCTCTTTGAAAGGTGGCACCAGCATTCATTAATCCAAAAGGCATTTTCACATACATGAAAGTGCCCCAAGGAGTTGTGAAGGATGTTTTTATTTGATCTTCTGGGAGTACCAATAACTGGTTATATCGTGAAAAACCATCTAGCAGATAAATCCTCTTAGAACCAACTACCCTATGTAGGATGTGTTCCATTTTGGGCAAGGGGTAATTGTCCTTTAATGAGGCTTTATTTAAGTTTCTGAAATCGATACACAACCTTATTTATCCTGTATTTTTCCTTATAGCCACAAGGTTAGATACCCAGTCTGAAAACCTCACAGGGACTATGATTTCAGCATCATGCATTTTCTTAATTTCTTTTTCTACCAGGGGTAGTTGCACAGGGTTTATTCTGTGCAGTTTTTTCCTGAAAGGTTTCCGGTTTTCTTTTAATGGGATATTATTTTGGATGGTCTCTGTGTCATAGGCCTTCAAATATTCATAGCTCCAAGAAAAAACATCAACAAACTCTTCAAATAAATCAATGTATTTCAGTTTTGTATGAGCTGGAAATGTTTTAGACAATTTGATCATCTTAGGCTTGTCTTTGTTGCTTATATTACATTCTTCAAGATCAGATTTAGTGGGTTCTATTGTTGACTTCTTTGCCACATCATTAAAATCGAATAGGTCTTCCAGAGGTTCTAGTCCTCTGGGTATACCTTTGTCTTTGGACTGCAGTACCTCTATGTCTTCCTTATCTGCGTTTATGTATTCTTCTATTTGATTTTCAAATTCTCTGGTCAACATATTTATTTCTGTAATAGGGAATGATTTTTTCTTCATCAGGGGGCTTTTTATCCAAATAGTATTCATCAGACCTAGCATTTGAATTTAAAAATTCAAACTCATTCCTGGAAAGCAGGAAATCTTCTTTCTGTTTATCACCCTCAAAGACCTGCCAATATTTTTCATTATCTGGTATTGCTGGTCTGTATTTTGTTTGAACAACAAGTTGTTTGTCATTATGTGGTCTTTGGCATGAGCTAGCAGTACAAGCCAAACCATTTTCAAGTATGTTTTGACTTCTAGGGACAAATACAAGCTCATATTCTACAAATGTGTTCAACAGACCCATGGCATCATTTCTATATGCCCTTAATATAGGATGTTTGGTAGTGTACTCTCCATTTACTTGTTTGATGACCAGTTCTAAGTCTCCATGAAAAACTATCCTCTTGGCTCCTATTTTTTCCAGTAGACGTAACCGTAAGAGGAGAGACTCATACTCTGCTATGTTTTTTGTGCATTTGAAATTTAGCTTGAAATCATGGCTTTCAACGTAACTGTTTTCAGTGTTGTGCAACCATACTCCCGCTCCTGCACTCTTTTTAGTGCAAGACCCATCAAAAATCATGCTCCATAAGGGGTTGTTTGTAGATTTGTTATCAGTTTCATCTTTAATGTCATGTTCATCATTATGTTGTTCTATGGGGTCAACACTATGTTGTGTTACGTTTTGTTCCCCGGGATTTTCATAGAGTTCAGGTTGACGAGTAATCTTTAAGTATTCAGGTTTTCTAATTCAGCAAACTCTTTAAGTATTTATCCCTTGTTTCCCTCTATCTCCAGAGTTGTCGTTATGTTTGGATTTGTGACCCCTACTTCACTAGTTAACTTTTTATCCTCCAGTTCCTTCTCATTAATGAATTCATCATTGTAAAGGATAAAAGAGTCTAGGTCTATATGGGCATAGTAAAGAGGGGCATTCTCTAGTTTCTCTAGACTGCTCACCATGAATTTCATGTGTGATTCCCTATAGGGTCTTCTAAGTTGGCTAAAAATAGGGATGAGTGGAATATGTCATGTCCATTTTCACTATACCCTGCAGCTTGGCACCCCAGGATCTTGACAGCAACATTCCATACTTGGGAGGTAGATCAGCCAATACAACATCCATCACTACACACTTGGCTGGGATTTGGCTCAAATTCACACAAAAGTCTTTGATCGGGCCCAAATGTTTTACTCTGCTGGAGTTAAAGGAATATAAATATTTATATGGCCTGGTTATCTCTAGGCCTAATCTCTCCATGATCACTTTTGGCATGAGATTGTGTGAAGCCCCTGATTCATGCATAGCATTTGTGTAGGATTTTGTCTTGAATATTTAAACTGACATAGAAAGGAGGCACTACTCTTTCCTGGAATTTCCCTTCAATTTTTGGGCCAAACAAGAGAGCTGGTTGATCATCATTTAAGTTTAAAGCTTTCAATACTTGACATTTATATACATATTTGGTGACCAACTCAGTGAGAGGAATAGATATTTTGATTTTGGCAATTTCACTTTCCAAATTGAAAGGAGACTGGTTCTTTGAAAGGTTCAATTATGTTTTGTTGGTCACTGTTTTATTGGCAAAATCAACTTGCTGGTTTTCACTATGTACATTGGTTGAAACTGTTTCATCAGACGAATTAGCTGTAATGCTAGTGCTACTGGTTTCTTGAATTGGTTTATCCATGGTTTGGGTGTTCTTACCCTTGCTTCTTCTAGAACTTTTAGCTGTTATTTTGTGGTTTTCAGCAGTCTCTTTAGAAATCTTTTCAGGTCCTTTATTAATAGTAATTTCAGAGGTTTTTGGTTTGGGAGTTTCTGGGTTCCTTTTGCTTCTGACATCATATTGCTCGCGGACCTGCATGATGGCATTCTTGGATTCTAACCTATAGTCTTCATATTCTAACCCTTCATCTTCACTATGTGTGTATGAGGACTGGTTTTCTTCTGTGAAAAAGGCGTGTTCTTCGTTACCCACTCCCAACATGTTTATAATAGTTCCCTCTAACTCTTCTATCATTCCCTCCTCTTCATCAACATAATTTTCTTGAAATGGAGGTCTGACTTGTTGATCAGAATCTCTTTGTTTCATCTAAGGGGGGTTTCTCCTAAAGTTCTGGTTCTGAATTTGAGTATCGTTCATGTTTTGGGCACTTGTTTGGATAGATAACCTCTCCATCATTTTTTCTAACCTATCCATGTTCTTGGCTAGATGGTCTAATTTTGAGTCAGATGTAGAAGGTGCAGTGTGCTCTCTATAAGTCACTTTCTTTTCAACCCTCATCCTGGCTCCTTTTTTCAATCAGATTGGTTTCCACACTAAGAGATCCATTCTGCATGTCTTCTAAAGTTGAGGGATCTCTTTCTCTAAGCTGATAGGTCATTTCAAGATCAAATCCTTCAGGAAATTTGGCCAGGGCTGATCCTTGTGGGGGTTTCAAGTCTGGGGGCAGTACATTATACACATTATTGAATCTGGTGTAATAATTTTGAACACTCTCCCCAGGGTTTCTCTTTAGGTTGTTGTAATCTGAAAGTATTTGGAGTGGATTCTTCCTAATCTCCCATTTTTTTGTGAATGTTTGATGTAAGAAGGGAGATCATTAATACTGTGAGGAGCTAAACTCTTAAACCATTCCTTGGCTTCTCCTCCTAAGCTTTGGGCAAAGATCCTCATCTTAATGGTCTCATATTCTATTTCCATATAATCGAAGGCATCATTCATCCTATCCACATGTTATTGAGCAGTAGTGGATTCACTTCCAGTGAAATGGGGAATTTTGGACCGATATTCATTGGGTAAAGGAACGAGAGGCCGTGGTAACACTAAGGGGGCATACCATGCTACCATGATAGTATTTTGCGGGAGCAAAGGAGTGGCTTGAACAGCTAGTATATGTATGGCAGAAATGCTTGGACCAAAAAGAGATTGTTGAGAAGATTTAGGGTGAGAGAGACCCAAGTTATGAATGAGATGGATATCAGGAGGTGTGGATGGAGAGGTTTCTCTGTTACTAATATGTTGACCACTATCTGGTGGTGAACTTGGAGGCTCAAAGTCTGTCTGATCTATACCACTAAACAAATTACTTCTTGGTAAATTACTTGGTGAGTCTAAGTCAACTTGAGTATCTGATAGAGCTGTAAGGTTTTCAGGCACTGAGCTAGCTCTATGAATGGGCTTGACAATAGTTGGATTCCTAGATATAAGAGATTTACAAAGAATTATTTCTGGATTATCAATTATTTCAGGAGGATTTGGATCAGGATAAGCTCTGGTATGGATTCTTCTTGAAGCCAGTATGTTAAGTTTCAGACCCAAAAAGAAGAAAGTTAGCCAGATATAACAATATTTGAGAGGCAAACTATTCTTTTACAAAGAAACTTAATCCTCAGAGTTTCCTAATCATGGGTGTGGGCTGCCCCAGTGGAGTCTTTGTGAAACCATGAATAATCAGTAGGTCTACTGATCACCATTGGAGTCTTTTTATCTTTTCGTGGTTGTGGAGTCGCCAGGTGAATGATTTCAAATGTTTGAGATGATTTACTTTCCACCACAGTCTAACTACCAGTATAAGTTTTGTGAGTTTTTTGAGTTCTTAAGGATGTCTAAGATAGCAGTCTACTCAGAATAGTCCCCAGCGGAGTTGCCATTATGTTGGTGACTCTAGGTGGGATTCTGAGTGATAACAAACTAAGACTTCCCTAAACCTTTCAAATTAAGTCCCCAGTGGAGTCTCCATTATGTTGGGGTCCTAGTTATTTGACATACTGACATACCAAATGATCAGGAAACATCAGAACTTCTTTGGGATCTTAGGATCTAGCCCTCCTGGATCCAGAGAGGGATCTCTCTATAAAGGTAAATAATAATGTATCTTTAAAGTTAAATTTAAGGTATTAGGCTAGTTATAGAGCACAGGGGTTTCTTTTTCGTTTGTTTGGTTCAGAAACAATGAAAGAAAGGTTTAATGAAATGTAAGGGAATGAATAGTGAAGTATTTTCGGCAATGGGAAGATAATTCAAAGAGAATACAAGTTCATTGGATAATGGGGTCATAAAAGGGTTTACTTGCAATTCAAATATCCAAGGCTTTCAAAGGGCTAGTCATTTAAATCAGAGGATCTCTTAAGATGATTGTATGGGATGAAACAATAAGGACATGAATGGGAATAACAAGGAAAACCTTCCAAGGTGACCACTTTGGAGTAATTCAAGGGACAGGGAGCACCTTATACCTCTATGATCAATACTCCTTATGAGGCTAACTTCAAAGAAACAAATCCTGCAATTCTCCTGACTACTTTCAGACAGTAGAAAACACTTAAGTTCAAACACAGAGTGAAGTCTAAGATCAAAGAAAGAATTTTAACCTTTTTTTCTTTTGACATTCAACTCAAAGGGATATTAGAAATGCTAATTGTTGGAAAGGGAACTTAGGGGATAGGGCTAACACTAGATCTCCCTATTTCTCGATTCTTTCAGCTGAACAAAACAAGAACATCAAAGAAACAAACTCTGAATTCATACATCAGTAAGCATGGGAAAACCAGCTCTTTAACTGGTTAAATTATGTTGAATTTGTTCTAAGATACACAAATACCAGAAAACATAAAGATAATAATGTGTAGGAAGCATTAGGGTACTTGCAGCAGTATATCCTAAGCTAAAATTACTATTTCTTATCAAAGAAAATGAGACATAATGTAACATAGAGGGAAAAAAATAACAGAGAAGGGAAAAATCACCAATGAATTAGATCAGGATCCAATGAACATGCTTGTCGTATTAGTAGAGCAAAGCCAGTCACATACATTCTTGTCCAATATCTTGATACAATCTAGAAATCATCTCCCAGCCTATTTACAACAACTACTCAGGGACCTCTAACTCAATTAACAACTTACGATCAATTAATTACCAACCACCAACATCATATTTTCGATGGGTTCTTATAGGCGAATGAGTGATAGTAGTGGTAGATAGGACTTAAATGATTCATTAAGACAGAGGGGAAGAAGTATTCGAATGCCCACTCTGCTTAATGGTTTTACATTAACTGCTGGTACCCTTAAGATGACTTAGAAGTCTGTGTCAGGTTGGCAATAACTTCTAGGGTATGTTTCTTGAATTACCTTTCAAGATGTAGTACTTTGTCTAATCCTCTGAGACAAGTAAGTGAACATTTTTTCTTTCAGGTCTTTCATATCTTGCAACCACTGTGTTGAAATTCTAGGAGTTTTCTGTCAGAACAATAACTGTTATGGGGCTTGATGAAAAATGGAGTAGATTGTGGGAATTAGTCCTTCTTAGGAAAGAACATTCTACTTGATAGGCCTCCTTTGTTGCTTTAATCATTGATGATCTGCATTTAATCTGTGCTTCGTCTTGATTAAGCTCCCTTGATTATCTTCGGGGTCTTAAAACTGCATTATTGTCTGTACCCTGTGGATTAAGTATCCAATCTTCTATATTAAGAATTAATCTTGAATCCTCTCGGGTATAATTTGTTACTTCTTTTGGTAAGGTGTCCAGGTTTTTCGCTGATTCTAAAGGGTTTGCCGAAAATCGGAGATAGCGATCCATCGAATAAACATGAAATTTAACCCTCTTCTGATTCCTTCTTTTGCAATCTTTGGCTACAGGATCGTCACCCTACAACCTATGTCACCTAACTGTGACTGTGGAAATCGCATGAATTAACCACCCTTTGAACCCTGAAAAACATGATAAACATATTATAAAAACCTACGGGAGTTTGGATAACTATGATAAAGGCTCGGGGGCATGGAGGAGGAGCAGTGAGAGTGGTGAAATGCAGCGGCGGAGGGGTGAAACACTGGCAGAACAACTAACCAGGTTTAAATTTGGAATGGGGCGTGAAAATGAGGAGAAATGGTTTTAGAAAACCAATAGTGGTTATTGCACAATGAAAAGGTGTTAAGTGGTTTGGGACGAATGGAGTGCTATTCCATTCATCGATGGATGCGTGGATTTCCAATACCGCCCATTTCACAAAAGAGTTGTGCGATGCTAGGAGGGGGGAAAAATGATGTGATATGGATCATGGACCATAAATTTTAGGGCCTCAGATCGGATGGTGCGGAGTGAGCGTGACGACTGAAAGTTGCATGGTGGGATGAGCAGTGGGCTAGGTAAGTAACATAATTTCTTTTGTCACGGAGCGAACGGTGGAGTAGTGGGGTCAAGTGGTCGGGTTAAGCATGAGCCATTAGATGATGGGAATCAACGGCGGAAGATGCAACCGAGGGATCACATTAGTGGAGGGAAAATGAACGGGACCAATGGGTTAAACTTTGCCGATGGAATGGATTGGGACTGGAATAACTGTCGAGGGATGGCTCTATGGGAGTGAATGAAACTAGGGTTTAGGAGGAAAATCGCTTATCGCATCAGGGAAAGGAGATGAAGGGAAGTTCGGGAGAAAAAGGAGTTAGCGATTGTGATGAGGCCCTTAGTGCTTGGTCATAGCGCAGGTCACACGTGGAAGAGGGAGCTAGGGGATTTAAGCCCTCGGGGCTAATACCTCCATAATGTAAAAAGGCTGCTTTAGGCCCTAAAAAGGGGATTTTCAAGCTGAATGAAGGTTACAATAGGTGAGAAAGGGGATTTTTAAACCAAATATGAGGGAGATACAAGGTTTAAAGGGGGATTTTGGATAAATGGGTTTTTAAGGGTAAATCGTAAGGGAGAATGAGGAATATGGGGGGGTAAATTAGAGGGTAAAATGGTGAAGATGGAGGCCCTTTAAACAATTCCCTTCGTAGTAGAAAAGTAGGTTTTGAACACCTTTGATAGAAACAACAGTGAAGATTTCTGAAGCATAAAAGACACATGAGACTTCAAGAATGACATATTTTCAAATAAAAGATTCACTTGAAGGCTCGGTCAAAAATTTAGCCACCTTTTTGCTTTGCCAAATTATTATAGGTGGCTAACTGTCCCCTTCAGGCATAGGTCGATGGGGTTTGTGGTATTATTAGGTGTAATGTTCCTAAATTAGCTTCAGCTAATTGGAACATTAATTTTGCCTTATTTATTTTGTATTCCATGATTAACGAATAAATTGTGAAGGAGGACATGTAAAACTCCTAAAAACTAAGAATAAATCAATGCCTATGTGAACAGAGACATATCTGGGCCATTTAAATTATATCTTGCCTGTGTGAAAGGGGCTAAATCACAAGAGGGCATCTTAGACTGCGCAGTTCTAGAAGGAGCTTCTAAATGTGAAAGGGGCTAAACCAATGAAGTGGTTTAGGATTTTTCCAAGACTCCAATATTATAAAAGAAGGAGGAGAGCAACAAGAAAAGGTTGTTGAAGAAATTTTGAATTTGAGGTTGCTTGGGCAACTCTAGTTATCTTGGCTGTTCAGCTAAAGGGAAGAGGGTTTCCTGTTTAGGAACCCTCTCTCCTTCCATGGAGTAGCTCCTTGGAGGAGGTTGTGTTGCATTTCTCCACTATCTAGAATTTTTTCCAAGCTACTTCTTGCATCTACAACACAATCCTATTTAGGGCTGAATTGTTTATGTGAGCTGTAGCAAGTGGAGATTAGATCTCTTCAAATATAGGGAGTTCTAGCACCCCTTGTCACTGGGAAAATCATCTATCCCACTAATAAGCTAGTTTTAGACTCATTGGGCTTCAGATCTACATCTTGGAAATAGGCCAAACCCATTCCAGAAGAGGTAGCACAGTATTTTCACCTGAACTGCGTTATTTGCACATCTATAGCTACTGGGTGTTTTGTCGGTACTTTGGAGGAGAGATCTCCGATGTTAGGATTCTTCCTCTCACTGTGGTGATCCAGTGATTGGCCATCCAATCCATGTTAGTTTCAGATATGATATTCTGTAACATATTATTATTCATAAATTTCTGAATCATTCTGCAGATCTGCAATTTTAGATCTCAGATCTACTTCTGGCATTTCGTGTTTTGCACAAAACCCCAAGGGGAATGTATAGATCAACATTTCTTGTAATTATTTCTGTATTAGATCTATATTTTTATGTAATGATATGCTTCAGATCAGAATATTAATAAAATACTTCTTCATTCCCAGAAAATAACGTTGTCATGGTTATGCAGTCTTTTCTTATGTGTTGCAACAATTTAATGTGGGGGTTTTTCCTTATGAAAATGCCTGTTTTTCTTATTATAATCCATATGCTTCATATTCTGAACTTGAATGCTAATAATCATGCATAAAATCAGCCAATATATTCATAAAACACGCTTTCTGAGCTTCAGTAAATTCTGCATACTCAAAATCATGGGGATTGGGTGTTTTTCTTGACTAGCCGGGAAGGAGGAACTGTTTAAAATAGAAAAACTCATTTGTTTGAGCTGAAATTTTGCATGTGAGTCTCTCATAACCTGATATAACATATTCCAGAGCCATTCCCATTAATTTTACACATATTTTTTAACACACCCATTTTAGTGCATAGAAAGCTGCTTTTCTTCACATTTGTGAGAATAACAATTGAGTAAAGGTTGTTGTTGTACTTTCTATTGATTGTTGAGAATTATTAAGAATATTTAATGATATCTAAAGCTCCCATTCCTGAAAAATTAGTTTTCCAAGAATGCCTTGCTAAGTAAACCCTTTTGGGCATTACCTCTTGACAAGAGTCTATGGACGGAGTCTGAAAAGGGCCAGATAGCCTCCGAATCTCACACTTCCTCGAGAAGGTGACATATCTAGTAAATTACCCTTCATTAAATATCTGGTATAGATCATATTGTTGATTATTAATGTTTCAAAAGGAGGACATTACATTGATACCAGTTGTGGGAGATCTGATTAGCAGACCTAACTTGATTTGTTTTTGAAGAAATTCCATACTTGAGTCCCACATAGCATATTCAAGAGGAACCAAGATTTTTTCTACATTTTATTTGCCCATTTTTCCTTATACAATGTTCTCATTGAGTTGCTTGACAATATTCCTAAAAAAGGAAAATTACATTGGGCCACCTCTACATGCTGGATAGAGAGAGGTCGTATTACCTAGGAATATTACATGGATTGGCCAGAATAGCAAGATGGGACGACACAGGTTGCATAGGGAGAAAAGCTCACGGGATGGGGGACCTACTCTGCATATGGTTATTGATGCATTCGATCCCTCTCTCGGGGTTGGATGGTGGGAGATTATGAGTTGGTACCCAATGGAGTGGGCTAGGCTAATGGAGTCAGTTATAGACCAGAGTGAGAGTCAGCAAGCATGCTCAGGCATTAAGGATAATCGGGCCCCAGGGTTGCATTGGGATCCAGGCGAGACTACCTACCATTTACTGTATATGCACATTGATTATGGAATTGGTGCTATCGTTGAACTAACGATCAAGCACACACATTATATATGGAGGTTTCAGTCAGCATCAATGGCTAGTCAGTTTGTAATGAAACTCCATGGGTCATCGGGTTATGTTTTGTATGCATGGAGTCACGAGATAATAACTACACTTTGGCAGGATATTATTGGAGGAGATGGCATTGGTCATCCACCAGATAGTGCGTTGTATGGGGTTCGAGATTATCCATAGTTATGTGGGGCACACAAGACATGGAGGAGCATAGTAGTGGTGGCATCACTACTAGTACCTAGGGATATTTACTTCTTGGGTCCCTCTAGGAAGATTTTTACGGGAAATCCATTCATTGGAGGGTATGATGATGCGAAGCTAGAGCTGACAATGACATTCAAGTGTGGACTAATGAATAGTATCATCTTTTGGCCATCATATTCGAGGATTGGTAGGAGCATACAGTAATGAGAAGTGGCCTATAGAAGAGCGCATCGATGCATGGTTTTTTGTTGTAGCACATTGGGGTGTTTTTTGGAGCAAGAGGAGAGATTCCCATGGCACTGAGTACACGTAGGGAGTGCCATGTATAGTGACACAGGCAAGATATGAGATGATACATGATGGTCTTGTAGTGGCATGGGGTATCCCATGGTGTATAGGGATAGGCCACACGGCACAGTGGCATGCCATTAAGTAAAAGGACGCTTGGTGGTATGCAATGGCATATGGTGTGACACATTGGGCTCCTAAAGCATTGTCTCCAAGGGTGCTTATGGAAAAACCATTATATGGAGACAATGTTCTCTCATTGATGCATTGGGCCTTAGAGCTACTGAGGTTCGACATGGTAGTGTTATTCCTGATTTCATGTGAAGAGTTGGGCCACTTAGGTGTACCTAGGAAGATGAGGACGTGTAGATCACATAGTGGTGGATCGACTAGTAGAGTGTTGGATGCATGGGCACATATGGGATGCCCTATGGTACATGGTGGCATTGGCGTCCAGTGGTGCATGGAGTTGTGCCATGGAGTTTAGTGCTATATAGAGGAGTGTAGGGTTACATATTTGAGTGCAAGAGAGGATGATGATGCACAACAGGTGGTTGTAGTTTCTCCGGTAGAGAGATCCCCATACAAGTATATCAAACACACTCTTGGGTTTGGAACACCCATATTTGGTGAGCGAGTTGACCAAAATGTCGATTGTGAGCTTCTATTTATCACTCTCTAGCATTGCACACTGACACGAGGGACTTGGATATCTTCTCTTGATGCTCACATCACAAGAAAAAACACCCAGGAGGATGGTATGAGGTAGTTGATTGATGGGACACTTCGTATTGTGATGAGCAAGATCAGGAAAAAGAGTGACTCATATCACTCTTGGTTTGACATATGGAGGAGAATTGAGGCCTGTGTCGCATGGAAAGGCCATTTTTCCTTGTTACTACTTCAGACCAATGTTAACAATAGATGGACAGAAATTTATATCATGGATATGTTAGGAAAGATGAGCTTCGCCTTCATATATTTTTTTCCATCAGGTTTCAGGATATGAGCATACAATATTTACATGATGGGAAGTATGTCATAGTTAGAGTGGTGGAGGGTTAGCATGGTGGCACCCTTCTGAGACTGGCGTGGGATTTGGGCATCACTCGATTTCAAGGTTCAACTATCCTTAGGGGTCATCTAGTTCCTGCAGGGGAAGATCATTGACATCTTCCTGTGGGTTTTATTTATTCTTTGTTTGCATGGGGGACTTCACCGTCATGGAGTGCTAATCAGCAAGGGGAGCTTAGGGGAAGCTCGTGTAGGGAAGGATTTATTTCCATGGGAATCATATTTTATCTTTAGGTTCCCACCTTTGGAGTGCATGAGATGGATGAATTAGTAGATCAGTTTCATGTGGAAACAAATAGTAATTTATATTATTATGATTCTTTAGTTACTGGCGGTATCTGTAAGGCTTTTGGTACCTATATCCAGGTGGATAGTGAGTGGAGAAAGGTGTGCTTAACATTCATTAGGATGGCTTGGGATCATGGTATTGAGAGATCTCTTCATATCAGGGTGATGCAAAGACCAGGGATGATACAATGCCACATCTAGGACCCTGGAAAATTTTGCAGTGACCATGGGGGAATGTTAGCTAGGGAGGATACTTGTTCAGGCATGGCCTGAGGACAAGCATTTTTTGGCAGGGAGGAATGTAGTATTCCTAATTAGCTGATATCTAATTTTGAATATTAATTTTTCCCAATTTTGTTTTCTTAATTTTATTATGTGAATAAAAGGGTGAAGGGACCCATAAACCCAACAGTTTGAGTAAAACCTCTTTTCCAAAGCTAGTATAAATAGCACAACATCTTGGTGGGCCAAGAGGCTAAGAAAGCAACGCAAGATGTGTGAATTCCAAGGGGCCAAGTGATTGCGTAGTTAATGAGTGGAACCAAGGTTGTTGGGGTTTCACAAGAATAATAAGGTGGTGAGGGCAGCCATGGAAATTATTCTTGATTATTCTAATTTTCTTGTCCTTATGAATTGAGCACACTTGAGTTGTTTAGCTGAGTTTGCAGTGTTGTTTAGCACAAGGGTGTCTCCCAGCGAAGATCCAAACCTCATCCTCGGGGGACTTTGAGTGCATGCTCAAGAGAGGATTTATTAAGGATACTTCATTCAGAAGTTTCACAGAGCTTCAGGAGAGGATTCCTATTATCCTTTGTGAGCTGATTTTATTATCCGGCATCAAGCCACTTGCAGCCCCTCTATAGCAGCACAATCACTCAATGACTTACATAGTCCAGTAGCAGAGAGATACAGGAGAGGGTGAAATTCCATAGAATTCCCACTTGGAATTTAGTGAAGCGGTCAACCCTTCAATAGTTGAGCTTTGGGGAGTAGTTGCAGACATTTTCTCTTTTAGTTCAGCCCGTAGCTCTCCATACCCATCATAATTCGAAATTAGAAGAGGGACAAGCATAGGAAGGTCAAATTTTGAAGTTTTGATTTTGGGGGAAAGAGTTTTGGGGTTTTCTTGGTTTTTCGAGTAGAGTCCGTGGTTAAAATCCCAGAATTTTCTGAGTATCCGATCAGCCCACTTACGCAGTCCCTACTCAGCCATTAGCTATAGGAGCTAGGAAAAAAAGGGCAGATTTTGAAAGTTGAAATTAGAGAAAACAATTTCTTGGATTTTTTTGGTTTTGGGAAAGGATAACCTTCCAAAATTCGTAGAGTTTTTTGAGTAGTGGAAGTAGCCCAACCAACAGTCTAAAGTTGGCCAGCTGCAACATTTCCAGTAGGGCATCACAGAGGTAGAGTCTAGAAGCAGGAACAATAGAGCAGTTTTTTATTGTTAAAACTTGAGGGTCATTTCAATCAGCTTTAGCTGGTTAGAGTGTTATCTATTTTTGGCACTGTTGTATTTGTTTTTCACCTCCAATTTTAATAAAATGGCTCAACATTTTTTGGCTCTTTTCTGGCATTTTTAATGGGTTTTCCATATTGCTGTAATTTTAGCATATCATTACTTGTATTACTTTCATTTTTCTAATTGGGATATTACACTACAACAGACCAGACATTACAAGGGGATGGGGGTTTTACAACAGTTTAATTTAGTGATCAAGAATAAGAAGGGGAGCACAAAAAATTTGGTTGAAATGCTTCCAAGTCCACTTTCATTGAATATTACAACTTTGGGTATTATTCTGCACATGGAGACATTCATCCATGATGCATAGAGAGAGGCATATTTAGAGGATGAGGTGTAGCAACATTTGTAGAGGTAGAGTAATTTGCATGTTGGCGGTAGCACTGTTGACTACCATCTCATGGATGGGTTACTCTACAGATTGTATAAGCTTGTTGAACCCTTAGTTAAACTGAGAGGGGGGGGGGGGGGGGTGAATCAGTTTAACACATACATGGACTTTTAAAAAATTTTCCTTAAAAAATTATTTACACCTTCATTTCTCCAAGCTGCATTATGTGAGCATCCACCCACAACAGTGACATATAGATGAGACGTAACAACAATGACATGTGAGCAAATGTTATTGCTAGATGCACGTAACAACAGTCTTAATATGTGAGCAACAAGTACTAAGCAGATTAGATAAACCACATCAACACATAGACATCATGCACAAAGACACCAAATATAAGTGGAAACCCATAAAGGGAGAAAAAAACATCTTATTATTGTTGTGATGCAAAGGCAAGCTCCAACTCCCTCTCACCACTGATTTTCTATAAGCACCGACCTACAGGAGGCTCCTACCTCAATTCTGCAAGCTACAACTTGCACGGAAGCTCCAAATCCCATCTATTTTTTGCATGCACCAACCTAGAGGAGCCTGCTCCAACCTTAGTCAGCTACAACTGACATCTATCAACCTACAACTTGATAGGGAAGCTCCAACTTCCTTACTCTTTCAAAGAAAACACTTGCTGATTTACCTTGGATATTAGCTTTGTTCTGTAGCATCTCTTCTGTTGTCCATCAGTCCTCATATCAGCCCTGCATCGTCTCTTCTCAGCTCCTTCTTCTTCTTGTCTCACTGCTTCATTTCTGCATTCTCTAAATTTTCATTGCATCTCGTTCTGCTCCTTCTTCTTATATTTTCTACCTCAATCTTCTGTACTCTGCATTCTCTTTATTCACTCTCTCTAACCTTTTTATGCATATCAATGTGATATTATATATAGAGTTCATCACATGAATCTTTACATTCCTCAGGGAATTTGAAGTGAATAATCCTGACTTTTTGCCTTTTGCCTTTTCATTTCTTTTACCCGCTCATTCAGAAAAATATAACAATATGCATTAATTTCAATATTACAGTGGGAGTTTTGTTTTCCTACTGGAGACTTTCCAATGCATCACAAACAATAAAAAAATTAATTACAACATTTACATTCACATTTTCAGTTACAATATATAAACTTCACTCAAATCCTTTTCTGGATTTTGGCTTTACTGGATTTGTCTTTTCTGTTGTTGTTGAGTGACTGTTCTATATACTTTGGTTCACCTCTGTGTCTATTCATCTTTTTCCTTGTACCATTTTTCTGCCGCTGTCTCTCACTCTTTCATTCTTGCAGGATTTCTTCTTCATTGCAGTTGTATAAATGCTGTACATATAACTGTCTTTTAATATAACTACTGTGCAATTTATCATTCTACTGCTGAACTGGAAATTTCAATAAACATATCTGGATACTCTAGAAATATGCGGAATCTTTGATAGTTTCTCATTCATCTATGGTTATGCAACCATATTATAAATGTAACATACCAATATATTATACATTTTTCTACCAGTGTTTCGAAATGCTGCATAGTATCCTTGACTTTGGCTTAAACCCCGATGCATCAACATTATATATATATGAACATATATATACTCTTACATGCTCATGATTTCCTCGTAAAATATATTCCCCACTTCAATTGTTACAAACATTAACGTGCCACTGACTTATATTAAAACCCAACATTAATACATATCCATATAAACTTTCGGGCCCTTCAACAACATTTAATCTTCGACTTGGGGGTTAAGATCTCGGCATAACACAACAACGTATATTGAACCAATAATGCGAAGGGAAATCGGGTCCCACACCCTTAATACATACCTCATAAACCATCACGTCCATCCAACGGCTGTGATGATGTCACTTCGTTTTCGGTGATCCAATGAGCATAACGAATTATCGCGCAACCAAACAACATGAGAGTTAATTCTCCGAGTTCACGTGATGGAGTGGGTCCCAACGCTTAACTTCACTTCTCATTCGACGACAGAGAACACATCATTTTGCTCCACACAATCCGACGGATATTGCTTGGCATAGATGCACGAATGATAATGTGCGATGGTGCGCAATGAAAGCAGTTTTGGGGTCCCTCTGTATGCCACGTGTCAGTTGCTCTATGGAATCGCTCTGATTTATTGAAAGTTGCTTTCCCGTCAAAGGTGGTGCGATGAAAACCACCGGTTCACTCTAAACCACACCCACTATTCCTCCTTCATGGTTCTTCCCCTCTACTCTAGGTTCTGTCGTATAGTTCAATGCCAAATACTCCGTTGTGCTCAGGTTCCGCCCGTTCTATTCAAATTAAAGTAGTTCTTCCACGTTCCGCTACTGGGTTTTGTCTTTCGAGTTCCACCTTCATAGTTCTGCTCCACATTCTGCCTCCAACAATAAGCCATCGCTGCACCATTGATGTTCTAAATGCACAGTTCTTTTCTTCTACTGTTCCTTTCGACTCCTTTTGTTTTATAAGTTTGGTTCCGGTTCGCCTCCCCTTGACACACAGTTCTGCTTTAAACCTTTTTCCTGACCCTGGGTCACCTTATTTAATGGAATCGCTCTAGATTCGTTACTCACTTAAATACCTTCACAGGTTTGATTCTTATGTACCAGTGTTCTGTTCCTTCGACCGAGCCAGCGGGGAATCCATTGGCCCTCACTGCTTCAATTATGTTCACCTTCAATATTTGTTGCGTTTATGGGTTACACTAATCATGATTTCACCAAATTTCTCATAACGTGTGTCTAATGCACCTGCACACAGTTAACTAAACAATTCCTCGGTTTTTCAACTGTGGAATGGAAATTTTTGGGTTTGAATTGAGTTCTCTGCTTTGAGAGCATCGATGCTTCGAAACTCACACTTCCAATCAAATATTCAACCCTACTATTCACTCAAATATTTCTTATATACATGTATAGAATCTCTATTAACCCTTGGGATTTCTACCCCAAAAAAAAGATTCAAATTTTTCGTTATAGCACCCCCAACTAGTTCTCAACCTCGACCTCATTTCGCAGGTTATGCACAACAGAGTTTATAACTAAACCCTTCTTCTAAGTACTGTGTATGGGACAACATTATACATACCCCAAATTCATAAACTCAGAAAAATACAAGGATACATATCATATCACAGCTCTTTCACATAGAATACTATACATATAATACTGAAAACCAATCCTTTTGTTTCATCTGCTGCCTAGGCTGTCTCTTTTCCTTGTCTGATGATGCTCTTAGATTAATCTTTTTGCTGCCTCTGCTGCCTCTCAAAATGACCCTTCTACAATTTCCTCTGCTTCATGTCTGCTACTTTGCCTCATTGATGGTTCAGGTACTCCTCCTTTGCCATCCCCTTTGCCATCAATGACAACATTTGCAACAGTCTCCCCCTTTGGCATTGATGGCAACACATCCACCAATAATCCAATGCTTCCTCCAAGTCTTCCTCTACCTAGCTTCTTTTAGAAGACCATTTCTTCTATTACTTGCTTTTCTTCCCCGTTTGACATCAATGGCAAAGGGTTGCACATTTCTTAGTGTAGATTCTGTCTTTTCATTTCTTCTCTCTGAGATGTGTTTATGCCTTCTTCTTCTGACTGTGTACCTTGCTGCTCCAAACTGGTGTATAAGAGTTGTTGAGAGAACACTTTTGAGAATATTTGAACTTGTATATAGAGTGTAAATTGATAAAATTCAAACGCATAGACTTCTTTCACATGTATAGAGCTAAAAGTGAAGATAATGACACTTCATAGAACACATTGTACCAGCTTTATCTAATCATAGATGTATGATTGGATCAAAAACTAAAATGCTGAGAAGGCTTCAAATATACTTCTGTCTTTGTCTGATGTAGTGAGCTAATATGTTTCTGTTTAGGAAGATTGTAGATGGAATATGTCTTCTCCTGTAATGCTCATCTTCAGTACCAAACCTGTTCAATTATGATAATGATGCCAATATATCTTTTATTGTTGTGGAACACCTTTCCTGCCTATTGGTGATGATATGAACTAGGATGCTGACAAGGATAATACACTTAAATACTGAAAGGTCCTTGTTGCTGTTGTGAACAATGACTCAAACCAGAGTTTACAAATTATTGTGAGATTAGGCAATATCTTTCAATATAAGAGACCAAATGACTTTCACTACTTGGACATTGTACTTTCAAAACAAATCCTTCAATGTATTGGTCAGTCTCACTTATCAATCATGCAATTTTATTTATGACATGAGGAGGTATGTATGTCAATGATAAATCTCTCTTAAAGGTGAATTACCAGCAAATCCTTTGTGCTGAAGTAGGATTTAGCTTATTTTAAAAAACTTTTGAGCTTCAAATGGTAATCACAGCTAGTCCTTTATTCTTCAAATACTTTGACTGTTCTATCAGAATGAACTTCCACAAAAGCATATTCAAGATGTTTAATTGAAAACTCAGCAAACAGATTTCACACAGTTTTGTAACTGATCTTTAAAAAAGAGGCCTTGAAGATATACATGTACCAACTTTAGGAAGGCATGAAATTATATATAGAAAAATATATTGCTTCGGTGCTCAATACACTACTTCAAGTGTAAATTAGATACTGATCCTTTAGCACTGCTACTTCCCTTTTCATGCTGAATGCAGATAACCCTGGGAATTTTACCTTGATGCATTCTTGCCATAGTCCTTTGATCTTGAGGACCCGTATCATACTACTGCTCTATGAAAACACTTTATTCTTTGTTGATAGGCATGCTGCTTGTACCTAAACAACAATTGATATTACTTTGATAAACCATGCAGAGATTTCAATTGATCTTGAACATTAAACCATAATTGATGTATCCTTCATAAATTCTATTATTGATATTTCCACTGTTCACACCAACAATCATCAATATATTGAATCTGATCTTGGCATTATTTACCACTCTTCTTTTTTTGTCCTTCTGTTCCAAAGAAATCCATTGCATTTTCCTTTCTAAGACTATTCCTGAATCATTGCTGCTTTAAAAATCAATTCAATAGTTCTAAAGTAAAGATCTTTGGGAAGGCATCTTCAATTTATTTTCTATGAATCTTCATGGGTTGATTACTCAAGAATTTATTACTCACTTAACTGCATTTCTCCAAGGGGACTTTTCATATATGAATGATGTCATGACATAATGATGATAGGCACTTCTCTTACACATCCTTCTTAATGTGATTCACTGTTGGTTCTACAAGTTCATGGATGATTTTCTCTCTACTACCATGGTTGCTTGTTGCCTTCTCTTCTTTCATCAATCTGTCAGCTAAATAATATTCTTCCTTTATAGTTCTTTGTTAGAGGAAAAATCTTTCACTTCCTGATCTCATAGTTGTTCTCATTTCATGGAGCACTTCTTAAACTACTTTTTGTGTGGACTACATATGAACTTCTATCCCCCTGGGATGTTGCTTCATATATATTACTGGATGGATTTTTGCTTTGCTTCCTAGAGCAGCTTCCCCTGAGACTATGGAGGATTTATTATGTTATTGAGATAATAGGCTCCCTCTTTCTCTTTTCCTTCCATACTTTATTGGGTTTCTTCATAATGTCTGCACTTCCCTTAAATTCATAGTTTTGTTTGATTTGCTTTGTTTCCATCATCTGTCCAGAGTTCTTTAGTATATATGGCAGTTTACAGTCCTTTTCTTTGTGACCAAGTTTGAGGCATACATAACATCTTATTTTTTCAAAGTACATTTGAGCTGATGTATAATAATTTGTTCCCCTTCTTGAATACATTTTACAATCAACAATTTTATGTCCAAAATTATTGCATGCATAACAATAGCCATGGAAATGATTTGTGTACCTGGTGGAAGATTGTCTTTTCCCTTTGCTTGCTTGCCATGTTCTTCTTGTTTACTGCATCTTTTGCAGGTTGGACTGGGTTTGCTTTGTCTTACAACATGTTGCAGTATTTCCTTGTTTGTGGCCAGTAAAACATGTGATATTTTTCATAGGAGGAAAAAACCTCCTTTGGCATCTTCCAAATTTATTCAATTCATCCTTAGGAGCATATGAGCCTTTAGCAGTTGATTGTTTCATCCTCTCATTCTATGTTCTTTCATGTTGCTGCTTGATTTTGTTTGTTTCTTTACAAATCTTGTTCTTGTTGGCTTCTTCTTCTGTGGGAATCCTATGAGCTACTTCATTTTCGTTTACAGCTTTTACAAAGATGATTTTCTTGTTATCTTCTGCCTTGGACTTACAGGTTTCTCCTTCATATCCTATCCCAGTATTTATGAGAGGTGACCTTTGTGCATTTAGAATCTGGTCCAACTGTCCAGAGACTTTCATTAGGGGTGTATTCATTAATATTTCTCTTTGGGATTTTTCTAAGTTCTTTCTTAGGCTTACTATTTCTTCTTCCAATCTTTCACATCCCTGAATTTTCTCTCTCATTTGTTGAAGTAGAGTGTCTTATACTTTCTTTTCCTCTTCAAGCTGTGTCTTCAGGCCAATAATTTATTTCATATCTTCATATTCTTTCTCATCACATATTTGTACCAATCTCTTAAGGTCTTTGTTTTCATTCTTCAATTTTTCTATTTTAGTCAGAGCTATGTCAAGTTTGGATTTTTCTTCAGCTGCAATTTCTTCATGGCTCTTACTACCATTCACACTAGCAGGTACCTCATTTGATTGAGCATCTTATTTTTGACATGAATTTTTCTTTTTCTTAATTCTCTTCTCCTTCTTGAGAATGCAATCCTCAGTGTCTACTCCATGCATGAAATGAAGTTTGTCCCATATTTATTTTGCTGAATTTAAATCAATTATTAACTCAAGATACTTTTTATGAAGATTTTTATATATCACACATTTTCCCTTGGCATTCCTATGTTGTTCTTTCATCGTGGGTGAGTATTTGTAGTAAACATCACATACAAGCTTACATACCTCAGGTTCATAGGCCATTAAACCTATTTTAACCTTATCTCTCCATTTAGGAAAGTTTGTTGTATTTAACACAGGTGCATTTTGATAGTCCATGACTCAACCAGATCTCCTTCAAGCTATTAAGCTTACACCAAAGGAACCAACTCTGATACCAATTGTTGAACCCTTAGTTAAACTGAGAAGGGGGGGGGGGAATGAATCAGTTTAACACATACATGGAATTTTAAAACTTTTTCCTTAAAAACTTATTTACACCTTCATTTCATGATCAACTTAATATGTGAGCAATATTAATGTGTGAGCAGCAAGTATTAAGTAGATTTGTTAATGTAAAAATAGTCTTAATATGTGAGCAACAAGTATTAAGCAGATTAGATAAACAACATCAACACATAGACATCATGCACAGAGACACCAGATATAAGTGGAAACCCATAAAGGGACAAAACCACATCTTATTATTGTTGTGATGCAAAGGCAAGCTCCAACTCCCTCTCACCACTGATTTTCTGTAGGCACTGACCTACAGGAGGCTCCTAGCTCAATTCTGCAAGCTACAAATTGCAAGGAAGCTCCAACTCCCATCTATTTTCTGTAGGCACCAACCTACAAGAGGCTCCAACCTCAATCAGCTACAACTGACATCTATCAAGCTACAACTTGATAGGGAAGCTCCAACTTCCTTACTCTTTCAAAAGAAAACACTTGCTGATTTACCTTGGATATAAGCTCTATTCTATAGCATCTCTTCTACTGTTCATCAGTCCTGATATCAACCCAGCATCGTCTCTGCTCAACTCCTCGTTCTTCTTGTCTCACTGCTTCATTTCTGCATTCTCTAACTTTTCACTACATCTCGTTCTTCTCCTCCTTCTTCTTATCTTTTCTGCCTCAATCTTCTGTACTCTGCATTCTCTTTATTCACTCTCTCTAACCTTTTTGTGCATATCAATGTGATATTATATATAGAGTTCATCACATGACTCTTTACATTCCTCAAGGAATTTGAAGTGAATAATCCTGACTTTTTTCCTTCTGCCTTTTCATTTCTTTTACCCGCTCATTCAAAAAAATATAACAATATGCATTAATTTCAATATTACAATGGGATTTTTGTTTTCCTACTGGAGACTTTCCAATGCATCACAAACAGTAAAAAAATTAATTACAACATTTACATTCACATTTTCAGTTACAATATATAAACTTCACTCAGCTCCTTTTCTGGATTTTGGCTTTACTCGATTTGTCTTTTCTGTTGTTGTTGAGTGACTGTTCTGTATAATTTGGTTCACCTCTGTGTCTATTCATATTTTTCCCTGTACCATTTTTCTGCCGCTGTCTCTCTCTCTTTCGTTCTTGCAGGCTTTCTTCTTCATTGCAGTTGTATAACTGCTGTACATATAACTGTCTTTTAATATAAATACTGTGAAATTTATCATTCTATTGCTGAACTGGCAATTTCAATAAACATATCTGGATACTCTATAACTATGCGAAATATTTGATAGTTTCTCATTCATCTATGGTTATGAAAAAAAATTATAAATGTGATATACCAATATATTATACATTTTTCTACCAGTGTTTCGAAATGCTGCATAGTATCCTTGACATTGGCTTAAACCCCGATGCATCAACATTATATATATATGAACATAGATATACTCTTACATGCTCATGATTTCCTCGTAAAATATATTTCCCACTTCAATTGTTACAAACATTAACGCGCCGCTGACTTATATTAATACCCAACAGTAATATATATCCATATAACCTTTTGGGCCCTTCAACAATATTTAATCTTCGACTTGGGGGTTAAGATCTCGGCATAACACAACAACATATATTGGACCAATAATGTGAAGGAAAATCAGGTCCCACACCCTTAATACATACCTCGTAAACCATCACGTCCATCTAACAACTGTGATTATGTCGCTTCGTTTTCGGTGATCCAACGAGCATAACGAATTATCGCACAACCAAACAGCACGAGAGTTAATTCTCCAAGTTCACGTGATGGAGTGGGTCCCAATGCTTAACTTCCCTTCTCATTCGACGATGGAGAACACGTCACTTTTCTCCACACGGTCTGAAGGATATCACTTGGCATAGATGCACGAACGATAATGTGCGATGGCGCACAATGAAAGTGGTTTTGGGGTCCCTCTGTATGCCACGTGTCAGCTGCTCTATGGAATCGCTCCGATTTCTTGAAAACTGCTTTCCCATCGAAGGTGGTGTGATGAAAACCACCTGTTCGCTCTAAACCACATCCACTGTTCCTCCTTCATGGTTCTGCCCCTCTACTCCAGGTTCCGTCATATAGTTCAACGCCAAATACTCTGTTGCGCTCAGGCTCCACTCGTTCTATTCAAATAAATGTAGTTCTTCCGCGTTCCGCTACCGGGTTCCGTCTTCCAAGTTCCACCTTCAGAGTTCTGCTCCACATTATGCCTCCAACAATAAGCCATCGCCGCACCATTGATGTTCTAAATGCACAGTTATTTTCTTCTGTTGTTCCTTTCGACTCCTTTTGTTTTATAACGTTTGGTTCTGGTTCGTCTCCCCTTGACACACAGTTCTGCTTTAAACCTTTTTCCTGACCCCGTGTCACCTTATTTAATGGAATCGCTCCAGATTCATTCCTCACTTAAATACCTTCACAGGTTTGATTCCTATGTACCAGTGTTCTGTTCCTTCGACTGAGCCAGCGGGGAATCCATTGGCCCTCACTGCTTCAATTATGTTCACCTTCAATATTTGCTGCGTTTATGGGTTACACTAACCGTGATTTCACCAAATTGCTCATAACATGCGTCTAACGCACCTGCACACAGTTAAATAAACAGTTCCTCGGTTTTTCAACTGTGGAATGGAAATTTTTGGGTTTGAATTGAGTTCTCTGATTTGAGAGCATCGATTCTTCGAAACTCACACTTCCAATCAAATATTCAACCCTACTATGCACTCAAATATTTCGTATATACATGTATAGAATCTCTATTAACCCTTGGGATTTATACCCCAAAAAAAAGATTCAAATTTTTTGTTATAGAACCCCCAACCATTTCTCAAACTTGATCTCATTTCGCAGGCTATGCACAACAGAGTTTATAACTAAACCCTTCTTCTAAGTACTGTGTATGGGACAGCATTATACATACCCCAAATTCATAAACTCGGAAAAATACAAGGATACATATCATATCACATCTCTTTCACATAGAATACTATACATATAATACTGAAAACCAATCCTTTTTTTTCAACTGCTGCCTAGGCTGTCTCTTTTCCTTGTCTGATGCTGCTCTTAGATTGATGTTTTTGCTGCCTCTACTGCCTCTCAAAATGACCCTTTTACAATTGCCTCTACTTCATGTCTGCTACTTTGCCTCATTGATGGTTCAGGTACTCCTCCTTTGCCATCCCCTTTGCCATCAATGACAACATTTCCAACAAAGCTATATGTTTGTAAAGGTGAGCAATTACAACTTATCAGAGACACTCACACTTACAAGGTTGCAAGGCACTTTGGTATAGGGAAGACTGTGGCTAACTTTTAGAGGTATGTGTATTGGCCCAATATGCAAGAGTAGGTAGCGAGGTTCATAAGAGAATGCATGCTTTGTTGTACTAATAAGCTTAGTAATAAGAAGCGGGGTTTATATCATCCCTTACCTATACCTACTTGTCCTTGGGAAATAATTTCCATGGAATTTATGGGAGGTTTACCAACAACTAGGAAGGGACATGACTACTTATTCGTGGTAGTTGACAGGTTCAACAAGATGTGTGTTCTTATGCTCTGTAAAAATACCATTAGTGGGAAAGAAGCAACAAACTTGTTCTTTGAATAGGATTGGGTGCACTTTGGGAAGAAGAATCATTTCAGAGAGGGATACAAGATTTATTAGTGCGTTATGGACTGCATTGTGGGAGAATATGCACATGAAGTTGAAGAGATATAAAACATTCCATCCACACACATATGGGCAGACATAAGTAGTCAACCGGAATTTCGTTCAACTTCCAAGGGGATACAACTAGAAGCATATGAAGACTTGGGTTGAAAATATGGTTTATATACAACATTATTATAGCAGAGTAGTCCACACTTCTACAATAAAGTCCCCGTTTGAAACTTATTTTGGATATTTCCTTCATTCACCATTGGACATGGCATATGGGAAGCAAGGAGGAGCATGGGAATATATTATAGGAGATAGTTTGAGGGAAGAAAAAATTATAGATAATATTAGGAAGGTCCATATATAGGTACAATAAATAGTGTGGAAGTGGTAGGAGAAGTATAAGGGCAGGCATGACAATAAAACATCAAATAAATTGTGCAAGGTGGGAGACAAAGCATGGTTACAGATGAACAAGGAGAGGTTGTAGTGACTAGGTAAGAAAATCAAGGATCTGAGGTATGGTCCCTTTGAGATACTAGAAAAGGTGGGTGATAAGTCCTATCGAATTAGTTTACCACCATATATGCATATTTACTCGGTGGTGAATGTATATAATTTGAAACTTTATGAACCTTACATGTTAGATCAAGAAGAGGAACATGTCCTACCTTCTATGGATAATTTGGCACCTGATGCTCAAGAATATTTGACCGCACATATATTTTGGCAAAAGAGGTCTA